>JAUMJL010000147.1:0-600000 GCA_033558185.1 Dromococcyx pavoninus
GGGCCGGGGCGGGGCGGGGCCAGCGCGGGCACACAGGGGCGGGGCCAGCGGGGGGGCAGCGCGGGGCGGGGCCAGCGCGGGCACACAGGGGCGGGGGGCGTGCGGGGGGCGTGCGGGGAGCGCGGGTCCGGAGGGGTCGGAGCGCGGCGGGAGGGAGGGAGGAGCGAGTGGGGGGCCGGGTTCTCGGGCCCCATCGGTGGTGCCGGTGGTGCCGGGCTCCCGGAGCAGGTGAGGCGCGAGATGCGCCCACCCTCGGGTTTTTTCTTTGTAGCTCGATCTCGGTGCTTTAAGAAATTTACGTTGTACCTTTTCAGGACTATGGGAAGGTGCTAATGCGTGTCTTGTGCTCTTTGTCACCTTTACAAGCGCGATGACAGAATGATGGAGGGGTTTGGGTTGGAGGGGACCTTAAAGCCCATCCAGTCCCACCCCCTGCGGTGGGCAGGGACACCTCCCACCAGACCAGGCTGCTAAAGGTCCCATCCAACCTCTCCTTGAACACCTCCGGGGATGGGACAGCCACAACTTCTCTGGGCAACCTGTGCCAGGGCCTCCTTACTCTCATTGTGAAGAATTTCTTCCTAATGTCTAATCAAAACCTTCCCCACTCCAGTTTAAAGCCATTCCCCCTTGTCCTATCAGTCCAGGCCCTTGTAAAAAGCCCCTTCCCAGCTTTCCTGTAGCCCCTTCAGATACTGGGAGACTGCTCTATGGTCTCCTTGGAGCCTTCTCTTCTCCAGGCTGAACAACTCCAACTCTCTCAGCCTCTGCTCGTATGGAAGGTGCTCCAGCCCTCAGATCATCTCCACGGCCTCCTCTGGACCTGTTTCAACAGATCCATGTCCTTCCTGTGCTAAGGAATTACGAGCATTAAGACTGTCGCAGAGGTCCTTTGTTATTCACATCACTACGTACCTTCTAGTCAAAACTGAGCAAGTAAGGATGATGACATCTAGTGAAGTGTATAAATATAAAAGTTACCTTAACTGAAGAGATGAGTTGGCCCAAAGAATCACAGTTTCAGATGGGCTGAAGCTGGCAGAGACCTCCCAAGGTCACCGCCTCTATCTTTGGCTCAAGAAGGGGCACACAGAGCCAATTGCTCAGGAATAGGTGGCTTCTGAATATCCTCAAGGATGGAAACTCCACCACCTCTCTGGGCATCCTGTGCCAGAGCTTGGGCACCCTCACAGTGACAAAGTGTCTCTGGATGTTCAGAGGGACCCTCCTGTGTGTCAGTTTCTGCACATGGCCTCTTGTCCTGTCACTGGGCCCCACTGGAAAAAGCCTGGCTCTGTCCTCAGGGTACCCCCCGCAGGTGTAACAACACCTGCTCATCAGCAGGCACAGCAGTCCCATCTCCTTCAGCCTTTCCCTGTTGACAAGATGCTTTCTCATCCCTTCATCATCCTTGTGGCCCTTTGTTTGACTCTGTCCAGTATGGCTATGTCTCTCTTTATGGTTGGACTCGATCATCTCGATTCTGTGATTCTGCTGGGGAGCCCAGCGCCAGACACAGCCCTCCAGGTGCACCCTCACCGCTGCTGGGTGGAGCAGAGGGATCCAGGATCCCCTCCCTTGACTGCTGGCAGTGCTTTTACCCAATGCAGCCAAAGATACCAGGCACCTTTTTTTTTTTGCAGCAAGGGTACAGTCCCGGCTCCCATTCAACTTTACCAGGACCATCAGGTCCTTTTCTGCAATCCATTATCTTCCTTAAGACAATGACCTATGCCTGCTTTTTCACCAGAATAAGCTGAGGAAAGCCTGTTTGGAAGGGGATTCCTTTCTAACCTGAAATCCCAAATGGGTTTTATTATGAAAAGATTTAAAAACTAAACAAACTCTCAAATGCAAACTGATGAACAAAGAACATTCCACCTCCAAATTTCCCCAATATGGGGAACGATGTTTGAGTGGAGACAATTTTTGTAGATCTGTTTTAAAATCAAGTTGCTTACTTTTAAAAATACCAAAATCAAGAAAGAGCAACTGGATCAACTACAAGAAAAAGCTTTTAGGGCTGACCAGTAATTTATAAAAAATCACATGCATAAAAATGCATGAATCATAATTATAGGCGATGCTGCATGTGAGTATACTTTACTAATACCTTCTGGTATGCAGCCCTTTTTCAGGTATCTGACAAACTTTCTCTGTGATGGGGCTGGGTATGGTTTGTGTCTCCGATGAAAGCTTTGAGCAATTTTTAGACAGCATATTTCAGCACCTCTAGCTTGTTGCTTTGCCAAGTTTTAAAGAGAAAACTATAGAGTGGCTATGGTTGGTGACTGCCCTCCCGGCTCCTTTGTGTTACGTTAGGGCACAAGCAAAAGACCATCATTCCTTCTGGTTTCCATGTTAAAAACAAACAATCCAAACAAAAGCCTTGGTTTGTCAGTGTGAAGCTTGAAAATCTAACAGAGAAATGCTCCCCTCACCTCTGTGCACACACCTGTTTGCATGTGCTTGTGGGGGATTTTTCAGATCATAGAATCATAGAATCGCCTGGTTGGAAAAGACCTTTGAGATCATCAAGTCCAGCTGTACCTGTCCACTAATAAACTACATCCCTGAGTACCTCATCTACACATCTTTTAAACACCTCCAGAGATGGTGACTCGACCACCTCCTTGGCCAGCCCCTGACAGTGCCTGAGAACCCTTCCAGTGAAGAAATTTTTCTTGATGTCCAATCTGAACCTCCCCTGACACAACTTGAGGCCATTTCCTCTCATCCTATCGCTTGTTAGTCGGGTGAAGAGACCAACACCCACCTTGCTACAGCCTCCTTTCAGGCAGCCATAGACAGTGATGAGGTCTCCCCTCAGCCTCCTCTTCTCTAGGCTAAACAGCCTCAGGTCACTCAGCCACTCCTCATAGGACTTGTTCTCCAGCCCCTTCCCCAGTTCTATTCCTTTCTCTGGATGTGCTCCAGCCCCTCAATGTCCTTCTTGTGCTGAGGGGCCCAGAACTGACCCCAGTACTCGAGGTGTGGCCTCACCAGTGCCCAGTGCAGGGGCACAATCCCTGCCCTGCTCCTGCTGCCCACGCTGTGTCTGACTTAAGCCAAGATGCCATTGGCCTTCTTGGCCAGCTGGGCCACTGCTGGCTCATGTTCAGCCACTGTCAACCAACACCCCCAGGTCCTTCTCTGATAGGAACTCTCCAGTTCTTCCCCAAGCCTGGAACACTTCATGGGGTTGTTGTGTCCCAAGTGCAGGACCTGGCACTAGGTCTTGTTGAACCTCATCCCGTTGGTCTCAGCCCATGGATCCAGCCTGTCCAGATCCCTCTGCAGAGCCTCCCTTCCTCCAAATGTATTGACACTTCCACCCAGCTTGGTGTCATCTGCAAACTTGCTAAGGGTGCACTCGATCCCTTTGTCCAGATCATTGATAAAGATATTGAACAGGACTGGACCCGGCACTGAACCCCGGGGAACACCACTTGTGACCGGCCTCCAACTGGATTTAACTCCTTTTACCAGGACTCTTTGGTCCCTGCCATCCAGCCAGTGTTTTACCCAGCAGAGGGTGTTCCTGTCCGGGCCAATGGCAGATGTTCATGGTTGAGCAGGCTGTAAATTCTTTGGTTCCCTTGTGTGACTGGATTGCACATGAATGCATGCCTCTGTACTGACCAGTTATGCTTCTTTCCCCACAGCTTAGAGGGGAAAAGTCACAGGAAGAACCTGCAAGATAATCAGGCATCCCATTGGCTTCCAGATCAAGTGGAGGAAAATATCACGTGACATGAGAAGGGAAAGGAAAATGCTGGGGAAAAAAAGAGAGGGATGCTCAGAACTCGCTCTCATGAGATGAGGGCTGAGAAGGGAAAGCATCTAAGCCTAGCACAAGCTGAGCAAAAAACAAAGCTTGACCTCAATTTTAATGAAAGAGAATAAATTTGAGTCTAAGGTGAAAGATAAGTATGTGAGGATGGGAACTGTCCAGGGAAGCTGTGTCACTTGTCAGCACACCATAGGACTTGATAAAAATCTGGTCAAGAGGAGGAAGGAATAGATTTTGCTGGGTAAAGAGACAGCATTTCAAAAGAACAAAGTGCTGTGTAGCAGCTTATTACGTGAGCACTGGTACACCAAACGAAGTGCAAAAGGGACAATGAGCCTGAGATCATGCAATAAAAAAATTACATGGCAATGCATGTCACAGAATTCAAATTAGTGTTATTTGAAGGGTCCTATACCTTGTTGTAATAATCATAACTTATAAGGGATATTCTGCATATTTTAGATCACGTAGGGATGACTGCAGTGAAGTTTTTGCATTTTCTTGCTGTGTTTTATGCTACAAGAGGCATAAAAAATGCACATTTTAGAACTTCCTACTTTGAATGACTAACAGTGTTGTTTTAGTAGAAGCTTGTCTATGACTGAAGTAAAAAGACATTTCAAAACACCAAATATTAAGAAGTATCTTTGAAATACAGTTCTGATTTACAGAGAAGCTGTAGGTACTGCTGCCTCAGTAGGTAACAATTAGTCTCAGAGGTTTTTACTGCACAGATGTGCTGACCAAAATCTTAAAGTCTCCCAAATGGAATAATTCCAGTACCTCATTTAACATGCATTTTGTTCCTTAGTACAGCAAATGCTGAAACTCTTAATACTCAAAACAAACAGACTATCTGACCTGGAGATGCAAAGTTCTCAAGATGTAGAGATTCTAGAAGGGATTTGGGAAGAAGCAATGGTAACACTTCCACCAAGTTGCTCAGATTTACAATGCTCTAGTTCCATGCTAGAGTTGGACTGAATTTCAACGTAGAACTTCCTCCAGTTTAGGCCACGTAATTAACTTTAGTTTTGTGTGAAATTTTTTAATGAGAAAACCAGGATGATATACTGGGAATGACATTTCTGATTAATATTAAGTGAATTCAGTTACTCCCTTTTGGAAAACCTTTGTATCATTAAGTTCAGATGCGTCAACCACTTCCATAACTAAAGAAGTATCATAGCATCAATATTGATATAATATAATATAATATAATATAATATAATATAATATAATATAATATAATATAATATAATATAATATAATATAATATAATATAATATAATATAATATAATATAATATAATATAATATAATATAATATAATATAATATAATGTAATATAATGTAATATAATATAATGTAATATAATGTAATATAATGTAATATAATGTAATGTAATATAATGTAATGTAATATAATGTAATGTAATATAATGTAATGTAATATAATGTAATATAATATAATATAATGTAATGTAATATAATGTAATGTAATGTAATATAATGTAATGTAATATAATGTAATGTAATATAATGTAATGTAATATAATGTAATATAATATAATGTAATATAATGTAATATAATATAATATAATATAATATAATATAATATAATATAATATAATATAATATAATATAATATAATATAATATAATATAATATAATATAATATAATATAATATAATATAATATAATATAATATAATATAATATAATATAATATAATATAATATAATATAATATAATATAATATAATATAATATAATATAATATGATAGAATATTGTATTTCAAATGGAAGGGACCAACTAGGATCACCTGGTCAAACTGCCTGACCACCTCAGTGCGGACCCAACGTTAAAGCCTGGTATTAAGGGCCTTTTAGACACTGGCAGGCACGGAGCACCACCTCTCCTGCCTATTCCAGGGTTTGACCACCCTCTCAGTAAAGAAAATCTCCTGATGTTGAGTCTAAACCCGCCCTGATGCAGCTTTGAGTCATTCGAACACATCCTGTCTCTGCATCCCAGGAAGAAGAGCTCAGCACCACCATGTCCCCTCCTCAGGAAGCTGCAGAGAGCAATGAGGTTGCCCCTCAGCCTCCTTTTCTCCAAAGTAGACAATCCCAGAGTTCTGGTCTAGGACTAGTATTTTGCTACAGAAGTGATACATTAACAATAATGCTCAGCAACTGTAGTTGTCAAAAACCTGTATAAGCATGAATCCTGTATCTCTGAGTTGTTAACTATTACCACATCCATTTGGGAAGAAGATTATAAGGCTCATTTAGATTAAATGGGAAGATAGTTTGCAATTTATGCAATAGCAGTGTTGCTTGGGATGTCATTTTAATTGACCTCAAAGGAATTATTTCAGCATGACATCATCAGTTCAGGCAATACTGGTCTTTCTTATACGACGTCCTCAGGACTGCACAGAACATCAGCTCTGTGGTGTAGTGGCTTCCACACCTGACCTCACTGACAAGGTCTCACACTCATCAGAGCAGAATAATGTGAGCCTACAGGTACACGTGCCTGGGTTCTTGACCTAAGTGTGCCAATGTGCTCGAAGGCGAATAAGTAAGGTCTTCATTATGTGGAGTTTTATCTTAGGAAGTTCAGGTTTGCTTAAGAAAAAAGTCATCAGTCAAGCTTACAACACGTTGATCAGAAGTCCTTGTTATCAAAATCATTGCAGACCATTTTGTGCTTCTGATTGGATTGCAAAGGACTATGAAGGTCATCCAGTCCAACCTCCCTTGCAGAGAGCAAGGACACCTTCTACTGGATCAGGTTGCTCTGAGCCCCATCCAACCTGACCTTGACTGTTTCCAGGGATGGGGCATCCACCACCTCTCTGGGCAACCTGGGCCAGTGTTTTACCACCTTCAGCAAAAAAAAAATTCTTCCTAATACCTATTTGAAACTTCTCCTCTTTTAGTTTCAGATCACCACCCCTTGTCCTATTGCTACAAGCCCTGCTAACAAAGTGGTCCCCATTTTTCTTATTAGCCCCCTTCAAGTATGGGAAGGCTGCAATAAGGTCTCCTCAGAGTCTTCTCCAAGCTGAACAACCCCAACTCTCTCAGCCTGTTTTCACAGGTAATTTCAAGTAAATATCCCAATGTTAGAAGGTTGATCCTTAAGTTTACTCCCTCTCCTAGACACCACAGCTGTCAAATGTGGCTGCCTGGCAGTAGATGAGATCTACTTCTTAGAAATGCTTTGCACTACAATAGGAAGTTGGGCATAATTAGCTATATCAGGCGTGGCTCACTGATGATTTTCTGGCTGCACAGTTCACACAGACCATAGCATTATTAACCTGTGCAAACATTGAAACATCATCTCATGCTTTTCTCACTGTACAGTCTGGTTATTTTTTCATTGTCTTTTATCAGGATTTTCATCAATGTTTCCCCCCAGCTTCCAGATTGTTCACAATGCAGATGCAGCAGTTCTGTTCACTGGGCCGGGCAACAGCAATCACGTTACCCATGCCCTGCATTCTTTACATTAGTTGCTCATAGGAAGACAAATTTAATTATAGCCAGTACTAACTGGGGATTGACAGGCACTTGGATTTTTGTTTTAAAAGTCACGATTGATGTAATAAGAAAGTCTAAACTCCATTTGCTTCTTTCTGATAATTTTGCTACTAACACTTTATGTTTTGATGCAGCCTATTGCCTCTGACAGGCAGTTTGTTATAGCAGTTTACACTGATAGAGCTGTTGTGGCCAGTGCTTAAGATCTGAAGCAGGTGGGTTTGAGTGGGTTTTGGACCGTAAGGGTTTTTCATTGCTGCTTTTGTGGCTGTATTTTTATTTTCCATAAATATATAACATATTAAGAAGCCCTGCAGTGCTTCTGGCTATAACATCTTCCGAAGTGAGCTCCACTGGTTAGTTTCAACACTTTGTCAGTGCTAAGCACAGGCTACAGGTCCTTCCCATTTTGCTTTAGCCAGTATCTCTCCAGTATCAGAATAAGCCATGCTTAAAGTTTTAGTGTTTCAGGAAAGGTTTAAGGCATCTTTGTTATTTGAAAGGCTCCTATATGTTCTTGTAATAACCATAACTTACAAGGGATATTCCGCATATTTTAGATCACACAGGGATAACTGCTACGAAGTTCCTGAATTTTATTGCTGTGTTCTCTGCTACAAGAAGCATAAAAATTTTGTAGGTGGGAATTTCAAGCCGCTATTTTCCATTTAAATGTATATTTTATAGCTTTTGTAAAAGCTACAGTGCAGAATTATTTGTGACGTGATTCTCACTCTAAAAAAAGTAAAACCACCGCACTTGTACATGAGTTGAAAATTGTTTTATTTAAGTGTTTAATGGGTATAATGGTCCAGTTGAGAGATCATGGGATTTAGCCTGTAGTTATTAAGCACTTAGCTTTGATATGGCTGATGTCCAGGAGGGGCATTTGGATAAAGCACAGTATCACTTACATGAATATATGTTGAGGAAATGTGTACATTTAGGAAAAGGTACAGCAGAGTAAACTAAACCTCTCTTTATGAAGCCAGTAACAATTATGAAAATCATAGTAGAAAGTATTTTGGTTCCAGCATCAACTTCAGCCCTGGCACATTTAATGTCCATAGCTTCACTTAAATTAATGTGCTTTTTCCTTCTAGCATTTTAGGTATATTTAGAGCCACTGGTAGGATTCAAATATGATCACAGTATCACAGTATCACAAGGTTGAAAAGGATCTCCGACATCATTGAGTCCAACCTATATCCCAACACTAACACCAACCATCATCTAAACCATGGCAATATTTATATGGAAATATTTAATGAGACCCTTTTGCAATTACTTGTATTAGAGACAACAGAGTTTTTTTCTCTAGCAATAGAAATGAAGGAGAGAGCACTGCATTTTCTTAATGATTACTGTTTATACACTGGTTTTCTGTTCATTTTGTATTAGCTCTTAACTGAACTTGGAGAGTTAAGACGGAATAAAGATGTGCATTGGTCCAGATAAGAAGTGAAAAAAAGCCCAATAAGCTGGAGTAGCAATTTGGAGCATCTGTGATAGGAGAAAGGATTGGGAGATGTCAGATAATCGGTAGGAGAGCTCTTGTGATCTGCAGAGTCACACTGGAGAATGTGGTCATTAAAATATAAGTGGAGATGAGCAGGACCAGAAGCTATAGAACACAGTAGGCTTCTTTAAATTTTTAATCCAGCTTTTTAAAAGGAGAAGGGAGACAAGTGTTTGGACACAAAAGCCCTTCTTCAGTCTCAAATGAAACCATGGACTCAGTAGCCTTACTGGTTTTGTGGTATATCGTAATATACCTCCTCGTTAACCTCTCTGTTAACAAACTGCCTGCTTCTCTTCCCTAACTTTTTTTTTCCCCTCTCTTATCCCCTTAGTAATTTCTCTTTTACTCCAACACTGTCAACTATCTTGTCTTTCAGAGACAATCTAGGTGACATGCACCTAGCTAAACTCTGAGCAATTGCTTTCTAGTTGTATTTAGCTCAGCTAACTTTATTTCGGTCTGCCACATCTATTTTGGACTACTGGAAGGCCTCTGAGTGTTCAAAAGCTTGTCTGTTTTTTTTACAGCTATAGCAACTGGTTTAATGCAGCACGATGCTTCTGACTACAATTCTTCTGACTGATTTCTGAGGGATGAGAAAATGAATGAAGAAAAATTTGAACACATACTGAACCCACCAGACGGAAAACAGCAATGACAAGAGTTTTAGTCATTGAAAAACTATTACATTTTACCTTTGTCTTCAAGCCTTGCAACTGGACTGGTTACCATACAAGAAAGCAGCCCAGAAATGCTGATCTTCCTCAGCCCTACTATAGATATGTCTTACTAGGAATGTTGTGAAGGCAAAAACATTTCCATGGTCAGGTAACATTTGTGACAGATCTTGATATCCATTTCTGGTTTAAGTGCACTTCTCACCCCTACATTCATTGATACTGAGACCTTTGGCTGTACTCTGGTGAGCTCAGTGGGGCAGATACTAGTATTTGTCATGTTCCAGTGTGCAGCCTTCTGAAATGTGCAACTTCTACAGCTTTGTCTTCTCTCCTTTGCAACAACAAGGTTACTGACCATCCCAGAGTGTCTACAGTTTAGTACTGTTCACTCAGTCACACCATTCCTAGGAGTAAACCTCCTGTAGAACAAACTGTTAAGCCCATCCATCCAGGCAGCCTGTCAGTATTCGTACAGCTCACTTGGTACCACCTCCTGGCACCGTGGGTGACCCTAGTTCACTTCTTGAGTGGACTATGAATGAACTTGGGCAAGTAAATGTGCCTGCTCATGTGAGGGCCACCACTGAGGTTGTTCCCAGCCCTTTTTTCTTGCCAGACCTTTAGTATTAGATCAAACCAATAAGATGTTTAACCCATCCCTTTGGGATGAATCTATAAAGGGCATAAACATTTCCAATGTTGTTTTTCCTCTATCTGTTCCTCCCAAATTTCTGTTAGGTCTCCACTACAGGACTTCTAGTACTTTGAAAATACATTTCATATGGCTGACTTTGCTAAGAATACATTCAGCGTCAAAATTTAATGATAAATGTGTCTTTATACCATCAAACCAGAAGTGGTTGAGTATTTTGTGCCTTCTCAGCATCTGTTATGTTGCTACGTTGCAGTCTTTGAATGACCCAGGATGTCAGGACATTGCAACAGGAATATTTCTATTCTTGTTTCCAAATTGCCCCAGTTGTAATTTTAGAGGGACACAAACCTTGCTCTACCTTTTGCCCTCACAGTACCAATTGAAACTGTCTGTTAGATTTCTCAGAGCTCCTTCTCAGCACAGACAGAGAACATACAGCAGGTTATGGCTTCTGTAGGCTGTGGCCTATCTACCTGAGTTCTTTTATTATGGAATGGAAGAGACTAACCAGGCCAAAAAATGATAGAACTGAGCTGAACTGAATGGGTCTGAGACTCATTTGGTTGCCGGGCTTGCAGTGGAATGAAAACCAGTTTTATTTGCATCTATAGTGAGTGGGAATGCAGGAGCAGCTGCAAAGGGAAGGGAAATGGTTGAGAGAAAGAAAAGCATGAGGTAGGCCTGGGAAAAGGAGAGGATTTATGGAAACTGAGGAGAGGCTGTAGAGGGCATAGCATAAATAAGAATAAGTGAAATTGAAAGAGAAGAAAGGCTGAGAAGAATTTCAGTTCTAAAGAGTTTTAGGAGTTGGAAAAGGAAGAGACCTGTAAGATTAAAAATAACATTTCTTTTGGGGTTCTTGGTGATGAGATGACAATGATGTAGTGAAGAGAGGAGAGACAAAGTCAGGGACTTCAGCTGGGACACTGAGGGACATGAATTCTAAAAAGGCTTCAGTGCTGAGGTTAAGAGAATAGGGAACCTAAGAATTGTATGGGAGAGAAGTCTGAAGACAGGCTGGAGTGCTTTGTTAGGAAGGGGCATTTGGCAGTGTCTTTTGAAACCATTGCCCAGAAAGACTTGTGGAAAATAAGAAGGGCAACAGCCAAGCTTCTTTATAGCAAGATGTCCTTGGGAAGGATTGTGATATACAGTCAGCAGTTTTACTGGGGCTGGCATACAACTGCTAATGCTGCAGGATACTTTGCATCCCACTTTACTTCAATTAGACCTTTTCTGCTCTATCTTTCCTTAACAGAGCTACTACTCTGTTCATTTTCCAATAAAGGAATGGAATTAGCTGGGACAGCTCTCGGTGGGTCTATAGGAAGCATATGTTTCATTGTATTACATTATACTTGCATTTAGTATGATGATAAAAAATGTCGGTACATAGATAACATTGCCCTTCTTGTTACTAATGGCTGAAATAGCAAGAAGCAAGTATGCATCTGATCTGGCTCCAAGTAAATATTTTAAAAGCTGAAAATTCAGCTTCAATTTTTTATGTGTTCTTCTTCTCAGCCGGGGTATGGATTTGAAAGCTGATATACACAGGAACAGTCACTTTTGAAATTGTACTTTTACTGTGGACCAAATCTTTCCTTGCTTTTGATGGAGAGCCCACCCTGTATCAAAACCAGTCAGACTTCAGGAAAGACATGCTTTCAAGCTACCCTGTATTTGGCCATGTGGTATAAAATATACCCCATATGGAAGGGGAATTCCTGTCCGTCAGTGTGGAGGAGGAGGAGATCCAAATCTGGGCAACACATTTAACTGCTCCAGGACCTCCTCAGCCATTGCTCCTTGTAGGAACTGAAACTTTTGCTTTGAGATATTTAGAAACTGACTCTTCTCTTCTGCATCAAATCTGTATGTCTTGGATTTGATGTATAACGTTGACAGAATTCATTGTCTGCATTCAAATGCTATGTGTTGTCAAAGCTCCATTCATGGATGCTGTGTATGATTTTGGTGCTGGGCCTGTATGGTCAGTCTCTCCTCACAAATGTCATTTCACAAGCAAAGATTTGAATGCAACTATATTTAAGAATGGATGAGGAAAGCACTGTTAATGAAGTTGGATCATCTTTGGAGTCCTCCTTTCTATGTTGCTGTGTGACATTTTGGTCAAAAAGATTCCCATTTCACCATGAAGAGCATTCAGTTGTTCTTGCTTTTTGTTTAAATACTGACCACTGTAAATCGTTAATTGCACAAGATTTGGTTAAAGTATCTGGCATAATTTAAGGATGTTAGGTTTGCAAAATACTGCACTGAAGAGAAACTGTGCCAAAACCACATGCTGTTGTGTATTTTCAGTCTTGACTTTCTATGCCTACTATATAGGAAAAATGCAACTTAAATCAAAGTAATGTATTCCTCAGCCTTCTCTTTGTGGCTAACACAGTTATTTAATTTGCTTGTGCTGTGTTCAGATTGGCAGGTAGAAGACAGAGGACACTGCCTTAATTCTTGAGGACACTCACATGAGACATTAAAAAAGAAGACAGATGTCTTGGTGTACCTCACGGTGCCCAGGAACATGCTCTCCTCCTTGATCTGTGGCCAGGGCATGTGCAGTGCCCGGGAGCAGCTGTGGGGGCAGATGCCCTTCACCCAGCAGGCCTGGCTGAGGGTGCTGGGAAGGGAGGAGACAGTTAAAAAACAGCTAGTGGCTTCCCATGGCACTGCCTCTGGAGGTTGGGCCATGGAGCTGAGGGCACCCAAACCATTATCTTAATTGTCTCTAATAGAGGCGAGTTAATTCTCACCTCGATGCAGGCAAATGTTGTGGGAATCCAGCCTAAGCAATCCTATGGATTGATTTTGCATATGATGGCCAAAGTCAGACCTGTGAGCAGCATCTGTAGCACACTCCTGGTCTGTAAGCTCCTGTTCTGCTACACTTCCAAAGGAAATGAAAACTTGGAAAGCTGTAGGCAGGAAGGTTTTTTTAACTGTTCTCCTTTCGTGTGCTGTGGTGTAAATTGCTCAAAACGGAGGGTTCAGTCACTCGCATCCCATCAGCTGTTCGGAGTTCTTTGTTTGCAGTTTCTCACTCAGGGGTTACGGTTTATGACTTTATTCTCTGGGATGCTGCATCTGTCAATCTTATTTACTGACCAGGGCGTGGGATTTAAAATCTAACCCCATCTCTAAGTGGTAAAGCGCCAACGATCATTTGGGTTCTAAGATATGCAGTTTAACAATTAAAGTTCAGGGTTTACAGCTTACTGTTAAATGAAAAGGTCCAAATCCTTAGATAATAATTTGTAAGCCCTGAACCCTGTACTGCCAACTGCTCTGGGAGGTTGGTATCTCTGGTTTGTATCTCTCCCTGGGTGCCAGCCAGCGCTTGGCTCTGTGGTTTGACCGCAGGCAGTGCACAGGGTAACCAGGCAAGGGAAGAAGCGTATCTGCTTGTGGGTGCCTGAATTAGCAGAGGGCACAGCATGGTCACGCAGAAATGCAGACACAAGACTTAACCTGCAGGGACCACCAAGTCTGATTTCTTTCTTACAGCAAACCCAAATGTGGTGGCAGTCTTCAAAATGGGGTGGAGTGGCGGTTTTTGTGGCTTGCATGTTCTCCTTCACCCTGTTGGTGTGTGTTAGGTTTGTGGTTATGTGTGTACACTGAATTGGGCTTCTTGTCCTTTTCTGCAGGGCTTTTAGATTTGCACTGCTTTATGCTTTTACAGGACAGTGCTGTTTACTGTGTCCATCAGCAGGCAGCACATCAGGAATTGCTGTCCCAGGGGACACTGGGAGTGCATCAGGAATTGCTGTCCCAGGGGACACCAGCAGATCAGGCTTCGCTGATGATGATGAGCAGACACCAAGGCTGCAGCGCTGAGGTGCCCAGGAGCAAGCCTGCAGGCCCTAAGTCCATGTGGCTCATCGGGCTGAATCGGAGAGGTCGAATGCAGCTGCCATTCTCCTTTATCCATCTTCTGTCCTCGTTTCCAGCCCTCTGCATCAACACCCTTGTAGAATCATAGAATGCTTTGGGTCGGAAGGGACATTAAAGCCCATCCAGTTCCACCCCCCTGCCATGGGCAGGGACACCTCCCACTGGATCAGGGGGCTCAAGGCCCCATCCAACCTGGCCTTGAACAACTCCAGGGATAGGGCAGCCATGACTTCTCTGGGCAGCCTGTGCCAGGGTCTCCCCACCCTCATTGTGAAGACCTGGACTTCAGTAAAGCCTTCGACACCGTTTCTCACAGTATTCTTCTTGAGAAACTGGCTGCCATTGGCGTGGACAGGCACAACCTCTGCTGGGTTAAAAACTGGCTGGATGGCCAGGCCCAGAGAGTGGTGGTAAATGGAATTAAATCCATCTGGAAACCGGTCACAAGCGGTGTTCCCCAGGGTTCAGTGCTGGGTCCAGTCTTGTTTAACATTTTTATCAATGATCTCGATGAATGCATTGAGTGTACTCTTAGCACACTCTGACACCAAGCTGGGTGCAAGTGCTGATGTGCTTGAAGGAAGGGAGGCTCTGCAGAGGAATCTGGACAGGCTGGATCCATGGACAGAGACCAACGGGATGAGGTTTAACAAGGCCAAGTGCAGAGTCCTCCATTTGAGTCACAACAACCCCCTGCAGCGTTCCAGGCTTGGGGAAGAGTGGCTGGAGAGCTGCCTGGAGGAGAAGGACCTGGGGGTGTTGATTGACAGTGGCTGAACATGAGCCAGCAGTGGCTCAGGTGGCCAAGAAGGCCAATGGCATCCTGGCCTCTATCGGAAACAGCGTGGGCAGCAGGACCAGGGAGGAGATTGTGCCCCTGTACTTGGCACTGGTGAGGCCACACCTCGAGTACTGGGGTCAGTTCTGGGCCCCTCAGCACAAGAAGGACATTGAGGGGCTGGAGCACATCCAGAGAAGGGAACGAGGCTGGGGAAGGGGTTGGAGAATAAGCCCTACGAGGAGAGACTGAGGGAATTGGGGTTCTTTAGCTTAGAGAAGAGGAGGCTGAGGGGAGACCTCATCACTGTTTACAACTACCTGAAAGGAGGCTGTGACGGGGTGGGTGCTGCTCTCTTCTTGCAAGTGACGAGCGACAGGACGAGAGGGAACGGCCGCAAGTTGCACCAAGGCAGGTTTAGACTGGACATGAGGAAGAATTTCTTCACTGAGAGAGTGGTCAGGGATTGGAACAGATTGCCCAGGGAGGTGGTGGAGTCTCCATCCCTGGAGGTGTTTAAAAGATGGGTTGATGAGTTTCTTAGAGATATGGCTTAGTAGGGAGACAGGCACGGTTGGACTCAATGATCTCAGAGATCTCTTCCAACCTTACAATTCTAAGATTCTATGATTCTTCCTAATGTCTAATCTAAATCTCCCCCCTTCAAATTTAAAGCTGTTCCCCCTTGTCAAGTCCCTGCATTCCCTGATCAAAAGACCCTCCTCAGCTTTCTGGGAGGCTGTTCTAAGGTTTCCCTGGAGCCTTCTCTTCTCCAGGCTGAACAGCCCCAGCTCTCTCAGCCCGTCCTCGTACAGAAGGTGCTCCAGCCCTCTGATCAACTTTATGCCCCTCCTCCGGACCCGTTCCAACAGTTCCATCTCCTTCTTACGCTGGGGATTCCAGAACCGGACACGGGACTCCAGGCGGGGTCTCAGGAGAGCGGAGCGGAGGGGCAGAATTCCGTCCCTGGCCCGCTGGCCGCGCTGCTCTGGATGCAGCCCAGGACACGGCTGTCCGCCCGGGCTGGCAGCGCTCGTTACCGGCTCTGCCGACCCCCTAAGCCGCACCGCCCACGCTCAGCCGCCTCCCGCTCCCCGCACGCCCCGCCCCGCGGACACGGAGCCTCCCCCGCCCGCCCCGAGCTGTCGCCGCGCGCCCCGCAGCGCCACCCCACGGCGTTCGCCGCTCGTGTCCGCTCACCGCCCGTGTCCGTTCACCGCCCGTGTCCGTTCACCGCCCGTACCTGTTCACCGCCCCTGCCCGTTCACCGCCCCTGCCCGTTCATCCGTCGTGTCCGTTCACCGCCCCTGCCCGTTCACCGCCCGTACCCGTTCACCGCCGTGCCTGTTCACCGCCCTTGCCCGTTCGCCGCCCGTGCCCGTTCGCCAGGCGTGCCCCCTCACCGCCCGTGCCCGCTCACCGCCCGTGCCCGTTCACCGCCCGTGCCCGTTCGCCGCGCGTGCCCGTTCACCGCCCGTACCCGCTCACCACCCGTGCCCGTTCACAGCCCGTGCCCGTTCACCACCCGTGCCCGCTCGCCGCCGGTGCCCGCTCACCGCCCGTGTCCGTTCACCGCCCGTGTCTGTTCACAGCCCGTGCCCGTTCGCCGCCTGTCCGTTCGCCGCCCGTGCCCGTTCACCGCCCGTGCCCGCTCACCGCCCGTACCCGTTCACCGCCCGTACCCGTTCACCGCCCGTGCCCGCTCACCGCCCGTACCCGTTCACCGCCCGTGCCCGTTCGCCGCCGCGTGGGGATGCGGGGCGACGGGAATGACGCCGAAAGAGGCGGCAGATCAACTCCTCAGGACTCACTTTGGCGTTTTAGAAAGCAGCAGCCTTTATTTCAGGACAGAATGTGTTTCCCACCTCACGTGTATAAATTCTCCCAGCAATCTCATGCGTGTTCTGTTACTTTCCGAAGACTCATTTTAATGTTACCATGAACTGCACCGCAGCCAAATCTCTGCGCATTGGAGCCTCGGAGCCAGCTCCGTCTGCCCTTGCATTTCCGACAGGGAAAGGCAGAGACAGGTCTGCTCAGCGTGGACCGCACGGAACACAGGGCGTTATCATTCCCTTTGAACAGTGTCTGGGAAAAGCACTATTTTGTAAAAAACCGTGCTATTATGAAAACATGCTACGAGAGTGTCTGTCTGTCTGTCAAAAAAAATACAGTTACATAGATGAAACTTAACTCCACTTTAGCTTATATCAAAATATTCCGTTTTTTTAACAGTAACCTCTCCTCGTGTCAGCGCGTCCCGGAACCCCCGCTTCGTGCTCGCTGCTGCCCTCGCGTGATCGCAGCGCCAATCACAGAGTGGCCTGAGCTGGAAGGGGCACACAAGGACCATGGAGTCCAAATCTTGTCCCTGCACAGGACAACCCCAACACTCACACTGTGTGGCTGAGGGCATTGTCCAAATGCTTCTGGAATATTGTCAGCCCTGGCGCTGTGACTGCTGCCCTGGGGAGCTGTTCCAGTGCTCCACCACCCTCTGGGGGAAGAACCTCTTCCTAATGTCCAACCCAACCCTCCCCTGACACATCTTCCTGCCATTCCCTCGGGTCCTGCCATTGGTCACCAGAGAGCAGAGCTCAGCGCCTGCTCCCTTGCTCTTGTTAGAAAACAGTAGATGGCGATGAGGTCCCTCCTCAGTCTCCTCCAGGCTGAACAGACCAAGTGACTTCAGCCTCTCCTCTTCTCCAGACCCTTCACCAGCTCTGTGCCCTCCTCTGGACACTCTCCAGTAGTTTGATGTCCTTTTTATACTCTGGCACCCAAACTGCCCCCAGTGCTCGAGGTGGGGCCGAACCAGTGCAGAGCAGAGCAGGACAATCCCCTCCCTCTCCCGGCTGGTGATGCTGTGCTTGGTGCCCCCCAGGACACGGTTGCCCTCTTGGCTGCCAGGGCTCACAGTTGGCTCATGTTCAGCTTGCCATCGACCAGACCCCCCAGATCCCTCTCCACAGGGCTGCTCCCCAGCCTCTCACTCCCCAGGCTGTGAGGACACCCGGGGCTGCCGTGTCCCAAGTGCAAACCCCAGCACTTGCCATAGTTAAACTCCATGATTTTGCTGATTGTCCATCTCTTCAGTCTGTCCAGAGCCCTCTGCAGGACCTTCCTGCTGTACAAAGTGTCAACAACTCTCCCCAATTTTGTGTCATAGGCAAACTTGGTCAGTAAACCCTCAAGTCCTGCATCCAGGTCATTTATGAAGACGTTAAATACCACTGGCCCCAGGATGGATGCCTGCGGAACCCCGCTAGGGACTGGTCGCCAGCTGGATGTAACCCCATTCCCTGTGACTCTTTGAGCCCAACCCATCAGCCAATTGTTCACTCACTGCGTTATGTCTTTATCCATCTGGATGCTGGACATCCCCTTCATGAGGATACTACGAGAGACAGGATCAAAGGCCTTGCTGGAATCTAGAAGGATTACATCCACTGTTTCCCATGGTCACCTAGACGGGTAACTCTGTCAGAGAAGGAAATTAAGTTTGTCAGGCAGGACCTTCCCTTTATATACCCGTGCTGGCTGGAACCAATGACTGCATTGTCTTTCAGGTGTTTTTCAGTAGCTCCCAAAATAATCTTCTCCATAATCTTACCAGGCACTCAAGTGAGACTGACAGGCCTGTAGTTACTGGGGTCATCCCTGATGCCCTTCTGGAAGATATATCCCTGCAGTGTCTTGCCTCCTTTCACCACTTCCAGCCTCAGGGAAGGCTGACCACCAGCAGGTATTGCAAGGATTACCCTAAACCACAAAGCTCTGTTCTTCTGCTTAGCTGACCTGCTAAGTTAGTTTCTGACTCCCACTGAACAAGGTGCCAGAACATCCCCCACCCTTTATGTGAAATGTCCCTGCTCATGATACAGCTTTCCTTAGCCTAGGGGCTAAGATCTTGTGTTTTCCTCTCCAGTTCCCAGAGTCCTTCCACCCCTCACTATTGAAAATGCACGTACAGAAGGTGTCCCCTCACCTCCAGTTGCTGGAGCCAGCATGATTCCTAATCCTTGTGAAGCAGCTGGGGAAGTTGGAGCCTGATGCACTTAATCCACCCCTGACCTTCACAAATCACTGCAAACACGATTAACTATCCCCACCATTCACACCTCCCTTCCCGTCCCTCCCCTCAGTTGGAACTTGGGATACTGCTCCGCAAATGACTCCCACTCCTGTATCTCTGCCATCATCTCGCTGATGGGCCCGCCCTCACATCAGTGCCTTTTCTCTTTGCTGAGAAATGCTGATGAAAAAATGCTCATTTTTGCTGCATGAAACAGGAGGACCCTGAAATACAAACTGTAAATCATAGAATCATAGAATCACTGAATCACCTGAGATGGACCCAAAAGGATCATCAAGTCCAACTCCTGGCCCTGCACAGGACACTTCCAACATTCACACCATATGTCTGAGGGTGTGTTGGTTAGCTTGTCTGCATGTTTTTTTCCTTCCCATCTGGAAGAGACACAGCTGTTATTTTTATATAAGCTCTGAAGTGGCTAATATTTTAAATATTGCTAATTAAAAAAAATCAAGTGTACATACATCAGATCTACAGGGGCTCACACAGTTACATTTTAAGCATACAGCTCTGTGTATAAACATATGCCCTTGATATAGCACTGCCTTCTCTTTGAAGACCTCGAGATACTCTAGAGACAGAAAGGGCTCAGCTTACAAGGTACTGTGTCCTTTGTCCCTTCTCCAGCACAGCACTTAAGCACATGCTTAACTTTAAACCTACGCAGAGGGACCTGGTGAAACCAGTGCCAGCTCACACGCCTGGCGAGAAACACACACTTTAAGTGCTCTGCTGGGCTGGGGCCAGAGAACGTGTGAGGATGGAGCTGTAATTCATTCAGGCTCACAATGCTGCTTTGAGGTACATATTGCTGTGAGAGCTGCTTGAAACACAGCCATTCTGTGGGAAAATCTGGTATTTGTTTGGGGTTTTTTTTTGCTAAGGGCAAAGTGAATGCAGCCTTAAATAAAAGAAAATCCTTGTTTAAATCTTTAAAATAGAAATTATTTAAATGTACTCCCCCTCCTTCCCATTCCCTGCCTTCTTCTCTTTGTCCCTAACAAAGATTAAAAAGAAATAATTGTGGTGGTTATAATGAAATAATCTGGGTGTGATGTAAAACATTTGACCATCCTTAACTGCTCTGAAGCTGTAAGATCAGACTAAGATCCCTTTCAGGCTCTGTGTTTAGGTCACAGGGAACTTAGAAACTTACAGAAAATAAGGAGAAAAAATGTGGGAGTTTGTGTTTTTTACATTCAAAGATTTTATATCCCTGGACATCAGGCTTGCTAAGAGCAGGTGAGACCTTTCTGAAAGCACACAGGTGTGTAAGGCAGGTGGCAGCAAAGGGATAATATCCAGGCTGACAGACCTAGGGGTGAGGGAGGCAGGGCTGCCAGAATCGGGAGAGGGTGCAACCAGCATGGCCAGAACTCAAAGTTTTCCCATTGCAGCGTGAACATAAATCTTCATTTCCTCTGGAAACAGCACCACAGTGGTCCAAAGTCAGGCAGAAATTGTGTGGAGGATTGAGCTTTAGGTAACAAGGGCAACCAACAGCTATTTCTGACAACGCTGCAGAGAAAACAAGTTAAATGCACATTCACAGGCCTTATTCACCAGGGATGGCATAAGTTGGATGCTTTAATTAAGGACATGCTCTAATGCCTACTGAATCATGGCTTCTGCCAGGACTTAAGCTACAAAAGACTGCAGTCTCCAGATTTTGGCTGTCTTCACCCTGTGTGACATAAGGTAAGTTACATGGCCAGTTGTTTTCTTAAACCTTCCAACAACTCCATTCACTTCAGTTGGATTTCTTCTGTGTGCCAGCTCCTTGCAGCCAGCTGTGGCCAGCTTCAGCAAGGGAGGCTGGTAAAGATGGCACTAAGGAATAAAAAGCCAATAAAATTCAAGTGAGACCCAGGAAAACCAGGCTGTGTTTAGAGCTCCACAACGGCATTCCTGGGTAACCACAAGCAACTTGTGCTAATGCTCTAGGCATTAGATGTGCATTGGTGTAAGTGCTGGGAGATGATGAGCACAGCAGGAGGGCCAGGAATTATTATAATATGCAAGGACAGGGCCAGCAGGAACAAAGAATAAGATGGCTCTGGCCCTCATTCTGATGTGGAGGTGTGGTAGCCTCAGTGGTCTGTGCTAGTCTGCAGCAACCACACAAGATTACTTTTAAGATGTTTTTGTGTTACTTTAGGTCAGGTCTTGATGATGTACTGAGAGGAGTTTCTCCAAAGTTCAGCAAGGGCAAGGGAAGGCAAGGCAAGCATGAACGTGATAAAAGGCCAGAGAAGGACTAAGACTCTTTCTGGCTTCAAACATAAACATGTTTTTGTAAAAATAAGGCTATTTCCTTGTAACTGGAGTGTCCAGGAAGTTTGTTTTTATAAGTAGAAAATAGAACCTGTTCTTAATGAGGAACACTTGTCCACGGTCAAACATCTGTCAACAATGATAATTCTTTCAAGCTTCTCCTTGCCTGTGACATCCCAAAAGAATTATCTTCTAAGAAATATAATCAAAAAGTCCATAAAACCTAAACAAGGAATTTACTAGACAAAATTTTAAGAGCAGGAAATTGGAAAAATGAAAGCATAGTTAAAAAGGAAGCCTACCATAAATGCTGCTGAGCCATAGCAGCAAAAAGTGGTCTATTGATGCTGACATCAGTTACTTAGGGAAGGCTGGGAAAACCTTCACAACAGGACTACATATGCCTTTCATTATCTGGTTCAGCCATTAGGAAAGATTGAACACCCCTGGGATTGCTCGGGTCCTCCTGTTGCTGATGTGACCAAATCCAGGAAATGTGGAGAATCAGTCAGAATGGGCATCTAGTGCCAAAGACAGAGAGGAACAGTCCCAGTCTCTGGATAGCTGTAGGACCTGTAGCTTTTCAACCTAAAAGGTTACATGCTGGAAAATCACAGAAGTACGAAGAAGAACTTAAGGCAAATGAGAGGTGCAGGTCTGTGTTCTCATCCCTGCTCTCTTCATCCCTCAGGATATAGCCCTTTTGCGGTGCCACCTGAGTAACCCACAGATGCAGGGCAGGGAGTGTTTGTAGCTTGCTTTCTGAAATAGGCAGCACTTTCTGAAATAATTGATACGATTTATTCTCAAGATTCAACGTATCGCTGCGCTCTTCTCATCGAAACTCGTTGTCAGACCTTTACTCTGCACAAGACCTGCAGAGCTATAGGCTGGGGACAGAATGGCTGGGGAGTAGTCAAGTGTAGAGGAACTTGGGAGTGCTGGTGGACAGGAACCTCAACATGAGCCAGCAGAGTGCCCAGGTGGCCAAGAAGGCCAATCCTGGCCTGCATCAGGAATAGTGTGGCCAGCAGGACCAGAGAAGTTGTCATCCCCTTATACTGGGCACTGGTCAGGCCGCCCCTGGAGTGCTGTGTCCAGTTCTGGGCCCCCCAGTTTGGGAAAGATGTCAGGATGCTGGAGTGTGTCCAGAGGAGAGCAACGAAGATGGTGAAGGGGCTGGAGCACAAGCCCTACGAGGAGCGACTGAGGGAGTTGGGGTTGTTCAGCCTGAAGAAGAGGAGGCTCAGGGGAGACCTCATTGCTCTCTACAACTACCTAAAAGGAGTTGTAGTCGGGCAGGGGTTGGTCTCTTCTCTCAGGTGACCAGTGACAGAACCAGAGGACGTGGTCTCAAGCTTTGTCAGGGAAAGTTTAGGCTTGATATTAGGAAAAAATTTTTCACTGAAAGGGTGATTGGCCATTGGAATGAGCTGCCCAGGGAGGGGGTGGAGTCATCGTCCCTGGAGGTATTTAAAAACACATTGGATGAGGTGCTTAGTGCCATGGTTTAGATGATGAGTGCGTGTTGGTGTTGGGTCATAGGTTGGACTGGATGATCTCAGAGGTCTTTTCCAACCTTGTGATACTGTAAAAAGGGTAAACTTTTGATGCCAAACAAGTGGCTCTGTGAAGGTCTGAAGTTTGCTGTCACCATGAACCAATTACATTTGGGGCACGTGCAGTCAGGACTTAGCACCTTATTGTTTTTGTTACTACCTCCTATCTCCAACTCTGGAAGGACACACAGAAAGCTTGATCATACTGCAGTCAAAAGGAGATTTACCCTTAACTTTGCTGAGGCCAGGATTTCATCTTCTGTATGGGTCCAGTGCTTAATTCTGTATGTGTGCAACCTGGCTAATGCTCCAAGGTACACTTTTATCAACAGAAGCATCATCGGTGCTGAAGTAATTTAAATTAACTCCATAATGCAAGTCAAAGTGGAAAAGGTTTAAAGTTGCAGCAACTTGATTCAGCTCAGCTGCAAAAATGACAGATTGCCCCATCTGACTTGGAACTGCATGAAAAGTGCACTTCCTTGTGTATTACACTAAACCAGCCTCATTATTATCTCATGAGCAAGCTGGCCACAGTGTCAATGTGGATAAACAAGCATGGGAAAATCACTCTGATCACTTCTCAGGGTTTCACACTGCAAAGCATTTGTGAATGTAAATATTAAGGGTGGGAAAACCTCAAAAGTCTCTGACCCTTATTGCCAAGTTGTAGGATCTTGCAAGATTTGGTTACATGGTGAGAAATTTGAAACTTTGACAACTTGGCTTCAAAAATATTTCTTTTAAATATATGTAATTTTCCTGTTACTAAGTAGAAGAGAGTCTCTTCTCCAAAGCACAGATCAGGATTAAAAAGCACCTCTCTTTAACCATGGGGGATTGTAGACCAAAATGCTGCTTTGATGTAAATAGTATTAACTGTAATATTAAAAGATAGAACAGGCATTTCTATCTTTAGTCATCTCCTTAGGTCTAGGATGGGGCTCTTTCCTGCCAAAGTATTCATGCAGAAATAAGATTGATTTCCCTGGTTTCACCTATAACTGTTGTGTTCTGCTTCTCTTTCTTTATACCTTTATGCTTCATGTTCTTACTCAACTGCTTGGTGATGTAGAAAATTTATATCTCTGAATACAAATCAAGACTTTTGCAACTTAGATTCTGCTTAGACAAAAGAAATTGAGAGCAACAAAAAGTTGCAGGTTTCATCAGCAACTGGTGATTTGCCCCAGACCTCACCCAATTTGGAGCATGTGTCCATGTAGAATGATGCTCCTGGAAAGGACCCTTGTCTAGGCTGTAGCAGTGACAGGCTCTGCATGCTTTGCTTCTTAGGAAAAGCACTTTTTTAACCTAGCATTTCATCATTGCAAGTAGCATTTGCCACAATCGTAGACCTAAACACTGAGGCACATTTTGAAAGTTCCTAAAATGTGCTGCATTTTCTTCCTTTCCACTGACAATTCTCACTGTGCTCTGCGTACGTGGAACACTAAGCTTGAAGGTCATTTCTGTAGGAAATAATTTCCCATCATTGGGAACAATCTAATCTTGTGAAAGAAAGGGAGAAAGGAAGAAAGGAGGAAGGAAGGATAGATATTTACACACTAAATTCATAGAAGTATTCATGATTAATACATCTTTGCAGAATTGAGACCATTTGGGGAGATTCACTTCCGAGCACTTCTTCTGATCTGCTGAGGATTTTGGCAAGATATGGAGCAGTGATTTAGAGACTCTTCCAGATGGCTTAAGAGTGTTCATTGAAGAAGACAACAGATAGCATGTAAATATATAGCTATAGACCTCTTCATCTTCCGGATCTACTGAACTTATATGGGATGAGCTGGGGAGAAAAGTGGAAGCTCTACAGCCACACAACGCTGAACAGCTGCCAGCAGAGCCCGTGACTATCAAACTGTGTTGAGAAAAGAGTCAGGTACTGTCTGTCACCTAAACTGTTCCCCTGCTCAGGAATATCTTGTAGCTATTCTGGAGTAAATTGTGCCCACATGGTAGAATAGTCATGCACATGAATTTGCTTTTTCTGCCTGTATTTGCTTTGGATAGAATGAGCTTCTAATAATGCAGACCCTCAGAAAATGCCCATTTTCCAAAGCGATGTGTGGTGGCCAAGGCATGTCTGGCCACAGACACGTGGCAGCACACCACAGCAGACACTCAGGGTTTGTATTCACCTTGGGAGAGGCAAACACAGGGATGGATGGACGTTAAACTTGCTGCTCTGCTGATGACAAAGAAGGAGCCAGCAAAGTTCCCTTTGGGCTGCTGCCCATTACCCACCACCCCAGGCAGGACTGACATTTCCACCTTCTGCAGATTTCCACTGCAGAGACATTTGTAGCCCTGGTGCCTGCCAGGTTTGCTCTGCGCTGAAGATGCTTTTAAAGGGCCTTTCTGTTCACTTGCCTCTCCAAAAGGTGATGGGTGTCTAGAACATCCTTACCAGGCTCACCACGCCTAACATTTGCTCCCGTTGACCTCAAGCTGGGAGTGAAATATTTTCCTCTTCCACTTTCAGGCAAAAGGTCTCTCTGTGACTCAGTCCCTTACCTGGGAAATGGGGATAACAGGTGCTCTGGCAGTACGGACAGCAAAGGCCCTTTGAGGCAGGAGCCGGGTCTTACAGTCTTTCTGGTCCAGGCCTTGGTTGTAATAATTCTCCCCAGTCAAGGTCAGAGGCTGGATGAATGCAACTAAAGAACTGAACTGTGATTTTGGTTCTGTTGACACAGTAAGAATGTCGGGATGCCCTTCAGATGATCTGAAATCTGTTAATTTTGCGTAATCTGGAAGTGACACATTTTTACATACAGGTATCTCAGGAACACATGGTTCTGTGAGAAAGTGACTCAGCATTTCTTTCCTCTGCTCTGTTAATCACAACTGACCATGAGTATCTAAATAATACAGCAAATCTCCCACAGGATAAAGCTGACCTATAAAAATCTGAATTTGGTTGACCTGGGAATATCTCAGCCATGGTTTTCACAAGATGCATTGTCAGAGTAGGGCAGAGATAATTGCAGTTTGGGCTAAAGGGCAAGGAGGATGGGAAACCAAGATGTGGTGAGCATGAAAATAGATAGCCTTCTGTCACAAGAACAGCCCATTGAGGGATGCTGACTTTGAGCAGGAGAAAGACATCAGTCTGGGAGGAGCCTGGAAATATGTCAGTTCTCCTCTCATGACCCCCAGAGCTGCTTGCTGGCAAACCTCCTGCTCCCTGTGTCCTTGTCCCCCTGCCATCCCCAGCTGGAGTTTGGGAAGTCCTGAGGGAAGCCCTTTGCTGCCCTGAGCCAGAGCGAAGCCCATGGCACATCCCTCCAGCCTCTACCTCTGGCACTGGAGGTGGGACATGGAGGGCACGTGGTTGGGTAACCTCAGAGAGGGTGGGAAGTGTGGAGCTGTGTGGGCTGCAGTGGCCTGTGGCTGGCTCCAGTGCCACCAGGGTGCCAGGACACTGAAGCCACGTCTCATCCCTCCACAGCCAACACCGCTGAGGTTATTTTGGTGATCCAGTCTTCCCTGTCGAGCCATGGGGCAGCTCGAAGCAATGGACATCCCTCCTCGGTCATTATTTTGGGACTGTTAATACCTTGGTTTCCTTTACTTACTAAGTCCTCACTAGGACACTGGGTAAGGGACAGGTGTTGCTTCAGGTGCATCTTCCTTAGGTGTCTCCACTTCCCCACTGATTTGCCACCCCAGGGCTGATGGGAACACAGGTCCTTAAAAGCAAGAGCAAGGAAGAAGGTTCTTTTTCTACTCCTGGAGCCTTCATCTGTGCTGTGTTAGTATTGAGGGGATTTTTCTTCCAGAAGGAGAAGGCCTTTGAGCCCTGAAGGAACAAAAAGTTTAACTATTCCCTTTTCATGGCTTCAGTCCCTGGCTGTTGGGGATACAGGCAGGTATCTTCCACATGCTGGTTTTAGTAGAGTGAACAGAAGAAAAAGAGAGATTTATCTGTTGCTTGGGAGTATTTTAAGGATGGAAATTTTATGGACGTGATATTTTTTAGAGTTTTCTGTTGAATCCTTGGGTGTTTTTTTTTAAAAGAAGTCGTTAGAAGAATATTGCTACGAGTTGTGCTGACTTCTGCCTCTTCTTTGTCAGAGTGTGGTACTGAGAAACCAGTGAGACCATTCATGTGACCTTGAAGAGCGCTGGTCAGTATGAGTGTCTTGAAGAGGTGGTTACCTTCAGTAATTTCAGGGCAGCTGGCTTCAGTTCCTGCTGGAGAAAGGTGACTAAGAGGAGCTGGCATTAGAGGGTTCAGAAGGAAAGACTGAAGTGGACTTCTAGCATAGGTGCACACGTGAGCCCACAGTCCTGGTGAAGCGCTTTGTTTCAAGCAGGTGGCCACAACAGACTGTCCCCCTGAGTTAACTGACTGATGCTTTCAAATTGAAATTGTGTGGTTAGTTTAATTAAATTAAACTTATTTGTGGAATTATACTTCCTCTAAGAAGTGGACAAAGTAGACATCATACCAGAGGCAAAATAGAAGTGTGAATGAAAACTTGTAGATGAAGAAAGGAAGGTGAGAGTGCAGAAACGTTAACTGGGCAGAGACCTCATTGGAGACGAGCCCTTTTGAGGACAAATTATGTTCATTGTAAACTGTGTCCTAAAATGACTTCTGTGTATTTTGGAGGTCTAAAGGTAGAAAATACAGGTATGTTTTCTGTTCCTCACAGAACTAAGTCCTATTGACACAACAGACAACTTGATTGTGAAGGCAGGCATCGGTGTAACTGCAGTGCTGAGTGAACAAAGTCAGGGTTGCTCTTTGGGAGGGTCAGTAAATCTGGGTGCTCTAAGGAGGACTGCATCTGGGTTTGTGCAAATGCACTGTTAATTGAAGTGTCTCTAATGAAGGACAAGGGATGTGTTTGCAATTAAATTGTATTTGTAAGAATCTTTTTGGTTAATGGCTTTCAATGCTTGACACTGTTTCGCTTAGACTTATGAGAGTTAATAAAAACCTCGTGTACCACCTCCTTGTGTTCCAGCTTGGCTCAATTTTCAGGGTGTGAGGGGGCTTCCTCGGATCTTGAGTTGAGGGATCTATATATATGTACAGACAGGAATATTTTTTGGTGGAGACTAATGGAGTGACTCTCATTGCAGAAGTCTGCAGTAAAAATATGGGAGGTCTGGAGTTTTGCATTCCTAGATTTTGGCACGTTACTCTCATTCCAATATTTTAACCCTTCACCAAACTGCAACTTCCTACAACTCTCTCTGTTTATTAAATATTCTTTAATAAATATCTTTGGCTGCTCTCATCGAGGAAGGTGGTCCCAAAGCACGCAGCGATGGCTGATTTCTAAGATGAGAAAGAGCAAGTATTGTCCTCTATCAGGGTCTCTGAAATTGTGGACCCACCTGCCAGGGCAGTCTCACAGTGGAGCTGCTTGGTTTGGTGGTGGTGGTGGTGGTGGCTGCCACTTGTGTCCCTTCGGCAGAGCTGTTCCTTTCCTCTCCGTTTGCCATCTCATTGAGGTGTGGCTTTCATTTTTATGCTTATTTTTCTTTTACTTTCCCATGGTGAGCTGAAGGGAGGGAGGGCCCGACTAAGGGCCAGCAGGCTTCAGCCATATGGCGCTCAATGATGATTCAGATGTTTAAGCTTTCTCAAGGTCTGGTTTGTGAAAGCAATTCCTCCTTGAGGAGAGGCCCTGCTGTGCTTCCCGTGGGAGTGTGGGGCCACCACGTTCCTGTTAGCAAAACTTTTCAGGCCTAAAGTTTGGAGAGAGTGTCTCAGCCTGAGCACTGAATGTGACTGTACTGAGGCTTTCTCCATTTATTTTGGTATTAAAGTGTGTATTCTGGCTTAAAGGGATGGGATTTAGAAGAAGTTTCCTTAAACTATTCATTTCAGCTCTGCATTGGGAGATCTGCAGACCCCAGTGTGGGGTCAGACCTCTGCTCCCCATGCTCCAGGGACTTCTGCTGTGCAAAACGAGGACCCTGCTCATGCTGCTGCTGCTTCATAGCCTTCTGTATCCCCAACCTGGCATTTCCTTCAGAGAACCTGTGGGACGTGAGGAAAGGCAGCTTTCCTGGCCAAAGGGGATATGTGGGAGGGGAAGGCATGACTGGGAGTGAGGGTTGGGGGCTATAGCTGTGTTGACCCCCATTTCACTACAGCCTGTTCAGGTGCTTCTGGCTCAGGAAGTGGAAGAAAATCGACCACCCAACAAGCCACCAGTTTGTGCAGGAAGCACCTAGGACTGGCTGTAAAGCAAGCAAACAAGTTACAAATGACAAGCCCCCTAAAAGCTTGTCCTGTGTGCAGTTTCCCATTGCACCAGAACCCATCTTGTCCCTGGTGCAGGCTTCCTGGGAGCAGGGGCTGTTTTCCCTGAAGCAACCTGGCAGAGTGAGGTGGTCTTTTGGGGACCAAGGCTGTAATGGCTGGGCCTGAGAAGAAGGTGGGTTTGGAAAGAGAAATGCAATTCGGTGAGGCTATGATGGGGTGGCCAGGCTGTAATATGTTTTAAGCTCCCCTTTTCACTGTCTGCTAACTTCTGTTTGTACAGCACTTACCTGAAGAGGTCCCAGCCCAAGGAGATGATGGCAAGATGTGGAGTTGCAGTTAACCCTGGGAAATGCAAGCAGCAACTGTGTCCTGCCCTGTGTCCTGTGAGCTCGGTGCTTCAGAGGGAGCGGTGCAGATAACTGTGGCCATAAAACATGTGTAAGTGTGTTCTTCTTTATAAACTGGATGACTGGAAGCTGATTTATGGTTGGAAGAAGATTTTCTCTTTCAAAACTTGCTTTGTAACTGTGTAATTGGCCTTTATGGCTGTCAATGCTATCAGTGCCTCAGGCCAGTGGAGCTCTGTGCTATGACAGCCACCTTCAGCCAGTTGAACACATTCCTTGAAATACAATTTTGCTAACTTTGGGTTTGTGATGTTTCACCTCGTGACTTTTTGTTCATGAATGCAAATTTTGTGCTAGTGAACTAGATTAATAGTCCTGTTTTCAAAAACTATGCCAGGGATATCTCAAAATTCTGACTGAGTGAAGTCTTGCTTTCAATGGCTTGTGTAGTTGTGGGTGTAAGATGGAGAATATTCAACTGGGCAGCAATTAATGTTCATGTAATTAAGAGTCATGTAATGATACTGGATGGACTAATAAGCAGGCCAATTCTGGAATTCTACTTAGCTTACATGTATCTCCAATTTTTTATTTTTAGATTTTTAAATTGGCTTTCCTTTGCAGACAAGAAGCAATGCACTATGGTGTCATCACTAATGTGAGTTTCTGAGCTCCTTCTGTGTCTTCCAGACCAGGATTTTGCCAACATTGATCAGCTGGTCTTGCAAAAATATACAGTGAAATAACCATATTCTATATAATAATCTTCTGTACAGGCTTTCAGCCACAGAATGATTCTCATGTAGGGTTACATGTACACTTTCTATGTTTCTAAATCTTTTGTCATAAAAATATTTTGCTGGTTCAGAAGTTTAACTCCCACTTCTGGGAAGAATTACCCAGCTGAAACTTCTCTCTTTTTAAGGTAGATTCAGAGAAAACTTTCTGGGTGTTGAGGACTTTATTTACCTGACTTTCTGGTTGAGAAGTTCTAAAGCAATTTTTGCTAATCAGATGTATTTCAGTTTCCTTTTTATGAGATGAAAAAGTTTGTAACCAGACTTAAACAGCCTATTCCTCTGGGGAACAGGAAGATTTTGATTTTCCTAAAACGTTAATCTAAGGAAATCTTCACCAAGAAAAGAGGAAAAAACCCACTTAACAGTACCTTATGCTCATCTGATGTGAAACTCTATTTTCTGGCATATGATTTAACCGGTTTCCACCCAGTCCTGAAGATCCACTCTGGGCTGAAATACCCGGTTTATCCCTGTCTAGCCAGATTTCCCAGATCGTGTCACCACTGGTGCCAGGAGAGGGCACCAGGCAGCAGTGACAACACCCACGCTCGGTCATTGCCGAGGCAGCAGCCCCTGTAGGTAGAGAATAACCTTCCTTATTACAGCAGCTTCTTGTGCAGAATGACTGTAGCTGTATCAGAAAACCTTTGTGCTTATGCATTGTTTAATTTACAGTCCCTGGCGACTGGATAATCTGATTTATGTAGGCTTTGGGGAATCTGTATTTGTGTATGAGGGGATAAAACAAGTGCTGGAGAACTTAAATCTGAGACTTCCAAAGCAACGTGAAGAACCTGGGAGCTGACCTCTGCCTGCAGGGGAGAGCTGTGTCTGTAAGCCCCTGTGGGAATCCCAGGCTGGGTGCAGTTACATACAGCTGTAGTGATGCTCATGTGAAACATTACCTGTGTATAGAGCCAACACCTGGGCAGAAAGGGGGGGAATCCCCTGAGGAGAGGTAAAGGTGACCTGGGATGCAATACCTTCTGAGCCTGGCCTGGGGAGACAGCCCTGCCAGGAGCAGGGAGTCCATGGCAATGCTCTCCCACCTGCCTTTCCTTTCTCTATCCTGAGCCTGTCCTTCGTATCTCTTGCTTTGCTTTATTAAGGTATAGTGGAGCTTGGGGGATTTTTCCTGTGATGCAGTCAATGACTTTTTGAATAAAATAGAGTATCTCTTTAGAACTCCATGAATAATTAAACTATAATTCTGACCTATTAGTGGAAAGTAAGTGCCTACAGAGATGTGTCACAACAGAGACTTAATTATTTTATCTAGGGAATAATTAAAACTGTCTGGGTTTTTTCCCCACCTATTTAGAAATATGTTAGCAATACTTAAGCTGAATACAGAATTTGATTGCATTTAATTTCCTCTAACTCTTTGGAATGAAATATTTGCTCCTGTTATTGGGTACCCTTCTACTCCTCAGGAGCATTAACTAGCTGAATGTGTCAGGAATTCACAACATGGTAATTGTCTATTTTCTAATGTACTCTGATTCCGTGCCTTTGGCTTGACTTCACTGGGAATTGAGGATAGGCAGCTCTTCAAAGAGTTGGCCTCATAGTTCATTTGCATGCTGAAATTGGCATTTATATTAAATGACAAAAAAAGGCAGTCTAGGTGAGACCTGTAGAAGTTTCTGAATCGTGAGCAGGGCTGTGAATCGGCTGCAGGACTGAGGTCTGACTTTAAGAACTGATGTAAAAATGTATTTATGCAAACCCTCTTATTTTGAGCTGTCAAACTCTAAACCCGATTGCCAGCTGCCAAACTGCTTTTTTGGACATGTTTTTCTATTTCTGACTATTTTGTTTGAATGTCTAGTTTAACCAATATACTACCATTTTCATGACCTTGGGGCCAACCTGTGTTCTATCTGCTTGTTTTGCTGCCTTGACAGCACCTTCCAGCCAGGTGTCTCAAAGTGGTCTGGGTACTTAAGCTTCCAAAAGTCATCCCCTCGGTTCTCTGAACAAAATCCTATTAAACCAAGTTTAGGGAGCAGCCCAGCAGAGGCTGAAGGGTGGCTTGGAAAACATGCTTTTACTCTCTCCGTTCCTGAGCAGGTGTGTAAATGTGAGTGTAGGTGCTTGGAGAAACCCTGCATCCAGCACCCAAAGCTGGGCTGAGACCAGCCCCTGCCAGGCAGCAGCTTTCTGTGGCTGCAGAGCTCTTCTCTCCTCAGAGAAAGATCATCTTTTATGATATCTTTGCTTTAAGTAGAGGCACAACTTCTACCAATGCCTTCCTATACTGACAGGGTTAATCTGACACTCTTTGCTTTTCTTTCTTCCAAATTAGAATCAGAATTGCCTGAGAACCCTTAACCTAACAGCAAGTTTGCAGATGACACCAAGCTGGATGGCAATGTTGATTTGCTTGAAGGAAGGGAGGGTCTGCAGAGGAATCTGGACAGGCTGGGTCCATGGGACCAACGGGATGAGGTTCAATAAGACCAAGTGCAGAGTCCGCACTTGGACACAACAACCCCCTGCAGCGTTACAGGCTTGGGGAAGAGTGGCTGAAGAGCTGCCTGGAGGAGAAGGACCTGGGGGTGTTGGCTGACAGTGGCTGAACATGAGCCAGCAGTGGCCCAGGTGGCCAAGAGGGGCAATGGCATCTTGGCCTGGATCAGACACAGTGTGGGCAGCAGGAGCAGGGCAGGGATTGTGTCTCTGTACTTGGCACTGGTGAGACCACACCTCGAGTACTGGGGTCAGTTCTGGGCCCCTCACTCCAAGAAGGACATTGAGGGTTTGGAGCACATCCAGAGAAGGGGATGAGGCTGGGGAAGGGGCTGGAGAACGAGTCCTATGAGGAGTGGCTGAGGGACCTGGGGCTGTTTAGCTTGGAGGAGACTGAGGGGAGACCTCATCACTGTCTACAACTGCCTGAAAGGAGGCTGTGGTGCAGTGGATGTTGGTCTCTTCTCCCAAGTGACAGGATGAGAGGAAATGGCCTCAAGTTGCAACCAGGGCAGGTTCAGATTAGACATCAGGGAAAATTTCTTCACTGAAAGGTTTCTCAGGCACTGGCAGATGCTGCCCAGGAAGGTGGTGGAGTCACCATTCCTGGAGGTATTCAGAAGACAGGTAGATGAGGCACTTAAGGATATGATTTAGTAGTGTTGGTTTAGTACAGTTGGATTTGATGATCCCAAAGGTCTTTTCCAACCAAGAGATTTTATGATTCTGTGATTCTACAGGCTATTTTTTGAAGAATATACATAACACATTGGGGTTTGTTTACCTTTTTAAATAAGCCTTCTGACCCTTCAGGCTTTGTGGCAGAGTTGATTTCTCACTGACCTCATGAAATCTTCATTCTCAAAGTGGCCATATGTTGTTTGGTTTTCCAGACTATCTATGTGACTCCCATATGTGTTCATCCAGCCTGATTGCTTATTACTGCTCCCTCTGCTAGGCTAATGATGCCACCCTTAATGCCCCTATTAATCTTCTTTCCCCCACAAATGTTACTGTTCCTATTCTCACACTTTTTTAATGTTAGGTCTTCCGTTAAGTCATTCTCTTTGCCATCAAATCCTTTTTCAAACAGTTGATTATTGCAAATAATGCTGCATCCCTCTTCCCTGAGCTTGTACCTGTACAGGTGGGATGGAATGTGTCGTCTGGAAGGATGAGAACAGATTCTCCTCTTCGTGACTGCCCACAGCTGGACTGTCACTCAAGCTGCATTCTTGCTATGAGCTTTCTCACACGTTTCTTCTCTGTTTTCCTCTTTCATGTACAGCAAGAACTGTATTTGACCTTGTCTGATGTGAGGCTTGTGGCACTCTCCTGTGCTTCCCCAGAGCAGCAGCAGCAGCCCTAGGAAGAAACAGGGTCATTGATTTCAGTGGGTTGTGTCACTGGAGTGCAAGTGGTGTAATGTAACCTCAGAGCAGGAGTGCTTCTGTTACATGGTTTAATGTTGAGGTCTCTTGACACCAAGAGGTTGTTTAGAACTGGAGGTTTTGATATGGTGAGAGGAAGAGGGGGAATGGCTGCTAAAAAGAGAAACTTGCAAAGCTGATGGTTGATGAATTTTGTGCTGTTGCACTGATGCTTGAGAATTTTATCGGTTTTGTTTCAAAAGGATCTAGAGCTCCTCCCTGTTTCTTGCATGGGGGTGAGGTGTCCTCTGTGAGAGGCCACAGACTCCCTAGGGGAAGCTGTTACTGAGAAGAGTTAAATTAACATCCCTTGAGTGCTGTCATGGTTAACCAGTGCCCATGTTTCGCCTTGGTCTCCTGGTTGCAGTTGGCCCAGGGGTGCTGTGTGCCAGGAGGGGCTGTGCTCCCCTCTGCTAGTGCACGGCGAGTTACTGGGCAGCAGCAAACCCAGGGATAGCTCTTTGAAGGTGGGGTTGCAGCGAGGGGGAACTTGGGCTGTTTTCAAAGAAATACTGTCTGCAGGGTTACTTTTGTCCTTCAGGGGCTGATTGGGAAGACTTTTTCTGCAGTCGGTTGAAAAATCACATTGCATTAAAGAAATGTTCTGGCTGTGCTTAGTGCTGTCCTAGGGGGTGGAAAGTCAGTTAGGCAACAGTAAAATAAATGTGGAATGCTTTGACCAATCTGGTATGAAACAAGAGCTACCAAAGGTATGTCTGACCGTGCCTTGCTGGCCGTGTTGTAACAGCATTGTCACGGTTTAGCCCCAACCCAGCTAATTTTGGCAGCTAAAACCATGCAGTTGGGCTCCCAAATTCCCTTCCCTCAGTTCCCAGGGGAAGGGGAGAGGAAAAATGAGAGGAAAAAGGCTTGCAGATTGGAAACTAAAACTACAGCTTTAATGAAATGATACTAATAACAATAATAATGATGATAATAATTAGTAATGAAACATACAAATAACTGAGCTGGCACCCCCACCCCACCCCTCGATGATTGTTGTCACCACAACTGCTGTGGAGCAGACACAGGGGAATGGCTCCACAGCCAGGAGGGAGCTGAGCTCAGGCACTGGATTCAGGGATGCACGGATCCGGGATCCGGAGCAATCAGACAAACAAAGTCCTCACTGGACGTCGGCCATCGCAGAAGAGAGAGACCCTGGTGATCTCTCAATTCTATCCCGAGTGTGACATACATGGGATGGAACCCTCTGTTGGTCAGTTTGGGGTCATCTGTCCCGTCCACCCCTCCCTGCAGGTGTGGCTGTTTTTCACCAGCTCGAGGGTGGCCTTGGTTACCAGAGGAGTAAATATAAACGTTGGCCTCTCTGCATCCCAGTGCCCTGTGTTATCACTGCCAGAGAAACTGTCTGAAAAACACACAGTTGGCTTTCAGAAAATGCAGTTACTTAGGCTGGGCTGAGCCAGAGTCAGGAAACCAACCCCAGTTTAACTCAAAGCCTAACGAGCACGTGGCACTGGAGGCACTGCCGTTCGAGGCCAGTGCTGGAGCCTGTGCTCATCCAAAGACAGACTTCAGGGCAAACATAGGAGAGGCTGCTTTATGAGTCCTGCTCAGACAGCAGTCCTGCAGCATGCGTGCAGGCTGTCTGCAGGCTCACTGTGGGAGTATTTTAAGCAGGCTGCCTTTGGTTTTCATTTCATGTATAATTTTAGAAAACATATGCCCGAGTCTCTAATTTCCACAGTACTGCTGCTGTTCCACGTGTCAGATGGTAGCTGCCCTTTCCTGACAAAGCTTTCTCATCACCACCGACACTCAATACTTCTGCTCCAATGTTGCCTCTCTTAGTTCATGGGAAAGCTGGAGGATTTGCTGTGCTGACTCTGATGTGTGTGTGAGAAGGGAGGTGGAAGTGGAAGCAGAAGCACTCTTGCATGTTTGTCACTTTTTTTTTGCCTATTTCATTACATAAAAGCTATATCTACATTTCAGCACAGGATGCAAGAGATTTTTGAAAACATTAAAACGTTCAATTCAAACTTAGAAGTTTGCAAGTGCATTTTTTGATGGGTAGTAGACAAATGCAACCTGTGAGAGATCAGTGCTCTTGACTTTATTTGCTCACAATCCATGTGCAGATGTCAGTTTGAGCTTATTGATCTTCACAGTATCACAGTATCACAAGGTTGGAAAGGACCTCTGAGATCATCAAGTCCAACCTATAACCCAACACTAACACCAACCATCATCTAAACCATGGCACTCAGTGCCTCATCCAGTCTCCCCTTAAACACCTCCAGGGTCGGCGACTCCACCCCCTCCCTGGGCAGCTCATTCCAATGGCCAATCACCCTTTCAGTGAAGAGCTTCTTCCTCACATCAAGCCTAAACTTTCCCTGACGAAGCTTGAGTCCATGCCCTCTGGTTCTGTCACTGGTCACCTGAGAGAAGAGACCAACCCCTGCCCGACTACAACCTCCTTTTAGGTAGTTGTAGAGAGCAATGAGGTCTCAGTCCCTCTTTCACCATAGTGCTGGTGTGACTGTTTCCATAACAACCAGGACAGGTCTGTATGTGCAGCCCAGCCGTGCCCAACCAACAATTGAGAAGCCCTGCTTTCACTTTTTCATACTTCAGAGATTATAAGAAGCTTCTTCAAACTAATTATCTGCATAGTTACAGGTAGAGGTGAAGCAACAGGCAAAGTGGTGTGTTTCCCCTTTCTTCCAAACTTTATCAGGCTTCAAACACTGTGGACTAAAACCTGCATCAGACTGGGTGTTTTGGGGAAGCTTCAGCAAGAATGGAATGTGTATTTACAAAGGTACTGTTACATTTATCTTAGATCTTCACAAAGGAAGATTTATAAAGGCTACTGGACTATGGACTGAACTTTCTAGTTCAGTTTAATGTTTTGGTTTAGTGCGGTGGCCTCTGCCCCTGTGGGAAAGAGCCATCCAAATCTGAGCAAGTGAGAAGTCCTTACATGCTCTTCAGTCTTGCAGGCTCTGAAATGATTTGGTTTGGAAGTTGCTTCCCAGTTCATCCTGGAAACACCTTCTGGGGTAAGTCAGCATTTTCATCAAAAACTTCTAGAAAAGCTTTGTAGAAGGGGAGTTTGAGCCTTGTCTTTCAAATGTGTTTCTGTGCCCACTGTGGGTTCCTGTGGAAATGAGTCTTTCATCAGCTTCTACTGTCTGTGTATTCATTATTTTGAAGAAAATTTTGATCAGTGCCAGAGTCACAAAGAGCTCCTTAAACCAGTTTTGGGCATGTCAAGAACCAAATATGATGTCAAGAGTTTTTAAAATTGATCTTGTTGGCAGAGATTAAGGTCTGGAGTGTTTTATCTTAGGTGCAGAGTCTGTTTTGTGTATGCATAATAGATGCACCTCGTCTTGCTGTATCACTGTGAAAAGATATTCATTGATGCTTGAAATACTTGGATGCAAGAGTGGAAGAGGCCATAAAGAAATGTTTTTCTTTAGTGCACACTTTGAGCACTGTGCAGTAAATAGGAGCATAGGGTAAATGCCAGTTACAGGAGATGAAACATAATATTGTCATTTATTCTTGAGATGGGGATCTTCTGGAGAAAAGTAGGATGTGATCATGTAATTAGGCTTTTCAGGAAGAAACACAAAGGCCCAACAGATACCTCTGGACAATTGTACACTTGGCTTCACAACCTTGCTAAAGTTCTCTTATACAAATGGATCTAGTGTAATACCTCACACTGAAATAGCTCTAGTTGCTACGTTTGACCTTTTCATTACATCTTCAGCAACACTGCACCAGCTAAATGTTACTGCTATAGAAAGATTAAATTATAGTGAAGAAGGAATTTCCAGAAGGATTTTAAGGTCTTTTTGATAGGGACTGTCAATCTTGCAGTACTTCTGAAAAATCCTAGCCTAAATACTTTGTCCCTCATTTGCAAATACCGTGAAGTTTTGGCTTTACAGGGCACTTGCAGCAACCCACACTGCAATAATTTAAGGATCTAGAACATGGGTGGTCTGAGTTAAGAACAAAAATGACAGGAATTCCTAATGTATGGTATAGGACTCAAGGGAATGGCAGGAAGATGTGCCAGGGGAGGGTTAGGGTGGACTTTAGGAAAAGGTTCTCCCCCCAGAGGGTGGTGGAGCACTGGAACAGCTCCCCAGGGCAGCAGTCACAGCCTGACAATATTCCAGAAGCATTTGGACAATGCCCTCAGCCACACGGTGTGAGTGTTGGGAGTGTCCTGTGCAGGGACAGGAGTTGGACTCCATGGTCCTTGTGGGCTCTTTCCAACTGAGGTCATTCTATGATTCTATGATATGTGGCAACGTGTCCCTACTTGGTGAAGAAGTGGCAGTCAGTCAGTTGAGGACCACATCTCTCCAGCAGCATCTCTAAGGGAAGAAAACACTTCATTCATTGATTCCTTGCTTGAATAGTCACTACACTTTGGGGCTGTGAAAACCCTATATAATGCTTTAGAGAAGATTTTTGTGACATGAAGTTTCCACCTCGATTTTCTTAATGCTAAAAGTGTATTGAAAGTAGGTTTTAAAAATGTCTTTGGTGCCTACATATGTGTGCACAAGCCCTCCTTCTGATCATTACAGGGAAAACACTGTAGTTTTTCAAAGAAATAGCATCAGAGGCTGGCAATGTTATAATTGTAAGAAGCCTATTATTTTCCATGTTTTCACTTGCTCTGAATGAAATTGCATCTTACATTGCAGTCTAATGCAGGTCTCATTCTCACTGTATGTCCACTGTTTTCAGAGACTCCTGGTCTCTCTGTACCTGTGTATCTCCCTACAGTTCTTAAGCCATGATTAGCATCCTGTAATGAGATGAGTCATACTGCCCACTCGTAGTGCTCAGCAACGCCATCCCTCAGGGCTGTGTTTCTACTCTCTCTTCTCCAAGATGCTGCTGCTGTGTTACCTTGAAATAATTGCCTGATTGTAGGTGAGATTGCAGTGGTGTAGGTCAGGGTTATTTTTGTGGAAGGCTGGAATGAAAAACTATGGAAAGTAAACTGGCACAGCTGTGTTTTTATGCTCTTATGCTGCCCCAGACGTGCAAGAGATGTCCTGGGCAGAGTGGGCAGGTGTGCTGCCAGCACAGCTCTTCCTCCTCTCCTCAAGTGGAAGGCAGGGGCTCCAACCTCTTGCATGCCCAGACCCATCTGCTGAGAGAGGAGGGACATTGAATGGAGAATGGGAGATGAGGGTAGTGCCTGTATCAAGAGTGGGGACTGGAAGAGAACCCAAACTTTCAGTCCTTGTCAGTTTTCGGATACTACCAGTGAGAATTAAACTTAACAAAATAGCAAAGTGTGTCTGCCACCACTAGAAAGCTTTTGCAAAGGAGCTGAGGTATTCCAGAAACAATTACCCTCTTCCACAGAATGTTTTTTTCCCTCCTTTTGGGCAACAGCACTGGTCCATCCCTGACAGATCCTGGGGTCTCCCTGCTCTCTTGGGGGCTCCAGGTCTAGGTGCAGGTACTCTGGCCTTACCTCAGCTATGCAGGCTTGCAGTTCTCTAGGTCTTTGATTTGTGACTATGGTTTTACTACACAGAGGAGATGATCTGTTTGCAATTCCTCCTTAACTTGTGTTCACTAAGACAATCAGAAGTGCATTCTGGTATTTTATGGCTACAAATAGCGCTTGATGCCGTAGGAAGCACATTGCAACAGGAAAGATGTAACCTTTGCTTTATCTGCCAAGACATGATTTTTAGGAAAAATGGCAGGAACAGAACATTCAACAGCCCTTAATTGTGATTTTTAAAAGTGTGGATGTTGGGAAGAGCTCTTGGAGGAATTCTTTTGCAGTAGCTCTGCGGAGTATGTGCTGCAGATGAGCTGCATCTGAGCTGTTGAAAACTTTGTGAGCTTGTTTTGTAATCTATTTTGTGCATCTGCCACCAACTATATTGTGATGTCAGATTGGCACACCTGGAAGTCTTTCAGACCTCCATTTGAAAAGCTGTGTGAGGTGCACCAGATGTGCCCTAAAAATTTCACAAGGCAGGGTTTTCCTCTTCTGTCAGTCAACTGTGGAGCTTTGGAGAATGAGAGAAGGACTGGGGGGAGCCCTTAACCAGCTTGTTTCCAGCTTGAAAAAGGTGGAAAAGGGCTTCCTGGAGCCTTGCATTTGGTTCAAAGGTTTCTTCCAGAGGAGGTTCTGCATAGTATGAGGTTCCTCTTGGAAATCTTGGGGTTACAAAAGAAAGTAGAGGTGTTGTCTTACCTGCTGATCATATGAAGTGGCTAAGTGAGGCTGCTGTGGCCATCAGAGTCACCTTGCCCCCCCATGGGGTTTTGTGGCAGGCAGGGACTGGAAAGGTGCTGAGATGCCAAACCAGCACAAGTCCCTGAGAGCTCAGTGTCCCCTCCTGAGGTTCCAGTGCAGTGTCTCCCCAGCAAGACTGAACTGGAAGAGGGAGATTTTTTAAAGCCTAGCAAGAATATGGGATATAACAGACTTAAGCTTGGGCTTACAGACTTCAGCGTTTACTGGCTAAGAACGTCGCTGGCTGTTTCAGGGAAGTTACCTGGGTCACTGAAAATGCCATTTTTTTGTGCTGATTTTCTTTGCTGCTGCTTATATTTGAAATTTTGGAACTCAAAACTAAGTTGTTCCTTGGTATGAAATTGCCTGGGTGGTGTGAAGCTGACTGCCTGGAGTGCAGAAATCCAGGGCATCAACAGAAAGAGGGGTTTCTTTTTTTCAGTGTAATGAATATTTACCATTCAGCACGTCTCACAGGCTTTTAGCAGTAAATATCACTCGAAACCAACTGCTGGAATCCTTGACTGTAATAACAGAAAGGAATGAATGGAAAAGGGAATTCACATTCCAAATCCTTCCAGAAAATGTTATTAAAAATAACAAAGTTGGGGTAAGGCTGGGAACGGGCTTATCAGCACCTGGAGAATGATTAATTTCATGATTGCTAAAAGCTGTTCTTGCTGTTGTGAGTAAGGTCAGTATCTGGCACATACTGACCTTGGAATTGGTCAGTGGTCCCAAAAAATATTTACTGGAGGAAGCTGACTCAGTTCCTTGGATGTGTTAACCTTGGAATCTCAGCTCTGAACAGTTTTGACAGTTATTGTATGCTACCTCCTCTGATTTACTGCCCGCTGTCGTATTTTTCTTCCTTCTTATGTCAACCTCATGTGGAAATTCATGTGCAGAAATGGTAACAGATAGTTTCTATGGCTTTTCTATGGAAAAATCACTGACACAATTTGAGAGAGGAAAGGTCTGACTGAAGGATTGGCTGGGAGGCAGAACTCGAGTTCAGCCCTGTGCTCAGAGGGCTTTTTGGATAGTCTAGAGGCAAACTATTTAATCTGTCTGTTCCCCAAGGCCTTGGTTTTAGCTTGGAAAGCCACTGCACAAACTTCTACAGGAAAAGCAGTAAGACAAGATTAACAGATGGAGCACAGTTTTGACAGGGCAAAATTTTTAGCCCATTTGAGGCACAGGAGAAATGAAGGCAAGAGCAAATGCACTCACTTAATCATCCCCTTTGGCTCTACTCAGTTGGGGTTCAGCTGTGTCTGCCTGACCTTTGTAGCCGAGGTCTCCTGCTTGAGCTAAGGCAAGTCCTGCTGTTTTATCACAGAAGAGCTCTTTGAAGTTCCCCTTGTGTTTGTGTCAAGGTAATTACACTGAAGTGCAGCCAGCTGAAATAGACTTCAGGGACCAAAAAAGTGTGTAAATAACTACTTTACTGCCTGTATCTGGTCTTGGCCAGTATATACTTTATTTACTGTTCAACATCCTGCAGCTACAGCATTTCAGTAAGGTGGAGCCAACCTGGCCCGTGACTCAAAGTCAGAAGACATACAGTTTTTAAGCACATAATTCCAAACCCCAACTTTAGGCCATGGTGCTGCAGAATGAAAGAGTAGTCCTGCCCCAGGACTCTCACACGCTACACTAAGTGTGCTCCCTGTAGGTTAGAGATGTAGCACATGATTATGTGTTTATATTTTGATAGTGCTAAAGGCCCATCTGTTTGGTGTTCTCTTGTGCCTGGTGATGTATAAACGTATTGAAAGCCATGATCTCTGCTTAAAGAGCTTTTAGTCTCATAACAAGAAAATAAAATAGGCAACAGAAGGAAAATTAGGTGATGGGAAAAAATGAGAACTTTCTTGTTTAGAGAAATCAATAACTGCAACCTGTTTGGATATGACACAGGTTTCTAACCTTCCTCCTCTCCTTAAAAAAGGTCTGCTTTCTGTAGCAAAACAATAACAAGTGTCTGATCTAATCTCATGCTGTTGTGGATTAGACATGTCTGTGCTGTGAAGACTAACAATTTATACTTAACCAAGCAAGCTTTAACTGAGCTCCTTTGGAGGCCTTTAGCAAGCAGGTGAGGACACAGCGCAGGCTGCAGATGGCTCTGGGTTTCTGGGGAGATATGTGGGGTTTCTGGCCATCTTGAGCCTCGTGCTGCTGTGTGAGATTCAACACAGACAAAACAAGCAGTGCTCTTTTACCCTCTTACACTCTGAGCCAAGCCTAGCCCAAAGGAGTGATGCTCGTTGTATGGCAGCAATAAAGCATCTGGCTCATCACAGGTGGGCTGGGTTATTGCTGCAGCATCCTTGGGGTTTGGGGAACTAAAGAGGTGCTGCTGAGATAGTCATGGGGGCTGATCCTTATGCAAAGACAATTAGAGAGGAAGATTTGAGGAATGCAAAAAGAGTGTGTGTGAACTCGGGAAGAGCACTGAGATGAACTGAGGATGGGGAGTGGTGGGGAAGCTGTGACTCAAGCTTTCCTTGATGCTGTTTGTGTGATCAAAATGCATGCAACAGTCCTGTGGCTTTCCTAAGGGAAACCAGGTCCTCTTAATGCTTCCTTGAAAACACAATGGAGATCAGGCACTGTTACCAAGTGAGTTTTTCAGAGTTGTCCTTCCTTGTGGAATTTAATAGCAAGACTCCTCCCAGGCAAGATGAAAGTGGGTGTCTGAGAGAATCACTGTAATCCGCACGTCCCTTAGTTCTCAGATTGTCTGGGCTTCCTTTGGAGCAACAGACACTCATTATGTCACAAGTGCAAATTGCCACAGCATGTTTTCTTAAGTTTGATGTAATGAAGAAAGAATTCAGATGGCATCAATACCTCATCATTTTTCACTGATTGTCAGTGGGAACCAACAAAATGGGATACAGCCTTTCTGTATTAAGTGTGCACACAGACCATGAGATCAAAACCACTGACCTCAGTCGTGTCAGATTTTCATGATTAAGTCCACGTTTCTAGAACAAAAGGCAAATGCAGTCGAGCATCTTGGAGAGCCCCCTCTTCTAAAGGGGCATTGCTGCAGCATGAGGTATCTGAGTGGCCCTGAACTGGGGCCATACTGGTTTGGAAAGGGTTGTGGTGTGGTGTGCACTGCCTTGATGAGCCCCTTATATTAAGCCATTTTTTCCCCCATGTTTGAGTTGTTCTGCTGTTTTGCCACCCTGTTTTGCAGGGAGTTGTGTGCTAGGAATTTGAGACTTAATCTTGATTGCAGGGAGCCAGTACTTTCCCTGGAAGCCATTTACCCACCGTGGCTGAGCAGCATGTTCTACAAGCACAGGTAAGGAAAGGCATGGGGAAGGCAGCTCTGGCTGCAAGTGGTGGCCTGGGCTCTGCAGGGACTCTGACTTCTGGGGACATCGCTTCTGGGGGCATCTCTTGTTAACAACTCTCCTCTTGTTAACCTGCTAAGCACATGCTAAAAATGTATTGACTCTGTGATGAGAAGGGTAATAGAAAATGCTTAGAGTCCTACAAGGGATAGATTGCACCCTTAGCAAGTTTGCAGATGACACCAAGCTGGGTGGCAGTGTGGATCTGCTTGAAGGAAGGGAGGCTCTGCAGAGGGATCTGGACAGGCTGGATCCAGGGGCTGAGACCAACGGGATGAGGTTCAACAAGGCCAAGTGCAGAGTCCTGCACCTGGGACACAACAACCCCTGCAGCGTTCCAGGCTTGGGGAAGAGTGGCTGGAGAGCTGCCTGGGGGAGAAGGACCTGGGGGTGTTGGTTGGCAGCGGCTGAACATGAGCCAGCAGTGGCCCAGGTGGCCAAGAGGGCCAATGGCATCTTGGCCTGGATCAGAAACAGTGTGACCAGCAGGACAAGGGAGGTTACTATGACCCTGCACTGGGCACTGGTGAGGCCACACCTCAAGTACTGGGGCCAGTTCTGGGCCCCTCAGTACAAGAAGGACATTGAGGGGCTGGAGCACATCCAGAGAAGGGGAACAAGGCTGGGAAGGGGCTGGAGAACAAGGCCTACGAGGAATGGCTGAGGGAACTGGGGCTGTTTAGCCTGGAGAAGAGGAGGCTGAGGGGAGACCTCATCTCTGTCTACAACTGCCTGAAAGGAGGCTGTGCCAGAGCCAGTGTTGATCTCTTCTCTCAAGTGACAGGTGATGGGACAAGGGGAAATGGCCATGAGTTGTGCCAGAGGAGGTTCAGACTGGATATTGGGAAGAATTTCTTTACCAAAAGGGTTCTCAGGCACTGGCAGAGGCTGCCCAGGGAGGGGGTGGAGTCACCATCCCTGGAGGGGTTTAAAAAACGGAGAGATGAGTTTTTGAAGGACAGGGTTTAGCGGATGATGGGTGCGGTTGGACTCGATGATCTCCAAGGTCTTTTCGAACTGGAAGATTCTATGATTCTATGATAAGATATTGCTTAGTTCGGAAAGACTAGACTAGAAGCAAGGCACTTGAGTAAGTCCTGTGTAATACTAACGTGAGTCACGAGATGGAGCTATTTTAGCTAAATCTTCCCGTGTTCTGTCACTGGCTCTACGGTCACTCAGAGGGGAAATCCCTGCGCACGTGAAGATGCACCTGACTCAACGGTGAGCTCAGTGCCGTTGTCTAGGCAATCCTTTGTTCATTTGTGCAGATACAGCACCACTTGAGGCTTTCCATGATCTGAAAGTCCCAAACCACATATGTGAGCTTGAGGCAGTTTTTCTTCCCTTCAACTGCCCCCTTACATGGTGCCTCTTCATCCTTAGCCCCGTGTGCAGGGCAGTTCAGTGTTCCTAGTGGAATTATTCCAGCTCATTTGGTACAGATTCCTCTCCATGCTGCCAGGAAAAGTGTTAAGATCACACTCAGAGTTTGGTGTTCAATATCCTTAAACAGTCATATCCTCTATTTAAAATGTATAAAATGTGTCTTTAAATCCTAATTCTTCTACACTGCAAACAAGCAGAACTTTCTCCCCAGGCACTGTGTACCTCTAAAGAAAGGCTGAAATAAGAGATTTCTGTCACCTGAAACCCCTAATTTAGGCTCTGTGGGACTCTGCCATCCTATAAGCTCTTTGCTCAAGAGCTCAAAAATAATCTTTAAAAATTGCATTAAAATAGCAGATGTTAAAAATATGCAGCTTGGGAGAGGGAAAGCTTCCTAAAGGCACAGAATAATAGATAACACTAATGTATGACATCTGAGTCTGTGCTTTTGTGCTGTTGAACATTTCATGGTATCTGGACTAAAGGATGATAAAGAAACCAAATTGAATGTGGCTTGGAAGAGTTTGTCTGCATCTGTAATTCATCTCTAGCTTTCATTTTTACTCTAAGGGAAGAAGAGCAGTGAGTGCAGTAACAAAAGCACCAGACACTGCAGCTTGGATTTAGCCCTGCTGTAAGCTCGCATGGATCTTCTGAGGTCAGAGGAGTTGTGAGGTTGAGTGCCTGCTGAGAATGCACCCCAGTTACACTAATTGTGCTCCCAGCTGAAGTTTAGAACCAGCCAATGTTTGTAACTGTTTATTGAAACAAAAGAAATGTGCAATATCTGTGAGGCACGTGGAGAGATTTTTAGGGGATGCTTTTAAATTGCTAACCCTTCATGCATCACGGTCTTTGCCTTGCAGAATTCCTTGCACAAGGAATGAGCTAACAAAGCCTGCTGCAGGCTTGATGGCCAGGAATAGCAGATATCAAGATATTAGCAGAGCTGCTGTGTGTTTTTCATATATGTATGTAAATAATTCCTCTATTCTATGGTGCTTCATAAACAGTTGGGGTGACCTTATAGTTTTGGGCTGTCTTGAAGTCTGGTCATTAATCCCTGTGAGCTGGGCATCCACAGTTCTTCCTCTGTGTATAAAAAGCAGAAGAGGAGGACAACTAAATCTCTCAGAATGTAAAATACAATATAGAAGGGAGGTTTGGAGGGGAGGAAATGCTGGATTGAAAACAGGAGGAGACTGTGGAAACTGGATAAGGTGCTGTCTTGGCTAATAGCTTGGGACATGGGAATTCCAGGCTCGTGCCATGGTCATGAGTCATCCTGAAGTATGTGTGGTTACAGCACAAAAAAGATGCAGACGACTGCAGAAAATAATGTTTGTACAATGCTCACTTAGAAATGTGTTCTTTCCAATTGTTAAATTGCTTGAAGCATGTGGGGCTGAGAAACCTGAACATTCTTCAGGATTTCTCCACAAATATGTATTGATACCTCCAGATAAACCAAGGGCTGTGGGATTTTTGCCATTTGCTACTCTGACAGGAAGCTCGATTGCTGTGTTCTGAGGTAAAGGCTATTGGGTAAGAACAGATTCCTTCTGCTGTGCCAGTCCAGTCCCACTGAAGCCAGTCCAGTCATGCCAATGTAAATACAGGAAGAATTTAGCCTGTAGTTCTTTACAGTGCATCTTGGGACACAGCATGTGCAGAACATGGATGTGTTGCATGGATGTGTGTATGAGAATGCTGGTTGTGTACCAGTACCCAGTGTACTTCTCTGGTTTTGTGCTGGAGCACTGAGTACCTGCTTGAACTGCATTACTTTGCACGTTTGGAATAGCAGTTTGGGTTACCCCAGTAACTCAGAAATACAATATTTTCCTTGTACTGATCTAATTTTTCTCTTAAAATATTAATAAATTGAATGTTGTACTTGTACAACACTGAAGTGCTAGGTGTTTTCTGAAGTCTCCCTCTGACTCTAATTGCACTGCCAGGTCTAAAATGATTCTCTCATACAGATTTTCAGAAGAAGCCTGTTTTAATTTTTCTTCAAGTACTTTTATCCACATCTCCTATGATAACTTCTAAATGAAAGGAAAACTGACACATTTATGCCAGAAATCTAGGCTGCTCTTGAGTGCACACTAATTATCAGATGTGTAAAATCTGGGGTTTTTAAGGGTGGCTTCTGAGTGAAGTAGTGCTCAGTTCATCCTTTAGGGTTGACTTTGTAATGGCAGGGTTAACGTCCTGCATTGCAGGAAGAAATTTTGCCTCTGTACTGAAGGAAAAGCAAGGTAGGAATAACAGCAGTGGTGGTGACTGGAAGGAAAACTCCCTGGTGGCACGTGCAAAGTGGCTGTGGCTCACAGCATGTGGACATTATCATCCCATTTCAGGTTTCATAGTCACAAAACAGTGCAGTGCTTTCACTGGCTTCAGTAAGAAGATGAAGTTTTAAGGCATTTTAAGGCTTGATGTTTTGGGTGTGACGTGGCCTTAGAGGGGAACAGACACTTTCAGGTGCAGCTGCAACAAATGGATGTTTCCCATTGGGGTGCATTTTACACTGAACAAAGGCCCTGCCCATGCAGGGGAGGGTTGAGAGCCTTGGTATGGAAACTCTGCTCTAATGGGATATTCCACAATATGGAGATGCTGCTCTAATGGGATAATCCACAATATGGAGATCAACCAAGTGCATGTTATTCCTAGAAGCTCTATTCAGGTTGAGTGATTAATATTCAAATTTGAGGTATTTCCCCTCTATAAATAGAGTACCACTAGTGGTGTTGGCTCTAGTCATGGAAGTGTCCAGTCTGGAACTGTCAGATCCTGAACAGCACAAACCCCACGTCTTCCACAGGTGCTCACCCTTGGGAAACTGCCTGGGTACAATGCATAGGAGAAGCATAAACATGAGGTGTTTCATAGGTTCCTGCTTTGTAGTAGGACACAGATGGATTGGCACTGGTAAAATCAGAGGCAATTCCACAGCTTAACCCAACCTGTCCTTTAGTGTGCAACAAAGAGCACTTTCTGGGATACTGAAGTACCTGGATCTGCTCTCATCTCTGGATCATGTAAACCAGCAAAAAGATAATAGTGTGATGTGTCATCCTTTAAAATGAAGGTGAAGACAGTTCATGTTTATAGTGCTCATAAAACAGTTGGCAACTGGTGTTCACTAAAACTTGAACTATCTTACTAGTTGTTGCTTTTTAAAATCGTAGCCATGGGAGTTATTCATGGACACCTGGCTTAACCTGGCACAAAGTAGTCATGGCAGAGAAAAACTCTGCTACTTGCTTGTGTACAGTAATAAAGATTTAAAACTGCATTACCTTATAGTGCTATATATAGACTCTAGGCTGAGAATTTGTTTCAGTCCTCTTGGATTCTGGCTGCACAGAAAGCTGTAGTTATGCAGTGAACTAAATGCAAAAAAAGATCTTGTGAACGTGACAGTAAAATGACAGTTCGTGAGCACTCGGGTCAAGAAACAATACGATTCAGGTTTTCATAGTGGCAGTTAATTTCTGCCTGGCAGTTTATATATCAAGGCTGCCCCAGAGACAGGTCTGCCGTGCTGTAATTAGGACTGTAACAGAAGGTCTACTCAATAAATAACATCATTTAGGCAGCATCTACAAAAGGTGGGAGGAAGGAAGCAAAATAACCTTGTTTTGCAAGTAAGCTCTCTGAAATTCAGCAAGGACATCCAAGCATAACAACAAGGGTCTGGGTTGTTGGATGTTCCTTTCTTACTGAGGTAGCAGTACTGGAGCCAGATTTCAAGTGCTCATCTCCTAGGGAGAGTTTAAGATCAACCTCTTGAGGGAAGTTCTCACTAGGGCTTTAGCTAGAAATAAGAATATGTCTGGTGAATGATAATGAGTGAATTTTTCTAACTTGAGTTGCAATGGAGCTTCTGCACCTGTAAGGTCTTCCTGATACACCGTAAGGAGCAATGCAGGTGCTGGACAACCACTTCTATATCAACTGCAAAAAATCTCATTTATAGATGAGATTATATATATTATATATATTCCAAAATATACCTTCAAGGGCAATTAAAAAACTAATCTTGATGATAAAGAAAGCCACATCATCCCAATGTGGACCAGGACAGGTTACAGGCCAGGAATTAATTGTTTCAAAATCACTGACAATTTGTCCAGTTTGCACTGGACAGAGGTTAAAGTCCTTCTATGAAGCTTCCTGCTTAGCAGGAAAAGCTTTATAGCACAGTTCCTCCAACTTTTTAGGAGACTGAGATTGGCAGGATATATGTGTTTGGTTTTATTTCTGGTAATTAGCATCTTTGAATGCTTAATCTTCTTATCTAATTGCCAGAGCCTTTCTCAATGAAGGTCAGTGAGACTGAAGGGCCTAGATCTTTACAGCTCTGCTGTCTCAGCCCCCGTGTGTGTAACACTAGGGGAGCACTGGGGATACCTCCAGCTTCTGTTTGTAAAGCAAAGAATTAGTAACAAGAGTTAAGTATGGAAAAATCATCTGAGCAAATAAGGAAGTTCCAATTTAGTAGCTGTTATCTATAAATGATTAATTCTTCTGTTTTATTGTATACTCACTGTCAGCCAATGGAATAAGGGAAAGATATCAAACATCAGCCGTGCAAGGCTTCCAGAAAGAATAAGTTGGCTACAGTAAATGCTTTTGCACTCAAGTCTTATTAAAGTATTTCTAATTAGTACTAAATTACTAAATTTAGTAGGCTAAATTTTCTGAAGTTTTTTATTGCCTGTTATTTATGTAGTAAGTAGGGCACAATGGTCTTGGGAAAATCTCATCTGTCCTCTCTGTAGGCTTTACATTCTTGCCTCTTGCCTCTTTTTCTTCTTTCTTCTAGAAACTGGAGGCATTTTGAGGCATCCAGCACAAATTGTGGGAAGTGAAGCCAGACTTCCCTAAGGGGAATTCCCACCCAGAGGTAGTCCAGCTGCACTAGCTTTAGAAACCTGTCAGGATGCTGTTTTTCTTAGGAAGGTAGGACAATATTGCTAAGGATATTTTCAGTCCTTGAGAGTTTTACTGTGGCTCCAGTAAGCAAACACGTGGTTACAGCATGGTTACATTTCCCTTAAGGCAAATCGATGTAGAAGGAGCTCTGCAAGCATAAACCTGTTTCTGAGAATGAGTGGTAAAGTGAGTGAAAGTTATAAATTACCAGACATAGAATAGCCTACAAATTCCAGAGGATCTGGAATGAAGACAAAGCTAAATACACACAGATGCAGAAGATACCTTGCAAGGAGCTCATCTTTATATCAAATGATTGTGCACTTTTATATTACAGCAACCAAACAGCATTAACCTTTAGGATCTTAATTGTTTGCTTTGATCTATGGGAGTTTTAAACAATCAGGAATGTCTTCTATAACAGAGCTGTTGTCTTTTGCAAGTAGATAGTTCAGCAACCCCACAGGATTTTAGAAATGCTTCAATGCTTTTTCTTTAGCAATGTTGTCAGGACATCCAAAGGGCTTTCAGTGGAGCCATCCTTCAAAATGGTCATCCATGTGCCATTTCAGGAAGCACTTCCTTTCCTTCCCAATTCCCTGCCTGCATGCAGGTATCTGCTCTGCTCTGGCACCTGTACTGTACATGTACAGCACCTGAGAACCTGCTGCTGCCAGACAGTTATAAATGCATTTACCTGAATAATTTTTTCAGTGAAGGAGACTTTTGATTATTTTGTCCACTTATATTCAGTCTTCAAGTGTCAGACACAGAAGCTTATGTGATACCTACAGCAGTCTGGACCTTGGTTGTGGTCTCCTTGGGAGCTGCTAGAGCCCATAGTTTGAAAGCAAGATCATACTGTAATTCCTGTACTTTTTGACTGTAAATTCCCAAAAGCCAAGGGAAGTTATCTCTTTGGAGACGCAGTAATCCTGCAATAGGACATAAACACACTGATGAAAGTAGATTTACATAGAGTAAGTGAATAGACTTGTCCTTTGTGGCTTGATTTAGTATCAGCTACACTACACTGGAGCCTTTAACAAACAGCAGCCACCTGGAAGAGATGTGAAGCTTTTCTGTGAGGTGATGTTACGAAGTAGTTAGCACAGCAGATAAACACCCACCTGCTCCAGAAGCCGAGTGCTTTACAAATAAAAATACATTTATTAAGAAAGGCTGGAGGCACTGTGACTGCTTCCTGCTTCTGACTTGCCCTCCTTAGCCCTCCACTATTGTACTTGTCATGTTTTTCTCATTATTCTGAGGAAGGTTCCCTAGTTGGATGCCCTCCGTGCCACGCACCTGCTGGCAGTTATCCAACCCTTACATTACCATCTACTCTTCTAGGGCTGAGGGTGCTATTGATAACCATATGTCAGAGGTCTGAGATACCATGAGGAGAATCCGAGCATCTTAAATTCAGATGGCAGAGGAAAATATCTTCTGTCTTGAAATGATAAACGGGGATTCTGTAGTTTCTTAGCTTAAAGTTCTGACTTGCAGACTTGGTGCTCTCACTACATAGACACATCCTAAACCAGTGTCCCACCAGCTTAACTTCTCTCTGCAAGCAAGATCTCTTTTGGATCTTCTGATTTCATCAATACAGCTCTTAATATTTGAGAAGCTTTCAAAATGCAGCTCTAACATGCTGCTTTGAGTTGATTTTTTTTTTTATAGTGTGAATTTTACTGGTCAGTCTTCTGAGATTAAAATACTGGAGGGGCTTACCTTTTGTAGAGGCGTGGGGGAAGTACATCTTCAAAAGTTGGTGAGCAATTTGCTCTCAATGCACCTTTCAAAACAATGATATCTATTAATGATGGGTTAAGGATTTATCTGATGATGAAAATACCTGCTTGAATGTGTGGGAAGTATCTTGGACCTGTTACAAGACCAGGCTTAGGCATTCATTTTTAGGAAACTTGTTGCCATTAAAACCCTTGAAAGAGGGGGGATACCTTGTTCTTCATAAATTTTGTGTAAGTTCAATTACACTTCAGAATGAATTGAAAATTACTGTGTGAAGTCTTTTTTTGAAGGAAACCTGAAGGTTTTGAGGGTTCCATACAGAATACCACTCATTTTCAGTTTGATATCTTTGCTTTAAGCCAACATGGGTTACAGAACTGGACTTGCAGGAATACCTTAACAACTGGGCCTGAGCCCTTCCTGAAGTGGGAATAGAAACAAGGTGGGTTGTGCATGGGCTGAGGAGTGAGACCATGACAAAACCAAAGCCTTAGAAGCCTACCAGCTCTAGCAATGGGTTGGTTGGAGGTCCCAAGTTCTTATCTTGGCAGGCCTGTTGTAGTTTTGTGGTGTGGCCGGTGTCTGGTTGCCAAATCTCTCCGTTGGCTTCATAGCAATGTGGGTGTCATGACTTTGGCCAAGTGCCTTGGAATGGCAAACTCTAGTGTTATCCTAGGCTTGTGCTAGGCAATCCCAATGCTCAACTTCCACACAGGAAAATACTTTCCTGGAAGTTGCTCTGCTGTTCACCACATTTATGACTGGAAATGTGCTTTGTTTTTAAAGAGATGAGGTTTAATTGCATCATTCCTAGGCCTGAGAAACAGGGTGTAGACGTCTATGTGTGAATTTTCCTTCAGAATTAGCTTGTTTGGAGCAAGCCTTCTGATGTGAGTGTCAATCTTTCTGTCACAATTTCTACAAAGTGAGTAGATTTTATCAGTGTGGGGGAGAGTCTGAGGAAATGCTTCGCAAGCTGAGCTGGTGTTTAATGCATGTGTTCTGTTTTCTTTGGTCATTGCTCAGCTTTCTCTGTGTGCTCCAAAAAGCAACACCCTCTGCTGACAAAACGTGACTGTTGCCTATACAGCACCACAGGAGAAGCTCGTAAATAAACCTTGTGCCAGCCCATTCAATACAACCAGTTGGGAAGTCCTGTTTATTGAGCAAAACTTATCAGCAAAATTGGGTTCACCATAATTTTCCCCTCTGTTTAATCTCAAAGTTTAACAGATGCATTTCATTTTAAAATGACATTTACCAAATCCTAGTTAAACTCTGAAGAGGTTTGGTTTTTTTTCATATATAATGTTTGCTTCCTCTAGATCAGTGAAAAGAGAAGATGAGAATTATGTGTATCACCCTCCAACAGATTCATCATCCTTATTCCCCCTCAGTGGGGGTTTTTTCCTGTCATTTATTTCAAAGTTGTACAGAAGAGCTTCTCACAGTATTTCTTCTTAGCAACCAGTAGCCAAACTGCTGCACGTTCACTCACTGTTAATCTTTTCTGCCATCACTTTTTGACCTTTTTTATTTTTTTTTAACTAATTACCTACATCAAATTATCATTGGCTGTTCAGATGCTTTTGCTTACACATTAAGGTCAAGACCAAGAACTTGCTCTGTAAAATCCTCATCTCTGCTCTGCTTTTTTGGGCTTTACCTGGTCCTTCCTGCGCTGGTCCCGGCTCCCTGGTAGTCTGAGGCCTTGTAGAAAGGCACCCCCAGTTACCTGTCTTGCACCTGGTTTCCTGCCTTCCTGTCCTTCTGTCTTGTTTGAAGAGTACTTAAGGTTAAATTAAAGTGCTAAATCCGGGATTTCTTTCCAGTGTCTCTATTGCTCATTTACATCATTTGGTGTTAGGCATAAACGAGTTGGTGTGGCAGCTCCACGCAGGTCACAGCCGGTCTCTCTTCATCTCAGGGCTGGAGGGTGTCAATTCCTGACCTGATTATTGAGACTGCAAGCATCAGCTGTGACTGTGCTGCTGGCAGAGCCATCTACTCATTAAAAGCTGGCCTGAGATCGCTGCCTTATTTCCCAGAGGTGGCCAGAGCCACCACAAGACAAGTTCAAATTTAATTTGGAAAGAGGATTAGAGCCCTGTTGAGTGTTCTGTGAACCTTCCATTACATCCCAGTTAATGACTGTTGTTACAATGAGACTGGAATTGGGGGAACAACTATCAGTGCCCTCTTTCCCACTTAATAGTAACTAAATATTTTCCTTTCAGTTTGTTTTTGCCAGTGGACAGAGGGGCAGTGCCTGAGCTTCAGTAAAGGTCCAGAGTTGAGTACCTGATTGCCCACATATGGAGTTCCATCTAAGCGTCTGACGAAATGCCTGTAATGAATATAAAGCTAGATTTCTGCTGGTTTATTGTAGTGATTTTCTGTACAACTCATAAATATTGCTTCATCATAGAAGTATTTGAGTTTTTCCTTTTTTTGAGATCTCCTTTTTTCAGTAGTGAAGCATATGCAAAATAGAGAAGCCAAAAAATACAATGCAAATGCTCAGAAATCCTGACTATGATTAGTTCATTTTCTGATTTAATCTATACCTCGTCCTTGACAGACCTCTGTCTTATTTGGTCATTGACATAGGGATCTGAAACCTTAACTTTTGAGGCAGAGCTGGATTTTGATTTCTTACCTGCTTGCCCCAGAATGGATCTTGATCACTAAAAGGGGAACTAGGTGGCTGCAGGTGGCAATCTAACATGAGACCAGAATCAAGTTGCTGATACCTCAACCTAAAAACTAAGAGGATGATGAAAACTTGAAGCTGTGTTTTGAGCAGCTGAGCAGCGTAGAAGCCTGAGTTATCTCTGTCGTGTCAGGATGTTATAGAGAAATTTTATTAAAACAGGTTTTGGAGGAAAATTATTACTGTAGCAAATGGATATACATACCAGTGATGAATTAAATTTGGTATCAATGTCCAAAGAGGATTGGGCAGGCAGGATGCACACAGGTGCTTTAGCACTCACAGTGTTCATGGGGTTACCTCCTCCACTGCCCTTGTGCTGAGGATACTGCTCACCATTTGTTCATTACGTGCTTATTCAGTCTCTGTTAAAGGTTTGGTTTCTCTTCAAATAACTTCCCTTATCCATCAACAAGTTGTTCCCCTTATTTATGTTTTGAGTGGAGTTTTACTCTGATTTGAGTCGATCATGAGACATTTTGAGCTGTGAATTGCTGTGAATTGCTATGCAACAACCTGTGCCACAAAGGGGCATTGTCCCCATGGAGTATCTAACTGATGTCCCATTGTTCAGCTGCTGACTTTGAGCCAACATAGGTAATGGGGAAAGATGAGAAAACAGATTCATAAAGTTATTGGAGCAGCTAAGTGTGGGTAAATTCCTACCAGGGATTTGCTCAATTTACCAAAAGGAAGTTGTTTTCCAGTGAAGCAAATCTTCAGCTGGCTTTTGTAAAATACATTTAGGGTTTACCTGTATGTTTTAGGTTCCTGAAATACCCTTACAAATCCAGGCTTGATCCCTTTAGTTCCTAGAGGTATAGTTAGACTTCCAGATTGAGGCATTATTTTTCAGTCTTTGTGTCTAACCTATATGCACACACAAGGGGTACCTGTGTGGATTCCAAACCTCAGTTATCACTACTCATACACTGAGTCCACTGCTGTAAACTGTTTACCCTTCATGTCTGCACACATGCAGATTCCAGATGTCAGCTTTAATTTACACACACACCTAGAGAAAGCCTTACCTTTTGATTACCTTTGTGGCAAGATGAGTTTGACCATGACATGGGCTAAGAGAGAGATTCTGAAAGTTTTACTGGTAGCATATAAACACTATTGTGTCCATTTAAACATTATTGTGAAATAGAGATGTTGACAAATATAAGTTCAATTGTGGCATTTGAACATAGCTTGAATTGTGGATGATGTTTTTGTTCTTTGACAAATGTGTAGTTTTATTTTTGACATGGAGGAAAGTTTTTCTCTCCGTGGCCCATGTAACCCTAGTTTTGTCTGAGATACAAAGAAATTGCTGATTTCTTCCACCTTGTGGCTCCATGGATTGTACTGGAATTTCATCCAAGATTAACATCTGAAATTCTGGGAGTGTTGAGCTTTCTTAAATTGAACCACAGAACTTCTGGAAAATTTAAACCACTTCCAGTGTGGGAGCCAGCAAAGCTATTGACATTCAGATTGAGATCACTGACATGATCTCATCCTGCATGTAACTTTTGGTGTTTGCATGTCAGCAAGAAAGCCAAAGAGTAGAATAAATTCAGTATCAGAAAAGAGTTATTTTGCATCTTGCTGAGGTTTTCTACTGGGTGAAGAAACCTTCAGCTCTTTCTATTTCCAGTAAAAGGCACGCACCACAAAAGACAAACATGCATAAAGAAATGCCTGTTCAGAAACCATCATCTCATCCTGATATCAGCTGACACACCTTGTGCCTGATAATCTGTGTAAGACTCGTCAGCCATGGCATCTGGCTCCCAGAGGATGTTTATTCTGTCTGATTACTCACAAGAAAGGGAATTTGTGAGTACAGGACAAAAAACAAATAGGATTGCATTAATTTTTCTGCTCATACTCAGTCTCACAGATCTGATCATGGCTGCTTTTGAGACCTGTTTGAAGGCCTCAGCTCAGTAGTGTGCTTTGCATTTAGAGATGAGCCTTGTTTCTTGGAAGTCATGGATTAGCCAGGACTGAGAAACAATTGGGACAAAACCCTTCTTGCTAACTGAATGGCATTTTACTGCCTCTGTCTTCCTCCCCTCATCTCAGACCTCTGATGGTTTTTAGCCACTTCTTTAATTCTAATTCTAAAGCCACTCCTCAGGGGTCATGTCAGTCCCAAGAGTTTCTCCCTGTCAGTCGTCCCATGGATTTATGTCGATTGCCGTGCGTGCAGATACCTTACTCAGTGTCTGGTTTCTGTGTCAGATCCTCATTGCTGTGGTTGCAGTCTGAGCAGTTGTCTGTTCCTTGCTTGTTTTTAATTCTAGTTTTTCTTTGTGAACTTCAGAAATGTGAGGAGTGGATGTTGTTCCTGTCTGATTCCAGACGGACTCGTCACAGGGAGGCACAGGGGGATTTCCCATGGGCTTTTCTTCGTGATGATGAGGGAGCCTGTGTATGTATCACATAACTGAATGCTCTCTAGGGGTTAAGGGACTGTTTAATGTCCTTGAGGCACTCTGTCTTCTCATTCCCTCTGAGTGGGTGGTGTCCATCACCTGTGGAAGAGATGAAATGAGATGCCTTGTCCTTACAAGCGATCCTGCCAGAACTGTGCTGATTTTCAGCTGTGTCGTGTCCATGTTGAAGAGAGGACTCTGGTGCTTGGGGATCTTCATCTGGCACTCAGTACAGCTCCCCTGCTCAGGCTGAGGAGCCAACCCTTTCTTTAACATCTGCTAGAGCATAGCTGGTAGCTATTACAGATTAATCTCTCACTTTTTTCTTTGGTTGTTAAATTTTATTTACATTAGTCCTACAGGAACAGTGATGAGACAGAGTTCATGGCTTACCAGCATCTGTTACCTTTGTATCTCATCCACTGAAAATCAGATTCATTTGTTATCTTACCCACCCCCCAAAAATTGTACAATTTAAAGCTCATTTGTGCTGTCAGCAGCTAATTAATGGTATATTTCACTGAGACTAGCAGCAACCCATCTGGGTTGCAGGCCATATAACCCTGTAGCTGAAGTATTGGGAAACTTCACAGATAGCTTTACAAAGCTGGTTTCTAGGTATTTGGTGGAGAAATGGATAATATTAGGACTGCCAGTAAGAGGTTTCATTGTGATGCATTTAAACTTCAGGCAGCAAATATGTGTTTTGAGTGACTGGTGATAGCCCTTGCCCGTTCATAGAGATACAGGTGGTTCTTGGGGTGAGTGAAGTTTCTAGCTGCACTCCCAAATTAGTCTAGGTGCTTCCATCAAAGTCCAAGGGTGTTTCAGCAGAGGTTATCAAGCAGCTTTTGAAGTTCAGGGTCTCTACACCAGGCTCCTGAAGTCAGCACAAAAGTGGCTCTGAACCCATTTCCATAAACCCGGAACCTGGAACTCCTAATTTCTGAGATGTGCCCTTTTTGAGATGGGAAGTCCTCAGTGTCATTGAGTACAACCCTACTGCTGTTGTGGCTACATCACAAGTGTGTGTTCCCAAACTAGTTCTAAACCCAGCTTGTTTAGATCAGCCATGATGCTGAGAGCTCAGAGGAGGCTCACCATGCAGGCTTTTAGCAGATTCTTGCATGATCTGCACTCAAATATCTGGGCCAAGAACTTCTGTGTTTCTACTCCCAGCCACATGCAGTCTAGAGGTTACAGAGAGCTCGACCTGCCTTGTAGCTTTGTGAGTTCTTGCTCAGCACAAAGGGCTTGAACACTGAACCCCAGAGCCATCCTATTTCCCTCTGTTCAGTAGTGTGCTGTAACCAAGTGAGCCCTTAGACCTGCATCAGGCATCGTAACACTCTCAGAATGTGAGTGCAGTGGGGTATCACAACGTGAACTGATGGCTCAGATGGTCTGGATTGTGCCCATCTGTAAGCAATGCATATGTGGTATAATCACATGCTGCCTTCATCCTTTCTCTTCCAAAATAAGGGGAAGTCATCTGAAGGAACCACTAAAATGAAAATCTGGTAATGCCAAGTGCTGAGTCATTAGAGAGCTACAGCTTTCAGCACAGATTCTCACTGTGTGTGGTATTTCACCAAAACATTTTAAAAGTGGGATCAACTGACAGAGCTGCCTTAGGAGGCTGAGTGTTTACAACTGTCTGAATTAGAAAAAATATTATTGAGGGTATTGCACCTTTTCTCATAGAGGTTCTTCAGGTAATGAAGAAGGAGGGCAACGAAGATGGTGAAGGGGCTGGAGCACAAGCCCTACGAGGAGCGACTGAGGGAGTTGGGGCTGTTTAGTCTGAAGAAGAGGAGGCTCAGGGGAGACCTCATTGCTCTCTACAACTACCTAAAAGGAGGTTGTAGTCGGGCAGGGGTTGGTCTCTTCTCTCAGGTGACCAGTGACAGAACCAGAGGGCATGGACTCAAGCTTCGTCAGGGAAAGTTTAGGCTTGATGTGAGGAAGAAGTTCTTCCCTGAAAGGGTGATTGGCCAATGGAATGAGCTGCCCAGGGAGGGGGTGGAGTCGCCAACCCTGGAGGTGTTTAAGGGGAGACTGGATGAGGCACTGAGTGCCATGGTTTAGATGATGGTTGGTGTTAGTGTTGGGTTATAGGTTGGACTTGATGATCTCAGAGGTCCTTTCCAACCTTGTGATACTGTGATGTTTTTGTGTGACTCAATTTGTTTAAACTGCTCCTTACAGCAGGTTTTTGGGTACAGGTTAACCTATCCTGAGGATGCACGTGGAATTCCTGCTGCATTCAGTTAGAAACTGCCTCAGTTTTAGCAAGTTTAGGACCCTGATGTAGATGGATCTGGTCTCTTTCTTATCCTAGGAACGTGATTTTTGGCTTAAGTCTACTGTCACTAAAAAAAACCAAACCCAAAACCAATGGGAATGATACCGTTTTGGTTACTGGAAGCAGAATAGTGCAAATGCTGACTTTGTCTTTGCTTGCTCAGAGTTCAGCTGTGTGCCTGAGGACAAGAGTTTCTGAGGTTACAGGTCAGGGTATATCCTGAAGGAAAAGGGAACCTGGCTTATAAGATGCAAAAGAACTTGAAACACCTTCACTCACAACATCTTGGTATGTTAAGAGCTCAGCTCCTGCATTTCTATTAGAGCTTATTGCCCATGAAATAAAACTTCTTCTGGGGCCAATGAATCTTGCAAACCAGCCTGTATTTGGACACAGTTCAATACTGGGCCATTCTGTGGTCACATTCCAGGTTTTCCACAGTCACCTCTAGTTAAGTGAAAGAATCCCTTTTGCTAACTCACTACCTGCTGACCTTGCAGATTAATGGACCAAATATTAAGACTCTTGGACACAAGTTCACTGTCAAGAACCCAAACTTAGAAAAAAAAGACAGAAAAAATTTAAAATAAACAATCTTTATTTCATTTGAAATATTGTCCTTAATCTACTTATTCTGTGCTCTGTTTTTGCCTGAAAGCAGGCTGTGCAGGGTATGATCTGAAACTGCTCTTGAGAGAGGAAACATACCTGAGTTTTGAGGTGGGGACAGAGCTGATCTCATTTAAACAATCCTATCACTCTGCATCTAAATCCAAGATAATTCAATCTTAAGTACAAGCTATGCTGACATAAAACCAAAGTGGGTTACCATCTATCTCTACTCTGGGCCTTAAATATTTCCCCTCTTCAGTTTACTTCCACTTTACCAGTTCAGCAGACTCCTAACCAAAAGCAATGACACTTTAGGCAAATGCAGCCCATCTTGTTTAGGGTGATGTCAGTGAGGATTGGAATATTGACAGATGAAAATTAAGCAATAGCAATCCGGAAAATTGGGGAGGAAGGTGAAAAACTTAGTTTATACCTTATGCTGCTTCTCTGCAAGTGAGGGCTGCAGAACCAGACCAAGTGTCAAGAGACATTGCATCCCTCAGTCATTTGTGCAGGGAAGAGGTTCTCCAAAGCAGCACATTGCCAGTGTGTTAACAAAACCTGCTGCTTTCTGCAATGCTTGTGTGCAAATCATTCAGCCCATGAGAGCAGGTAGCAAAGCACCCATCCCCAGAATGCAGATCAGAGCACAAGCCTCTAGCAACCCACTGATGAGGCACATTTCCTACAGTTCCAGGTGATGTCAACTGTGGGTGTGATGCTTGCTGGGAGCAGCCAGTGTTGCACGCAGGGAACTCCCAGACTGTTAGGAAAGATCAGCAAACTTTCTTATACTTATAAAAACAGTGCTCCTCAGTGGTATGGGTGTAATGGTTTTGAGCAACTTCTTTTCAACAATGTTTTTCCACCTCTTAAACCCAACTTCATAAGTCTTTTCCACACTGAAGTTAGTCCAGAAAAGGCTATGATCTGGATCTCCTCATAGTCACAGGATATGAGGATGGCAAGCTCCCTGTGATCTCTATTGCTCTGTTTGTGTCTGTTCCCAAGAGCTGGACACCCACAGGAAGGTGAAAAACACCAGCACCACTGCTCTGGGCATCACAAGAGCCTGCTTGGAAACATCCATAAGAGGAATTAGGGCCTATGGAAAGACCACTGTCTTGATCAAAGAAGCAAGAGATAAATGTTATATGGAGGTCACATGGAGAACCCATTCAAGTTTGTCTCTGTTTATTGAGACAAGCAGAAATCCAAAGCCCCCTTTCTAGACAAATGGACCTTTATCTTCACTTTTCATCTGTGTTTCTGTGTTCTAATATAAAACATTAATTTGGAAAGAAATAGCTTCATTGCTGGAAACTCTCTAGTCAGCCTTTGAAAAGGGACTGGATGGCTCAAGGAAAAGGTATTTTTGCCCTTTCATTTGCACTGGAGTACCAGGGCAAAGCATCTGTCTCGTTCTAGATGCTTGTACAGTAAGTCAGACACAACAGAAAGTGTGATCTAAACAAAATAGGTGAAGGGGGGCTTGTAAAAGGAGGCATTTTTATTCCTATTTTATAAATAACTGTAAAGGCCCAGAGAGATCTTCAGGTCAGCCTGACTGTCTGTAGCAGGATTCAAAAGCAGGGTGAATTTCAACCTGTCCCTACACCTAAAGGTTTCACGTAATTCACACTTAATATTAGACATGTAGGAGATGTTCTTGCAGATACTGTTACTGTGAAACACACTGAGCTCTCCAGGTTCAGGTCAACCCTGACAGAGTGGGAGAAGTTCAAACCTGGAAAAAAGTTTGTGGTCAGGCTGCTGATACAATATTGTTTGCTCACAATAGGAAAGAACACGGTTCTCGAGGGCACAGTGTCCAACACACTTCATTGTAAGAACTAATTACAGAGAATAAAACAATTTGTTCAAATGAATCATCAGCACCAATGGTCCCATTGGACTGACTGAAAAATTCTCTGCATTCTGGGAGAATGAAGGGTTGGTTTTAGTCTCTCTTGTAGAGCTGGAGGCTTTTGTAGAGGCTGTTTGTGTGGGGTATGTTCTTGCTGCTTGTCCTGTGGGTGTTACTGAGATCTCAGGTGAGTTCAGAGCTCCTTTGTGTCAGGTATCATATCCCTAGGGAATGGACCTTGTGCTGCAGTGCCTGGTGAGGAAAGAGCAGGGGGATAAGAACTGTTACCTGTCAATGCCATTTCACAAACACATAAGAAACCCCAAAAGACAGAAGTTAATGATGACTTAGGGTGGCACAAGCAGAAAAAGAGCTGGTTTTCTAGGGCAACTAAAATTCTCATTAGGAGCTGGATAGATTCAATTTAAAAGATATAAACTTAAAAGATTTATTTTAGTTTGTTATATCATGGCTGAACATACTCTTTTCTCCCCTTATCTGCTCCTTTATTACCTCTGTCAAATAGCCCTGCAGGTCTGTTGCTGTGTCACAACCTGAGTGTAGATCTCGTGTATTCCAGGCTCAGGCAGTGGTTTTGGTACTTGAGTTTAGTGCCTGGGTGGATTGGCCTGTAATGTTCTTCAGCTGACATAGCTGACAGGGACTGCTAATGGCAATAACCTCTACTGAGGAATCAGAGAGCTCTCTACCAAATCACTATTTTAAGAAAAGTGCATTTTTGGGGGATTATTGTAAAGCTTTTGTTCAGGCCGTGTTGTAGAAGTTCTCATTCAATTATGATCTTCCTAGGATGAATTTCTGGATCAGTTTTCTTTCTTCTGAGCCACAGTTAGACTGTGCTGACACTGCCTCTCCAGAGACCCCTTCTTTATTTTGGTCTCAAGCTACTGATTCTTTGCTGCTGAAATGAATTGCAATCATCTGCCTCCTTTCTGAAACTATTCTCTGCCTTCCCTTGTGCTGTTGTTCTACTGGAGGAAATATTCAAACTGATGAGACTTGATTTTTTTATTATGCATCTGCAGCATTTTTACCCTCACCACTTTTAACTATGGTCCAACATAAGGAAAAGCTTGGAGTCTTAGATTCTTACTTGATAGTACAAGCCGTATTCCTTCCTTCCTTCTGGATTCAGGCCCTTCCCCTGCACTGTGGGTTTTGAGCACGTGAACCAAGAAGTCATTTTAAGGACCTTCCAGTTACCACAGGTATAATTCATCTTTTCTGTTGGCCCTATTCTTTCATCCTATAGCTTGTCATGCATTCATCCTGAATTTTATGGCAGAAGACAGTAACATAAGTGTGCTGAGAGCTACACTTGTCATTCTGATAACTCTCCTTTGCTCTGCCACTGTGGTGTCTCTTGACACATCAAGTGCTTGAAATAAAGACCAAGATATCTTGCTAATTCTTCACTATCTGCATGTGCTGCAGAGGAGAGACTTCTCCAAGGGTTTACACTTTGCTTCCCATGTGATTTTCTTTCTTTTTTCCCCCTGTGGTGAGTCTTAGATGAGCTGATCATGGGTGACTTTCAGCCTGTAAAAACACAGCCTGGTGAGCAAAATGTACCCTGTTTGACTTTCAGCTCGTATTTTTGCCCTCTCCAGTGTGACACATGCATCTTATTTTTTGCCAAGTAAAGAATGGTTTGCACTTAAGATGAAAATAAGTGAAATAGCAATGGAAGAATGCCAAAAGTTGCTGTTTCTGCTTTTTATGCAATAACAGTGCACAGCTGTGTTCTGGAGTCTGATGGGAACAATAGCAGAGCTCTGAGCAGGAGAACTGCCTGTTGTTAAGTGATCAAAGAGGGGAAAGAAACTGATTATGTAAACCTGGAACAAAAATAAAGGGGATGCTTTTTAATACAAGGTCAAAAGTAATTAAATGCTCAGTGAGAATAGCCTTTATCATTTACTTAAGTAACACAGTTACTCTCACAGATTAATCTTCAATGTCTTCTCTGCTCGCTGCTTTGAGGTGACCTATGAGCCATGAGGCTTCTTTATTTAAAACATTTTTGGAAAAGTGATTGTCACCAAGTCTTTTGCTCACAGGTACTTCCAGTTGCACCTAGAGCACCTTGGTAACTTCATTCCTGAAAGGCAGGAAGCTGTGTGGTTAGAAACACTGGTGTTGTCCCCATTCACGAATGGGGACATGCGAGAGGTCCCCATTATTCATTCCAAGTCTTACCTTGGAAAAACGGGGAAGCAAAATCTAAAAAGCAAAATGCGGTTGCATTCAGAGTGCTGTGCAGAGCTGCCATGGGGATGCAGAGCAGTTTTGTGCCATCAGCTTGGTGAAGCAAGCATGATGCAGTAGTCACTGCAAGCGCTCCTCAACTGCTGCCTTCCTCACGAGGGGTCTTTCCTCTCTGGACGAGGCCCAACACGGGCAAAGCCCAGTCCTGGGGCAGGGACTGCATGTGATTGTGAGGAATATTGTTAGAAAAGGGCCCTGCAGGTGTGTTTTAACCCTCTAGTGTGTGTAGATGTGCAGGTGGCCTCTGTCTGTCACTGCAGGGTGTGGAACTGAACTCGTTGGGATGATGTAAAGCTGTCTGTCTTTCTGTCCAAAAGAGTTTTCAGTTGTTAATTCTGACATGTACAGGAAAGGAGAGTTTATTGTCTCCCCCTTCCTGGAGAATTGGCATGAGCCTTTTAAATTTAACAGAACGTTTTTGAGTTTGTCAGGGACTGGCCTCAACTATGAGCTTAGAGATTGGGCTGTATGGGTACAGGAATTATCTTCAGACCTCTCTGAGTAACTGAGAACTGGCTTCATGGAATAATTCAAACAAAGGGACCTGGGGAGACCGTCTGGTCCAAACGTGACTGTAAAGCATTCCTAACACATTGGTTCAGGTTATTCAGGGGCATCCATCCTGCACTTTTTCTGGGATATGGGATGATCACATCTTTGGTTCGGTTTGTTTCTACCAATACTTCTGGTGATTAAAAATTAAGAGGAATGAACTCCAAGTGCAGTCTCATTTTCAAGGTTCAAATTTTTTTTTTTTAAAAACAAGAACTTGAAAAGAATTTTTGAGAAGATTTTAAGTGAAGATTGAAGCATTTAGGAAATAACACAGAAAAAGTGGGATAGAACTGAAGAAACTTCAGATTCTGGTTTCTTCTGCAGCCAGAATGATTTGCTAAGATTAACAAAAGGATTTGACCAAAACAAATTAACAGTTTTCAACAGTTTAATAATTCAAAAGAAAGAATAACCTTATTTGACTGTAATCCTTTATCTTGAACTTCATGAGAATCTTGTTACATGAAGCAGCGGTAAATCTGAGTTGCTTTTATCTTGCATGACAAAATGAAACCACCATCTTAAAACTCCAGTGCAATGATCTTCTACCAATCTACCTTTCAACAGCTCTCCATTCAAGAGGATATGCTCAGGAAAACTGTTCCTTGGAGCCTCTAGCAATTCCCTGGGTTGATTCACTTGAGTTTGACTTCTAGCTTATTTTTCTTTGAAGCTATAACTTTGATTTTTTCTTTTTGTCTTAAGTGTGATCACTTTCCTGTCACTTAGAACTTCAGACACTTTCATGAAATTTCTGCTCCTGATGAAAAGATGAAGCTGTCAAAACTCCAGAAATACGACTCTGGGAAATTTGGGTTTAATGAAGTTCCTCAGTTTGTCTGCTATCCTACTGCTTTTTGACAGAATACCTCTGGCTTTGTACATTAGGAAGCTCTGGTGCTAACAGTGATAAAAAAGGGGTTTATCTCTTTTGTAGAGATGAACAGGACTGAGTTTTCCTGGCATGCTCTCATTCTCCCAAGGGCATTACAGTAATCCTCACATTAGTCACTTGTGTCTGTGTTATAGAAGCCTCCTTGGGGGGACCATGGCTCCATTATGCAGAGTGGGTTTCATGCAGAGGTAATGAATAGATAGTTATTCAGCTGGTGACCAGCGTGGGCAGGAGACATCACAGGTGGCCCAGAGTTTGACACGAGCATGATGCTGATCGTAAAGAGCAGCATTTTCAGACCACCTTCAGTGCAGCAGATGAAAATTACCTTGACAGGCAAAAAAAAATGGTCTGGAAAGATGTTTTCTGATCTGAATCTTGCTCAAGGGAGAAGTTTTCTGATTATATTGGGTTACAGGTGGTGTTAGTCTCTAAAAGCAGGTACAGAGACCATGTTCAGTGCTGCCCTGAGCTCTCTGCTTTCCTTTAATTCGATTAGGACAGAGAGTGTTACAGATATTAATTACCTGTTCTTTCTTGTTGGCAATCCTGTAGTCAGTCTCTGAGTGAATCCTGTATGTGCTCACTGGCTGTGCCTCTGCTGCACAGAGCCCTCTGATTATCCACCCTGGAATAATGTGTGGTCCCAGGTTTGTGAGGTGAGCTGACAGGGAAGACCAGATGTGGGAGGTGCTTTGTCTGCTCCCGTTCTTAGTTCCTGACCATGGAGCTGTTGCAGGCAGCAGCACTGTGATGGGGTGGTGGTCCTGCTCAAGGCTTGCTTAGTCCGGCCCCAGGATCCCAGCGGTCTGTAAGGACCAGCAGGACAAGGGAGGTGATTGGGCCCCTGTACTGGGCACTGGTGAGGCCACACCTCGAGTACTGGGGTCAGTTCTGGGCCCCTCACTCCAAGAAGGACATCGAGGGGCTGGAGCGCGTCCAGAGAAGGGAATGAGGCTGGGAAGGGGCTGGAGAACAAGGCCTACGAGGAGAGACTGAGGAAATTGGAGTTCTTTAGCTTAGAGAAGAGGAGGCTGAGGGGAGACCTCATCACTGTTTACAACTCCCTGAAAGGAGGCTGTGACGGGGTGGGTGCTGCTCTCTTCTTGCAAGTGACGAGCGACAGGACGAGAGGGAACGGCCGCAAGTTGCACCAGGGCAGGTTTAGACTGGACATGAGGAAGAATTTCTTCACTGAGAGAGTGGTCAGGGATTGGAACAGATTGCCCAGGGAGGTGGTGGAGTCTCCATCCCTGGAGGTGTTTAAAAGATGGGTTGATGAGTTTCTTAGGGATATGGTTTAGTAGGGAGACAGGCACGGTTGGACTCAATGATCTCAGAGGACTCTTCCAAACTTATGATTCTATGACTCTAAGGACTTGACAGAACAGAAAAAACATTGCAGTGCCTGCAGTTTATCATCCACGTCATGCCCTGAAAGCAAATCTTGGGCAAATCACAGGTGAGGTGGATTCCTGAAATCACCTGCCTTGTGCTTGGTGGCTTCGTTGTAGACTCCTTAAGGCACTGTTGGCCAGAATGTGTGACAGATCACTGTGCTTCCACGGAGTGATCTCTGGGCTTGTTCCTCTTTGAGGCTGTTTAGCCCCTGGCAGTAGGGGAGGTAGGTAAGGGGCTCCCACGTATTGGAGGTGCCCAGGGTAGCAGCCACCTCCAGCAGGACACGAGCACCAGTGATGGGAGGATGAAGGTCTGGCTGTGCTGAGAGAAAGAGGTGGGACATCTCCACACCCCCTGCACCCACTTTGCTCTGCTCTGTAGTGGTGGGGACAAAGGGGTATCCTGATGTATCCCAAACCATGCTGGTTTATAACACCTTTAGTGTTAAAAATTAATTGCTTGAGCATGTGTGCCAAATTTTAGCCTGGAGCTCATTTTTACAGCCAAGTTATAAATCTTGAAAGTAAGGATTTGTAATAAAAAGCAGTGGTACAAACTTGCAGCACAACAGTGCTAGTGGCAATTGCCAATTGATGTGGTTTGGAAATAATAAGTGTGTGGAATAGCTTGTGTTAATTACTCTTAAACCTGTTAGTGTTATGCCTGGCAAACCCTGAGAAGCTCAGCTTTCTGTGACACAGGAATGGTGTTTAGTTGGAAGTTTACTTTTTATAAAATCCAAACAAAGAAAAGATTAGACACTATAATGATTTCATGGTTTAAAACCTCTGTGCTAGAAACAACCTAATTAAATTCCTGACATCATCAGTTTTGTTGGTAAATAGTAACCATGGATGCAGCAGAGTCTTGCATCTCATTACATTCAGCATAGGGTTTCAATACAAGAGCCATTAGCTGTGGTGTGGAAGTGTAAAAACAAAGGGAAAGTATGGGAGACTTTTTTCTCCCATTGATCCAGAACACAGTCCTGGAAGAATATCTGTAATTAATTAGCAGGGCTTTAATGTAGGGCAGTAGGCCATAGGTTTTCTCTGCTGAATTTAGTAAATGACAGCACTTTGCACAAGATAGAGGAGGCAGGATATATAAAAATCAAAGTCCAGGAAATAAGCAACTGAACAGTGTAATTAAAAAAGCAAGTACATATTTTACACTCACATGAGGGAATTTGTGTATCTGCTTCTGTCTGAGGAGCAATGCCATCCAGATGCATAAAACATTTACTACACCTGTCTTAACAGGGGTTAAAAAGAAATCCAGGTTCATTTGGTAGAAGCATTGCATGTTTAAGCAAGGGTGAATTAGCATGCAGACAGCAAACATGGGCAGAAGGGAAACAGACTTTCTCATAAAGGAACTGATTAGAATTACTCAATGCCACTCTTTCTTTAACAAGGGAGGTACTAGTTAGCACTTCATTTCAATACAAACAACAAACAAATGATGCCCAGTTACCAGAGTCTGACATAAAACTGGTGTCTTCAAAAGAAGTAAAGGCTGATTCAATGCAATTAGAGCAGATTTGCATTTGGACTTGGGAATAAAGTTGTTCAATGTGTCTGAGAGCCACCACACAGCGTATTCGTCCACCGCGTAGGCTCCAGTTCCACGGCTGGGAGGGTTTGTGCTCAGCTTTGCAAGCAGGGATAACGGTTTCAGAGGTGGGAACAGGGTCCTCACTGAGGACATCTGGCAGATGTCAATTTTTACATTAATAATTGAACTCAAGTTATAATTGAAGGTGGATTTCAGCAAAGCTTCAATAATGTGACAATCACATGAAGAAAAGTAATGATACAAACCCCACAATAAAACCCCATTCAGGTAACGATGACTTATTTTGTGGTACCAGTTTCAAAAGGGAGCTTTGCTTTAAAAACAGTGGCTCATTGCTGATCATCTGCTTCTTGCTGTTATTCCTAATGGATCTGTGGGAACAGGGTTCTCTTAGAAAGTCGGGTAAGGTCCAGCTGGAGTTGTGGGGGGACGTACACTTCTACTTTAGGAAAGGATGAACGGCAGCCAACTTTCTGTTAAAGGGCAGTGCCTTTCAGGGAAAATGGGATGATCTGGAGATTGTGGGACTCTAGTAAAGAAATTCCTATGACTTTTAAGGGTCTGGATCAGAGGCTGTTTGGTGATTCTTCGCATACAACCCAGTTCTCAAAAGATGGTGTTCAGGTTTCTCCCATGTTGTGGGATTCCTTTACTGGTGTATGGAGTTGGAGTACACTTGATGAGCAAGGATGCCTTGGAAATCTATGGAAATATAACCTTTTAAACATGTTAAAGGGTTTTCATAAACTTCCTGTCATTGTTTAGAAATGTTTTAAATGTCAAGGAATGCAAGAAAAAGTTAAACAGGAAAACAAATATGTCAGGGATAGAGGGGTCTGTACTGGAAGCTGCTATCAATCAGAGTTGTACCTAGCTTATAATACTGCTCTAGAGACCTCTTAAATGTGGAATTTTGTGCAATAAATCCATTCCTGCAACATGTTTATTCCTTTGTTACTTTTATGGGAAGCAGAGATTTCATTGCATATTCTGTATAGAGGTGCATAAAATATTTATAATCCTGCTGTATCTATTCCACACCTTTGATCAGCAATATATTAATTTGTTTTATGGATTTGTTCTTTGCAACCATGCCCTCTTTTAATGAGAAATTTCAGTGTCCTTGGAGAAATTATGAAAATAAGTAATTGGTAATTCTTTTTTTTTTTAAATTTATTTATTGGTATATCATGTGTACTATGTTACCTTGATGAACACAAAAGGGCTTACAAGACCTAGTGGGGAAACTAAATTGCTATACTGCTAACCTAAAGCATTGTTAAGCTGATTTCTTGCTGAAATTAATGGTCATTACTTGAAGTGTCTTTTTATTAGCAGAAATTGTGTCCTAATTCTAACACAGAACTTGACTGTATCAGACTGCCTTTTTTTAACCAATCAGAATGACTTTTCTGAACAGAGGTGGCTTTTCCTATACATCATTTTGAGTTCATTAGCTCCAGTTTTTGTCATCTAGAGAGAAGGTTTGGCTTTTGAAAGGGAAGGTTTACTTTGTTGTAAATACAAAAAAAAGGGAAAAAACCCCGAGAAATCAGTGGTGTTCTGTAAATGCAAGATGCTCCAGAATTCATGCAGAGCATTCAATTAGATATTGATAGATTTTTTCCCATTTTTAAATCCTATTTTATTGTTAAATGATTAAATAGCAATAAAATTCCATGTTTAAAGTGAATTTCATAATACCAAGAGCCTCGACTCCAGTCTGGTTCTGCTCCTGTTGATATAGACTGGTATAGAGCTGGCAGTGAAGTGGATTGATAGCTGAGGGCAGACTGGTTTCTGCTTGGAGAAACTGCCCTCCTAAAAAAGATGTGATTCAAATGATCAGGTTACAGCCAGATGTTAGAGGTAAACACATCCTTCTCCAGCTGCTGCCGTAACTGAAGGGGGTTGCGATCCTTAGAAGATCCAAGGTTTCTACAGCCTGAATTTTTCTGTGAATGAAATACTTTGAACTGGCTTTGCCTCTTAACAGCAAGTTTTATGTTCCTATTTGAACTTCTCCTGAAGCTGTTTGCCCCATCTTGCTGAAATCTTACATTTCATGTGGAATTCTTGCCCTATTTAAATGGAATTCTAAATGAGCGACAGTGCCTTTTTCTGCAGGGCGCTTCCCAATGGAGAGAGGCTTCCTCTGAAGAGGGCAATTACCTGAAAACCAGAAGCAACCCTGTGTGCTCCTTTCTGATTGCTAATTGCAATTCCACAGCTGCCTGGCTCTGTGCAAAGACACCTCCAAACCCTCTGTGCTGTTCCAAGGCAGTTTTCCTGCCGTCAGGCTGTGATAAGAATGAGAGTTGGTTCTCTCACAGTATCACAGTATCACAAGGTTGGAAAGGACCTCTGAGATCATCAAGTCCAACCTATAACCCAACTATAACACCAACACTAACACCAACCATCATCTAAACCATGGCACCCAGTGCCTCATCCAGTCTCCCCTTAAACACCTCCAGGGTCGGCGACTCCACCCCCTCCCTGGGCAGCTCATTCCAGTGGCCAATCACCCTTTCAGTGAAGAACTTCTTCCTCACATCAAGCCTAAACTTTCCCTGACGAAGCTTGAGTCCATGCCCTCTGGTTCTGTCACTGGTCACCTGAGAGAAGAGACCAACCCCTGCCCGATTACAACCTCCTTTTAGGCAGTTGTAGAGAGCAATGAGGTCTCCCCTGAGCCTCCTCTTCTTCAGGCTAAACAGCCCCAACTCCCTCAGTCACTCCTCGTAGGGCTTGTGCTCCAGCCCCTTCACCATCTTCGTTGCCCTCCTCTGGACACATTCCAGTATCCTGACATCTTTCCCAAACTGGGGGGCCCAGAACTGTGCACAATATTCAAGATGAGGCCTGACCAGTGCCAAGTACAGGGGGACGATAACTTCTCTGGTCCTGCTGGCCACACTATTCCTGATGCAGGCCAGAATGCCATTGGCCTTCTTGGCCACCTGGGCACACTGCTGGCTCATGTTGAGCTTCCTGTCAACCAGCACTCCCAGGTCCCTTTCTGCCTGACTCCTCTCCAGCCACTCTGTCCCCAGTCTGTAGCTCTGCATGGGATTGTTGTGTCCAAAATGAAGTACCCGACATTTGGACTTATTAAACATCATCCCATTGGCATCTGCCCATCTCTCCAATCTGTCCAGGTCCCTCTGCAGGGCCATCCTACCCTGTAACAGATCAACCCTTCCTCCCAGCTTGGTATCATCTGCAAACTTGCTGATGATGGACACAATCCCCTCATCCAGATCATCAATAAAGATATTAAACAGGACCGGACCCAACACTGATCCCTGGGGGACACCACTGGTGACCGGCCGCCAACTGGATGAGACACCATTCCCCACCACTCTCTGTGCTCGGCCATCCAGCCAATTCCTAACCCAGCACAGAGTGCTCCCATCTAAGCCACAGCTGCAGTAGTTTCAGTAAACTCCAGTGTCCTTGTGCCAGGGGAAATGGAAATGCAGATTTATGATTGTATGGCAAGAGATGCAGGAGGGAGTCACTTGCATGATTTCCTTGCTGTGGAAGTTCCAGTTGCAAATTTCTGTATGCTTTCATCTTTTTCTTGTAATGAAATAAGTGCTGGGAGGAAAAACTCTGTCCACAAAGGAAATAAAACTAGGAAAAATGATTCAGTGTAGGCAGCTTGACATAAAGAATACTCTTGTCCTGGAAAAAGTGCTGTTTCATGCCAGTTTTCTCATGGGTGAACTGAGTTATCAATAGAGTTGAATTCTTATATTAAATTCTTCTACTAAAAGGAATGGGAGTGGGTATGATTGCAGCTCACTGCATTTTTAGTCTGTGTATTAAGAAATAAATTTAGATTTTTCAGGAGGTCCTAGGAAGGGGCTTGGGATCCTGAATTGATCAGATATCAGGAGGACCTTAAATGTGCCTAGAAAGAGCAGGTCTGTCATGAACATGAGTTAGCAATGTGGATTATCTCCCATTCCTGTTTCCAGCAAGAAGCTGCCATTAAGCACCTTTTAAAAATGTTTTTCCCAGGCTCTTTTGATTCTTCATCTCTCCTGCTTCCTATCACTGTTCTCCTTTCTTCAAAACTACTTGTGCTGAGCAAGAAATACAAAAAAGCAGGTGCCCCACTGATGTATTTACCTATGAGGAACAGGAAGGAGGATCCTTTTTGCCACAAGCTTGCCATGGTATTGAAAAGAGTGGAAAAAGTAGAAAGAAAAGGAATTTAAGTTCTCACACCCAGTTGTGGAAATGGTTTCTGTAGAAGATTTTTGCATTAGGAAGAGAGCCTCTCTAAGTCACAGCAATCCCTGATGTGTTATTGGTAGCAGATGCTCTTAGACACTGCCAACTGGATAAGTTTCCCTTCTCTGTCACCTCCGTGTAAGCATCTGCTTTCAGCTTTTCTGAATGAATTTACTGAATGAAGAAAAGTCCACAGGAAAATTCCTGGTGGAAGAGTGCAGTCTAACACCAAATAACACTGCCCCTAGTAATAATAGGTCAACAAAAATAGGAAAATATTCGGATTCCTTTCTCCTGTAGTTTGGAGCTCACTCCTGTAAGTTGTTGGGTATTTTGGAGGTGGGGCTGTCTTGCCTCCTGCTGAGCTATGAGAGGTTGTAACAGACTTGCCAAAAGAGAGCTCTCCCTGTCACAGCTCACCTGTGGATCCCTCCCTGCCTGGTGGCCGTGGTTCAGATCAGCTCATTTGACAATGAACTTGCTGAGGCAGCCCACAGCCATCGCACTGCCCCCGCCGGCCGCCGAGGAATCGCCTCAGCTTTTTGCGCGTGCGTTCGGTTCAGAAGAAGGATTGGGAACGGGGAGAAACCTCGGCTTGCTTAGGGCTGTAGCTGACAAAAGTAAATTATCCAAAATGTTGGCCCTAAGACAAAGATGACAGCAGTTGTCTTTACTCAGGAGGAAATGAAATGTCACAGCCTGCATGAGTCATGCTTTTTTCATACATCAGCTTTCACTCTAGTGCCAGAAAATTTACTAACTACATAGGACTTTGTCTGTCTTAAGTAAAGACATATTTGAAAGCTCTGGCAATGAAAGAGCTAATGTACCAGACTGTAGATGCTATTGTTCTCTCTAAGCTCCTCACTATTTTTACTACATTCTCCTGCATATGTTTTGTACATTTTGAAAGACACTGTGAACTTCAGAAAATAGATGCTCAGTGCTACCTTGCAGAGTGTCAAAATGAGCCAGCTCTCCATTTTCACTGGCTTAGATATATTTTCCCCATCTCATTCACCTTTAAAAGCTTATTTCTTCCCAATCTGAATGCTACTCTGTACAAAATGTCTGGCTACTTGCAATTCATATGAGCATTTTTCCCTCTTTTGGTGACAAACCATTTTCTGTGTAGCTTCTGTATTGTGTTCATGAGTGCTGACAATCTGTACCTTCAGAGTACCAGCTGTAGCTAAGATCACGTTCTGTAATAATTGTTTCCAGCTAAAATGTTGAGTACTTATGTGAATTGAGAAAGAAAAGAACTGATTGTATCAAATACCTTGAAACGTCCTCTTAGCAAAATGAAAAAAAAAGAGGAAAGGCTCATTCTGGGCAGCAGAACATTCCCAGCTGAAACTTGCATCCAACTTTTGCTTTAAACTACTAACTTTTGAGTCATTATCTTTTGTATCATTTTAAATCCAAGCTTCCCTCCCACATTAGATGATACCAAGAAAATTACAAGCGATTGAATTTGCACTGTAAATATGACCTTTTTTAAACACAATCCATACAGTCATAGCTGGATGATCAGATTGTTTCAAAGAATATTGCAAAAAAACAAGTGATCATGCTGAATCCTTGTAAATAATTCTGGTTTTGAAAGTTCTGCACACACAAAAATGGCACGCTTCCTAAAAACAACCATCTACCAGAAGGAGTATTGGGGAAGATTTTCAAAGCCCCATTAGTCAACTAATGCAACTCTACTGTTTATTCCCATTTTATGCTGTTGAAAACACCCCCAAGGTGATTTTCCTTCCTCAGTATAGCTGTATTAGGTTAATCATTGCCTTGCAAGAGGCAAGTTAAGGTGGGCATTGCAAATCAGTTGTCTGTGAATACTTTTTAACATGATGAACTTTGACCAGAACAGCTAGGTTTTTCCTCCATGCATCACATAATTTTCTAAAAGCAATACAAGGGGAGTAAGCTCAGAATATTCTTTGTCTTTTGACATAAACAGTGTATAAAGCCTGATTAACAGTAGTTCTATACAATCTTACACTTCTTGCATTTAGCACAGATATTAGTGTGTAAAATCTGGCAGAGAGGGGCATCAGATGGATATGTAATGGTCTCTGAAGGGTCTTCGGCTCCATAAACCAGCTAATGGATTGCACACTGCCATATGCAGCATTTCCATTTCTTACAGCTATAATGGAATAATAGTTTTCATTTAATAACCCACTCAAATATGATTCAATATGAAGACATATTATATTCCATTTTAGTGAAAGAAGCATGCCACAGCTTAAGTGGTGGGTCAGAGCTAAAACAAACCTCTCCTTCTACCTCTTCCTTCACAAAGACGATTGGCACATAACAAGATCTCTCAGTGTGAGTTCTGGCTGTGAGTACATACCGGGTCCTAGTGTCTAGTTTATTGATGACTTTGAAGCCTCTGTTTTGGACAGATGATCTATTTCTTAAACTCATCACTAAATTCTTGCGTGCTGACTTCACAAACAGTGTCTCTGAAGACAGGGAGGAGAGCTGTGGCTGATACGTTGCCTGCTAGAAGTATATAAACTCTGTTAAAAAAACCCATGAGCACCCCCTGCTTCAGGCTGAAGTCCTCTTGCTGAGCTGGAACTGCTGCCTTGGAGGCCAAGGGTTCTTGCAGAGTTTTCCCCAGGGGTCAGTCTGAAAACATAACAAAGTGGGTGTCAACCTTGTGCATCCCAGCATGCATGAGCCCTTTTCTCTGTATGGTCAGAGATGATATAAGGCCTGTCCCAAAGCTCACTGTGGTCACAGGATCTTTGCACTGCTTTTGAGGAATCTTGGATCAGGCACATGGTTGCCAATAGGTAGACAAATCCTTACTCAACTCTCTAACGGTGTGAAGAACTTGAGGAGGACGGATGCCATGTCTTGGGTCCCGCGTCTGTTCCAGCTTTACTGTGCAGAGTAGAAAACCACTTATAACGAGCCCTGGATTTGGTTTTGAAGAAAGAAAATGAGCTGTAGGTAGTGCTATCACGACTGAGTAATCTGTACTTCAAAGTCAAACAAAGCTTGCCTGTTATCTTGTGAAATACAGGTGGGATTTAGCCTCAGTTTTGTTACTAAAAATTGCCTGTGAGAAATCCCAGCAGTCGGTGAGAATAGATGGCAAAGAATCAAGCTATGGCCCTAGGGACCTGGAGTCCTCTGGGGACCTTATTGAATCTCACAATATCTCCCAAGTGCTTGATTTGTGACGATGATGCTCTGATTTAGCAGAAAGATGCATATAAACTCACATTGCCAGCAACTTCTATTGGTGTCATAGATGAGAGGCTCAAGAGAGCACATCGTTCCAGCAAATGTCAGCATTAATTTATACTTCCTCAGGGTTCATCTGCTTTTTCCTGCAGTCTTTTGGAAAAGAGAGATTATAGTCATATGTATGAAAATCTCGGCATCTAAGGAGACAAACCCAGGACCTGCTCCGTGCTCTGGAGAGGGGTGTGGGCTGTGGGAGAAGGGGCAGCAGACCCACCTCCAAGCAGAATTGTTCCATCATTGCTTATTTCACCTCTGGCAATGGAAGCACCGTGAAACTCGTGTCACTAAGAAGTTGCAGAGATGCCTCCCCAAATGAGTTGCAATTTAAACTGCTGAAACACTGGCAAGAACCACTAATACAGACCTGTTGCAACAGGGAAAACCAATTTTATTGAAATTAGTGGGCTTTGATAAGGGTTGGTCCCACAGTAGGACTGGGGCTAAGGGTTCAAATTCCCCTGTGTCACTGATGTGAAGAGTTGCAGTAATGGCTGTGGTGCTCATCAACAAAACCAACAGGGGAAAGTTTGCACTGACACAGATTAAATCAAGCCGTGACTTTCAAGTTCTCTCACTTTGAAAGATGCTTTCTAGTTCCAGGATTCCTTCTTGCATTAGATCTACAACTCACTTTGTGGTTAAGAAACCAGGACAAATATTAAAATGTAGACCATTATGCTTTCTTTTTATTTTGCTGACTCTATGTCACAGTTGCAAGGTGTTGAGCATTTGTTGAGATCCCAGAGGCTGAGTTGGGCAAGAGACCTGCCCAGTCCCACCATTTCCAGCTCTTCCTCTGAGGGAGACCACTGTAAGTCCATTCAGAGCAAATGCACTGGGCAGCTGCTGAACCTGAAGGAACTGAGGACAGGACTTGCCCCAGCATCACAGAATTGGGAAGGTTTTCACAGTTTTCCTGAAGTGCAGATTTCTTCTCCAAAATTCTCCTATTGGAAATGTTTAGCATAGGCTTTTCAGCACTAAGATCTTTAGCCAAGGGTCTTTGTTGAGCTGACAACATTGAATGCCAATTAGAAAAACTCTTTTCAGCATTTGTTGAAAATACACTATTCATTAAAAAAATACATGTGTTTCAAACTGCATAGGCAACCTCCCAGGCATATTTCAGCAGTGACTTGTTCCTGTTCCAGCCTCCAGGCTATCAAGCTGCTGTTGTCCTTCATTACGAAGTGGACTTGGAATATAGAATGGACCTAACATCTGGAAGTTTAGCTCAGTGAAATGTGGTGCTTTTCTCGTGCCTGTCATGTTGTTACTCTCTGATAAATCACAGTCTATCTGCTTGCCAGAATTTTTTAACACTGCCCTCCCCTACAGCAGCCCATATACCCAGTGGGTCCCTTTATGCAAGTCTTGGATGACTTGTGCTGTGTAGCTTTGCAGAGGTTCTTACCTAAAAATGCAAGGCAAGCTGACGGCTGCCTACAGAGTGAGTTGCCTGTCTCCTCTGACCACCGCTCTGTGGAGCTGAGCTTGACTTGGATTCTTGGCACTTGGGACAGATTTCAGCAGGATTTGACTTCAGGGAATGAGGCAAGTTTGTGTGTGTGAAATAAGTTTGAAAGTGTGTTCTTAGGCTAGAAAATACAATCATACAGCAGCTGGTCCTTATAACACATTTTCTGTAGCAACAAAATTAACTAGTGAAGGAGGGACTTTTTCAAGGACAAGCAGTGATAAGAGGAGGAGGAACAGCTTTGCATTGGAAGGGGAAAGATTTAGATTAGGAAGAAATTCTTCACCATGAGGGCAGGGAGGCCCTGGCACAGATTGCCCAGGGAAGCTGTGGCTGCCCCATCCCTGGAGGTGTTCAAGGCCAGGTTGGATGGGGCCTTGAGCAGCCAGGTCTGGTGGGAAGTGTCCCTGCCCATGGCAGGGGGGTTGGAACTGGATGAGATTTAAGGTCCCATCCAAGCCAAACCATTCTGTGGTTCTACTCAGACTCCTTACTGATAGATGGTGCCCACGATGCTGTGTGTGCTGACAGGAGTTTGCTCTGATCAAGGGCAGGTGCTGCATGCTGGCTGCTTGGTGAACTTCACACAGGTGTATTGTTGGCTCCTCTGTTGTAACCCCTACAACGAAACTGTAGGGAAAGGAGCAGTTCACATGCTTTGGCAAGGGCTTCCCATGGGAACCTGCATCGCAACCAGCATCAGGGTTTGCAAGTGGGATGCCATCATTCTGCAGCAGTCTTAAAAAATTGGTCCTAGCACTCTTTGCAGGCCAGATGGGAAGTGAAGGGTGTTGAAGGGTCACATGCTGATCTGTAAGCTAATGGGAGCAGGCGGTGTCAGCCTGCCGTGCCGTACACCACTGTGGTGGCAACAGCCTGCTCTTGACATAGTTGCAGGAAGGGCTGTGCTTTTTTACTGGACTCAGCCTGTGTAGTGCTGGAAATCCAGAGCCCTGTACTCCTTCCCACATAATCCCCACCTGCTGCTGCAGCCCTCCAGGCCCTCTTGCTGGGTGACAGCTGCAGAAATTTGTGCCTGGCTACGTTTGCCCTTACGTAACCCTGGGTTCGCATCCTTCATACCCTCCCGATAAAGGGAGGAGGTCCTACTGTTTATGTGAACCAGCACGTGGAGACTTGCACTGTGGACACACAAAGTAGAAAAGGTCTGCAAATATGGCAGTGATGTGTGGGAGTGGCAACAACAGAATCATAGAATGACCTGAGTTGGAAGGCACCCACAAGGATCGTTGAGTCCAACTCCTGTCCCTGCACAGGACACTCCCAACACTCACACTGTGTGTCTGAGGGCATTGGCCAAACACTTTTGGAATATTGTCAGGCTGAGACTGCTGCCCTGGGGAGCTGTTCCAGTGCTCCACCACCCTCTGGGGGAAGAACCTCTTCCTAATGTCCAACCTAAACCTCCCCTGGCACATCTTCCTGCCATGTTTGCAGGTTCTGTGTTTGTTCTCATTAAAGAGATTTACTTTACTTCACACCAATATGGTAAAGATAACAAATCCTGCAGTGCCAGCTGAGTAGTACAGTGGTTCTGAGCTATAAAGTTTTGCTGCAAAGCTAAACACACATAAACAAGGATTCCAAGGACAGAAAATGGTGGCTATTGGGAACAGTGATGTGAGATGTCAGAGGAGTTCATTTACTTTGATGAATTAATTTATATTCTGGGGTGTTTTTTTCTCATGTTGATAGTGTCAATCTTAGCTATGAACTTTGCTATTTATGACCTTTCATGTAAAGTTGCAAGACAGAAAAGAAAGATAAACAACCTGAACAATAGAATTAAAGCAAACCCAGAATTCACTCAATGAGAGACACCAGTGTTAAGTAAATCATCCCATGGAAACAGAGCTATTTGAAAATGCAGTGGCATCACTTACAGTACAGTGGGCAATTAGTTTTAATTAACTTCAAATTCTGACACATAGTTAAAAATCATCTTTTCTGAGTGCTCAGCTAGACAATGAAAGTTGGGTCATTTTGTTGTGTTGGGAAAAACTATTACAAGGAGTATAATGATGCTATTCACACTTTTGTTCTAAGGATTATATCATCTTTTAATTTTTTTATGAAACATTACTTTTGGAAGATGAACTTGTCCCTTACAGTAACCCTCTGAATAAAGATGCTATTTTCATAGAATCATTGAACAGTTTGGGTTGAAGGGACCTTACAGATCATCCAGTTCCACCTCCTTGCCATGGGCAGGGACAACTCCCACTGGATCAGGGGGTTCAAGACTCCATCCAACTTGCCCTTGAACATCTCCAGGGATAAGGCAGCCACGACCCCTCTGGGCAGCCTGTGCCAGGGCCTCCCCACCCTCATGGTGAAGAATTTCTTCCTAATGTCTAATCTAAATCTCCCCCAAGATTTTACAAGAACAGATGGAATATTTAGAAGATGTTTTGAATTGATTAACAATTTTGATTAATGATGTCCAACATGTTGTGACTTTTACCTGTCTGGGGGGAAGGAGCCAGGAGGTCTTGTAAGGTTATCAGAAATTGCAGGCAGTTTTTGATGGATATATGTAAGGTTGAATCTAGCACTTTGAATGTGCTGCTGAACAGCTGTGACTATGGGAGCACAACATTTGTGGAAGGTAAAGGGGTGGTGCTTTGTGTTACAGCTGCTCAATGGAGCACGTGTGCCCTGCCATGGCCTGCAGCAGAGTCCACATATCCCTCTGCCCTTGTGTGTTTCGTCTGCTGGTCCATTTGGGGAGCTTTGGCTTTCTATAAATGGTCTATTGGCAACGTAATTTTACAAATTCCAGTGTTTTAAGAAGGATGTGGTACTCAAAAGTTGCCCACCAAGAACTGAATGGCAGTGATGGTCATCCTTGCAGTGTCAGTAGGCTCCTGATAATGAGGCAGCTTCCTGCTTGCCCCTCTGGGTCTGCCTCTGTCCCCTATGGGAAAGGCAAGAGAGAATCTCAAGCTATTGTTGACCCAGGCTAAGACAGCACAGAGCTTAGGACAGCAGCTTGATAATAATGATAATAATGCAGCACAGCAACAAACCACTTTATAGCTGTTGCTGTGCTGCATTATTTTCAGACTTGAATCCCACAGAGGCAGATGAGGTGTCCCTATGCTTAATCCTTAGCACTGCAGCTTTGGTGATGGTGTTTGTGGAACCAGTTGTGAATTCTTGGTGTTCACTGTGACCACTCTCCTGTTGTTTGGAGACGGAACTTCTGAAAGGTGCATAGTAAGTTACTGACTTCTTTAATATGAAGCCTTTTTTCACTATTAGTCTTTTGAAGTGTGTGAAACTAGAACTAGATGCTTTTGCTTGCATTATGCAACCCTATTTGATTACCCAGGGGTTATGTGGCAGCTTCTCACATGGGTAAGTTCAGAACATTCTTGCTTGTCCCAGCTAAATTAATTTGTATGCTGAGCCATGCAGATAAGGGAGAAGAGTTATGCTCAGCTGCTCAGTGGTCAGGAAGCTTTAGGAAAAAGAATTCAAACAGAATAAGCTGGTATTACTGAGATGTTTGTTACTATGCAGTCACCTTCGTGTTGAGTTCCTCATGCATTGTGTCAGTTATCAGCCCTGGGAGATGCTGTATTTCTGAGTAAGAAAAGTCTGTGTGCATTTTCCTCCTTTATCTCTCCAGTGAGATTTTAAGATGCCTGCCTTTTTATGACAAAAAAGAAAGTTGTTCTTCTGGGGATTACACTGATGTTCTCAGCTGATGTCAGAGAAAATACACAACAGTCTGTGATGACCAGGGTGTGATTTGAAACCGTGATCTAGAGAGGGAAAACTCTGACACGTTGTGCCTGGTGTAATCTCTAAATAACAATAGTAGGTCTGATCTCTACCAGAGGAGACAAGTCAGTGGGCTAAAGGATTGTTGGTCTGAACCAAAATAATTGCTCTCATGCTGTGTAAAGACTGACTACTTATATTTTTTATGTCTCAAACATTGTCTGGGTGTGCTTGAGAGGCTTTTCTGTGGCTGCTGGTTAATAATGAAAGGGTGAGGTGTAGAAGCAGGCACTGCTCCCCCTGCTCTCCCTCACTTGGTAACAGGGCACAGGCTTATCCTATAAGGCACGGAGCACACACCCACCAACCCATGGAACTGACCTGAAGAACTACTCGACCACAAGTTCCTGAGGAATTGTTGCTGGATGGACCACATTTTCGTGAGGAACTACCAACCCCCACTGAAGCTGTGATAATTTTTCCTTTTCCCCTTCTACTTCTTTCTCACTCCTTATCTGACTTATCTGACTGTACCTTTTTTCCCTCGACACTACGGTCTATCGGATCGAATCTGAATTGTGTTGTGATTTGTTTAATGACCTTGGCTGTGAGCAAGGTATCAGATTGTGATCTGAACAGATTGGGATGTTGTTTTTGCAACTTTGAGAAGTTGCCACTTGGAGTGCACCCGAGTATCTGTGCTGGGATTTTGGCTGTGTCCAAAATAAACACTGCATTTGAATGAACCCTGGGAGATTCGCTGGTCTGTGATTTGCCGCGCAGATATCAAAAGAGCCCTTTTCACCCTCATTTTTTGACTGTGCAGGTCGGGGTGGGCTCTAAAGCTACTGTTGTCAGGAGCAGGGTGTTAAAAGGAAATACTAGAAAATGATGAAAAAGTGGAAGCCTCTTCAGCATTGTCTGTAGGATTTTTTCTCTTAATTAGTGGCTGTGCTGACTTGCTGGGTTGTTGCACCAATGTATTTCCTTCCTAGATCTACTGTTGGTTGGAGCTCTAATAAGATTTTGGAAAATGAGTGTTACGGTACAGTTAACAGCTGTTCCTCTAGGACAGGCTTGTTTTTCTTTCAGAGAAGAAGTACAACAGGCACTTTTAACTGTGCATGTGAATAGGTCTGGTAAAGTGAAAAATACCCATGAGCTAATGAGGCAGCACAGCAATCCTGCTTCCTGACCACCAAAAACGTCCACATGCGTTTTTCGTGTGGAGTCCGTGCAGCACAGGGAACAATTCATGGTGCAGCAGCACTCAAAGCTCAGTGCTCTGAGTGAATGTGAAGAGAAGTAAAAGGGATCTCTAAACAAACCCACCCAGAATGGTAGTCTGATGCTGGTAACTCTTCTGTTTTTCATAGCATTTGTCACTTAAACAAGACGAGAAAATTTTGAGTAAAATTACCAGAAATAATTTTCTAGAAGTGCTTTTTAATCTTGGCACAGTGATGAATATTTCATGCATCAGTTTTTTTACTATTAAAATCTACATTTAAAATTTCATACCCAGCTTGAAAGTTTGCCCTGGTTTGGAATACAGTAGTCTTCAGAAAATAGATTTAAGTTTCTTGAAAGAAGAAGGTGAAAATTATAAGACCTTGAGAAAAGAAACTTGTCTCAATCAGGTTTTCTTCTGGATAGAGAATTTTGATTCTCTTTTGAGGCTGATTGAGTTGTTTTTTTAAACGAAAATCAGCTTGGGGTTTGGACTTAAACAGGCCTCTTAATTTTCTGAGGAGTCAGCTGAGTTCCTCAGGTGCTCCAGTGAAACATGTACCTTGGAAAATCAGACCTCTAAAGATGAAATAAGGCTTTAAAGAGTGGATTACTAACTTCCCTGGAGTGGCTGGGATGCACACAGTAAAGCTTCAATCTGGCAGCTGAACTGGCAAGAGCAGATCTTACGCCCAATAAGTCCCATTGGTGGAAAGTCCACTGCTGGAGATAAGCTCATCTTAAACATAAGGGAATTAGTCCAGCTTCCACTTAAATTACTGGCAAAGCTCCAGCTATATTCAACAGCAGAAGGGCTGAGGCAACAGGAATACAAACCCCTGTTTCTGGGCCTGATCCCAGATTTTCTTACACATGCAAAGCTCATGCTGAGTGTTGTGGTCACTTTAGCAGGATTAAGTCTGAGCGGATTGTTTGGGCAGATTTATATTGCTATTCATTGTAAGAAGTACTGATACAGTTCTCAGTGATGCACAGTTAATAAATATTCATTTGTTAAAACAACCTGACCTGTTGACACGACACCTGTTGACAAGATAAACTGTGATTGTTCCAAGCAAATTGCTGAAGTGTGCTAGAACCAGTTGGTTAAATGCCTCCTCTGTTATCTGTAGCTCTCTTCCAGCAAAGCACTTGGGCATTTTGCTGTGAAGCACCTGAATACCTCCACTAGAGTCCATCTGACTGCTCTGCTCTGTGTGGAAGGCAGGTTTTGGAGAAACAGAGCCTAAATTACTTGAGGTCTACTGTATTCTGCCTGTGCTGTGTGGTCTCAGTCCTTTGGGAAGTCAAATGTGCCCCGAAACACTGGACCTGATCAACATTTTGAAGGGGAAATACCTAGGGTGCCTGTGACTTTACATTTAAATGGCAATCTTGTGTGCTCATTGGTGCCATAAGGCTGTAATTTACCAGAAAAGAGGTGTGTCAGCACAGAGATGCAGGGCTCTCAAGGATGCAGCATTTAACTGTGGGCTGTGTGTGCGAACATGCATATCACCCATGACTACTGAAGGTGATAATGACCACCTTACTGTTACAGGTGATTCTGAGTAGCATTTTCTTGTAACTAAAAAGGCATATTTAAAGGTATTCAGACTTCTCAGTGATCAAGAAATACCTCTTTCCTAAATTAGCCTCAAACTTTTCCCTTTCTCCTATCTGCCCTACGTTAAAAAAAATGAAAGCAGTGACAGAACCCTACACCTGAACACTGTGTGGGGTTCTATGTATTTTTTTTCAGAAGGGAAAAAATGGAAACACCAGCCTGAAAAACGTAACAGGCCATCTTTATTTCATGCTTCTCAATATAGTTGTTAAAAAAACACTAGAAACGTGTTTTTTTTATGTATTAAAGTAACCAGTATTACACATATGATCATTCCAGTTCACTGACACAGAGTTGTTTGTAATTGTGTTTGTATATAACTTGGCTTCCTTAGCAGGATTTTGGGGAGAGGAACTGGAGATGTTAACAAAGTGGATTCTCCTCTATTGACAATACAGGACCTAATAAAAAATACAGATAAACAAATTAACATAGCCTGAAAAAGACAGGTGAGAAATAGAACAGCCATCATATAAAGCAGAAGTGTTAAAATAATAGTCATGTTGGAAAAGGATTAGCCATTTGGAATTGAAACTTGCCACCCACTGAAAACAATGGCAAGAATCCCACTGGATTAAATGCCTTGGACCCTTGCACAGGACTGATGAGATGCTATTCACAGAATAATGTATGTTCCAAATAATGCTGTTATTCGTCCAGTAAATTATTCGTCAGATCCACCATCCTGCATTTCTTTTCTGGCAGAGTTCCCATGGAAGTCAATGGGAGTATTGTCTGAACAAAGCCTGTTAGGATTGGGCCCGAGGTTACACAAAACGCAACCGGCGCAACTCGCTCCTCTTCCTGGTGTTCATAAACCCACACGCAGGACAATGGGTGCTGCGCCTTATGATGCTAATGGTCCTTTCACTGACGTTGGGTATTCCCTTGCATCTCTTTAATCTGCCTGGTGCCACCTCAGTTTGGGCTCTGATCCTGTCAGTGCGTGTCTGTGCGTGGAACTTAAACGTCGCTGGCGGTATCACACGCATCGAGCTGCAATCAAAGCCAACCTGGCTGTGTCTGTGGGCTCTGGACTTGCGCTGCCTTCGTCTCCTGTGGTGACCTTTGAGAACCACAGGACGAGCAAACAAGTGCAGCTCTGACCTGGGTGAGCAGGAGGTTTCCAAGTTGACTTTTTCTCTGCTTTTAAATGTAGAAACCTGATTACACGGCTGGTTTGTTCTTCCAGTTTGTGTTTTTTATCTTGAAAGTAAAATGTTCTGAATCAAGTTGGATTTTTTTTTCCCTCAAAACCAGAGAACTAATCTTTCACTGTCTTGATAGGAACAAAGTCAATACAAGCAAATTGCTTAAAGGATTTGCACTTTTCACTATTAAAATAGAACTTGGGTAACTATTTATGGCACTGAGCTCGGCTTTTCATTACTACCTATGGGGATGTAGAATGGTTAAATCAGCTGCAGGTGGGCTCCCCTGTTGCTCCAGGAGCACATTAGAAGCATCTTGAGGATTGCAAATAACCTTAACAAAATCAGAAAAAATAGCCTCAAACAATAGTAATTCTTGTAGCTTGTAACATGCTGCTTATGCCTGAAAGGTACTGTGCAAATGGGGCTATTTGTGGGAGACTTTAAGGATTTGGCTTCTCTGGAAATCACATACCTTTGTGAAATGGAAGATACTCACGGATGCTGAGGATAGTTCTGTGCTGAACTGTGTGGTAAAGCAGTTTATAACGAAGCACGCTTAGGGCAGTGAAAAGGTTTCAGAAGACCTGTCTGTAGGTGGCACTGGCTGCTCTGAAGGAGGTCTCAGCCCGGGAGGGATCTGTGTCCCCCAGGACAGTACAGGATATATCTGCTGCTGGCTTTTGTACAAATCAACAACTTATGCACGCAGTTGGCACGTAAGGATGTTTCCTGGTGCGGAGCATTTCTAGTTTCTGCAGTGACTTTTGGCCAGAGTTAACACTTGTCTAGTGGAGACTCCTCCTTGGCCTCCATGTCATCTGCTAGGAATTTCAAAATCGAAACAAACTGTGTGTGATCTTACCAACCTGCTGTGCTGAGGGTTTTTATGTAACTTGCTCTGTTTGAGCTCCGTACCTGTTTGCCTTGGCAACCCACGTTCCCTTTTCCTCTGAGGGAGCACCTCTCCCTTGGTACACATCTCCCTCCAGCGACTCGAGCTGACCCAGACAAGAGCTGGGACAGAACGTATTTCCCAAGAACGTGCATATATATATATTCCCAGAAATCTTAGGCATATTCTATTACTTCCCGAGGACTAATTGTAATATTACTAACTTCACTACAGCCAAATCTCTGCTAATTGGAACTTTGGAGCCAGCTTCGTCTGCCCTTGCATTTTAGACAGGGAAAGACAGAGACAGGTCTGCTCAGCACATCCCATTCTGAATACAAGGCGTTATCATTTTTCTTTGAACAGAGCATGTTTTTTAGAAGTGTTTTCCCAATCAGAGGGACATTCTAACTTTCAAAAAAATGCAGTTACTTAGATGAAACTTAACTGAAGTTGATTAGAAAACTAATTCTGCAGAAAATTAGACTAGTAACTACTTTATAGCATATACTACTGCTAACTATAGTTACTACTACTATGCGTAGCAACTGTAGTTTCATACTACTACTAAGTTACTACTACGACTAAATTAAGTTGTTACTAAGTTACTACTACGACTAAATTGTTACTAAGTTACTCACTAAGTTGTTACTAAGTTACTTTGCTACCGCTAACGGCTAAATGCTACTGTACTGCTCCTGACTCCTTTAGCTTCAATCACCCTATTCCACCTCTTGTAACGGCAACTACTTGTACGAAGAGGACTTTTCCAGCCTTAAGGATTCTGCGGTTCCGTGCCTTGCAGGCACCGCCCTCACGCTCTGCGCGCGTGCCGGTGCCGGACTCCCCGGTACCGTGCGGGCGCGGAGCCCCCGGAGGGCTCTCTCCACCCCGCGGTTACGGCAGAGCCGAGGGGCGGGGCGGGCGGGGGCGGTGCGGCCGCGGGTTGTGGCGCCCGGCAGAGGCGGCCCCGGCGCGGTGCGCGATGGCCGCCCTCGGGAGCCGCGCGCCCCTGCGGCTGTGGCTGCTGGCGGCGGCGCTGTGCGGGGCGGCGGGCAGGGCCCCCAGCTGCCACGAGGTGCGCACGGCGTTCCAGCTGCGCCAGATCGGGCCCCTCAAGCTGGTCCCCGACGTGCCCACGGCCGGTCAGTACCGACCCGCGGGGGCTGCTCCGCGCCGGGCTGGGGCTGTGCGGGACCCGGGGCGTGCGGGTGCCCGGGGGGCTCCTCCGTGTCCTGAGAGCCGCTGGGCTGTGGCTGTGCGGGCGCCGGGAGGCTGCTCCGTGTCCTGAGTTCCGTGGGGCTGTGGCTGTGCAGGGGCTTCTCTGCGCCGGGGCTGTGGCTGTGCGGGAGCCCCCAGAGCCGTGAGGCTGGGGCTGTGCGGCGGCTTCTGTGCTCTGGGGCTGGGGGTGTGCGGGACACAGGGGAACTCATCAGCGCTGTGCGCGAGCCCGGAGCGCTCCTCCGCCCTGGGATGCGCGGGGCCGGGGCTGTGTGGGACCCAGGGGTTTCCCCACGCGGGGGACTTGCTGGAGCCCGGGGGCTCCTGCGCGCCCTGAGGTCCGCGGGGCTGTGGCTGTGCGGAGTTCGGTGGGCTCATCCGCGCTGGGGCTGTGCGGGACCCCGGTTGTGGACTCGCCCCTGCCTGTGCCCCGAGAGCCGCGGGGCTGTGGCTGTGTAGGCATCCAGGGGCTCCTCTGAGCTGGAGCTGTGCGGAACCCAAGGAGCTCCTCCGCCTCGAGAGCAACTGGTCTGGGGCTGTGAGCTAGCTCGGGGCTTTCACTGCGCTGGGGCTGTGCGGGATGGCCCCTTCCCGCGCCCACAAAGCCGTGGGGCTGTGGCTGTGCGAGAGTTTAGGGGCTCCTCGGGGCTGGGGCTATGCGGGATCCGGGGGCTTCTCCGCTCTGGGACTGTGCGGGTGCCTGGGGGTCTTCTCCGCCCCTAGAGCCGTGGGACTGGGGCTGTGCGGGAGCTCGGGGTGTGGGTGCCCGGGGGCTCCTCCGAGACGGGTCTGTGCGGGATCCCGGGGGGCTCCTCGCCCCCACCCGCTCCCCTGGAACCGCTGTTCAGGCCCCCGCGCCCGGTGCTGTCGGGGCAGCGTGAGTGCCTCCACTCCGCGGTGGTTCCTGCGGGAACCGGGTGGGTTTGTGTCGCCGCTTGCTGAAATAATTTTAAGAGTTGTTAGGAAGAGAGAGTAGAGCGACTCCTCGGTCTGTGCGTTTGTAGAATTGCTTGGTTGGAGAAGACCTTTAACATCATCGAGTCCAACCGTACCTGTCCACTGCTAAAGCAGATCCCTGAGCACCTCATCTACCCATCTGTTAAATACCTTCAGGGATGGTGACCACCACGTCCCTGGGCAGCCTCTGCCAGTGCCTGAGAACCCTTTCAGTGAAGACATTTTTCCTGATGTCTGATCTGAATGTTGTGCAGGTGTTGGTTATCAATGGCCACGGGCAGCACTGGGCTCTTCTTCCCTCCTGGTGCAATCCCTTCCAGCCCTTTAAGCAGAGATTGCTTCTGGAAAGGATCCCTTTCTTAGGAAGCAAGTTAGTAACTGAGTGTGTAAGGAAGTCTTTGACCAGCTGAACTCCTCCTAGGGCGGATGGTGGATACACTGTGACTTCTGGATTAGGAAGAGTTATTTTCCAATAACTTTTATTAGAAGAGTTATTCTCTGAGGGGCTCAGCAGTGCTGTCCTGAGGAGCAGAGGGGACACTTGGGAGGGATGCAGCCAGCAGGATCATGATTCTGCCTCTGGCTCTTGTTTTCTGAAAAGCCACCTAAACTCATTTGTCAGGAAATAATAATTTAACAACAGTGTCTGACATAGACTTTTAAATTCACTTTTCTTAAAAAGGGAGTGCTTAATTGTTCATTCTGATCATCTTAAAAAATGCTTCTCCTGCTTGATCACAAAGCCAATAAAATAATCCTTTTCTAGAGAATGACAAAGTAAAGAGAAGGTCGTGGGCCTATTGATTTACCAGCTGGAGTAACTGAATCTGGTCAGGTTTTTGGCTCTTCTTTATTTTCTTCATCTTTTCTGGTTTGTACACCAGTATTCATAGCATAAATAACTGCCTTGGTTAAGCAATAAAACCCTGCTCTACTTCATATTTCTGGAAGTGGATGAGTAGAGTGGTGTTTCCTTTTGCCTTCTTATACAGTTCCTGAACAACATGAGGCTGCAACGAAATGGAAAAATAACACACAGAAAATAAGATTTTTCTTTTTGCATATCCTTCAGTTACTGTGTAGAATGCATTATTAGAGGATAATGTATTTTATAATGTCAAACCAAATTCTTACAAATTACCGTGCATCTATTGAGATAATGAAGTCGCATCCCTGACTGTTACATGTTTTAAGAAAATGTTTACAAGTACTGGAATAACAAAGCAAGGACTCTCAATCTCATAAACCAGTCTCTAACAGCCTCATGCTAACAGAATTGCCTGCAGGTGTGAGCTGATGTTAATGTCACTTTGGGATGTTGCTGTATTATTTTTTCCCATTTTTTCCCCCCTTTTTTAAATTCAGACCCTGCTGAGTTTGATGGAAGGACTTCTTATCTTAAATGAATTTTGGATATGTTTTCTGGCATGGGTTTCTGGCTTGGGGAATAAATTTGATAGGCCGTTGGACTGATCTCTTACGGCAACTCTTGCAGCTGTAAATGATTGCACTGTGCTGCTGATCTTTACCTTCACTTTGCATAAGGTAGTTGAGATGACACATGGCAGTAAAATTGCCCGTGAGCATGGAATCGTTCCTCTTTTGTGGCAAGAAGAGATTTGCACGAATGGCATTTTGAAGCTTGAATTTATGGTACAATTCTCTTGTGCTGATAGAGGCATCAGGTCAGACTTGCCTTTGAGAGCTAAATGTGAAGCTATTAAAAAAAGAGGTAAAACAAGGCTTTTCATCCATTTTGATGCACACTTAACCTTCTTTCCTGAGCTCTTTCTGGAAGAAATTCTTCAAACCCGAATTCAACTGATTGTTTTACATATGCTGTAAGAATTCTAGCACTGTAGATGAAGCTTGGGGAAAATTGTGTGCTTCCAGAGGGAAGGTGTAGTTGCTGTGATGCTTCGGAGAGGTTTCATTATATTCTTGTGTCGTATTGAACTTCCCTATTGAATAACAAGCTCTCAGAAAATAAATAGCATGAGAGAAGGTGAGGGAGGGTAATACGCTTTTAAATTCTAGCTCACAAAGGCTCCTTTTGAAGAGGATGATTAGAGCAGAGGAAAAGTGGTGCATATTGATCTTCCCCTTTAGTTAAGTATACTCAGCTGCACCAAAGCTTGTGTCTCTTAATGTTATCTTGCCAGGCAGTAATGCCTTCCATCTTGTGCCCTCTTTTAATTAAGAATTGAAGTGTTTTTCAGTGTTTTCATCTGGTGGCTATTATCAGTGAATATATCTTAATACAACCCCTCACATTCACACACTTTCTCTCTGTAGGACGTTGAGGCTCATTTTATTATGCTTTTTAACAACACACAAATGTTGAAGTGTCTCCCCTGAAGTCTTCAGGCAGTTGTCAGTTAAAGTGGAAGAGGGCAAGAGGGGTGGGTAGCCAGGGGTGACGCTGGGAAGCAGTGTGCTCAGCTGAATCAAGCACTGAATAAAGACTTTGGAGAGCTTCCTGCTAACTTCTGCTTGTGTGGGCCAGACCTGCACCGTGCACTGGGATGGTCCTTGCTTGTCTGTGTTTTGGCTTTGGCTTGTTTTATCTTGAAAATGGAACTTTTGCAGTCCTGTTGTCTGTTTACTACGTATTTTCAATCACAAGTGTTGAAAGCCCTTGGCTAATTTCAAGCCAGTATTTATAGGTTAATACAACAAATCTGACAGAGGTTAAAGTCTTAAGGATTATTAAGTTATTAAAGCCTTCAGGAAAATCAGCAGCTTGGTCCAGGGGAGAGAGGCCCAAACCAGTGGTGGGAGAGGGATTAGCAGGCAGACTGTCAGGTGTGTATTATTTTCTGTCTCCTATTATGGGTGGTGCCCTTTTGTCTGTAATAAAACTAACTCTAAACACTTGGGAGACTTTGTAGCCTACGATCTCCTGTGGTATTAGCAGTGGCTGCAGTGTTGAAGTTGCACACAGATGGATCCAGGAGACAATCATGGGTCCCAGATACAAGCTTTGTAGGAACTGGTGGCTGCTTCCCTGTGTTTTGTGTGGTCTGCAGACAGCTCACTGTGATCCCAGAGTGGGTCAGTAAGTTTGGAGAGGGGTGTTGGTGTGACCTACAGCGAGATGAGAGTGGCTTTAGGCAGGACCAACCGGTGTTTTAAATAAAATGAACTGGCAAGGGAAAGGGGAAGGCTCCTGGGGAAAACATGCTTTTGTTTTCTTTAAGGTGCGACGTGAATCTGGCAGCACCTTTTCTGAAAACCCACCTTTGTGAGAGGGCTCTTAGAGGTGCCTTGTACCTGCCACTTAAATTTTGCTTCCATAATTTCCCCAAAATGTAATAGAATCTTGTCTATTAACAAGGTCAGGACTAAGGAGGAGACTATTTTGACATGGGATGGATAAGAGGCTCAAACAACAGGCATTTTTGAGCAGCAGATCCCCTTGGTCTGTCTGTAAGACTTTCTCTTCCCCTGGTGGAGTCTGTGCTGCTCTTTGGTGCTTTGTTTTTCTGGAACGAACTGAATGTTTCAAGGGTAATTTGCTGCAAATAGCAAACAGATTGGTCAGGTAAAGGTACTGCTGCCTTGGCTGTGATTCAGAGAAAGAGGGGTTTTTTTGTGTCTTCCCGTGACTGGAAAATGAGGTAATGTGTTCCTAGTCTTGTACTTTGATTATCACTGGTTGAGCTGGGATGTTTTTGTAGGAGCTCCTTGCTTAACATTTTGATGAAAGAGAATTGTATTCAGCCTCCAGGAGTGAAAGGCTGGGTTAATCCTGCCAGGGGACTAAGCTGTTGGTTCCAGGGAGTCTAGATATCTCCAATCTGATGTGTACTGCTACGTGTGGTATTCCTCCCAGGCACAGGGCTGCTGTTAGTGATACCCTGTGAGCCCTGGGTTGTGTTACAGCATAACTGCACCCTGGCGTGGACTGTGTTTAAAGTTCCACTTATTCACACGCTTTTTTTGTGGTGTGGAGCATGGTTGTGGCTGGCTGTCACTGCTTTCCAAATTCACAGGAGAAAAACAGAATTAAGCCAGCTGTAGTCTGTGACTTGTCCACATTCAGGCAGTAAATTGTAGCAAAACCAGAATAAAAGTAGTCCTGTTGACTTCTTGGGTAATTATATAACCATGAGAACATCCTCTCCCTTTACATAGGTTAGTTCTGTCTTTTTTACTTGCAGACTAGTGTATGATCATGTAAAAAGAGGTCTGTAAACATGCAGAGATAGAAGAACTGGACTGGTAAGCAGGGAAAATATTTGTAATTTGTGAGAGTTCTAGGAACTCTTTACCTTCTAAAAAATCATCTTGTTGAGGACTCCCAAAAGGACAAATTATCTTGCTGCTCTGCTGCTTTACGAAGAGCACAGAAGCTGCCTAGATTGTGCTCAGAGACTCACTTCTGAAGAGCAGGTTTTGTCCTATTAAAAGCTTGTTCTCTACTGTCATCCTGCACCTTAAATCAGCAGAAGTGCTGATTACCGTGTGTATGTGCTGAATATCCCATAACAGAGCTGGAAGTGCATTGGCAATTTATACATTAGAATGATTTTACTTTGTGAATAGTGACAGGGAAGGCCTAGATTCCTACCAGAAGCTCCTTGCTGCATGTGATTCACGTGCTAGACTGGATCTCATCCTGTCCAGTAGGACGTGTTGTCTAGTGGGAGGCATTCCTGCCCATGGCTGCAGGGTTGAAACTGGATGGGCTTTAAGGTTCCTTCCAACCTAAACTGTTCTATAATTCCATCTTAGCCTGTGGCAAAGCTCCCATCATCTTGAGAAAGGAGCATGAGCTAGAAGCCTTTTGAGTTTATCCAAGAGTATCTATTAAACTAGCCATTTTATTAAGAAACGGGTCATGCTACGCTTTATTTTCCTGTTTGTCTCTTTTATTACCACTCAGCTCTTCATTTCTATCATCTTAATGAGAACACTGTAATTCCCCTGGTAAAGGTACAGTGCTGAAGCACATTTTGCTCACAGCAGCATTCTGTCAAAGTCACTCATAGGTCTGGTGAGTGCCAGATGTGAAATGTACTTGTTTTATTAGCCCTCAAAACTTTTTGCCCCATCAGAATGAGTGACTAAAACCCTCTGGTATGAACTGCAATTTATGTGTGGGTTTACTGTTCATGTGCGTATGTGGTAGTGTGGAACTGCCTTCAGTAGCGTGGATGGAGGATACCTCTGGGAGAAAAGGTTGCTGGATGAGCACAGTCAGGTTAATGCTTAGAAACAGTGTAGGGTGGTTAAAATTTTAAGAAAAGGCACTAAAAAAAATAAAAATCTTGTTTCCATAAGGTTTCTTTGTCTTTTAGAAAATCCTGACCGTTATAACGAGTTTGGGAAATTTGACATTACTTGAGACTTGTTATAATGGAAGGTTTTCTTCCTGTTACACTTAGTATTTGCTTATTTATAGCCACACAGACTGCTGACCTGTTGCAGGGACTGGACTGGTCCAGTGTGAGATGGATTCTGTTCCCGTCTTTGTCACTCTTTGAATAGCCTAAAATAAGGCCGATCGTGCCTCAGTTTCCTGTTCCATGGGCTGTATTGTGGTGTGTTGTTTTGAGAAGTATTGCTAAAAAGTTGCTGTGAAAAGGAGGTGGACTGCAGCCAGGCAAAGTATCTGTGTCTTACACCTTCATTTCTTCAGACTGACTTCCACTTACTTTCTTTATGCAAAGAAAAAAAGCTAGACTTTACCTTGGTTTTTGATGAACTGGAAGCTGAAAGCTCTGTCCTTCACTCCTCATCCAGAGGCTATGCCAAAGAGGGAGCAGGATTTCCAGAGTCTTTGAGCAGTTGTGGGCTGTAGCATAGTCCACGCTTGCTGTGATAGCTGTTTTGAGCAGAAGAAAACTGTGCTTTTACAGCCTGCAGCTCCTCTGGAGTAAGGATGCCTCCTTCATTAATCTTCTCAGGATTTCATAGCCTGTTCAGGCTCAGACTGTCACCAGAAGTGTTAACCTAAAGCTGGTGACGACTGTGGATGCAAGCAAGACTCATGTCTGTGGTAATATCTTTTTCTCCCTTCTTTTCCCATGTCTTAAATTTCTGTTTCACACAGGACCAGCTGCCCACTCTGTAATGCCCTCCTGGGAGTAATCTATACACAAAAAATCTGTTTAAGCTTACGTAGTGCCTTGTAAAGATGGAATTGCTGTTCCACTGCCAGATGGAAATCTATAGTTCTCATATCTGTGAACCTCAGAAAAAGCAGTGTCCTCAGTGACTTGCGTGAGCGTTTGGTCCAGGTGAGTAGAAGACTGGCTTAGTCATTCAGGTCAGCCTCTCAGGAAGGGATCCAAGAGACAGCAGAGAACCTGCTCTCCCCCACCACACAATCTTGTTATCAAACTGAGTCAAGGGAAAGAGCCAAGTATTTCTACGATTCACATGGTCTATTCATTCCCTCAAAAAATCTCTGCTGAAAAGACTGTACAGTGATTTATTTGTAACAATCAGCTCCAGACCTGGTGATTCTGGTGTTCAACTGCATCTCAGGACTGAGAACAAGCTTAGTGACCCATCCTTAAAATACCAGTGGCTTATAAGGGCTGCCTCTGTAGCACCTTAAGTGCCGCTGAAGTTTTGCCATCAGACTGTAATCAGAAGGTAATAGAAAAATATCCCCCTGCCCAGTATTGCAGGGCTGAGCTGTCAGTCCTTAACCAAAGACAGTATTAAGGAAAAGGCATTGATGTGGTGATTGGAAATAAACTTGGCATAATAATCACTATATAAATCAATAAAATAAATACATCAAAATGAGTAAAACTTTTATAAAGATTGATCATGAAAATTGGCATGAACCTGAGGATCTCTAAAAAGCCAGGACTTGTGTAAAATGCACCCTAAGCAGTAAAATGGGTATCTTTTTAAAAATAGTTTTGCTTTTAGATGGTATAAAACTAGATCTATAGTTCCAAGTATTGTAAGGTATTGGTAATTAAATCTTTGTCCCATGAAAGCATTAAATGACATGATAAAGAGGCATATGTTTAATAATGCTTCAAAGACATACTCATTGCTTGCCATTTTAGAGCACAGTGTCTGTTTCTATGGAAAAATATGAATTTAAGTGGTTCAGAATTAGTTTCCAAACAGCAGCCAAGCCCATGACACAATTTATACTTTGCCTCTTGATATCTGTCAGTTTGATTAGGTACCACCATTTAATATGATAGAATCATCCTGATATCTATAGAGAGATATTTACAAGTGCTTGTTTCATTCACATTAAGGTAACTTCTGAGCAGCATCAGTTCTCTGTAGATTCAGGTGTGCTGGGAAGCTGTGTGTGATGTGGGCTGGTTGCAGCCTGGACAGGGAATTGAGTGGTGTGTCCCATACGGGCAGCAGGACTGTGTGTGCCAAACTGCTGTCCAGGCTACTTTTTCATGGCTGTGTTTTGTCTGCTTCAAGACCTAAAAATTTTCTGTAGCCACATTGATACTTGGAATCAGTCCTTTGTGTCTGAACTGTTTTAGCAACACTGGTTCTTCTGACTACTCTGTGAAGAACATAAGGACAGTATTTATATCCCCATTCCAGAGTGTCAAATGAAACTCGGGTGGCTGAGAAGACTTCGCCAGTTCCAAATAGTCCTGTATTCTGGTGGCATCTGATAGCAAGTAAATCTTTACATAGCTTAGAAATGCAGTGTAACCAATTCAATCGAGTGCTCCTTTAGCAAGTTTGCAGATGACAGCAAACTGGATGGCAATGTTGATCTGCTTGAAGGAAGGGAGGCTCTGCAGAGGGATCTGGACAGATTGGATTGATGGGCTGAGACCAACGGGATGAGGTTCAACAAGACCAAATGCCGAGTCCTGCAGCTGGGGCACAACAACCCCCTGCAGCGTTACAGGCTTGGGGAAGAGTGGCTGAAGAGCTGCCTGGAGGAGAAGGACCTGGGGGTGTTGGCTGACAGTGGCTGAACTTGAGCCAGCAGTGGCCCAGGTGGCCAAGAAGGCCAATGGCATCTTGGCCTGGATCAGAAACAGCGTGGGCAGCAGGAGCAGGGAGGTTATTGTGCCTCTGTACTGGGCACTGGTGAGACCACACCTCGAGTACTGGGGTCAGTTCTGGACCCCTCACTCCAAGAAGGACATTGAGGGTTTGGAGTGCGTCCAGAGAAGGGGAATGAGGCTGGGGAAGGGGCTGGAGAACAAGTCCTACAAGGAGCAGCTGAGGGAACTGGGTGGTTTATCTTGGAGAAGAGGAGGCTGAGGGGAGACCTCATCACTGTCTGCAACTGCCTGAAAGGAGGCTGTGCCAGAGCCAGTGTTGATCTCTTCTCTCAAGTGACAGCTGATAGGACAAGGGGAAATGGCCATGAGTTGTGCCAGGGGGGGTTCAGACTGGATATTGGGACGGATTTCTTTACCAAAAGGGTTCTCAGGCCCTGGCAGAGGCTGCCCAGGGAGGGGGTTGAGTCACCATCCCTGGAGGGGTTTACAAAATGGAGAGATGAGTTTTTGAGGGACATGGTTTAGCGGATGATGGGTGCGGTTGGACTCGATGATCTCCAAGGTCTTTTCTACCCAGAAGATTCTATGATTCTATGCTTCAATATGTTTTTTTTTCAGCAGACTGTTCAGCTGCCTCTGGTGGGTTTGCTCTTGAGGTGAGAGGTTTCTGCGTGTCTGTAGTAGGATAGTGCCCAAAGGCTCTCTTGGGATTGAAGATGGTTTCTTCTGTACAAGGTGCTGCACAGGCATGCCAAGGGATTGCCATAGCAGTCTTGCAGATGAATTTTATAGAGTGCTTTACTTTCCTGGACCTCCTTGGGGCTCTAAGTCCTGTTGCACAGCACCAAGCACCTTAGCAGTGTTTAGCAAATCATTTATGATGGAGCGACCACAGCCTCTTATTATGGATAAGAACTGTGCATATGCTTCCATGAGAGTAAATCCATCTATTTTATTCTTTTCAGTACATCAGTTTTAAAGGATGGTTATTAATTACCTTTTTAGTGTACTCACACATGCACGGTTAATGTGTAAAGTTTTAACATGTGATATTTCAAGGTACCAGTTCAACGAATGCAGAAGGAACTTAAGACAATGGAGGAATTTTAAATGTCACAGATGATACCATTAAATGTATTTGCTACTCTGTGGACTCAGAAGTCTCAAGAAGTATTAATAATATGTATAATATTCTCAGGATTTGTCTTGCATTTTGATGGCTAAAACAAATTAATAAAGAGCAGGCGTAGCCAGGCAATTGCATAGGAACTTCAGGGCTGTAGAAGAACTTATTCCCCATGAAGTCGTCTTTAATCAGCCCTTCCTCTCTTTTCTTTTGCTGTGTAGTTTTAGGCTGCTTTACATGATTCTGTGCTCTTTTCTGCCTGTCTGTGTTCTTACTTTGTTTCTAGTAATACTGATGGGCAGTGTGTAGATACATTTGAACTGTGCATGGATGGATTTTTTTATATTCTCGTGACTCTGATTTCCTGGGTTCATGGTGTTTTCCTCTCTAGAGTTCTTCCATCACACGGTGGATGTGACAGCCGTTCTGGAGGGCCATCCTGCTCTGAGGAGCTCGTTCTGACAAAGAGCCCCCACTCTTCTGTGCAGACCACTGTCAAGTCCTTTAAAAACAAATGAGAAACAAATTTCAGAGCAATGTGTTCCGAACCTGACAATATCAGACAGGTCATGGTAGCTTTGTTTGGCAGTCAGTTAAATTGGATAGTTCGGCACATCCCTAGATGTTAATGGTTAGATGTATTCATGGTTCCAACAAGGGCCCTATTCATAAGGGAACTATTCTTTGCTCGTTATGCATGCATAATTCCCATTAATGCTACTGGGGGTTAAGTGTGTGTAGTGAGGGGGGAGAATGAAGCTTATGTTTACCCATCGATGTTTGCACTCAGAAGGGGTTTTGTAACACGTGAGAAACTGATGATGTTTCAACAGATCCCTTAACTTTAAGCAACTTTAAATCTTTGCTTTAAAGGGAGAATGAGAATGGGGGAAAAAGTGACACTTGTACAACTGACTGCCACCTCGCACACCGTTCTTTGTCAATGATTAGAAATATCACTCTGGTGCTATTATTAGAGAAGCCTTTTGAAAGTAACTAAGTGCTTGGAAATTCAGGGTTCTTACTTGGATATAAAAATAATGACTCAGAATCTTTAACTTCAGGCACAAAGTTTTGCAAACTTTTGACTTGTGTTAATCAGAATGACAAGATTTTGTGATTTATATCCAGTATGGGTATTTTCCATGGAAAACCTTCAGATTAAGATTCCTCACTCTTAGGTGCACATCAAAGTTGTGTAAAAGCCATAAAGAAGCTAAGCATTGCCTAAGAAAGCCTTTCAAGTTCCAGAAAGTGCTTGAACTACTGAGTTTTTTTGAAGTGCTCTAATCTCTGACATGGGTGACGTGCTAGGCTAGCACTTTTTTGTTTTGTCACAAATCATCCATGCACATAGTGCAAAGGGACCCTGACAAAGTCATTTTACTTTTCAAAAGGGCTGCTTTTTTCATACCATTATGTCTCCCATTCACATCTACATGTTTGCTTCCACTTTGTTCAGGTCTAAGTAGCAGGGCATTTGCATAGTCTTCCCTTTGTTCTCTGTAAATATGGAGTAAAATGAGCAAGATCCGTGCTGTGAAATTAAAGCTCTACTCTTGAGAGATCTTAAGGGCCAAATCCTCACAAAAGGTACAGCAACATAGTGCTAAAGGAGCTGGTGTCCAGAACAGCTTGCCTTGGGTGTTTGTGCTAGGAAATATGAATAAAGGGAGAGTACTCTGGTGAAAACTGAATGTCATTAGAAAAATACACTGCTGAGAGCTGCTGAAAGAATAGAAAATAGTGCTGAAATGGACCTGAAGTGATCATCTGGTCCACTCCTGCTACTTGCAGCCAGGATAACTTGCATTTAAATCAGTGACAGAAGATCACAGCCTCCTTAGGCTGTTTATTCCAGTGCTTAATTACCTTACTACTTTGTTTCGTTGTTTTTTTTTTCTGAATGCAAAACCTAACTCTCCTTTGCTAAAATACAGACCTTTTGCTTCTTCACCTGTTCTTAATGCCTTCCTTTTTGCAGTAACATTCACCTACGTGACAACTGCTCTGGCTTGTCTGGCTTTGTAACAGTGCACTATGCATTTGGACTTGCAAAATGTGATATAGCAGTAAGGTCTTTTCTTTTGTGTAAGTCAATCCAGCCTAACTTTGGGACACATGTGTCCAGTGGGCTTTGAATTAGCCCTAAGTGCTCTGAGTCTGAAACAAATTTGACATGAAGTGCACTGGAATGAATGAAGTTAATTCAAGCTATGGTGACTCATTAAACATTGTGACTTGATTTGGTGTTTGAGCCCAAAGAATACGTTTCTTCCTCCTGTGTAAATTTTAGAATATTGTCAAGAAGGAATTGTGTAGTAGATGCACAGTGTGGGGATATCAAATTGTTAAAGCAAAATAACTAATTCTCAGATGTGCTGTGTAGTGGTAGAGGGGAATGCAGAGATCAAACTCAACAGCTGTAGAGCATGGAGGTGCCTGCAGGCATGAGGCTTATATGAAGCAGGTTATCTCAGTGCTGCAGTGGGGCATTTGTTCCTAACTAGAAAAAAAATATGTATTCACCCTAGAGTTTGGCAGTAGTTCACCATCTTGCTGGTGTGTAGGCCACAAGATGGAAATCGGACTACTGAGAACACAGGACAGTGGCTGAAGTTTTAGGCCTCTTGCAAATAGAAACAGGATGTACAGAGCAAGTCTGAGGATCTCCAGTTTTCCAGGTAGAGTGACTGTGGCCATTAACCCTGCATTCTTCAACATGTCACTGTTTTCAGGTGTTTGTTCTTAAACAATGTTTAATTGTTACTGATGTAGGAAATTATTTGTGCTTTTTTTGGCTGAAAAAAACCACGGTTCGGGATTATTTATCCTTATATCTCCAGGTGGATTTGGTATAACTCTAGCACACCCCATGCTGTGCTGCGGGAGCGTAGCCATACCTGGCACCATGCTGTGTCTAAATTCAGATCATCCTCTGCCTCCAGATCAGAGCTTGTGTCTTGCCACTCCAGAGCGTGGATGTCTGTCTGCAGAATACTTTGTGGCTGTGCTCCATGTGGCTTGCTCTGGGAGTCTGTCAGGGGATGAAATCTCAAACCTGTATTCCTGCCCCGTTGTCCTTCCATAAAGAAACACAAAAAGTGGGAACTGGAAGGCTGGAATCATGTTTTTAGAAGCAACAGGGGCTTGCTAAACAAAATTTGGGGAGCAGCACCCAGGATCTTGTGTGGCTGCCCTGTGTGGGCTGTTGAAGTATTCCCTCCTTGCAACACACAAGGTGGATCAGTTTTTCAGAAGCACAGAATGACACTTGCCTTTTAGTTCTCTTTTGTGTTTACATGGGCAGTTAAAGGGAGAAGTGTAATGAGTCTTGAAGGCAAGAGAACAAAGCATATGTAGAAAAGCCACTCACTTTCCAAAACAGAGCAGCACTTCTAAAAGCAGATTGCAAACCCTGCTTTTGGAGAAAGGCTTTCAAACTTCTGCGAAGAGAAGTCCTGACTTCAGCCTCCTAATTTTAGTTTTGAAATGTGGGAAAAACATCTCTCTTACCACTCAGAGCAGCCCAGAGTTGTATTTATGTTTGGCTAAAGGATTACATTTGCAGTTTCAAGCAGTAATCAGGTTTATTCTTTCTAACCTGATTTTCTTATGTATGTCAGGAAATATAAACATTTGTTGTCTTTCCCCAGAAAGTAACTGTGGTTTGGCTGTACCTGGTTGTCATCTACAGCTCGTGGGAGTGCTCTCCCTTTGCTGGTCACTCATCTACTGTACTCTCTGGCCTTTCTGATAGAAATAAACCCCAGCTGTGATGAAAAGTTGTTGATGTCATTTGTTGGCAGGGCTGTTGGCTTAGATTTGGAAAGTATTCTAGAGTCACTATCACAGGTGCCAAAACATTAGCGGAGTAGCAAGGACTGAATAGGGCCAGCTCGTGTCAGTTTGGCTTCTGCTGTGTCTCTGATGCTGCCATCCTCAACTCAGCTCCCTTTGACTGCCGCGGGCCTTTCCAAATGTGGATTGAATGCAGCCAGCAGTGCCTGCCAGTGTGCTGAGTTGGCTTCAAACAGCCCTGCGACGTGGTGGGGCTGTTCTGTCTGCCTTGAAGGGGGACAACGTGACTGAGAGTAGCCTTGCGAAGAAGGACTTGGGGTGCTGATGGATGAGAAGCTCTACATGAGCTGGCAACACGCGCTCACAGCCCAGAAGGCCAACCGTGTCCTGGGCTGCAGCAAAAGCAGTGCAGCCAGCAGGGCCAGGGAGGGGATTCTGCCCCTCTGCTCTGCTCTGATGAGTCCCCCTCCTGGAGCCCTGTGTCCAGTTCTGGAATCCCCAATATAGCAAGCATATGGAACTGTTGGAACAGGTCCAGAGGAAGCCATGTAGAGATTCAAGGGCTGGAGCACCTTTGCTGTGAGGACAGGCTGAGAGAGTTGGAGTTGTTCAGCCTGGAAGAGAAGGCTCTGGGGAGACCTTAGAGCAGCCTCCCAGTACTGAAAGGGGCTCCAGGAAAGCTGGGGAGGGACTTTTTCAAGGGCCTGTAGTGACAGGATGATGGGGAATGGCTTTAAACTGGAAGGGGGAAGATTTAGATCAGACATCAGTTTGCTCAGGGAAGCTGTGGCTGCCCCATCCCTGGAGGTGTTCAAGGCCAGGTTGGGTGGGGCTTTGAGCCGCCTGGTCTGGTGGGAGGTGTCCTTGTCCATGGCAGGAGGTGGAACTGGGTGGGCGATGGTCTTTAAGACCCCTTCCAACCCAAACCATTCTATGATTAGTGCTGAAGCATCAGTTATGCTGTTACCTTTGAACACAAGCAAGGAGGAAAACATAATCACTTCAATGTACTGTAAATGGTACCTTATTTTATTAAGGGAAGGGAAGAAACACTGGTGAATAGGATCAAAATAAAAACTCAGAACACTGAACACACATAGTGAAAGGCAGTCTCCACTATGAATTGCTTGCAGTCTAAGCAAAGGTAAGTATCCTCCTCTTTTACATATGGGAAAGGAATTGTGGAGACCGAGAGACTTGACCTTGCTTAAGGTCAAACATATTTTAGTATTGCCAAACCTAGGAGCCCGTCAAAGGTGACCATATTGGTTTTCAAAAGTTGTTGGTCTGTTGTCCTGACTTTTGGAACATCTTCCAAATGATCCCACCTCCCATCAGTTTTGGGGAAGTTGCATCTGTTTCAGAATCCGTTATCTTGGCTCAAAGTGTCCCTGCAAGATACAGGCCTTTCTGTACTGCTGGGGTCCAGGAGGGGATGGTGGGATGTGTCATGTGGAGCGAGCTCAGCTGCATGGCTGGTACTGCTAAATGGGGAAACAACCCCTTCACGTGGGATGTCATTGTGGACCTTCTTTAATGCAGTTCTTTTTTTCCTCATTGCTTCTGCCCTGGGGGAAACACCAGGTAGAATCTCTTCTTGGTACAACCAGAACATTTTTTATGGTCTAAGTGGGTGGAACAAAGCAAAGCAAAAACAAATGAGGAAGGGCAGAAGGCGATTCCAACTCCTGACTTCAGAAGACCATATGTCTAAGGGGAAATACTGTTGTGGCCCTTAGTTTAATGGGGGCTCGATTAGCTTGCTAATGAGCCCTTGCTGCTTTTTGGACCACTTAATACTGTCACCAGCTCCCTCCTGTGTTTGGGGTTTTAACTGTTTGACCTTCCATTTATTTTAATTGAATGTATACAGCAAAAAAACCAAGTACTTGTCTGGGACCAAGTGCACGTCATGCTAATGTAATTAAAGTGTTTCTAGATTATAATACTTTGTAGGTTCATTTATCTTTAATTTTGACTTTTTTTTTTTTTGTAATGGAAGTTGTCTGAGGTTTCCTGGCTGTGCTCTTGAACAGGATTCACTTAAGAGTTTGACTCCAAGCCTGCTGAATTCAGAGCAGTGTTTAATCTCAAATTACTAAATCCCCTCAGCAGCATGAAGCTCAGCACAGTATTGTACCTTGAACAGTATTTGGTTGTTTCGTATATGACTGTTGATGCCACTGGGTGTCTCCATTGCCATCAAGGGGTGCTGAAGCAAGCCCTCTGGTATTAATTACCTTGCCTCTTTCCTGCCCTGTGTGCAAAATATTGCTTGTGGTCTAGCATGGCATAAGTCATCTGGCTATAAATTTAGGTTCAGCCTAGGCTATTTGAAATGGGCTACTGGCCTCTTGTATGTGATGTGTGTGGCTGCCAGCTGGTACTTTTGGGTGAATTGTGGCCGTGGCAGGCTGTTTTTATTACCTGTAAGTGCACTGCCATTGACATGCACTTTTCAGCTTGGTGTAACTCGAGGCAAGAGTTCAGCTCTGCCCAGCTGAACCTTTGGGGGTGTGTGGACGTGCAGAGGAATAGATTAGCAGGGAGGTGTGGGGCCAAATTGCTGAGACAGCATTTGCACTTCCTTTTCTGCACACTCACGCTGAATGAGCATTCATCTCTAGTTACCGTCATGTACGTTGGGCTCTTTCTTCTTTTGCCTGCTATGGGTTGCCTGTGGGTCCAGTTTGTGAGAAGAAACTCTAGTGGTGACATCAGCGTCACCACTCCTGACAGCAGCAGAATAATGTGTAAAGAATTGAAGACAGAAAACAAGATGCAGAGATCTTGTGTTACTGTAGCTGTTGCTGGAATCGGGCTCCTTCACATTTAGTGATAAATGACTTTATTACAGATCCAGGCACACAGGGGAGATACCTCTGTATCACAATTTTGGTTTATTAATGAGGTAACTGATACATGTTCATTAACATTTCTCGGAGAATTATTACATATTGTAATTTTTTGGGGGAAATTTACATTGATTCCTCCCAATGCCACATCGTTATTGTCTGTCTGTGCATGTCCAGAGTTCTCTCTATCATTTTTTTGGTGGTCTCCAGTGAAGTCATGAGGTTTCTCCGTCTTATCCTTCTTCTGACCTTTTAGTTCTTTCTCATTATATGGTGTTGTCAGGGACTGTTTACATGCAACCTATCCTGGTCCAATGTGTTCCAGGAGATGCTTACTGTGTTCACACAAGGTCTGCACGATACCAATGGCACCCAAAGACTCTGTACCATACACTGGATGCCATTAATCACAAGGTCAAGCTGCCTTAATACAAAAGGTAACATTGCTGTTACTGGTTTTAATTCATCATGTGTGGTGAAGTCAAAGAATTGGCCCTAGTGAGGGGTTTCTTGCCTAGTAATCAGTTGCTTAGTTTTGGTTCAGCTCTGTAAGTGATTGCTGTTCCTTTTGTGTAAATGGTATCAAGAGCTCGTTGTGCTTTTCTTCTAAGTTTTGGATATTTCACCCAGGTTTTAAGAGTTTTCCCCTTTCTTCTATTAAAAATAAAAGAAATAAAAGGGAGGGGTACTAGAATCCTAAAGAAATTAGTTTAAACACTAGTGAAAACTCTGATAGAAGCTGTCCAGTAAGCCTGTGTGTAGCTGTTGACTTTGTACATGACTTCAGAATGACACGTGGCCAAACTGATCAGAAGCATCTGGGATTTGGGCTGTAAAATTAATACTTCAAGGAAGACTGATACATATGTTTAATGGAAAGAACAAATCTGAGCGCTTGGCTTTGGATATGGTTTTCACATGAGATGGCAAAAATGGAAATATTCAAATCTTGGAGGGGAATTGTTGTTGCAATTTCTCCTTCTGAGGCTGTGGCCCTGAGATCGGCCCTTTGTTCCTTTTGATTGTTTTTTGCTTTTGGTTTTTCTTCCACTCTAACCTTGTTAGAGATTTTTGTGTTGACAGATAAAATGAAAATAATAAGAAATACAATTGAACATGAACTTACCAGTATCTTTGAAATTTTCTGTGCTATGCCACCTTACATTATTTTACCACAGTGGGAAAAGCAGATTAGGAAGCCGTTTCTATAAAAAAGGTCATCTGTCATTGGTAAAACAGTTGGTGTTAACTTTGGAGTTATCTTTAGGCTTCAAAGTTGAGATGAGTAAGGCAATTCACACCTCTCAAAGTGATTTGATTTCATCTCCCTGTAGAACTAGATTGACAGCCTCATTGATTTGCATTCAGAAGTTTTCTTTATAACTGTACAGGGCTGGAAAGTTGCATCTTTCATTTAAAAACAGCTTCAGTTTTGTTGTAAACACGGAGTGCTTACATAGCTGTGCTTCAGTTTAGGCTTTCCACCATTTGTGGTTTCTGTGGCACTTTTCAGGTGCTGTAAGGGAGGGTTTTCTGGCAGTGAAATCCTTTCCCCACTCGACAGCAGAAATGCCGTTGTTAGTTTATTGTTGTCCTTGGAGGATATGGAGCAGGAGGTCTTACTGGACTCCTAGAAAATCTTTTGTATGTATTTATGACTCGTAGGTGGAAAAAATATATGGGGTTTTCTGCTGTGAGTGTGGTGAGACATGGTGACAGATGGAGTCATAGTACACTCTAAATAAATTAATGAAAGTTCTTGTAATTTTTCTCTCACCTGTGTATTACAATTGGACTTGTTGTCCCAGGAAAGCTGAGGAAGGAGCTGGCATTAATGTAGGAACTCTGTTGATGTAGACCCACTGACCTCTATCGGCATAGATTATTTTAAAATGAATTTTATGTGCATCAGTCTAGTTTTCAAACTGGAAAAGAGAAAGATGGATCCTCCAGAGTGTAATTCTTTTGAATTTGCATGCACTGTGGAGTCAGCAAGGCCTTTAGCACTCCCAGTGTTGCTGTCAGGCAGTCTCCCGGCTGGACCCGCACTCAGAGGATTTGCCTCTCTAGCGCTGGGCCGATGGCTAATCGGAATTAAGCCATTTATCTTCCGGGTGTAGGAGCGCAAGGTCGGGAGGCAGCGAGCGCTCCCTCGGCCGTGGCAGCTCAACACCTGGCACCCACCAGTCTGAGTCTCTTCCCAGCAGCTCTGTTACAAACATTGACAGTGTGGAGAGAGGTTCTCTAAGCTGGGTTTCATGCCTTCTGCTACCGAAATGATGGTGATTCTGAGACCAGGGCTGTCAGCGTTGGGAGGGGAGAGGCGGAGGGAGTGTTGAGCTGTGGGAGGTTAATCACCCTTTCTTTGTTCTTTAAGGATAGTATTTAGGAGAAGCAGTGCCACGGCCATTCGGCATTGACACCAAAGGTGCATCTTCCAACCACCTATTGAAAGCCCGATTGCTTTGGGAGCCACTGACAAGTATCCAGTTATAGGTGTTTTCTAGCTGCTGTTGCAGGCTTTTCCATTCCTTTGTCATCCCCTCTTATTACTCCAGTGAACCAAACTGAAGACGAGGTCCTCCCATGTAAGCCCAGTGCAACAGCGAGTGAGGTTTTCATGACACTCAGCTGCTCAGCATCACCCACTGCTGTGATGGAAAGTTGTGGGAGCTCTCTGCTTTGCTCCTAAGTATTAGGGCAGTTAAAGCAGATCGTCTGTTAAAAACAACCTGGTTGAAGGTGACTGGGGCAGACTGGGGAGCGCTCATTGGGACCGTGTCAGAAGTCTGGGAACAGGTATGAGGCAAAGAATAGTGGTTGCAACTGCCTTCTTGGCTGTTGGCCTTCAGCCTCCCAGGCAGAGCCAAAGTTTCTGAGGAGCAACAAAGAGAACTGGGTCTGAGTGGCACGAACAGGTCTCTCCCTTCTTGCAGAGAAGCTGAGGCACATGATCTGGAAAGTCTCCATCTGCTCTGGTTCTCCAGGACATCCCACAGGTATACATGCAGTTGGAGGAAGGCAGGCAGAAGGGAAGTTAAGTGGCCTTGGGGATGAACAGTTAAAGAGGGAGCTTCTTTCAGGAGGGTGAAAAATAGTTGGAAGAGGGAGTCAGGGGAGTGGAGGCAGAAAGTGGATAGTTAATGCTTGTGTAGGTTTTGGCGAGTGGAGGAACATTGTTTAGGGCACAGTTGGACACTCTCTGCTCCTCAGCATGAGGCAGGTTCTATGGGGCACAAGCCTAGGTGGAAAAGCTAATGAGTATAGGCATGCAGTAACCTATGGTGTAGGGCAGAAGGTGGTTTGGAAATTAGGCCAAAAAATAGGAATACAGGAGTGGTGAGAACCAGGCATGCAACAGAGGGAAGTGGGAAAAACTCTGACAAGAAGTACTTAACATCAGACCTAACAACACTACATTGTGCAGATGCTGACCTTAAGACCTTTGTATTTTGGAGAGTTCCTGCTCTGGAAGCCAATCAAGGCCAGTGCTTGATGGTCTCCAGCTGTTCTGCAAGCTGTGGCACTTGATGCTGCCAAGTCTCTGGAGTCAGGACATTTAGTGCTTCTTGCCATTCACCTTCCTTTCCCATTCAAAGTTTCCACCCCCCCTTGAATTTTCTGGCGTAATTTCGAAGCAGTCAAAATGTTCCTCCCATTTTTGGGGGGTTTTATAATGCTTTTATTTTAGGTCTACCCAAGAATCCTTGAGCTCATTCAAGCTGTTTGACTTGACAAGAGTTGGAAGTAGTTATGCTGGCTGTTACAACAGCAGGGTCATCTAAGTGGTGCTTGGTCGTGGCCTTAGTGATTCTTCAGTGTATTTTAGAATAAGAGTAAGAAGGTAAAGTCCACCAATCAAGTTAAACAATACATTTGTTCATGTACAATATTAAACAAGGGTTTGGGGGAAAGGAAAATGTCATGGGTTTTTTTTCCAAACTGCCCTACAAGTTGTCATGTTGGATATATGCATATTGTCAAGCTACATAGAGTGGAAAGGGGCAAATTCAGGCTCTGCTTTGGTATTTCTTCAGCTTTTTGTCTTTAAAGGGACCTTTAAGATACTGCTTGCCTATGTAATCCTTATATTGCAGCTGATAGTGAGATTATTTTAATGAAATAGGGAGAAGATTTGTAAACAGATTGGAATGTTCCTTCTGACTAGTCAGAAAACGTCTGTGGGAGGGCCTGGCTGCGGTTTACCTGAGGGAGGAAAACCAGACACCTCCCTTTGACTTAGAGAAGAGTCTCTGCTCCCTGTAACCTACCTGGATGTTCCTCCTTGCTTAGTGAGCAGAAGGTTTATAGGGTTAGTTGCTATTTAATATACCACAGTCGTCTGCAGCAGTGCCAAATGCTGTGCTCTGATCGATCTGTTGCACTTGCTTGTTGAATTTTTCTGGTAATTCCTGGCATGCACTATTTCAAGCGTAATAACTACCCTATTTTAAACATTGGCAAATCAAATAGTGGCTGTTAGACTATGCACACATCATGCCAGATGAGTTTAATATATTTCATTTGCTTTTCTAGTGGAAAAATTTTGTTAGTTGCAATGGGCCCGAGATGTGGTGTGAGGTGGTGCCATGGGCTGTGTGTCCTGCTAGGTGAGGATGGTTTGTGTTTCTGTGGGTGTGGGTTTGACAGCAGCCTTGGAGCCGAAGGTAAGGATAGCTTTAGCACCACGGGGGCACAACAGCTACATAAAGGAAGGACCTCACAAACCTCTGGCAGCCTACAGTGGCTGGATTGCCTTTCCCTGATGTGAGTGTGCTCGTGTGGGCTTTTCTCATGCACCAGGTAGTTGCAGGAGGAGCTCTGATTGCTTTTTCGTTTGATTTGGCCTCCTCTCCTAAATTAGTTGGGTTTTATTTGCTGAATTTTGCTCTAGCTGAGGCAGCAACTGCACCAGACAGATGAAGCTGAAGAAGGACAAAGTGTTAGCTCCTGTTCAGCTAGGCCAGACACAATGCAAGGTGCTTTTAGCACCTTCTTCTGTGTTACTGAGTCATAATCAATCTTGGAGTCTCTGGAGGCTTTTGTACAGTGTTAAAATCTTGAGCTTTGGACTAAAGCTTTGTTTGGAAGAGTTTGTCATAATAAAAACAAACTGGCAGATTGCACTGAGCTGGCCCTCTGATCATGCTTGCTTAGGAGCATTCTGTGTAGGGGAAGCTGAAGGCTCAGCTTGGTTGACAAAAACCCAGCCTGTCTTTGAACAAGTGGAAGTGTATGGTTTAGTGTGTGTTCCAAGTCTGGCTTTCTGGTTTCAGAGAACAACTTTTACAGTGTGTACAGCACTTTAAAAGGCAGTGCAGGTCAGCTGGCATCTTTGCCATGTGTTAGAAGAACTGTTAAATTACAAGGTCAGCTAACAAAATTATTATATATTTAGCTTTTGGAAGAAGTTAATTTTGTTTGCTAAACAGACCTCTCTCTGCTTTTACTAATTCTGCTAACTTTAGTGGCCAATGGGTCTTTGACTTTGTACCAAAGCTCAGAATGGAACCCCAAACCTCTGCTGAGTTAAGACAAGTGAGTCCCCAAAACCACGCAGCAGAATACTCCTCAGCTGATTTCAGTAGGGCTGGCCAGATGGACATTAAATAAGGGTTTATAGTTTTCTGTGCATTTGGCATCTTAGGTATGACAATTTATAACTGTAAGAGTGGTGTTTGTAGGTGATGTGTTTGGCATGTATTGAGTGTTTTAGGGTTGTGAGGAGTTTGGAGTAGGGATCACTATTGCTTTATAAAATGTTCATGCTTTAGACTCCTACGTATTATAATTTTTCTTGCTGTTCTAATTGTGACTTTGTTTTTCAAAGTGGATCAAGATACTTTATCCTGTTTTTTATAACAACAGTACAGCTGTAAAGTCCATGGTGTTTCCACTTTAAAAAATAAAAAGCATAGCCACAGTTTTAACCTTTACTCAGGGGAGAAACAGACTTGAATGGAAAAATAACATACATAATCTTCAGAGTAATCCTTCCATCTGATCTGAAGCAGAAAATGGATTTATTTTAGGAAAAGTATAAACCTTTCAATATTGAAAGCTCAGGCATGTACAGTAGAAGGTGTTCTGCTCCATCAGTAAGTTTATGCTTAAGAAAATGAAATAAAAAGAGAGGCATCTTGGGACACAGGTGCTTCACATCTACAGCATAGAGTTAGAGTCTAGCAGAGGGCTCCCATCGTGGACAGGGGGCTGGAGCACACGTGGGAATAGAGACCTGGGTTTGTTATGTTGTTGGAAGAGAAGATTGTACTGCTGTCTTCAACTGTCTGGTGGGAGGAAACACAGGAAGTGGAGCCAGATTTCTGCAGACATGCTGAGAAGCTGTGGACCCAAACTGTTATATGGGAAATTTTCATTAGATACAATTTTTTGAATATACTTATTTTTTACCAAAAGAGTGGCCAAATGTTGGAACAGGGGCCCTGAGGAGTTGTGGGACCATCCACACTTGGAGATGCTCAAAACCTGGCTGGATGAAGCCCTTATGTAGTTTGATCTGCTTCTTCCAAGCTGAATTATTAGTTAGGGAATTAGCAGGTAAGAAAGTCCTAGAGAGAAATGAGCAAAATTAATTGCTGAAATAATGCTGTTGCTATGTGTTCTTCCTTCATTCTCAAATAGAGCTTTTTCTCTGGTCTATAGAATGGCTTTGTTTCTAAACTCCAAGGAGGAGTTTGCCCTTGAGGTTGTTTCCCTGTTGCTGATGGGCAGTGGAGGGGGTTGCTGTGGCACTGTGGGGTGCTCCGTGCCTTGGGGTGAGGGCTGTGGTCTCAGTGGTGTTCACACAGTATGAGGCTCACTCATCACTGCGTCACCATTCCTGCCCTCTTATTTTACAGTTGGAGAGAGTTATTTTGCCTTAAGATGAAAGAGATGAGATAAATTCATTTTACTATCAGAGTTATTAAAGACTTCAAGATATCACTAATCAGTTCTAATTTAATCTCAGCACCCAGGCATGTATAATACTGACAACTTTAACACAATCATAGAAATCTAATAAAAAAGTGGTTCCTGTGGGCTAGTATTGAAGCCAGTGAAATTACCAAGCTGTGTGTGTGACACTACTGACCTGATACTGCTGGGGCAGCTGGGTTTGCTCTTTGCTGGGCTTTTAGTGCCCCGTGTTTTACATCAGGCTCTGTAAGTGCCAGGGGCTTAGTGCTGTATCTGTTTGAGTGTCCTCTGCGTCATTTTGCCTCTGGACCAACAAAAACTAATTTTTAGGCTCCTGGAGTATTCACCAGAGGAGATGGCTGGGTGGGCAATCCCAGGAGTGCAGTTCCAGCTGAGGTATCTGTATTCTTAAAGCTTTCTGGAGATGTAGGTTCCTGTGGTGCCCCCATTCAGAGGGGAATCCCAACCTCAGCGCTGAGGGACAGGCACAGAGCAGTCAGTATTCCAAACACTTTTGATACTGATCTGAGCTTTGCAAAGCCTTTCAAATGAAAATTCAGAGGGCTGCTGTATGGAGAAATGCTCTGAGTAGCAGCAGCCTGGCAGTGCAGATGCTGAGCAACATTTGCAGCCCCTCTGCTCAGACATCTATTTGCAATCTGAGTTGCTCCGTAGTCCGAACTGTAGTTCCACGTGTGCTCTGTGGTCCTTCCCTGACTCTCAGTTCCTTGTGACAGAACAAATATATGTTCATGGGGTGAAATGGATCAGGGAATGGATCCAAGTTTAAATTTGTCTGGCCAAGAAGCTAATTTCAACATGGGACAGCTTCTCTGGCTGACAAGAGCAGGCAGGCATGCCCAGCCAGTGACGAGTGCGCAGCCCTCCTGCTGATGCTTTTAGCAGCCTGGTGCCAGTCTACAGTGGTTGTACCTCAGGGGCTTTTGGCAGGATTTAGGACTTCAGGTTTGATTGGTTGGAATTGTGGTTTTGAGAGTATATTGAAGCGTGAAGTGTCCACCTACAAAATGGTATCCTGAGTCAGCCTGCTCTGTGACAACTTTGATGTTTAGTTTTTAAATGATATAAAAATGTACGTACGTAGAAATATTTCCTTTTGGTTTTGATATTTTGACACAAATTAGCTGCACTTTCAAATGAGAGTTGTAAACTGAGAGCAATATTTTCAAGTCAAGTGAGGTGTTTCAACCAGCTCAGTGACTGTTCTTTTCCTGGCAAGGAAAACAATTCATTGGTGCTCCTCCTGGCAGGTTTGGTCTCAATGAGCTGTTGACCTGGAGCTAGCCCTGAGCAGAACCTGCTGGTTTGGATGTTTCTCTACTGTTTTTTCAGTGTGCATCCTTGTACCCTCTTGCTTTTCATCGTCAGCTCTATGTGGAGCCTTGCTATGTGTTAACCTGCAAGGCTGGACGGTGGGGATTTATGCGGTGTTTTTGCTCGCTGACATTTCTGTCCCAAGACCTGGTCCGGGTGCTCTGTGATGGGCTGCAGGAATATGGCCTTGTGGAGAATCAGGGCCTATCTTAGAAATGTTGGTGGGGTGGGAAAGGGGGATCTTGGCCCCCCAGGCACAGCACTCGCCTGCTTGGGAAAGGCTGTCTCCTTTCCTGGAGTGCTAAGGGATGGGGTGGAGTTGGCACCCGCAGCCCCTTTCCCTCAGAGCCATCATTTCTACTTGATGTGGAGAGAAGGTGATGCCTTCAATGTGCTCGTGCAAGGCTTCTAACTGGGTGTTTGCACTTGCTTTATGGAGAAATTGCATCAGAAATGTCTGCTTTTGGATAGTGTGTGACTGTTTTGACTCTGGTATTTTTATATTCGTGCCTCTTGTTTTGGATTTGCTCTACCTAATAGTCTCTTGCTTTTTTTTCCTCCCCTAAAACATATATTTGTGAAATACCAGAATATATTTATCTGCAGTCTGTAACAGCTACTCTCTGGAACCTTCTGGCACTTGCAGATCCTGTGGCGTAGAGCAAATAGACCCTGAGTGTCCAACACAACTACAAAATTTAAATGATAAAAAAAACCCAACTCCAAGATATTCCACAAAAGTGAAGTTTTTAATTGACTTTCGACTTCTGTAGTTGTGAGTTAGGGGTGATTTTGGTGTTGTTCCATCACACACAGACAGGCTAGAGCTTGTTTTCAAAAATTTCAAGGTCGCTGTTAAGCAGATGGAGACCCAACTAAGTTTAAAACCAGGCGAATAGTTGTTGAGTTCCACTATGAGTTAAGCCATTGAAATAGAAGTCTCTGGCTTCCCAGTGACTGTAGGCAGCTCTGGGTCTCTCTCAGTGGTGAGGCCATTTCTCACCTCAGCTACACACAGTCTGTGGCAGAAACCAGTTCTATTTTTGTGGTGACTACTCATGCTTATTTTGTTTTGAAATTCGATTCAGAAAGGAACTAAATAAACTTGTTAAAACTTGAAAGAAAAGGAAAACCAAAAAAGCCACTCCAGCTACCATAGCTTTTAGAAAGCTCAAATGACTTTATTTTTTTGAAGCTTGAGCTGCCTGGGAGTTTGAAGGTTTTTGAAAGGTTTCCCCAAGTGTGAGAGGTGAATAGATGGTTCCTTAAAGCACTGCACAGGTGAATATTCTGTCCTAATTTGAGGCATGGTTTTCACTCAGATGTTCAAGTTACAATGCCCTAAGTCCAAGGTGTACAGTGGAAACGTTGCCCCCTTGAATGAGTATCTTGAGTGATTCTGCTGTGCCCTTGACTGTGTTTGGATGATTTTGTGCCCAATGCTCTTAACAGTGTAAAATAAATTAGTCACTGATAATATGGTGTTATCCAATTAAGGTGAAACAGTCATAAATTAGTGTCCTTCAGACAATAACTGAGTTTCACGGTGTCGTTCCTCGTGGGTTGTGTTTTGACATTATTTTAAGATGTAAGTTGGATGGTTTTCTAATTATTGTGTTTTCCTTCTTGGCTTTAAGAGTCAGATTTACAGATCTGCCAACACAGAGCACCAACGTGTTGCACCAGAAAAATGGAAGAAAGCTACCAGGCAGCCGTTCGAAGGGAGAGGACTCAAAGTATCCAAGCTCTGAACTTTGAGCTGAAGTACATGATTGTTGGTCATATCACCGCTTTTCAAGGTAGGAACTTTTGAGGTACTGCAGTCCTGGAAGTAGTTTATAAAAATATTCCCTGCAATCAAAAAGAGAAGATATTTCCTTTGGTTTTCCTTTCTCTTGCATTGCATGCTGTAGTCACTGGCTTGTGGTTTACTTCTCTCTTCTTGCTGATCCTGCTTTTGGAAAAAAGTATGGCACTTAATCTTGACTGGCATTTTAAGCATCTGCCCAAATCAAATCAGGAATAGATTTAAGCTTAGGTCTTGCTCCCAGGATGATTTTTAAAAAGATTGGCGTGGAGTTTTTTTTCCAAAGCATTTTCAAATGTCATTTAGGTGCCTGATGGTTGATTGTGCTTTTTTATATTCTCTCGCGTTGCCAAACCATTTGCAGGTATAGAATGTTAAATGAAAAGGCATTTGTTTATTGATGCTGAAGAATAAGTGCTCTAAGTGGTATCTGAAATGAGAATACAGCTCTTTCTTCATGTCAAAATGTGTCCAACCTCGGGAGGTCACATGAAGAGTGAGCTGTTTTCAAGAATTACAGCCACGGAGTTAAATGTGAATGCATGAAAGAGCCTGTGCTAAAAGTCTATTCTCATAACTCTTGCTGCTCTCAAAAGCTACCTTGCTCTAACAGGTTGGTGTAAGTCTGTGTAGTTTCTTCATACAGATGGTTATTGTGCTGTTAAGGGGAGGAAGAGGCTTGTGGGGGATTGTGCACTGTAGTGTTGAGCACTGGAGAGTGTTCTCCAGAATGACATTTAAGCATAGGATGTGAGCTTTAAATATATGAAAGTTGAGGGATTCAATCAATTGTTGTGTGATGAATCCAGCTTACTGACTTCTGTGGGCCTAATTATGTGCTTAATTTTAACTCACAGCGTTGCTATGTTTAGTGCTGACCCCCTGGAATGGGTTTTGAAATCTACCTGATAGTTATTAGAAAACAGTGTTGAGGTCTGTGTGGTTAAGTATATTGTTATAAGGCAGTTTTTAATCAAAATAGAAGCTTTTCTTACCTAGTTTCTTCCATTTAAGTGAAAATACTTAAAAAATATGATTGACAGTTAATAATACGTAGCATATTCTCAAAAATTGACAGTAAGCAATGGTGGAAATCTGGGAGGTGCAAGGGCAAGATAATAAAATTTTTCTTCTGCTTTTAGTCATTTTACCTGTCTTTCACCTGTTCTGTACTGAGTGTGAAATGGCATTTCGTTTGTTTTACAACTGATTTTTGAAAATTTTAATATCCCCCCTGATTATAAGATTTTTTGGAGGGCACTTTAGAGGAGCACTGTAGTAAAAGGGTGACTGTTGGCATTGTTAAATGCTGCTAAGTTACTCAAGTAATCTTTCTGAATCATGATTGAATGAAGATCAGGTCAGAATAGATTAACCTATCAGCCCCTTTAGGTCAAGCCAACAGTTTTATTGTCCATTGCTGATGAAGCCTTTTGGTGGAATGAAAGAAGTAGTTAGACATTTCACACAGTTTAAATTTACAAGCATTTTCTGGAAGTGGGTAAATAGGTTGGTGGTTGTAACTTGTTATGGCTGGCACTCTGTCTGCATTAGGTGAGAACACTGGAAAAACCTAACTTTCCTCTCTTGCTTTGTGAGCTGCTTTTGTTCTTTGGTTTTGTCCCAAGTTTCATTGAAAAGCCTCTCTTTATGGTGTGCTGTATAAATGTTCTGTTGCCAAGAGTTGTACTGTGTGAGACCTTTACTGAGAGGAAAGATCTTTGCAGTGAATGCTCTCTGCCCTTTCGGTCTGTTTTGGTTTGTTGCTATTTTGTGTGATGAGCTTTGAGTGTGTGAAAAGTACATTTAAAATCTGAGAAAAGAAATATCCTTATTTTAGAAGCTTTCAGGTGCCTTTTAGATTTTTTTTCTTGCAGCAAGCTCAGACTTGCTAAAAAAGTGATTAATTTGTGTGTGGTGGTGTTTACTTGTACTATTTTCATACACATCTTTATATAAACACATTTTTAGTACTGTTAGTGTAGCCAAAGCAAAATAGTAGTTAGCCTTGCTGCCTGCTGCTGAGCAAAAGAAATCTTAACTGCTTTTTTATGCACTTGTATAATTTTCACAACTAATATGGTATAAGAAATGGATTTTCAGCAGTCCAGCTTTGAGACTATAGTAGTGAGAGTTAAATTTCAGTGGGAAAAGAGAGCAGCTTTTTGGAGGGGTGGAACAGAGAGGATATGGTGGGGTTTTAGATGATGGTTGGTGTTAGTGTTGGTGTTAGTGTTGGGTTATAGGTTGGACTTGATGATCTCAGAGGTCCTTTCCAACCTGGTGATACTGTGATACTGTTTTTTTCAGTTCTCAGCTCCTTATTTTCTTTCAAGGAAGTCAAAAGACAGTTCTGAGAACCTGCAATTAGATACCACAAGTATTTTATAGGAAAGAGCTTTCTCGTATGAGCAGGAGTTTTGATGAGTTCAGTTAAATATTCCTTCTGCTCTGCCTGGGTTCTGCAGTTGATTGTGGGCATTTTGGACTTGAGATTTTGTTTTGGTTTTTCTTTTAGAAATTGAAAATATTGTTACTTAAGTAGCTTTGTCCACAGCTGAAATAAGACAATTTTCACTGGTGCAGGGTTTAGTTGGGCAAAATAATTAGTGTGTGAGACTTGATTAAATATGCCACAGCTGTGGGCAGGCTTGTTATATTTGGGCTAAGGCCCAGTCTGTACATCTGGACAGCCTTCAGCACCACAGTCCAATCCTGCTGTTTGTCCCCCTTCAAGTTGTTTAATATTAGCAACCCAGTCCTTGCTCAAACACTTAAATCAAGCTTCTGCATGGATATTTTTTGCTTGAACTCCTTTCATTCTGTTGCTGTTACACCTGATTTGAGTAGGAAGAGGCACCTTGGCATCAGCTGCAGGCTGTAAAAAATGCCCTCCCCATTAGTTAAAAGGACTGGAGGGAAGGGAGAGAGGCAGGAATTAAAAGGCCAGCTGACTGCCTAGGAAGTCATCAGGATCAGCTCCTGCAAAACTGTAGTGTTGCAAAATGTTTTGGATGTTTGGCACTTTGAGTGTAACCAGGCCCCTGGGGAGAGTTTCATGGGAAGCTGCTGGATTCACTTTCTCTTATGTTTTGGTCCGTGGTGTAGCCTAAAATTTGTAACCATGGTATTACTTTACAGATGTGTTATGACTGCTCCAAATGGAGTCAAAGGCAGGGTGGGATAAGTGGATGAGATGTGTAAGGATGCCAATAGGAGCAGCGTAACGGAGGAGAACGTGCCTGCTGTAATGATCCTGGTGTGTGACCCTCTGGCTTTGTTTTGGATGCATTTTGGAGAAGGCTGGTTTGTCCCATCGATGTGTGCCTGTCTTTGCTCCTGTGACTGCAGCCTGACAGCCTAAAACACCCAGCAGAACTGCTTAAACAATTGATCAAACAGGATGCTTTAATTTTAAACTTGCTCTCTGCTTTGATAACCAGATTCTTCTTTGAACTTCGTTTTCTTTGACCCAACTCTTTGTTTTTAGGCTTGCATGTAAACAAATTTATGTCTTTGTGGTGATACTTGGCACAGTCATCCTTCTGTACCCTCCTCCTCCCTGCCACCCCATTCCCTCAGACAGTCCCTGCACTCCTTGGGGACATTACTGTGATTCACCGAGTGGATTAAAAGCAGCACAGGGGTGCAGGCTCAACGTTGCTGTCAGAAGAGGTATCGATAGTCTGACGGGAAAGCTTTGTTGTGGGCACACAGCCCACGTGTGGAGTGCCAACAGGTGCCATGTAAGGACCCACAGACAGCTTGGCTCTGCTGCTGTCATCTTATGCCAAGGCTAATTTAAGGGAGTGAGAATCCAAACGCTGGTAATTTATTTGTTCTGCTGATGGTCTCTGCAGAGAGACAGAACAAGATACCTTGAAACCTACATCATATTTCAGTCACCAAATTAGCAGGTATTGGAGGTGCAGTGAAAAGCCTTGAGCTCAGTAGTTTAAAAAAGAATTATACTTTGCTGCACTTCTTTTTACAGCAGACAAGAGGAATTGTTCATTCACAGCCTCTGAAGAGAAAGCTCTTTTGTGAATGAAAGCATGTTGGTCATGAAGCAATAATTTTGTGTTGTTCCTTTGAAATAGCATTCATTTGGCCTTGGGGGAGTCAAATGGCAAGGCTGGGTATTCCTTATTCTCCCAGGTGTTAGAGGGAGGGTTGGCCTTCTGTTCCTCTCACTCCAAACTCAACAGGTTTAGCAAAGCTGTGCTTATGTTTTGCTTTATTTGGGGACATGCTAGTTGGGAAAGCTCCCTGCTGCTATTTCTAATAGCAGAGTGGCACTGACTTTGCTGGGCACATGTGTGTTTTTTTTCCTTGTTACCATCTGATCCAAGCAGGGAACTGGGAAGGACGTGATCGATACGAGACAGAGGAGGGACTCTGCTTGTAGCAGGGATGGCTCCCAAGACGCCTGGTGGTCAGTAAAATGCCTGAAGTTAAAGCCAAGTTGATCTGAGAAGGCCCTTAAGCACAAAGTTTTTAATCTGACATCCTCCCCAGTGAGTGGGAATGGTCTGCTGGCTTCTCTGGGTCTTGGGATGGATGCCATTAGTGGGTCCAGTAATCAACTGACCTAAATGTTCCCAGAAATACGTAATATAGTACACGGGCACTCAGAGCCATGAAGAGTCAAAACCAGTTTCCTTTTTAATTTGGCTGAGTTGCAGTATTGCTGACGCTTACTTTTACTGAACTTAGGAATATCAGCTTGAAATAGAGGTGGCTGGTTAATGGTGTTGAAGTGCAATGAAATTTACAAACCAAAAAAGACTTGGCTGGAGAAGCGCACTCCGGTTTGTAGTTGATTACTATATGAAGTGTTGTCATAGCACTGCAGATGGATGCTGTCCAAAATCAATGAGCTATTTAAAAAGAAACAGCCAAACATCACAAACAGAAACCTGCCAACCGTCACCACCAGTGCCTTTAGTTTCCTTTATTTACTGCTGGATTATAGAAATGCACAAGTGGTGTTTTTTAAATAGTGTTTTTGTAATCCTGTAGTGGTTGGTCTGTGATTCAGACAAATTGTTCCCCACCCCTTTCTACTTGTATAACCCTGCTAAGTAGAGATTTGTACTCTGCTGACCTCTGAGCTGAAAGCTGGCTGAGATGTAGAATTTGGTTTTGGCTCGATGCAAACACCTCACTAAGAGAGAGTTTCAGTATTTCTGTACCCCTCCTCTATACTACCAATTCCTGTTCCAATGCACCAAACAACCTCTGTTTTCTAGCTGGAGTGAAAGCCTGTTTTATGTGTGTAGACCAAGGGAGACTGGGATATTCCTTTTTTAGCTGCAGCTACTGCTGTCTCTCTGGTGTGGGGCTCCAGGTGGGAGAAATCTTGTCTTCATCTGTATGATGAAACAGCCTCTTTTTTTTTTGGCTGCCTCTGTTCTATGTTCAAAGGTAAACATAGTTCTTTATAGGGTACTTTTTCTGTCAATCTTAAGCACTTTTGGAAAGGACTTCAGTGTGGTTGTGATGGTGCTAGAGATGAAGCATGGAGAGGGAGAATGTTTCCTAAGCTGGCACATCATACCATAGGAAGAGCCAAGAATGCAACTTAGTTTATCTTCTTGACCTCTTCTGATCCCTCTAAAAAGTATTTGTGATTTCTAGAAGACCCTGGAGAAGGGAGTTCTGGCTAATCGTAGTCTCCTGGAATGTTTTGTGGAAGAGTGAGATGCTCATCTTGTCCTTTATCTTGGTGCAGTTGGGCAACGTTGCCCTGACTGTGGACCAGGTCAGTGTTTCAGAGCAGTGCAGCGTGAGGAAGGCATATTCTGCATCAAGTCTTTGGTGCTAAGATTCCTCCTGGAATCAGCTACGACCTGAAAGTTCATGAATCCAATGTACTTAGCATGCCATCAGCTCAGAGGAAGGAATCCCCCTGGCTTACAATCCACTGTAAGACAGTTTATGGTGGGTGGAGGCAGCAAAACGTTAAGAACTGGAGGGCAGGAGAGCCGGAGTCCGTTAGAAATAAGTATCCCATCTAACCAAGAAACTTACCTGCAATTGTGGTGAAACATTTCTTTTGTGGGAGGTCTTCTGCTTCTGCCATCCTGTTTACATCCTCTTTATTGGTGCCATCTCAGTTGATGAATAACAGCAGCTGCCCTATATTTCCCCTCGCTGCACGAAGGTATTGTCGCGGTCGGTGAGGCCGCAGGGCCACCTAAGGCAGCTTTGTCCAGTGGCCATAAATGAACAGGGAAATGTATCAGAAATGTGAACACACTTCCCTTTTTTTTGCCTTATTGTTCCCTGAAGAATGATAATTCAGGGGCTTTCTGAGCCTGGCTGAGATGCACCCATTACCCATGGGTGTAATGGTGCAGTGTTGGGACCACTGTGTATTTCTCTTTTCACGTTTCGGCTACCACAAAAAACTTGGCAGTGTTGGTCACGTGCTGCAGGTTGCTTGCTTTGAATGTGCTGCCTACTAATTCCATTATGTCACTTGATTCTTAAGCCTCATTGTTTGAAAGTATAGTTATTGCCTGTACAATTATTCATCTTCTATATCCTATTTATGGCTTTAGAGCACGATTTCAATCTTTATCTGCAAGTGAGTTGAGGGTGGGGGTGTTAAATTCTTTCCTGTGGTTGTCATTTTCCCAGCAAAATATAGAAATAATAGTTTGCAATGTGCTATTCCCTAATGCTCTCACCTTTTATCTTCTGAATGTGCAAAATTAAAAGAAAATGTTGGAGATGCACCAGGGACTGTGAGTAAATATTAATGTTACATTGTGAATGGTGGTGATTGAACTCACCTTGCAGCTTGTGTGTGTTTAATCTCCAGACATTTCAGATGGTGGAAGGTACTCTTTTGGCTGATCCTTTGGAATAATATCTTTTCAGAAGTTGTATGTATGCTTTAGTTAAGATTCTAGATTCAGCTCAACGTTTTTGTGCTGCAGTTTACAAGAGAATGAAAATAATTTCTCACCTGGTGTCTTGTATTGTTCCATTTTTTCATAGAAGTTGTAGTCAGTGTGATGATCTGTTATCCATAAATAATTTAAGGAATGTGCTTTATTTCTATATACATACAAGATGAAAGTTAAATACAGAAAAAACAAATAAACCTTCACCTTGCAAATTTTCCTGTACTGCATAGTAAACATAAAATGAATTTGTGCAGAATCACCCCAGCCTCTCATGGCCTCTAAGACTCTCTATGCCTCTTGATTTTTTTCCCATGCTGTTTCATCTGCCATAGTATATGTGATGAAAATCCAGTATCCAATGCTTTTTACTGTTTTCACTGTCTCTTCCAGGCTGTCTGAATACTGCTGAAAAGATCTCTTCCCTAGTCAAACTCCTGATCGTTGTTTCCTTGATAGTGCTAACCTCCTACATCTAAAATAGGGCTTTCATCTTATGTTTTCTCTGTGTAGCCCATGCTGCTGGTCACCTGTGATTCATGATCTAAGTGTCACAAGCCAGTAATGGCAATCTTGTTGTTCACTTAATGCAAAAATTAGGATGGGTGCCTTTATTCTGTACTGTCTTTCATGTTAGAGAACTGTAAAGATCCTCTGTGCCTTCACTGTTTTCTTTCAAATGCCATTTGTAAAACACTCCTTCAGGTCATGATAAACAAAATACTTATGAAAGGTCAACCCAAAACACACTGAAGCCACTGCCCTTTATGTTGGCCAGGTTTGTTGTGCTCTGGCCCCTTTTTGTCCTTCCTCCCCTGTGCCCAGCAGTCGTCTACCCTTCCTTTCATTGGCAGCTCTGAGACAGGCACCGTGCTTTAACCTGGATCTCTCCAGTACCTGTGATCCTGGTGTTTTATTACCATCCCTAACTGCTACAGTGATGTAAATAATTGCTGACCTTAGTAACTTTGGTGTGTTTCTGATTGCATTAATGCATCCCCCCTGTGCTCCTTGTCATTTGGGCACCTTGTTAGGAAGAAGAAATTATTAGTCTTTAAAAGAACACAGGAAAAATCAAAAGGAGAAATAATAGAGGAAAACAACCTTTTATCAGAAATTTCTCATAACTCTATGCTTTCAAAATAGCAAATCAAAGTGGAAAATTTAATGAAAACCTAGGAAGAACACTTAGTTCTGTGGAATGTGAATTGCTACTCTGCAAACTGTATCTGGTAATGAAGATCACATCCACAGAAGTCTTTACAGACTAACTAATGCTAGTGATTATACTGATTTTGATTTGATCCTTAAACAAAGGAAAACCTTATATCAAGTCTTACTTATTACTCTGAAATGACCTTATGTCAATCAGAAATTGACAGTGATACTGTGGTGTCACCAGCACTGTGAGTAACTCACTGTTACAAGAGTTCCTGCATGCTGGATGCAGGTTTGATTTATGAAATAGTGTGCAGTTGTTTTTCAGTCATGCACTTTGCATAACTGTGCTTGTGGATAATATTAGTCTTGCCAGAAGATTAAATTGATAATCACCATATACTTACGAGGAGCAAAGTTTTTGGTTACTAGAATTATAGTGCTTTGACTGTTTAGAAAGAGTTATGTTGTTTAGATATCTTTCTTACTTTTAGAAGTGATTAAATACAGATTTTACAGACTTGTTTGGTGAAAGGATGGAATAACTTCATGTGAAGTGATGAGAGAAATACACATTAAATACATTTAAAAGTAAACAGCAAATCATCTAGGTAGGGAACCATCCATTTAGCCTTTATTCTCATCATGTAAACTTGCTTCCTGAGCTTGTCTGGCTTTGGCTGTTATTTGATACCTAGAATGTGAGCAATTTGGGGTAGGGGCAGTCTCTTCATTATCTATTTATAACTGTTGTTCATGCAATGTGGGTAGGGCATATTGGTACTAGAACAAGAAATCTAATGAACACATATCATGTGTTTGCTCACCTTATAGCTCTGTGTTGATATCACACCTGTCTGTTCTTGTAATTATATTTTCCTTCCTCTTCTTTCCAACACCTTGTCAGGCTGTTGACTCTATCTCTAGGGTAAAGAATCATGGTGGAAGTGTAGCTCACTAAATGAATGATAAATATCCCAGATGAAAAGAAAACACAGATAGCTGGAGAGAGATTGTTCATTCCTGAAAAAAGAAGGAAAAACCTGCACAAGCAGAGTGGGCAAATGAATCTGAGGGCTTGACGTCCTAGAGAGGCTTTAAGGGTTGCTGTTGTGAGGGCAGTGTTTTTGTGATGTCATTTAGTGTTCTCTTTCTTCTGGAATTATACACACTTTATTCACAACTGTCTTGTGAGATTTCAGTGGCTGCCTTACTGTGGACTAGAAGGTGGGTGGCTTTCTCCTGCTGTTTCCCTTCAGTTCTGACGTGGAATTTCCTTGCAGGCAGCAGTACTGCTTAGTCTCTAATTAAATAAAGTTCCCCATCCCAGGGACTGCTGCTGGCTTGAGTGGGGATTTCAGCAACCACCCTTAAGAAATTGTCCTCAGTGCGATCAAGCCCAAGTTCCCGCTTGCCTAGGTTAGTCTGATGTTTCGTGGACAAAAATGGGTGAAAATCTGAGCAGAAATATGTTCTGACAAGTGTTTTGAGTAGGAGTGTAAGCATATGGAGATAGTTCCTGCACAAAACTTCCTTGGAATATAAAAAAGACCCAATGACTGTCCTTCAGCTTGGGGCTGAGGTGGGTATTTAAACAGTAATTCGGCTTTTACACATCCTTTTCTCCTAAAGATGATTAATTGTTTAAACTTCATTTTGTTGTTTTCTTAGCCCTTTTACTATGGGATTGAATACAGGAAATGTATTCTTCTAGGCCATTTCTAGATGCAGATTTTTAGATTTTCTTTGAACAGAGTTGTAGGTACTGAAACATTGAAACTGGTCAATTCAATAAAAATAGAAAAATACCCGTTGCAGATAGTGAACTGAATGCAAAAGGACTCACTTCTGGGAAATCCTTACTTCATTCTCCCTGCTGCACTTTCAGACTTGAAGAAAGAAAATGATTGAGTGACATTGACAAGGTCAAGAGAGCAGGTATCTCAAAGCAAGTACTTTCAGGAGAAACCAATAGATTCAAACCTCCGTTCCATGCCCCAGTACTGTGTGGCATTTCAGTTTGCAGTCTGCTCTCTTCTGCCAACTGTGGACTTTCAGTGGATGAAACAAAGTTTACTCAGAGAATAATTTTTTTTTTTCAGGTTAAGTGGTGTTAGAAAATACACTTCCATTGTTTACTTACCTCATTTTAAGAGGCAAATATGGAATGTCTTAAATTGTTCTGAATTTTTTTTGCAGAAAATGAATTTACCCCCTCTGCTATGCAGATCTGTTTTGATTTTTACTTTTAGAGCATTCTGTATATATGCCTGTTAGTAATGCTGTGTAAACTAATGCATTATGAAGGTAAACTTAGATGTGTTTAGTTGTAAAAAGAGAGGATAAAATATTTTTTCTTCCAGTTATTAATAGGAAATGACTTATTGCTGTTGCTGTCGTGCTGTTTTATTTGTAGGCTAGGACTTCACTGTGCTGTATATAAAAACCTAGGAAACTGTGTCAGTCCCAGGAAGATTACAGTTACTGTAATGTGAGACAGAGGCATAGAGACAGATAGAGGGTGTGTAAAAGCACTAGGATCACGTTTTTCAGGATGAGAGATGGCAGCCCTAGTGTTTACAAGCAGATTGGTAATGTTGAGATTTTTAGATCAGAATTCAGAGTTTCTGTGCTTCATCTTAGTTGAAAATTTACTTGTCCAAATTTTGTTGCTTTAGAACCGTGGCTTCCCAGGTTGGCCACCAGTTGAGGGCATTGTGGATGAAGAGGGATAGGCTTTAGAGGATACTTGAGTTTAGGAAGAGGTGTATTTGTTTTGAAGTGAGTCAGACAAAAGATTTTCAGAAGTTTTCAGAATTGTAGCAATGGTTTCCTGAGCAGAGATTCCTATACAAGGTGCCAATGGGGCAGGAGGCAACCACTTCTCATTCCTGCTGGTTGTGACCAGGCTCAGAGTTCCTAGCCCAGCTGCAGAGTTCTTGTTGACTCTGGATCCATCAAGCAGCTTTCATACAGCTGGGTAGGTGGTAATTGTGGATGGGTAAAGAGCACTCTGAGAATTAGAGCTGACCAGCAAACCAAAACCCATTAGCTAAGCTAGAACTACCTTTCTATGTGCATTTAATCAGTTCTTCCTGTATCATATCCTGTTTTTTCCTTGGGAGCTTTGGCCAGGAGTGTTGTGTGAAAGTCATAACTGAAAATATGGTCTAACACCTCTGGAAAGCTTTCCTTCTATTTCTGCCTCTGAGGAAACGTTTTGGCACATGGCAAAGAGCTACTTTTTTCTTCTCCGTGGATTGAATGAAAAGTTACAAATCAGGGCTGCCTCTGGGCCTGACTCAACAGGGAATGATCCAGATGCTTCTAAAGAATTGATTCTTAGGAAATACAGGTTATTTCCTAAAAGCAAGAGGGCTATGTTTGTGTCGTGGTCAGCTGGGGCTGGGGTGTAGTTTCAATGGCTCCGTGTCCATTGAAAGATCTCAACCATTTGGATGGTACAATTTTGATTCAACAGCTCGTGTAGGTATGCACTTAGCATTAAATATGAGGGCTTTCTTTTGTTTAAGAGCAAAGAAAGATGTAGGTCACTTGCTGAAATATGCTCTTAGAAACTTTTAAATCTGATGCATGCTATTTTCATGATGCAATCGATGAAAGAGGCTGTTCAAGTTCAGCAGAACTCTCACCTCCTGTAGCATGTGAAATCTTATTCACTTAGTGGCAAAGGACTGTATGATACGCTGTGGTAAACATGAAATATAAACCACTAACACTGCAGATAAAATAATGGCCCACAAAATTGAGAGGAGTTGTAAATGTACTGGTAAAACACATATCTATGGAATATTTTTCATTTTTTAATTCTTTAAACTTTACTCTCCAGAAAGACTTAATTCCTCATCTGTAAACAAATGGTCAGAAAATGTAAAAATCCCCAAATTCATTGTCAAAAAAGTTAAGTCTTAGGGGCACTAGCAAAAGATTGTGAAGTTAAAGATCTTCCACTGTTTCTACAGGAAGGTGGATCCTTTTAGCCCAGACTATTTTGCTATTGTTTTATTAGCTAGTTGTGAATAGATCCATTTATTTCTTTAAAAGTCCTTTGTAAATAAAGATCAAATATGTCCTTTAGTCAGCATCAGTGCAGTTCAGAAACTTGGAAAAGAACTTCCTATGCTGGCTTACCTTAAACTGATGTGATGTTGTGTGGGTGGCCCAGTGTACATAGGGTATGTGCCAGAACAAAGTAACATCCCATGGTCTTGTTTTGGCCCCATTAAGAAGGCGTTGGTTTTGAGTGTAAGATTCCAATGGTGCTGGGGGTGATGCACAGGATGCTTTTTCAATGCTGGCTCAACCCTGCTGTGGTTGCAATTGTGTGGGTGCAGAATCACTGAAGGGTACCTTTGTTGTATAGACTGTCCCTACCTGCTTTGCCTGCACCCAGAAAGGAAACAGGACTCCTCCAGAGTCATCTCTGATTCTGCCACCAAGACCTGATTCTTTCCTTTTCTACAGTGGTGGCAATTGTAGAGTTGGTTTCTGCTTCCTGAAAACGATTGTGTGAACTACCAAGGTGTTTGACTGCAAGAAGTTGCAGTTCAGAGCTTTGATTCATTGCTCGATTCTGCCAAGGTACAAAAGCTGATTAAAGGCTTAAAATACGCACATAAGCTTCTTGTTAGTGAATAATTCTCACAGTTGACCCATCCTGGACATGATAGACATGTCCTTGCTTTGATCCTGCTGTTTGTATCAATGTGAAGTCTTGTTCATAGTTTCTGGAGTGAAAGGGCAGACCCAGGGCAGAAAGCTATCAGAGAACACAGCATGAAGTGATAACTCAGTCTTCATGTATGTAACTCCTTTTAGTACTGATTGTAATAACAATGAAGCTAAATGAATTTCATTGATTCAGAAGTGCTTCTTAAGGATTTTCCACTGAAGCCATTGCCATCCTGATGATAGTGTAAGGATTTTGGTAACTTTAAGATGCTGGTTTTCACCTGTGCAGGCTCTGTCTCCCAATGTCAAGCTACTGAGTAGTGATGACAGATTTTATTAGGTGGATATACTGCTGATTTGGGACAAAATAGCTCTTACCCAGATTAATATTTTTCTTCACCTGAAATCATAGGAATGAGAAATGGTCTTCTCTGATTTCAATATATTTATGTAGTCTTTGCAAAACTGAATAAAGCGTTCATTTTGGCTTTGGTCCAAAAGCAGTTAAAATCCCTATTAATATTTCCACTGATTTAATTGAGCTTGGACCCTGGCTCCAAAAATAGAATGGAAGTTTTTAAATTACAATGGCAAAGAAAAGGGAAGGCTTCTGTTTCCCAAGAGAAGATGACCTTATTGTGATGTGCCATGGAATACATTGTTAAGTGGCAGATGAATAACCACAGTTGGTAGGAGCAAGACCTAACTCATTGCTAAAAAACCTCCTCCTGGCAACTTGCAGCTCATGAAAATGGGTTCCTGTGAGAAGGATCATTCATTGGCTTCTGCTGGGGGGCAATAGGAAGTCAAAGTGCCAAAAGAACAGATGAGATATCACTGCTTAGGAGTTTTTATCAATATGTATACACAGAGAGGCAGGCACGTGCTCTTTTTCATTTGGGTTTAATAATACACTTTATGGAGAATAAGTTCAGCAGAGGAACTAAATGTATGAAGAACCAAAATCCACTGGAGTCAATTTTTGTTGAAAGAAAGAAAAAGTTCCTATGACATTTTAATATTATAGCTTACATGCTCAATATAGCAGCTGAAGTACTGTTGCACCACCACTCCATCCCAAATTTTAAGACTGTGATAGCACCCCTGCCTTATTTTTACTGTGTCTGTATTTGCCAGCAAAATTTGGAAGGAAGAGAAGCAATACTTTTGACATTGAAATGCACAGTATTCACAAAGCCTCCTTCCCCTGCCTTTTTTTCCTAAGTTTCTTCAGTAGGTTTGAGAGATAAGGTTAGCCTCATAGAATCATAGAATGACCTGGGTTGGAAGGCCCCCAAAGGATCATTGAGTCCAACTCCTGTCCCTGCAGGACAACCCCAACAATTGCATCGTGTGACTGAGGGCATTGGCCAAATATAGTCAGCCCTGGGTCTCTGGAATATTGGCAGCCCTGACACTATGACTGCTTCCTTGAGGAGTTGTTCCATTGCTCCACCACCCTCTGGGAGAAGAACCTTTTCCTAACATCCACCCTAACCCTCCCCTGGGACATCTTCCTGCCATTCCCTGGGGTCCTGTCATTGGTCACCAGAGAGAAGAGCTCAGCGCCTGCTCCTCCTCCTCCTCCCCTTGTGAGGAAGCAGCAAACTGCGATGGGTTCTCCCCTCAGTCTCCTCTCCTCCAGGCTGAACAGACCAAGTGACCTCAGCCTCTCCTCATATGACTTCCCCTCCAGACCCTTCACCAGCCTTGTGGCCTTCTCTGGACACTCTCCATTAGCTTTAGATCCTTTCTATCCTGTGGCACCCAAACTGCCCCCAGTGCTCGAGGTGGGGCCGAACCAGTGCAGAGCAGAGCAGGACAATCCCCTCCCTCTCCCGGCTGGTGATGCTGTGCTTGGTGCCCCCAGGACACGGTTGCCCTCTTGGCTGCCAGGGCTCACAGTTGGCTCATGTTCAGCTTGCCATCAACCAGAACCCTCAGGTCCCTCTCCACAGGGCTGCTCTCCAGCCTCTCACTCCCCAGGCTGTGAGGACACCCAAGTGTCCCAAGTGCAAAACAGTGATTTTGCTGTTGCCACAAGGAATACTTAAGAATTTAAGGACAAATAATATGTCTAGAAAAAAATGCATGAAAAGAAATACTTACCTACACACCTACCCACTGTATTCTTAGAATAGCTTCAAGGAAAACTAATGAAGGTTTCTAAAACTTCTTGGTTATCTCTTTATCTGAAAAATGATTCTCCTATTAGCTACCTGAAGATGGAGTAACTTCAGTGAAGGCTTTTGAGTTACACTGGGTATGACTGGTGCAAATTACAGCAGCGTGAGACCCACAGTGGTGACAGAGACAAATCTTATCTCGTGATTCCTGATTCTGTAGAGGATGAAATGTTCATTTTCCTGTCATCACTCAAGACAATAGATAGTTTTATCTAATTTTATAATCTGTCTGAACAGAACAATTTTGAGGCTATAAACATTATTTAAGGATGTGCTTTCTTGTATTTCCAAAGCCATCATCAAGGTCTTTTCCTCAAGCAGGCATCTTTTCTGTAGGCCTGCTTTTGATCTTGTTTTATGACTGATGGGTTTTGTAGAAGTTTTTAGTGACTTGTTATTTTCAGATCTGTAAAACTGAAATACTAAAAGAAAACAGCAGGCCTGCAACCCCCCCTACTTCCAGCCCACCCACCCTTCCCACTGTACACTTAACAACACACCTCTTGGAACTGCTGTCACATGAAGTGCCACCAGACTATTTAAGCAGGGATCAGAATGGGGCTCTGTTCTCGCCTTATCGTGTTGCTTAAAATCTGTGTGGTGAGATTACAGAGCTGACACGTGGGAAACTCAGTCAGGCGTGAACATACCCATCTGTTTGCCTTAAAAAGAGAAAAAGGGCATTTCATTCAGGTCCTCAAAACTCTAAATACCTGGGATATACTTGCACTGGATAAGGTGCTAGATAAGCAAGGGATGAGGAAGGCAATCCCCTCTGTTAGTGGGGTGTCCAAGCATCTGTCTGTGTGAACTGTTGGGGAGTCACCATCCATCTGCCCTCAGGCCAGGGAAGAGACTGCTGCATGCAGAATGAGTTCTCTCTAATTGTCCTTGATTGAAAGAAAGTCTGGTTGCTGTTTTGTTTCTAACTAATGTGCTAGGTAACTCGAGACAAAAATTTAGTTGCATGTCTTTCAAACCCAGCTTGCAGGGGGAAAATTTGGAAACCACTCCCTGACTCTGGAGCAATGTAGCAGTCTGTTATGTTGTGTGCCTGCCCTATGGTGCTCGTGCAGTTTTACTGTGCCATTGGTGGAGTTGGAGGTACCATACAAGAACCCATTTTTTGAAGACACTGCAGGGACACTCTGGCTTTATGCTGCTTGCAGGAATGTTTGCTGAATTGCAACTTTTGCCATCAGAATAGTTTGAAAATCTAAATGCAGCATCACCAACGTGATTGAGTAGCTTTCTTCTCCTCTACACCAAAGACCACCAGGTAACATCAAACCAAGAATGCTTCCTGAAGAGGATACTCCTCCTCTTGGTGGAGATGCTGTCTGAACTGGCAATACCCTGGAGGGTGTCTCAGAAGACTCTAAGCTCTTCTGGAGCATTAAAGCAACATTACTTCTTAGGAGGCAGCTGCACAGTTCAACTACTTTCTGTTGACTCCAAGCTGTAAAGCCTCATTTTTGTCTTTAGTGATGATCCCAGTGTTTTTATTTTAGGCAGAGCAGCCATCTGAAAACCAGCATTGATCCTAATGCAGTAAAGTGCTTCATTTAGTGCTGTCCAGTCACAGGCTGCTATGATGGGTGGAAAGGGTGCGTGGGAGACCATCCTTTCTGTGCAGGGTGGTGTCTTTCCTCATTGCCGTGTGCTGTGGACTCACAGCCGTGTCTTGCTTTCAGTCTCCTGAGAGTGTTTTCATTCAGCTGTTCAGTTTGTGTGACCATTCCCAGCTGTCATCACAGATCTAAGCTTTCTGGGCTGGGCTGAACCCCTGCATGGCTGCACTATGCTTCACTGGGTGTCTGCAGCAGGCAGATCAGCTTGAGATGCTTGGGGTCTTCCAGCTTGTTGAGATGGCCACACTGTACAGCATGGTTTGTCTAAGGAGTAATCTAAACACTGAATATATTCTTGTTGTGCCAACTGAGTTTCTTGATGCTTAAAGACAGCAACTCATTTTCATCTTCCTTCCAGAACAATCCATGGTGACTTGCTGACACCACAGGTCAGGTTTAGCCCTAGATTTGACGATAGACACGTACTGAGGTTCTTTGCTGGTTTGGGACCAAAGAACTGGATGTTCTGTAGATCAGCCATTTTTATTCTGGACAAGTTTTAGTGGTCTGCTAGGAAATGAGTTTCAGCAGCCTGAGGGCTCTTGAGCAGTGTCTGTTTACAGACTAACCTTTGGATTTCTCAGTTTCACAAGCGTGATAACTCGTTTGAAAAAAGATTTGGGTATAAAACCAAAATTAAACCTTTATGATGACCTTTAGAGTAATTTGGACACATTCTCAACTTGGCTTGCTATTTAAAACCTATTCAGTTACTGATCCATGATGTGGGTAATGAAACTTTATCTGAAACTGTTTTAATATTTGTGTTGAGCTGTAAGTGTGAAGAGGCTTTTTTCTTATTTGTATTTGGGTGCTATTTCTGCATTTTTTTTCAGCATAATTTATAAGCATAAAGAGTTGTGGCTGAGTTCATTCTTTTATTTTAAGTTTGGCTCTATTTAGATTCCATATTTGGGTGTATCCCTGGTTCTGCTCCATCTAAGTGAGATGAGTGGCTCAGTTTTAGATATTGAAGAGGTTTACTCTTAAATTTTAAAAATTAATCCATTAAATATGCATGTTATGCATGAAGCAAAACCTCCTGAATATTTTTCATTCCACTTAGTTTTTACAGAGCAAAACTAACTGCTATTTGAAATGTCACCCTTTTGGTATTTACATCATGCCTGTCACTAGTGATATTGAAGACTATTTGATGTAGTTTTGTTAAAGCATATTAATTAAATCGTGGATCTGTGTGTGATGTTTCAGAAGTGGCAATTTAAGACAAGTGGCATGAATACCCTTTAGAGTGGAAACCCATGTGATTGCTTCAGCTATATGTTTTTTAACCAGGCTTGAGTCAGGTTGGTCTGTCTTAATGTGTCTGCTTTGTGTTTGTTTTTAAAAAAAACACTTGTAACAACAAGTTCCAGAATTGATTTCAAAAATATTCTGAGTTGGGACAGTGTGGAGTCAGCCCCAGTTAATGGATCGAATTGAAATGTATGAAATACATTTAGATCTGTTTAGAAAATGTAAATAATAATTCTGATGTCCATCAGCAAATCGGAACCCATACAACCTATAGGCCAAAAAAATGTGCACTGTGATTTCATTTGTGCAAATAAGAACCCTGTGTGATTTGTTGTGTAGTGGGAGAAACACATTGTGATAAGGGAATATGGACACTGTTGTGTATAAGTTGAAGAACAGAATTCATCAAAAGCGTGTGGATACATCTCCTCCCATTTTTAATGGAAAACTAAGTCATTTCAGTCAGCATTTCTCAAGTGTGGAAGGAAGGAACCCATTCACCATCTCCCAGGGGCCTTGGAGTTCCCTGCTGTCCCCGTGTGGGATAAGAGTGTCTCTATTTCCAATTGATGGACTTGATTCAAATCAGAGCTATAAACTGAATCTTAATTCTGTGAATGTTCTAGAACATCACTGAATAGCAAACTATTTCACCCCAGAACAGAAACCACGTGCTTTGCAATTATGGCTCTAATTGGAAGATTCCTATTGGTAATCTTAGAATTCTGGCTTGATACAGCTGGAAATCCCAGGTAGGTCAGCAGTAGAAGCACTTGTGGTTCCTTGCACTTTCAAATCAAAATATTGCTGTGGTGTTGGAGTCAAAAGACAAGTGGTTGGTGGCTTCTTACTGAGAAAACCATATCCCAACCTGTCCCAAAACATCCCACAAGTGGGAGTTCACATGCTCGTGTCAAATGTCTCAGATTCCCATTTTAGGCAGCAGAATTTCTTGATGAGAAATATTTGTTAAATACTTTCCCAGTCATTTATTAAATCCACACTGAACATGTCTGCTTACAGCACAGATTGATTTCAGCCATACAGCACCACAATTTGCTAGTCTAAAAAGATAAAAAACATGCAAAGAAAAGATGGAAAAAGTTTCTTTTAATAAAAGAAGCCAGATGCTGGGGGAAAGAAAGCTCATGTAATTCCAATGCTTTTCATTGAGTCCCCTTAGTGAAATTATATCTAGTGTTTTGATCCAATGCAATTAATAATGTAGTAACATCTTTTGACTCGAGAGGCTCCTTACGCTTTCCAGACCAATAAATCTCTAAGGCTGCTGCACTAGGTTTGGTTTTAGTGGTTTTGGCAGTAGGGTAACTCATGTTGCCTGTTAATGATTTCTCTGTGTTTTTTGGTGCATTCTGACAAATTCTACTCATTCAGTGAGCTTCTAATAAAAGAAGGTAATGCTTTTTTTTTTGTTTTCAGAAATATTGAAGTGTGTTCAATTTTAACCTTTTAGGGCCCAGTGAAAGAGAGAATGTGAATCAAAAAAACAAGATAATTATTACAATAGTACTAAGTTACAGAACTTTAAATGGAGATGTGAAAATTGTGTGTAAGGCCTTGATTTAAATCCATCAGCAGAGACCTTGCATTGGACCTGTAGGCACTGCAAACAGACAGTGCTCTTGAAGACAAAGTTAAGAACACAGAGATAAACCTCAGTAACGGGATTTTAGCAACATATTTGTTTCTGCTGTTGTCTGTGCAGTTCCCAGTTTTCAGTGAATATGTGTTCTATTAACTGGATGAAGTGGTGACCAAAGATCACCTCTGGAATGCTCAGAAGGAAATGTGCTCAGGGGAATGATTTGGGTTTTTTTAGAGTTTTAGCTCTCCCAGGTTTTCCATGAGCCATGTCAATAGCATGCATCTTCAGTTTAGGTCTTCCAGGTCAAGTTCTGTGGTAGTGCAAAATCCAGCTTTACAGCAGCAGAGGAGTTTTTGGCAGTCTGTTTTCAATTGTTTGTGTGAAGGCAAGAGAGTGCCAGGAGTGCATTAGAATCACAGAGAGGACCTCAGTTTACTACATTTGCAAGAATCCATTCACAGCAACATAGTGGGGTGGTGGCTTCTGGGGCAGAGGAGGGATTGCCTGACACTTTGAGCATGCAGGAAAAACGAGGAAATACAGAATGTCCCTGGTGTGAAGCTTTGTATAAAATAAGTGAAATTCTGTTTCTCAAGACAAACAGAGCTAAGTGAGATCTTTTAAAAGCAGGAAAAGGTTGTTGGGCAAAGAGGGGCTTGGACTCTGAGAACTGAGGGCATTATACTTTGTGGAAGGTAGGAGGGAGTTTTCTATTGCAGATGTAGAGGATTGTGGGGGAGAAAATAAAAGCTGGAAAGATTCCATATGTGTCCCTGGAGAGCAGTCAGCAGTAATCCCATTCTCCTCATTCACAAAATTCTTGTTCAAGAGTCAGAGTTTCCTGGCAAGGAGACTGAGATTTTGGGAGGGGGATACTGGCTTCTGAAGCATGGGGTTTTGGTAGGAGCCTAATGAATTTAGGCTCTTCTCTTTTGATTGGAGCAGCATTCTTGTAGCCAGGTGAACACTCCACCTTGATTTCAAGTGAGATGGTTCATATTCATCCTTAAAGGATTAGTTGGGTATTTATGGAGGAGAGGATATTGTCAGCAGTTTGTGACTAACACTGCAGTGCAGCCCAGAGATGAGACAAAGTTAATCTGTCAAGCCCAAGATGTTCTGAACAGTCAGCCCTGATTCCCTGAACCAGGGCTTTCTAATGAAACTTTGTCACCAGAAGATTTCTGTTTGACTTTGTAGTAGTAGACTTTGCCTACTAAAAATATTGTAATATCTTGTTTACTGTACTGTTTTTTTGTGTAGTCACAATCCAAATGTTTTTACAGTCCAGAGAGATTGAACACTGCTGCTTGTGCAAGACAGCAAAAGTTTAGAGAGCAGAGGGTGTTTGCAATTTGTATGAGGTTTGTAATATTTCTCTGAATTTGTCTTTTGAGACTGAATGATTGCTAGACTGGAGCAACTGCCTTTTTAACAAAATGTTCCTAAAGTGGGATGAGTTAGCTCTTTTCCTGACATGATAGTCTGTGTGTTTGGTAGGCAGTCAATCTTCAGATACTTTCTGAGAATAGAAAATGCAACTTGTTGTAGTGGTCCATTAATGTTGTAGAACAAAAAGTGATGTAGTCAAAGACTGTGGCAGTTTTATTTATAATTTTCTCCCTATCTTGAATCTTATATCCCCAATTCACAGCCTTTTTATTTATTAATTATTTATTAAAAAAAGTCAAATTATTTGTCTTCAGTGACTACACTTTAGAAGTAAGGATAGGCAAACATCTCTGACTGTCTTCCTATGTGAATATTCACAAATGCTACAACAAGTGAGCAGGAGCAGCATTTCTGGGACAGCTTCCCTTGAGTGGGCAAAGTCATCATTTGGCCATCTTTCCTGTTTCTTGCCCAGATTTTAAACCTGCAGTGACAGAGAGTTCTTGCCCTGTGCTGCTATAGCACGTTGGCTGCAATCCTGATGCCTTTTAGGATCATCATTGACATACATCCTGGATCTTGATTTTTAGCTTTCTTTTTAAGGGGGCTTAGTGCTTGCTGCACAGAATAAGGAAATCAAGTACTCTTACTGATCTGATCTCATGACTATAAAACAAGGGGCAATTCGTACTGGAAAGCAGTGATTTTTAAAATTCTTTTGTATAAAACAATTATCTTGTGGCAATAAATGCTACAAGTTATTAGTAAGGCCAAATGTTGATATTGATTCAGACAAAGATTATGTGTATTCTGTATATCTTGCAGAGCATGATTTAAAATGTACTTTTTTTTTTTAGAGAGAGCTTATTTTCCTATATAATTTTTCTTTTTTTTTCTGTAAAGAAACTCAGACACATGCAGTGGTTCTAAATGGACCAGCACTCCACTGCAGTGTGACCATTTTCCATACTGTCAGCTTCCCATCCTTCTGTTTTAATAGCCTATAGAAATTGAACTGTTCTTCACTTTACACATCATTTATTTTATGCAGTGAATCGCTCAAAGCAACAAAACAGAAAAGCAATCAGCCATTCAGATGATTTTTTACTAAAATTAAGACTTCAGTGCTGTGCTACTTGGTTTAGTATAGGGCATTAATAGAAAATCTAAAAACTTCAGGTACCCATATAGATGCTAAAGCAATGTATTGCCCTTCTTCACACCTTGCAAAATGTGGCTGGCTTGCTTAAGGGCAAGGAGAGAACTCCCTCAGCAGCCTTGTATTGAAAAATGCACTCTGTTTTCTGACTAGTTCATTCATACAGCTCCTGCCTTTGAAATGAAATATGAGCTTTCATATTAATCAGGAATTTCAAACCCAAGGGATAAAGCGTAAGACAGGAGATTTGCTTTGTAATTATGCAGTTGGATCTCTCTACTGCTCCACAGAGCTGGAATTTGGGAGAGCATTCCTGTTACGCTGCAGGCATCAGAGCTTGCAACTAAGCTGAAAAAAGACTAAGTTAACGTTTTCACTTTTCCATAGAGTTGCCCAACAGCAGACATGTCCTAGTGAAGAGAGCTGGCAGTGTTCTGCAACTTCAGATGAGCATCTGTGTATTGGTGTGAGAGCAATTCTGAGCATATTGTGTGTCACATACCAAGTCCTCTTGCTTTAATTTCATAATTGTATAAGGGATTTGTAAGTAATATCAATATGAAGTGTTTTCTTTTAACATTATTTGCACAAGGTAGACTTTTTTAATACTTAGTGCTTTATGTGTGTATTTATTCCAAATGATATTCTGTTGGGCAATGAAAGTGAAACAATCTTATTTTCATTTATGGAAGAGATTATTTGGCTGCCTCAGATTATTGGGAGTATGTCTTAGTGACTGAAAGTCAGTTCCTGTGGTGTTCTGACATCTGTGATGGCAACTTTGAGTTATTTTTACAGAAGTAGAATGTAATAAAATGCCTGCAGTTGCATTAAAAGGAAATAATCATGAAGTGGTTTACGTCCAGGAGAAAGTAGGAATTTTTCCTTTAGTATTGTAGGCTTTATTATTTATTTTTCACTATAAGTATGCTTTCCAAACTGCCCAACTGCAATTTTTTATTTGTGGAAGTGTAAAGAACATTCTTGGTTCTTTATTTAATCTTGTTTTGCCATCAGCTATAACCCAGGTATAGAGGGACACAGAACTGTGTTCTCTGAAGACCCCAAAAGCATAAAGTGCAAGTAGACATATCTTTGATTCTGAAAATGAGCAAATCCCTAGATCTAGAGATGTGAAGGAGTAAGTTTTTCTAGTCATTAAGAGATTAGAGGACAGGTAATTTAATTTTTTTATCACATAAACATGGTGCTCTGAAATAAGTGCTGTATTAACCATGCCCTAGTGATGCAAACAAATGTGAACAAACTTAGTGTTACTAATCTCAGTGAATTCAGCAGCTTAGTATTTGAGTGTGTTTGGGGCTTTTGGGCCTTTTGATAACCATCAGAATCTTTAACATCACTAGGGAAGCCTGACCTTGTAATTTCATTTCAGAAAGTCTGAAACTAGAGTAGCTGCTCTAATATGTTCCAGTAACAAACATTTACTATTAAGATGACCCTTTGTTGGTGGTAACTGTGACCAAAGAACAAAAAATTCGGAAGAAAGAGGACTTTTGTGTTATTGTACTGACTTGGAGTCATAGAATCATAGAATCATAAGATTGGAAGAGACCTCTGAGATCATCAAGTCCAGCCGTTCCTGTCTCCCTACTAAACCATATCTCTAAGAAACTCATCAACCCATCTTTTAAACACCTCCAGGGATGGAGACTCCACCACCTCCCTGGACAATCTGTTCCAATCCCTGACCACTCTCTCAGTGAAGAAATTCTTCCTCATGTCCAGTCTAAACCTGCCCTGGTGCAACTTGCGGCCGTTCCCCCTCGTCCTGTCGCTCGTCGCTTGCAAGAAGAGAGCAGCACCCACCCCATCACAACCTCCTTTCAGGTAGTTGTAAACAGTGATGAGATCTCCCCTCAGCCTCCTCTTCTCTAAGCTAAAGAACCCCAATTCCCTCAGTCTCTCCTTGTAGGGTTTATTCTCCAGCCCCTTCCCCAGCCTCGTTCCCTTCTCTGGACGCTCTCCAGCCCCTCAATGTCCTTCTTGTGCTGAGGGGCCCAGAACTGACCCCAGTACTCGAGGTGTGGCCTCACCAGTGCCCAGTGCAGGGACACAATCACCTCCCTGCTCCTGCTGCCCACGCTGTTTCTGATCCAGGCCAAGATGCCATTGGCCCTCTTGGCCACCTGGGTCACTGCTGGCTCATATTCAGCCAGTTGTCAACCAACACCCCCAGGTCCTTCTCCTCCAGGCAGCTCTCCAGCCACTCTTCCCCAAGCCTGTAATGCTGCAGGGGTTGTTGTGTCCCAGGTGCAGGACTCGGCACTTGGTGTTGTTGAACCTCATCCCATTGGTCTCAGCCCATGGATCCAGCCTGTCCAGATCCCTCTGCAGAGCCTCCTGTCCTTCAAGCAGATCAACACTGCCACCCAGCTTGGTGTCATCTGCAAACTCACTAAGGGTGCACTCGATCCCTTTGTCCAGATCATTGATAAAGATGTTAAACAAGACTGGACCCAGCACTGAACCCTGGGGAACACCACTCGTGACCGGCCTCCAACTGGATTTAACTCAATTTACCACCCTTTTGGGCCCGGCCATCCAGCCAGTTCTTTTACCCAACAGAGGCTGTGTCTGTCCACGCCAATGGCAGCCGTTTTCTCAATCAGAACACTGTGAGAAATGGTGTCAAAGGATTTACTGAAGTCCAGGTACACCTCATCCACAGCCTTTCCCTCGTCCATTAAGTCTGTTCCAGTGCTGAGAGATATATGAAAAATGCATGTATTTGGATAAATTCATCAAAGCAATCTAGTTTCTTTCATCTCATATGTGACCAGAAACAGAAGTGTAAAGCCAAATCTTAAATGTTTAATTTATTATAAAATCTTCCCAGTTTTGTACAGTCAGCTTTAATTTATAGGCTATAATGCAGGTCTCTATAAATTTGCAGTAGTATTGCTGTGTTGGTATAGTGTTTTAAAAGAGAACAGGAGGTGGCTACCTAGCATTGCAGTTCTAGGGAACAAGCCAGCACTGCCCTGGAGAAGCAACAGCGTAGAGGAAGTAAATTATTCTGTGTGCTTTCATGAAATAATCCCAGAGGTGATTTTGTGATTGCTGGATATCTATAATTAATGAAGCCTTCAAAATGGTTTTACAGGATTTAACCTTTCATGTGCAGAAAGTAGGAACTGCAAAATGTCAGATTTTCTGCTGTTATAATAACTTCCATCCTGATGTTGCCCACTCTTGCTGTGTATGATTATGCATGCACCGTACGTAGATTTGTTGACCTCTGCTGAACTTCTTGTAAAGAATGGGAACAAATCTTTTGAGAATCAGGTCTGTATTTGCAAAGGCAATGCAAAGAATGAAATAGCATGAGGGTTAAAGAAATTAGAGTGAAATGAGGGTAGAATGGCCAACAGCTTGTCATATTATAACCTGAGTAACACCGAGTTCTTTGAAACAATCAGCAGTTGGCCCTTGGCTAAAAATCACTTCTTTTGTAAGATAACTTTTTAAAGGAAGTATTGGTGTTCAGTTAATAGAGTAAACATAAATACAGCACCACACTTCATGGTGTTTATTCGTATAGACATGTATTTTGTGATGTAAGTACTCTGTGTTTTAAGCTTAGGAACCATGGTTGCAGAAATCTAAGCAAGTTCAGTTTAAGATAAGGTTGAAGGTGAGTAATTTAGAGTCAGTATTTATTAAAATGAGTCTGAAATGCATTTAAAGCATACTTGTGTTTAATAGTTTTTGAGGTGATACAAGCACAGACCTAAACCACAGAAACCCAAATTCGTTCTGTATCCTTGTAGAGATGATACAGTGCTTGGTTTATTAGTAGTAAGATATTTATGTTGATTTGTCAAAAATGGTTTTGCATATTTCTATTTCTGGCTGTTTAGCTGAGTGACATAGAAGGATAAACAGAAGGATGTGCATGTCAGCTGGAGAAATCAATGATATAAAGTGCTGAGCAAGATGAGACATTCACTGTCATGAGTACTTTTTAAAACATAAAGGTGAAATCTGTTTTTCATGTTCAAATGCAGACCAGATAAACAGCAATCTGTGTTACCATGTGAGGGTGATGTAGGAGGCTTTGTGAAATGGTGATGATTGAGTGCATTTCCCTTTGAGAAAATGTCTATAGCTCAGTAGTCATTACTATGATAGAGCCCTGTCAGAACTCAGAAAATTACTCAACCAAACAACAAACTAATAAACTGCTTTAAGTCAGTAGAACCTCCTGGTTTAGCCTCTGCTCAGTGCCCTGTGTCTGCCATGAAGGTGACGGAGATGGTTGAACGTGGCACGTTGAGCCAGGATCTCGCAGTCTCTTCCGCTGAAAAGGACAGAAGGGAGTATTTTTGGCAGTTCCAGTGGAAATGTGTTCAAAGAGCTCTACAGGAGGTACAGCAATAGCAAAGTGCCATTCCCTTAATTTGTAGCTGCAGCTAATGTGCAGCAGAATTTATTGTGTTTGTGCCAGGCACGCAGGGTCAGGCCAATAGGACGGGGACAGAACTCAGCTATGATCACACTGAACGCTAGTGGTGTCTGCATTGGTGTTCCTTCTGTGATTTTTAAATGATAACTGCAGTCAGGGCTACAGAAATGGGATATAGCAAATGGCAACATGACTGGTTATAGAATCATAGAATGACCTGAGTTGGAAGGGACCCACCAGGACCATCGAGTCCAACTCCTGTCCCCGCACAGGACAACTCCCAACACTCACACCGTGTGTCTGAGGGCATTGGCCAAATGCTTCTGGAATATTGTCAGGCTGTGACTGCTGCCCTGGGGAGCTGTTTCAGTGCTCCACCAGCCTCTGGGGGAAGAACCTTTTCCTAATGTCCACCCTAACCCTCCCCTGGCACATCTTCTGCCATTCCCTGGGGTCCTGTCATTGGTCACCAGAGAGAAGAGCTCAGCGCCTGCTCCTCCTCCTCCCCTTGTGAGGAAACAGTAGATGGTATGAGGATAGTACCTAATGCTAGGGAGATGAGGACATGCAGGAAGACAAATCATTGCATTAATAGGGATGAATACCTGTGTGGTTTGAACCATTTATTCCTCATCCTTTTTCTTTGTTATGGTCTAAAATACACTACTCTGTGTTACTCTGTTCAGAAACATCATGTGAAAGAATCCTGCAACAGGTATCACAGGACTGCACACAGCAGGTGTAGAATAAATGAAATAAGCTTACCTCAAAAAATGTGCCTTAAATCCTAAAATGAATACTAAAACCTGACTTTAAGAAACCTGAGTGGAAAAAACTCAGGGTGTTGAGGTTGTAATAACATTTTGCTTACTATGTGCCTCTCAAAGGATTGCATTTGTGGTAGGGAAAGCTGCAGGAGTTCCCAGCTAGAGATCATAGCATACTGTAAATGGGTTCATGAGCCCAGGATGCATTTCCCTCATGGAAGTGGGGCATGAATGCAGATATGAAACCAACATAGTGGGGTCAGGAAAGCAGGGGGGCAAAAAAAAAAAGCTATGGCTGTTACTTTTCTTTTTCTTGCAACTTTTTCTTAAAAATATTAGATGCCTTGGTCAGAATCATCTTTGTTAAAAGCTAGAAGGCTTGGCAAAACCTATGAATTACAAATACAATTAAAGTAGATGCTATCCAAATTAATTCCTACTTTTGTAATACAGAGGTTGCTTTAGAGGAAGCACAGAAAGTCCATAGAAAGCCTTGAATTTAATGTCTAGTGAGTCTTTGAAGAACTGTGTTTTGTGTAGAGCAATGCACTCATTTAAACAGTGCAATATGGCATAAATTTGTACTTGAACTGTGTGAAACGATTTTGTGTATAAATTGTGTATCATGAATATCTGTCCTGCATGTAGAAATGGCATGGACTGAACCCAGTGGTGGAATATTCCCAGGGTCCTGCTGCGCCAACATAATCCAGCATGTGTTTAATTTAAAGTATATTTCCATTGGCTTCCAAGAGGTCGTTTGCATTCTGTAAATTAAGTACAAGCTTGAAGAATTTGACCCAAGTTAAAGCTAAAATTAAGAGAAATCAGTCTGTCCTGGTACAGTTCATTACCCTGTGAACTTGGCCTCTTTTTTCTTTAAATGATGCATTGCAAGTTGTGCATGCAGTGTATTTCTGAGGGACTGAAGTACTTACAATAGCCAAATAGAAGATCGTTGTATACATGTTGGTTTGATAAATGGACATGAATAAACAAGCATTTATTCCAAAGTAGCTGTTCTCTGTAATATTTTTTGAGAGACTTTGGTCCATAATACGACTTCAGTTCAAACATCCAAAGGACTCCCAGAAAAACAAACATTACTTCCTTTTCCGAATCTTTTCATCAGTGTTGTTTTCCAACGCTGTGTTGTGTTCCAACACAGCAGATGTTTAACAAAATGATCTGAAGTGTTGTTCTTCACTAGTGATGTTTTGCAAACAACATGGTCCACTAACAGATGTCTTAAACCATTTTATTGAGTACAAATCAACAAATGAGAATGTGTAGTATCTAACATTTTTGATTAAAATTCAGCCTTTCAGATTTCTGTAGAGACATTACATGCTTTTAGTGGCATCCAGGAGATAAGACAAAGCCTGAAAACAGTGTACACTGGATTCCAGGCAATTGTTTCCTTGTGTTATGTTATGTTATGCCAGTAGTGCCCATGAAGGGAGATGTTCTTTTCTTTGTGTGCCCAGGCCACTGGTTCTTGTTGCCGTGTTGCCTCCTCCATTGTGCTTGCCCAAGTGTGTGTATATGTATTGGGAACCTGTTACTAAACTAGCAAAAAGAATGGTTGTTCTTAAGTTCCATCAGGACCTTGGTAGAGGTTACTGTGTGGTTGTGGCCTTGGAGTCCTCAGAGGGAGTCACGAAGCCCTGGCATAGAGGTTCATTGCTCTGCAAATCCCTTGTCAGGAACTTGGACCACTCCAAGCACACAAGTGTCAGCAATGCACCGAGCGTTCCCTCGGAGGATTGGGATACCATGGCTGCTGTATCCGAAATTCATGCCCTAGCGTGCTGTGTGCTAACCCAAATGTATGAAGGAGATGGAACTCTTGGAATGGGTCCAGAGAAGGCCACGAAGATCATCTGAGGGCTGGAGCACCTCTGCTATGAGAACAGGCTGAGGGTTGGGGTTGTTCAGCCTGGAGAGAGGAGGCTCCAGGAAGACCTTAGAGCAGCCTCCCAGTACTGAAAGGGGCTCCAGGAAAGCTGGGGAGGGATTTTTTCCAAGGGCTTGCGGTGACAGGACGAGGGGGAACGGCTTTAAACTGGAAGGGGGAAGATTTAGATTAGACATTGGGAAGAAATTCTCACAATGAGGGTGGGGAGGCCCTGGCCCAGGTTGCCCAGAGAAGTGGTGGCTGCCCCATCCCTGGAGGTGTTCAAGGCCAGGTTGGATGGGCCTTTGAGCACCTTGATCCAGTGGGAGTTGTCCCTGCCCATGGCAGGGGTTGGAACTGGATGGGCTTTAAGTTCCCTTCCAGCCCAAACCATTCTATAATTCTAAGTGTTGTGTACAGATAAAGCCTTAAACTGATGAGATGAAAAATTTAAACTTATTTTTCCAATTAGTTTTCTGTTGAGTTTCATATTTGACCTGTGTGAGTTTTTCTAAGAAGGTTTGCATGTATAAAATCTTCATGTCTCTAATAAAAGATGAGCCAGAAGCCTCATTATCATTATTGCCATGGTCACAAGGCATATTCTTATGAAGAGCTGATATCCAACAGGCTATGCTTCACTTGGTGCCTGAAATACTCAACATGATCAAGAAAGGCAGGATGCACCAGGAAGGCAGGTAGAATTTGCAGTCTCTGGAATTTCCTAAATCAATACAATGCATTTTCAGTTCAGTTTTGACAGTCTAGTCTGAAAAGACATCCAATGATATTTTCTTCAGTGTTTAGAAAATGCAATTATTTTTTTTTCCCAGGTAATAGTGTAGTAATTATTTTTAAAGACACAAAGTTTTTGCCACTCTAATGCCTATAATTTTATCCCAGCTTCTGTATATTCTGATGAAGCATACAAATTTTTGTGTGTGGATGTGAACAGAATACCTGCTTTTTAAATGCCTTTAGGATCAGGGTCTCAGTTCTGAATATTATCAACCTTGATTATCCCAGCTGGTAAAGAGATAAGAATATAACCCAGATAGACCAGATTATTCAAAACATATGTAGTTTAGGTTGTGAGAACATCCACTGAGGATGTAATGGAGAGAAGAAAGGTCAGTGACACCGTTGCTTGTGGTTCAGAGCTCTCTTGGCTTGTGTTGACCTGGTAGAGTGAGTCTGGCAGCACGATGACAAAATAAATTGCTTCCAGACGTGAACTGTCTCGTGCAGAGTTAACTTGGGTGTCATTGCACTCCTGGCACGATGAAGCTGCAACATTCAAAAGCCACCAAAGGATGACTGAAGGCCAATTTTTTTTCCCTTTGCAGAAGTTTAAAAGCTTTATGGAGGTACCTGACCAAGAGCAGCAGGATAAATACAAGTTAGTTCTTTGTAACGGTTAATCTTGATTTGCCAGTCTCATTTCTGTTATTATGTTATATATTATATGATATTTCTGTTTATTATATTATTTGGTGTGAAGCATTTGATGGCCCTCAACTTATTTGATGTATCCTGTGAACATGGTGTGTCCTCTGAGCCTCCTTTCCAGCACCTGTCAGCAGAACTGCATGTCCTGGGAACTTTCCTGGCTGAAGAATGAACAGCATTTCATCACTCTAGTTTTCAGTTTGGTCAGAATAAATATTTGATATCAGCAATACCACTAAATGATATTGCAAAGTCATCAAATGTAGCAATGGACAGTGTGGTAATGTGGAGCCTGAAGTGAGCAGAGTGTCACAATGGGAAGAGATCCCATAGCTGCTCCCAGGCATGAGATTGGTGCAGGACATGGGTTTGTAGCCTTCAAGGACGTTCTTTCAAACAGGCCAATTGCTGTATTTCCTAAACTGAGGATTCTGGCCATGCGTTGACACTTGGCAGAAAAAAACCCCACCAAAACCAAGACACCCTGTGTAGTGAGGGAAATAATGTTGAATTCAGTAAAGGCTGTTTTTTTCTTCCTGTTCAGCATTGAGGTGTACAGATAAGTGATGTGAACCATGTCCAGAGAGCCCTTAATTTAGAGGGAGGTGGTGGGAAAGGGGACTTGGGTCCTGTCCTGTTTAATATCTTTATTGATGATCTGGATGAGGGGATTGAGTCCATCATCAGCAAGTTTGCAGATGATACCAAGCTGGGAGGAAGGGTTGATCTGTTAGAGGGTAGGATGGCCCTGCAGAGGGACCTGGACAGATTGGAGAGATGGGCTGATTCCAATGGGATGATGTTTAATAAATGTCGGGTACTTCATTTTGGACACAACAATCCCATGCAGAGCTACAGACTGGGGACAGAGTGGCTGGAGAGGAGTCAGGCAGAAAGGGACCTGGGAGTGCTGGTTGACAGGAAGCTCAACATGAGCCAGCAGTGTGCCCAGGTGGCCAAGAAGGCCAATGGCATTCTGGCCTGCATCAGGAATAGTGTGGCCAGAAGGACCAGAGAAGTTATCGTCCCCCTGTACACGGCACTGGTCAGGCCTCATCTGGAATATTGTGTGCAGTTCTGGGCCCCCCAGTTTGGGAAAGATGTCAGGATGTTGGAGAGTGTCCAGAGGAGGGCAACGAGGATGGTGAAGGGGCTGGAGCACAAGCCCTATGAGGAGTGACTGAGGGAGTTGGGGCTGTTTAGTCTGAAGAAGAGGAGGCTCAGGAGAGACCTCATCGCTCTCTACAACTACCTAAAAGGAGGTTGTAGTCGGGCAGGGGTTGGTCTCTTCTCTCAGGTGACCAGTGACAGAACCAGAGGACATGGACTCAAGCTTCATCAGGGAAAGTTTAGCCTTGATGTGAGGAAGAAGATCTTCACTGAAAGGGTGATTGGCCATTGGAATGAGCTGCCCAGGGAGGTGGTGGAGTCGCTGACCCTGGAGTGTTTAAGGGGAGACTGGATGAGGCACTGAGTGCCATGGTTTAGATGATGGTTGGTGTTGGTGTTGGGTTATAGGTTGGACTTGATGATCTCAGAGGTCCTTTCCAACCTTGTGATACTGTGTGTGACGAGCGAAATGGATGTCCCCACAAAATATCTGACGGTTCTATAGGAGCCTAATGGAGCTTCTGGCCCAAAGCCAGGCCCTCAGCTCTGGTGAAAATCAGCCTTGCACCATGGAGATGAGTGCTGCCATGCAGCTGTGTGTGCATCTGCACCCAGGCTCTAAACGTACGGTCAAATTTTGTCTTGTTTAATTACAGAGAAGGGATTCGTTCATAGAAAGGTGTTATCTTCACCCAAGATGCGGCAAAATTAATTGTACATTTTTGATGTAATCATTTTAATTAGGAGAATGGATTTGTTTAGATTATACTTTAGAAAGAGTACAAATGAAAAAAGTTTTTAAACTGGGCATGCTTCCAATGTATATTATGTAACTGTCTCATCTTTCAAAACCTCCCCTTTTTCATTCTAGAAACTACTATTTTCCTGTCTTTAAAACTTTTATTTAAAGCCTGCCTTAAGTGTGTGTTAGATTGTGGTCTTTATTATTATTTATGTTGATTTTTCAATGTAAACCCTTAGGAAATCCAAATTGCATTTTTAACCTTTTTTCAAGGCTATCACCATAAAGTTCTCTAGACACTTATGAAAGAAACATTTTTATTAAGTGACTTATGACAAAAGTTGTAGAACCCTCTAGGCAATTTGTTAAAGATTTGCTGTAGTTATGTTGATGGTGGTAAAGAATGATACAATGCTGAGAAATGTTGGAAGAGGAAATGAAAAGTTTATTGTTAGAAATGGGTCATGCTGAGGTCCAAGATTAGAAATGACTTTGTGAAGTTCTCATACCAAGGTGATTTTTTTAATATATATAATGTTTCTTTCATTTTTTCTCCCCATCAAGGAGTGAATTATCTATAGTTGAGACAGATAAATTATATTAACCCAATGCTAAGATTGCACAGATAAAATACAAAGGACAATGGGTTCCCAGGAGAATGTTAATGTGGCAGGATTCCATGCCGTCTGTGCTGTGTGGTGTCACCTTTACATTCCTGTTACCTACCTGGATCTACAGAGCCCTAATCTCAAAGTGCTTCTCTGATGTAATCCAACTATTTAAGTACTTATTTTTCCTATTGGAGGCAGTGCTTACTACTGCAGGGTATTTGCTATGGGCTGGCTGGTAATTTGGGACTGAACCATATGCTGAGCAGACTGTACAGGCCTTGAGGTTTACAATTGCTGTTGTGTTTCTGGATTACAGCCTCAGGAGTTTAGGATATTTGGTTCTACTTTAATGATGGCTGCCAAAAAGACACAGGCAGCTGAGGAGTTGTTCTGACTCTGGCTCCTGTGTTAATTTACTGAGCACAAGATTCTATGAAAGGTCTGTATGGCATAAATTTTTAAATGTGAAGCTTTTTAAAAGGGCCTGGTTCCATCAGTCAACTTCATCCCAACTGGAAAGCACAGAAAATTCTCTTTTCTTAAGTTCTGTTGAAGACTTCCGATTCACATGGAAGACTGGGAGGAGATTTGAGGTAGCCAGCATAGCTTCACCAAGGGCAAGTCCTGCCTGACCAACCTAGTAGCTTTCTGTGATGGACTGACCCCATCAGTGGACACAGGAAAAGCATGGATGTAATCTCTCTGGACTTCAGTAAAGCTGTTGGCACAATCCCTCACAATATCCTTCTCTCTAAATTGGAGGGATATGGATTTGATGGATGGACTGTTGGTTGGATGGTCACATCTAGAGAGCAGTGGTCAATCACTCAATGTCCAGATGATGTCCCTCAGGAGTCCATACTGGGACCAGTGCTGTTTAATATTTTTAGTGATAATACAGACAGTGAGATTGAGTGAATCCTCAGCAAATTTGCAGATGACACGGAGCTGAGTGGGGCAGTTGGACAGGATGTCATCCAGAGGGACCTGGAAAAGCTGGAGAAGTGGGCTTGTGTGAACCTCATGAGGTTCAACAAGGCCAAGTGCAATCTGTGGTTTCAATACATGCTGGAGGATGATGTGATTGAGAGCAGCTCTATGGAGAAGATCTTGGGGTGCTGATGGATGAGAAGCTCAACATGAGCTGGCAATCTGCAATCACAGCCCAGACTAAGTGTGTCCTGGGCTGCAGCAAAAGAACTGTGACCAGCAGGTTGAGGGAGGGGGTTCCACCCCTATACTCTGCTCTCATGAGACCCCACCTGGAGTCCTGTGTCCAGTTTTGGAATCCCCAGCACAAGAAGGATATGGAACTGTTGGAATGGCTTCAGAGGAAGCCATGAAGATGATCAGAGGGCTGGAGCACCTCTGGTACAAGGACAGACTGAGAGATCTGGAGTTGTTCAGCCTGGAGAATAGAAGGCTCCAGGGAGACCTTAGAGCAGCCTCCTAGTGCCTAAAAGGCTGGGGACAGACTTTTTACAAGGCCAAGTGGAGACAGGACAAGGGAGAAAAGCTTTAAATTAGAAGGGAGAAAATTTAAATTAGACATTAGGATGAAGTTCTTCACAATGAGGGTGGTGAAGCCTTGGCATAGGTTGCCCAAGGAGGTTGTGGCTGCCCCTTCCCTGGAGGTGTTCAAGGCCAGGTTGGATGGAGCTTTGAGCACTCTGATCTGGTGGGAGTTGTCCCTGTCCCTTCTGTGATTCAATTGAGAAATAACACGTATTCAAAGGGTTCGCAGTCTCCTTTTGCTTGGCACTTGCTTACACACAACATTCATTTCTAATCAATACAACCTGTTTGATAGCAGTAAATAAAACATCTTTGCTCTCTGTGTGTTTGTTGAACTGAAAGCAAGAGAATCAGGTGCTGGTGAATGGAAAAATGGTGACAGGCCTCCTGGAAACAGGGAGAGTGGAATGATAAGGTCAGGCTGAAATGTGCAATGATTTTCATTGCCACACCGATAGTGCAAGCTTAAAAAAAACCCATCCAATTCCTAGACTGAAATCACTAAGTTAGAGAAGGGTTGGATTTAATGTGTTTCATTAAGTGAGGGGAAGAAAGCAAGATGCAAGTGTGCATAGTGCAATCAAAATTTATCAAACAGCTTCATCCTGTCATGAGAAAGAAAATACAGAGTGGATCTGGTACAGAGGGAATGTTGCTGGGGTGTCGCCTGCAGCGTTGGTGGCTTTAGACTGGGTTTTTCCTCCTGGTACTAATAAGAAGGTCAACTACAGATGGGAGGGATGTCTATTATTCTACTTCATGAGTTTTTTGGGGTTAAGGACCTCCTGGAATTGGAGAAACCATATGGTCTGAAGAGTTGCCCAGGAAATACCAGTAGGTGATACAGTTTTAAAAATCTGTAGCTTGTAGTTGATCCACATTTCTCAGATATATTTCTCAGATGCAAAATTAAGATGAGCTCACATTTCCAGGTCTCTGTAACACAAGAATAATTTTTGTTTTCTGTAGTGAAGTTTTACCACTATTCAGTGGAGGAATAAAGGGGAAATGAGCGTCCTGTGACAAAAAATTATCTTCCATGTAACACTTCTTTTGCTTACTAGGTGCATTTTCTGGTTTTATAATAAAATTCCAAAATTTTGAGAAGCCTTTTCTTAAAGTAATATAATATGGATTGTAAAGGAAAAATAAAAACAAAACAGTGGAATACTGGAAATAAATGTTGTGTTGTAAGAACACTGCATCCATCCAATTGGATTAAAGCAGTTAATCCAACAGTGATTAGAAAAGATTATACATTTGTTTGGAACCTTTCATGAATTAACCTGGCCAGTTGAGGCTGATCAAATTGGACATCATTCTTTTAATTGGTCCTTTAGTTACAAAACAGATGGCCAATATTCACCTTAATTAGAACATAGCTTTTTATATACCATTTTAAAGTCTAGCAGATAATCTTCCTCTATAACTGAAAACAGTGAAAATTATAAGAGGTGTGAGGTTTTTATGTATTAGTGAAGTGTTTAATGTCACTTTATAAGAGTAAAGTACTCTTGTGGGAGATGGCTCAGTATTGTTTTCCTCCTGTTTCTTTTATGGGGTTTTAGAAGGTGCCTTAGTTCCCACATTTTCTGTACTCTAGTTTTCTAGTGTGAAAAACACACCAGTTAATAAACCAGTACTACTTCAGTTTAAAGTGTGGGTAAATCTACTTCATTGCTTTTTCCCTAATCTTTTGCATAATAAGTTATTTGTTAACCAGTCAAAATATTTGGTTTCTCTTCAAACCCGAAGTACATCTTCAATCTATAAATCTGTATGATTAAAACAGATCTAGCAAATTAACAAAAATGATTTGTCTCTGTTGCAAGGCAGTGTGGTGGGTGTGGGGAAGAGCCTGTCATGTGAATGTCCATGGAACTGGCCTTGGAACCAAAATTAAGGCTTATTTGTGGTTATTGTTGTCACTCACTGTTAAATGATCTCGTGACAAATGTTGGTTCTTATCAGGCTATGTTTGAGCAGTTGAGTCCTGGTGTTGGGCTGGTCCTTGCTTTTCTCAGGAGCTGCAGCCTGGTACCCTCTTCTTCCCTTCCCTGCACCACCTGGGTTCCGTGTGGGCTTCCTCTGCCAGATTCTTGGCTTGGTGCAGCCCTGAGTTTCTGGGACTTCTCCCTCTCTTGCCCTACACGTGGTGTGCAGGCCCTTGTCTTTATTCCTGGTTTTGTCATTTCTCAAGGCTTTGGGCACGGCATCCCAGGTAACAAACTCACTTAGTGGCTAGAATTCCTGGAAATGTCCTTTGTGTTATGTTGGAAGCTGGGAAACTTAAATGACCAAGTTATTTGAAACGAGTTTATTTATTTGCTATTTATGACCCTAAACATGAAAACATTTGGAAGCTTGCTTTGATATATTTTCTGCTTGTAGTTTTGCAAAGATACTTTCTCTAATGGGATTTTTATCATAGCAGCCTATAAACAAGTCCAAAATAAAAGAGAAGTCTGCATTTATATGCCTGTTCAGCAGCAAGTAACTGCTAGGGGTACCAATGAGCACTGTGGGCGAACAGGGCCAAGTTCTTACTTTCATCACAGCGAATTGACATCCTGGGGCCAATTCCTTAAGTCATAACTTTTTTTTTACTCAATCTTTATTCACAAAAGCCTGACTAATTTCATTTGGGAACGAATGACTAGCTATGCATTAAATAAAAACTTGCTGGGCACCACTGGGATTATACCACTGGGATTAGCAGAGGCTTGTAAATGGCAGTTGTGTCTCATTAACTTGGTAATTTTTAAGCTTTTCTCACTTCTGACAATTCTCCAGTGCAGGTGCAGGTTTCTGAATAGTGAGTTGAAAGCTTCTAATAATAGACTTTTCCTGTTTAAGCTTCTGGACTCCTGATATTGGTTCATTGATTATTCTCTCTTCCTCTCCTTCCAGTTTTCTGTGGATCTATACAAACTATTGCTGCAGACAGATCTGTCTGAGGAGCTTTTATTTGGGCTGTGGTGAGAGGTAGAAATCACGTTACATTCTTTGAATGTGGTTTCTATGTGGGAGAGATTCACCTGCCTCACGTGTGTCTGATTTTCTCCAAGAGGGCTGGGAACAGGATGGGGACAACAGTTAGGTAGACTGTGTTTGCTGCTGGTAGAACCTGACTGCTGCATCATTAGGGTGATCCAGAGATCTTGGCCCATTTCTAGGCAGCACCAGTTAGCTGGAGGGCTTTGCTGGTTGCCTCCTGGACCTCCTACGTTGTGTACAGTTTGCATGTGCCCTACTCTTTCTCCAGGTGAACTTTACCATCTTGGATCCTACCCTGCTTAAGAGTAGCCTGTTGTGTTAGGCAGATATAAACCAGCCTGACTTCACTCAAGCACGTATATATTTCATAAATTCAGGAGAGATAGTGTGGAATTGCAACATTTGAGATTCCTTAATCTGTGGTTTGAATGGTCAGTGCTTTAAACCTCATATAACAGCACAAAGGAAGGCAACCACTTTCACTGAGGAATTTCAACTTGTTCACATGCATAAATTGTAGAATGATTTAGGTTGGAAGGGACCTTAAAGATCATATAGTTCCAACTCCCCCGCCATGGGCAGGGACATATATATTTCTGGCATTTGTCAAAGACTGGCTTGGTGACTTAAAGCCCGTTGTTAACTGTTTCTTAATTTGTATAGATAGAAGCTTAGTAATAATTTTTAAAATGATTCTTATTTGCAGGTGAAATTAGCGAAGTGTGATGGTTGGAGCTAGATGAAGTAAGAGCAAACACCTCTACTGAGCTGGTCTGAGCCAGCTTCCCGGTACGCTCTCCATCGCTCAGCGGAAGTCCCCTTGCCCCTTCCCCATTTTGCTCTCTGGCAAAGGAAAAAAAACTATAAAAACTTAGAAAAAAATGAAATGACACTAAACAAATGTATTTTCTATGTATATTTAATTACACACAGCAAGGGTATCACGCAAAACTCCCAAGAAAGGGAATATGGGAAGGGAAAATGGGGAAAAAAGGACAAAAGGGAACTAAACCAAAACAGGGATGCACTATTGTAAAACCCAGTAACGAACAAAATAAAGAACTAGCAAAATCTCACCACTTCCCTTGAGGAAAGCAGGACAGCTAAACCAGGCCCAGCACTGTCCCCTCACACGTGGGCTGACAGCAGCAGCCACCGCAGGGCTCAGCTCCAGACAGGACCAAAGCAAGGAATTCCTGCTCCCAAGCCTCGCCGGAAAAGAAAAGGGATGAACTCCCTTATCTACCCCTGTGTTACATTAAAGGAAGATAGGGAATACTTCTGTAGATTTCTGACCTCTGTTGTTAAGGAAGACCTGCAAAAATCCCAAAGCCAACCCCCTACATCTCCCAGAGTGCACTGTCCTGCCTGCAGCTGGGTGGTTGTTGGGAGCAATGCTTAGAGAGGCTCAGAGCTTCCATCAGGCAGTGGGCAGGTTCCTCGGCACGGGCAGTGCAGCTTGGTCACTTTTGGCCACGTGGGGTTTCCTGCACGCAGGCAGCTGTCCTGCACTGGTAACACAACAGGCAAACACCACCTCTGTACTTGGAAAGCATCTGTGGTATCTGAATGGCAGGCTTCATGGAGAAGAAGTCATCATTTCAGGAACAGGGAAGTGTGGGAGGAGTGATAAATTACATTAAGTTTTTTTGTCAAAATATTTTTTTCAATGAAATGTGGAAGTGTTTCTTTCTGCCTCAGGTGTTAATGAACATAACTGTTTGCAAAGCCATAATAACATCTGAAAGCTTAGGAAGTGTTTAGAGGTTTGATTTTCATTGAGGATGCAGAACGTTTTAGTAAGAGAAATTAAAACAAACAAAACCCACCACCCACCACTCAGTTTTCTGAGGAGAAATATTGACTGGGGTTATAAAACTGACTCTGTTTCACTTGGGTGGAGTGGGGGAAAGTAGCTGAGGCTTTGCAGCTCCCGGTTCATCAGCTAAAGGTAAAGCACAAGATTTGTGTAGTGACTTGTTTTATTTCAATTTTTCATTCTTTGCTTTCCTTCCTACTTGCATCTCAAGCGCTGCGGAGGAAATTAAACCCTGAAATTGAAGTAATAACTGAACAACACTCTATTTGTACAGGAGAGCCTATATGGCCGTAGGGAAAACAACTCAAATTGAAACAATGCTGTTTCTAGGTTTTTCTGTGATGCCTATGATGAAGCTTTCATTTCTTGCATTTTGTTTCACTCTGTTTTCCTTTTGCAGCAGTAGGTTAATTGCTAGGCTGTCGGTAGAAAAATGTCCCACCTGTCAGGAAGCTGGTGGTAGGGGAATAAGGATGCAGAAGAAATAAAGGAAAGCTCAGAGTATTGTTTTGTATCTGTACAATAGCCAATTACAGGGAAATTTCACCAGTTTTGCAAGCATTTAAGGAAAAATTGACCTCAAGTTTTATATCTTAAATGTATGCTGTAGGAGTCCAAATGGTGGAAGTGTGCTCACATGTTCAGTTGTGTGCGTGTGGGTAGTCCCCAGGGGTTCAGTAAGGCCAACTATAAATAAATTAAGATTGTTTAATTTCTTCAGTAATTATTAATGGCTTAATTTCTTAATTGGTTGATCAAGGTTGCTTTTCTACATTACAGTTTGAGACTGTATAATATAGGTATTTTTTCACAATAAGTGAACATTCTTAACTCCTCAGTTGTTGGTTAACTTTATGCATAAGACCAACAGTCAACATGGAGTAGAAGGGTATTTCCTACATAGTAGGGGGAGACCTGAGCTAAAATATGAAAAAGATGTGTTTTATCCAGATTTTAAAGAAATGAAAGCTCTGCTGACCTCAAGGTATAGCTGTGTACCAAAGGGAATGCAGGAAGATGGAAATTTGTAGGTAAATCAGTAAAAGAATTGTGTATGACTGAGTGATGTGGAAACACTTCTGCAGGCAAAAAGGTTTGCATTCTGCCAGCATAGATAACAAACACCTCATAAACTGCTAGCTGGTATTCAGTATGGCCAGATAAGAATTTGTAACTGCCCTCAAAAACATCTTTCCTTGTGTGCTATTGGATTCATATTTCAAGTCAGTCAAGTACAGATATGGCCTTACAAATGGGAATCTTTGCAAATGCCCCACCAGTGTCTGCTTCTATTGACATTTTTGCTTGACTCTGGATAGCATGAAAGGATCTGTGTGTGACCTCAGACCACACTCTTTGAAGAGACAAATAGATCATGATTTGTTAATTATAGGTAATAGCTTATTTCCTGGTGATGCTTGCTTTTCTTTGTGTCATCTATATAGTACTTTATATTTTGCTGCTGTTTCTTTATTCCTTAAAAAAACCCTCTTGGCAGCAGCAGCAAAAATGATTTGTGTTATTATTTCTTCTTTATTTTCACTACCCCTGATATTTCTGAAAAGTCAAAAAAGTTTCAAAGTCATGTGTTAGTAAAGCTCACTTTGGCAAATTCCCTTCCCACTGTAGTGTCCTGGTGCTATTTAAGAGCTCATGTGATGGAAAGCTATATTAATCCCAGTGCTGCTGCCTCATTTTTATTGTATTGCAGTAGAAGATGAGTTTGGTTCTGTGTTCTTGAATGAAGATCTTAAGGAATACCTCCAGGTAAAGAGATATTTTTAGAATCTTTAAAAACATTGCCATTTTCTTATCCCCAAAACCGGTTTTGATTTTTTACTGATTCCTGAGAATGAAGATATTTGAATTCTGGGGCTGAACTCAAAGCTGTGTTTCTGTGTGTGCAGACAAATTTCCTGTTGCTAAAGTCCTGAATGTTTTGCAAAAAGTCATGTATTGTAAATGTCCAGACCAGTTGCAGAACAATGACTTTTGAAGTGTCTGAATGCTTCTTGGGAGTTTCAGCGCTTCTGCTTCAGCACCAAGTGCAGTGTTCCCTGCGCGTGTTGGGTTGTTGCACACAGCAGGGCTCCTTAGCACCCTGGACATGAGAGGCAGCTCTGAGTTGCAATACATCTGTGCTTCTTGACAACTGAAGGAAAGCCTGCTAGATCTGCCAGATGTGAGGGGGAAAAAAAGGCTGGTCCAATCTGTAATTCTTAAGCTTGGACTTCTGAGAAAGAGGAGGAGGTGGAGTGTAGAGGAAGATGGGTGAACGGTACTCCAGCAGCTGATTTCATTGATCTTTGAATTGGGCAGTTCAAGAAAGTTGAAACTTGATTCTTTTGCTGGTATTTTTGTGTGTTCAGCAGCTGGTCTGCTGGTCTATCCACAGAAAAAGGAGTGAGAATGTTACCCACCACTTGACAGGAAAGGTTTCTGCTCCAGGAGTGCCTCTCTGCAAAGTGCTTCCTGACAGAAGGGAGACAAGGTCGTGGTGGGAAGCAGCTTGGAAAGGTGTACAGAAAGAAAAGCTGCTCTTTTACCATGCTGTCTTGGATACCCTACTTCCCCCATCCCCTGTACATGCATAGTCTTAAATGCCCTTGATTTTCCTGAAAAGGATTATAACTGGAAAATACTTAAGATAATGAAAGTATCTTGCAGTCTGTATATTGCAGGTATGAAAAATGTGTAGGCTACTGGCTGTATAAACCCACAGCAGTGATGTGTGTTATAGTGTGAGGTTTTTTATTGTATAAATTTCATTATTTAATTTTATTTAATTCAGGGGTGTCAAACTCTCAGCCCGTGGGCTGAATTCATCCCTCCCCCTTGTTTTATCCACCCTGGCACCTTGCTTGTCCCCGTTGGCAGAGCTGAGCCCCTTGTCCCTGCGCTCCTGCCGGCTCCGGGCACGTGTGACGCGCGTGACGCTGCGGGGGCAGGAGAGCGGTGGGGACAGGAGTGTGACACCCTGTAATTATTTAAGTCAGTATTAATAAGCCAACAATTCATTAACGTTTTAACTGCAGGGTGTGCAGTTTTCAGTGACTTTTTAGATGTCCATTCCAAAAATTCTGGTATATTATTGAGAAATGTATCCCAGGTGTTCAAGAGACACCGTACAGGAAATGTGGCTGTGGGCGTTGGGGTGTCGTGGCTGCAGAGGTGCTGGTGTTGCTCTGTGCTTGTTGAGGCATTCCTCACCTCTAGCTGTATTAGCTATTCATCTGAAAGCCTCTGCCTCTGTTATTTCCCCTTCTACCCTACCAAGGGCTTGCATGGCACAGTTCCATTGGAGCCAGGCCACGTAGGACATTCCATTTTCCTTGGTAGGTGTCATAGTCTTTCAGTAGGAGATCTTTCCTTTTCACAGTACAGTGTGGGAAGTCTGTCTTAAGGACTATAGAAGTTTGTCCTGCTTTGTGGTTAGCAGGCAACTAAACTGCTGTTTACAGAAGAAACCAATTTGTTGAAAAAATGTATTTTTTCAGAGGTAACTGGAAGTGGAGAGGAGGAAAATGGATAGGATTTCATGAGTTTGTATCTTTGTCTTCGATGTAACTGTGCTGCCCTTCCCTCCTATATTATAAAATATATAAATTGGCAGTGCCATTTTTTAAATGAGTTTAGCAAGAACCTATTTGTTCAAGAGGTTACTCAAGATCTACCAAACATTGTTCATTAATAGTAAAATAAATATAATCCTGATATAAAATAGGATTGTACTATTTACTTGCATCTTGAAGACTTATTTCAAATGTTTTGCATGATTTAGTTATTTTACGTGCTGATTAATGCATTGCAAATTCTTCTCAAAAGCAGATGTACATTAAAAGATAGCATGGTAAATTTCCTTTATGTCTACAAGTTTCATACTAAAATTTCTGTCCCTATTTAGTGAATTTCAGTCTTTGCAGCTGTATAGTTTGGTTGCGTAAGCAGTATGAATTTAGTATTTAACTTTTTTTTGGTAGCTTCTGCATTATTCAGTAGCTAAACACAAAGGAATGACAAATGACGAAGTAGAGGGATGAATGTTTCAAGAAAAAGTGAGAAAGGAATGGTGATAAGATGTTTTTGATCTGTTAGAAAAAGGCTTGATGTCATATGGCTGCAAGAAGAATGATCTTGAGATGGGGATTAATAGAGTTAAGAAAGCTGTTCCAAAATGTGACTGTAACAGAGATGAAAGACAGTCTCTGGTACAAGGAAATAGGGGGTCAGAGCAGGAAAGAGCATGATGAATGGTCTGGAAGAGTGGAGGAGATTAATTCATAGAGGCTGAAGGAAGCAGGTCCTTGGAGGATGCTGAAGATGTGAGAGGGGTGATATATGGCGATTTACTTTTGTCATTAGTTTGTGGATAACGTGCTTATCGATTGAGGGAGACCCCTGAAACCATGCAGCTTCTCGTGGGAGGACAGATTTTAATACTTTTAGTTGAAGAACTTTAGTCTCTGAGCAGCCCCACTGAAACCAATAGGATGGTTTGTATGGTGTGAGGTCTGTGATTAATTTTCACTTTGTTTTGTGGAGTTAGTTGAAGTGGGAAACAAGTCCCAGATGCTTAAGTACTGCTGGCTGAGATGTATGGCAGCACTTCAGGAAGTGGAAAGGTTTTTTTTTTTAATTTGTCACTTCTAGGCTTTTGGAATCTCAATGGCAAGTCCTGCCTTAAAGTGTTAATAAGCAGTGTTTCCAAAGATGCTGCAGTTTTCTGAGCCTAGGGCTCTTTGAAAGTCATGCTGTTGCAGTCATGCACCAATACACCTACTTAAAACAACCCACTGCTTATCCATGTGATAGAGACAGACTTTGTATTGCCACTGCTATACTTGATTCAGTGATCCTAATATTACTTGTCTACCTTAGTTATGTCAGTAAGCTGAACACTGGGTCTGGTTTATGTAGACTTGTATTTAAACATGCAAGTTGTCTCATCCAGTGGAGTTTTACAGTTGAAGTTCAGCCCAGATTATAATAGAGACTGGAAAACACAATGACCAATGTGTTTAGGATCCCCTCTTGACTGCTAGAACAATGTGAACACTGTTCAAATGTATGGCTGTGATTAAGTATAGAAATTAAAAATTTAGTTTAGGCATAGTAGCTACTTAAATGCACCACAATCTGTCACTGCAAATAGGAATAGCAATGTGTGAGAAAAGGAGCAGAAAGGCAAGTGAATCCATATGCTTAAACACAAAGTTCAGGAGGTTATTTGAGCAAAAGCAAGCGCTGTCAGAAACTGGAAATCCAACACTGGAATCCAAAAGACAGAGGCACAGTCCAGAGTGGGCAGTATGAGAAGGAAACTGAAAGAGCTTGAAATGGAATTTGAAGAGCAAAGAGTCAAAGGCATAAAAACAAACAACAAGAAATTCTTGTGGTATATTAAAGACAGGAAAGACTGTGAGAGACTGGGCAGGTCTCCTGGGCATGTTACTCTGTACCCTGGAGCTGTCAACTACGGGGCTTCGTTTAGCTCTGTGTGAAGCATCCGATGCTGTTTTATGCTATCAGACCTGGGACTGGATCAACCTCTAGTTTTTTTGTACGACAGTTCCTTCATGAAGACTGCTTTCTGTCCCAACAGGCCACGTTGTCCCATCCCAGTTAACCACAGGATCCAAAAATAAATTCTGAATGTTCCCTGGATATTCCTGTGATATTTTAGTAGGTTTTGGCTAACTCAAGTGTCAGATTTTGAGGACCATAGGTATACACGTTTGCATAGCTCAGGGTCCCATTGAAATATTGAGCCTTTTGTCTCTAGGAAGGTTTAGATGGATGTTTGTTTTAGCCTGTAAGACTGCTTGGCTATTGCACTGTGTCTAAATAATGTAATTAGGATTGGGAAATGAATGTTTAGATACTGTAGAGAAATTTATAACATTCCCGAACCTGCTGTAAGAACCAGCATTATCTAAAGTATATTAAACAACTCCCACTTTCATAAGGCATGCAAATACTGATTAATTCTGTTCAGGATCAAATTAAGGGCTCCTATGAAGTTCTCCTTTGTCACATCGAACTCTCTGCTTCAATCATGTTGAAATTTCTCAAGTAGCAAATCTTCTATACCTGGTCTCTGAAGAGAAGATTGAAAACCAGTTCCCAAGGTTATATCCTCTAAATTTGGAAACCCCTTCCCCTCACTTTTATTTTAATGGCTTGTGTCTTTTGCTCTGTTAGTCTTTGCTAAATTACTGTTTGTTGTGTTCTCTCTAGCTGTGCCTCACTAAATTACAGTGCAGGCTTTTCAGCATGAGTGAATTTCCATTTCCAGGATGCTTTCACAGTCTCTTGAACTGAGAAGCTCTTGGTTCTTACAGAGCTTCTCTCCGTTAGGATGGGGAAGTCCTCTCCAGTGTTGCATATCTGTTTTTCTAAATAGCTCCATTGAAAAGCTGTGTATAGAAAAACATCTATTCTTCACCTGCCTGATAATGAAACCTGTGTTTCTATTGTGTGTGGATTAAGAACTCAAAAAGGAGGTACTTAGAACAGGTGCCTTCTGCTTGAGGCAGAGCTCCCTTTCTGTCCTCCTGCAGGAGTCGTGAGGCCAGGGCAGCACTGGGGAAAGGGTAGGAATGGAGCCTGATTGGGACTTTTAAAATCATTTACTTTTCTGGCTCAAATAAAATTTTTTAGAGTTCTTCCAGTTCCTTACTTAATTCAGTAACATTTACCTTCCTTAAATCTTTGTTCCAGGTCAGGCATGACTGTCAGAATAATGCCATCATGGAGACTTCTAAGTTTCAACAGCTCTTATATCTGGTTGGCAAGATTAGGCTGTGGACCTTGTTTAAACCTGTAACGCTGCTCAGAACCAGCAGTAGGTGGTGGTGTTAGATGAGATGTGTAGCAGCTCTTCCAGTAAAAAAGTATTAAACTTGCCAACTTGAATGCAGTGTTCAAAATGTCCTCAAACTTAGGAGACGTTCAGGCATTGAGTGAAGTGGCACAGGCAGCCCAGGGAATGCTGTTGCAGATGGTGAAATGGAGTCAATAAACAACAAAACCCCCCTATTAGCACATGATAGTTCCACAAGAGTGGAAAATTTCTAGTTAAGATAGAATATTGGTTTAAAGCTACACCAGAGGGGGTTTAGATTGGACATCAGGAAGCATTTCTGTACCGAGAAGGTGGACAAATATGGGAAAAGACTTTCTGAAGAGGCAGTCAGTGCCCCAAGCCTGTTAGTGTTTAAGAGGTGTTGGACAATGCCCTTAACAAAATGCTTTAATTCTTGGTCACCCCTATGACGAGCAGGTGTTGGTATTGGGTCATAGGTTGGACTAGATGACCTCAGAGGTCTTTTCCAACCTTGGGATACTGTGTGATACTGAAGTTGTCAGGCAGTTGAAGCAGATGTGATAATTGTAGGACCCTTCCAACTGAAGTAGTCTGTTCTATTCCAGCTTATTCTATTTGCAAGGAGCTGGTTTCTAACCTTTCCTAGAACAGATTAATCAAGTCATTTTTTTCCTTAGTCTTATGAAGAGTGTCATTATTATACAAGATTGATCTGAAAGACAAGAGAAAACTCTTCAACGATTCGGCATTTGTAGAACAAGAAGGCAGGAGATTTGTCAGAGGAGCTGAAATAGCCTTATAGAATTCTAATGATGTTGCAAAGTTTAAGGCAGTATTTCACAAATCTACTTTCTTGGCAGAAAACTCAAGTGTGCAGTGAAGTTCTATGGGAATTTTGTGGACTAAGAACTGTATTGCAGAAATAAGATAAACTTTGTGTATGCCAAAATGCTTTTGTAAACCAAGTCTAAAATACAGAAAACGTATCTTCAGGGGCCAGAATGCCTTATCTGTCACTCTCTCATTATCAGTCGTCTTTATTTAGTTGGGTGGTTGTTCCTCTCTTGGTGTCTTTCAGTGTTTCTGAAGGAATTGATCCCATTATAGGGTTATATGGATGAAGTTTCATGCCAAAGGGTCTTTCTTAAAAGAAGTAGTTAGTTCTGGGGCTTCAGAGAATAAATTTAAATAGTGGGAGGTGTCTATTAAAATGAATTTAAAGAGCCAGAAAAAGAAGTGGAGTATGCACTTCATCATGGAAATGGCTGAATGTTGTATTTCCTCCTGAAACAAACCCAACAAAATTGCCATTAGAATATTTCACAGTGATGATTCCCCGCTTTCAAAAACTTCATGTTTACTTTTTTTTATTTGAGTGGGCTAAAAATGCGACACCTAAATGAGCAAGGTGCAAAAATTGATTTATTGATTCCATATGACCTTGAAATAAAGACAAGCATTTTAAGAATTTTAATTCTTCATAGACTTTGCATCTGTTTGCTCCCCTTATGTTGGTTTTTTTAATATAATATGAATTATACAAAGTTAGGAGAGAACTGAGTGATCAAAATTGGCTGATTTTGTAGGGTTGATTTTTAAGACAAAGTGGCCAAGCTATGGAGCTTTCTGTACTTAATGTTGAAAAATAAACTTTGTCTTATGAGAGAATAAGAGTAATTAATGACCTTCAGTGTGTAAAAAGAAAAATAGTACTGTTGAAAAGCCAGGACTGTGCTATAGTGAAGTGAATGGCTGTGTGATAGTTTCACTATGCTATTTGCATATCTAAGATGTGTATGAGCTAGAGTTTCTGTCAGAGCTTTTAAGTGAAATTTTGGACTTCTAAAGCTACCTGGAAAAGGAAGCTTTAAGTTGCAATTAGGGAGCATTATATTGCTGCAGTCAATCTCAGTTCACTAATTCACGTTGGAAGTCTGCTGTAGGTAGCGTGATGGCTAATTTGCTTTCATTATCAGATTGATTTATCTGCAACTCTTATTTTTCATTAAGTAGCTGAGTAAAAGATTGCAAAACTTTAAACAGAAGTGTAAAAGCTGCATATATAAGAGAGATTAACAATTACATATTAAAACTTCAGTATGATGGATGTGATAGATACTTTGACCCTCAATTCCAAGTATAGTATTTCTATAGTTGAGTTTCCATCACTAACGAGCCGTGTTTAATTGAAGCAAACTAAGGATACACTGTAATGTACCATATACAGCAATGACTTCAATAATACAGTGTGAGAAAGTAGGAGAAGAAAACCATAATGCACTCAGTAAGATGATTGAGAACATCAGTCCTCAACAGGTGAACCTCATGTTTAGGTACCTTTGTGAATCAGGGCCCAAGATGGAATTGTGAGTTTCAGGCGTAAAAATTGAGAGGACTGCTCCTTCTTGTGGGGAGACACTGAATGGAAGCAAAAAACATCTGCAGGGGTTTTCAGATGTGTTTTCAGAGTTCTGGCTTACTAGGGGAAGAAAGGTACCAGGACAATGCTGACGATCAGCCGTGTGCACATTTCTTGTGTAGGAATAAGCAGATCCTGCAGAGTTGAGAGAATGATCCTTTTAGTGTGCATAATGCCTGTCTGCCATGTTTTGTGAGGGCACGTGAGTCACTTGCTGAAGTGGAGATTTAATGTTGCATCTCCGTCGTGTTGGTGAGCTACCTCAAGAAGCCCCTGTTAATAAATGAACATCAACTCTTTAAGACACACCATCAATCAAATCACAAATAGACTTTTTGAAGCAGTCCTTGAAGGTCACTGAGCCCAGAGGGAAAACACTTGCTCAGTTTTAATAACCTTGCAAGTCCCCAGAAATTCAAAGTCCAGGACTATTCCTGAGAGCTTCGTAACTGACTGCATGACTCATGCTGGTCCTTGAGTCAACTCACATCCAAGATACAAAGCTTCATACAGAGAAACCTGTAAAGAACAAAGCAGGTCTATGAACTCCTCAAATTTTGTTTTTAGCCTATCATTTTTTCTCTCTTGCAAAATTCCTTTGCTGCTGCTTCTCATTTGAAAAAATGGTACACTGAATTGTGATCTGACCAGTAGAGTTAAGGGATGAATGAGCAAGCACAGGCTTGCAACTGTGCAAATTCTGCGATCTTGTGAAGCCCTGCTCATCTTGGAAGGTGGTTGGATACATGTGGCACCATGGTAGCTTTATTTTGGTCAGGGACAATATTCTGAGTGTTAGAAGTTTCATTGCTTTGGCTTTGATGTTCTTTGGTGCAGATGTGACTTGCTGCATAAAATTTCTGTAGTCAAGGTGACTGGAAAAACTTACATTTGTGTATTTTTTTTCTTTAAGGATGGAATTTCAGGAGAAAAATAGGTGTGTTGATTTATTTTAGTGCAAATGGACTTTGTGCTTTCCCTTAGGAATAACTGGAGCTAGTTCCCTGCAAACATCTGGTTAGCTATCAAATCACCAACATCTGTACTGCTGCCAGCGCTGGCCCATGTGTTGAACAAATGCCAGTCACGTCACCTGAAGGGATTTGGAGGATAAATTGAGGAGAAACTCTTCCCCATGAAGAAAAATGTGTTCTTTTTTATAGGTTTATTTTAAGTATTGGGACACCTTTAATTCTTTCATTGAGAAAGACTTTATGAAGATGTGAAATTTTATAAATTAACACCCAGGATATATCTTTCTAAATATATAGTGATTTGGATTCATTGTCTGTTGAAATCAGCCATGGAAATCTCTTCCACTATTTTTCTGTAAGGGAGGTCCATGAACAAGGTCGGTTTCTTCAAGTAAATGTGTCCTTTCAAGAACTTTACTTTTTTTTGATATGGAATATGTTTCCAAAATTATCTACAGGAGGAGACAGACAAAAATACATGCTGCAGAAAAGGTTGTTTAATTTTTTTAAGCAGTACTTGTCTGTGTCTTTTATCCAAGGCTGATACCTTTTCCTTTAATCTAGAAGACTCTGCTTTTTGGTGTGCTGTGGGAATTCCCAGTGGGACTCACCCTGTGGACTGTACACGAAACATTTAGTGGCCAATTGTGGAACAATACCAAAGAATGTTTTCAGCTGAAATTTGGGTGAGGATACTGCATGTGGGCATGTCACTACTTTTTGGTGAATAGCTGTTGTCCAAGGATTTGAAAAAACACAAAGCCACTGAATTAAACCTTTTGTAGAAGATTACTTGTATGAAGACAGTTTCTGCACCAAAACTTGAGCTATTGGACTTTTATGTTTTCCTTCATTTATTTTGCAAAGGCTTCCCTGGGAAAGAAGACTGGGTTAGCAGGTTCACAGCACTGGGGAATGAAGTTGGTGTTACCTAATCCAATATCAGAAGAAACAACCGAAAGGTTTTGTGAACAAGTTAGAAATACACAGTGATTATGAAGACTGTCATTCAGTGCCTGACTGCCCTTCTGAGTAATGATCCTTTCCCTCTTGCAGCTGAGGGCTCGGTGTGTGGGCACATGGAGGGCAGTTCTTGAGCCAACTGGCACCTCTGGGTTAGAGAGTCTTCATTGTTGAGCACACAGCGCTGCGTTGTTACTGTTTTCTACAGTAAGATCATTTTCTTTGTTTTAAAGTTCTTGATAAATAGACATTTAATCTAGAGTTTAAAAAAGGAGGATTTTTTAAGTCTTATTTGTGATTATAGATACTTAGTGGAACTTGGACATAATTTCTTGTATTTCTACGTTAGTACCTAAACAAGAAGAAGAAAAACCAGGAAAACCAAACCATCTGCCCCTGAAATTCCATCTTTGTTAATCTAATCATGTCTCTTGTAGCTATTTTCTCTTGGAATTTTAGTGACAGGTCATAAAGGACCACCTAACTTATTCAGCTGGAAATGATGGAGTAGTTCATGACCTTCTGAAACAAACATATTAGTTTTCCTACTGCCAGTTGAACTCCTTAATCAGAGAGTTGAGAAAATTATCTCTAGAGACTCCTGTCTGATTGCTTTACTGCTAATGAAAGATTCCCAGAAGAATGAAAAGACTTTTATGTTTTCCTGCTTTGTCTTGATTCAGTCAGAAGAGAGATTTTTGGTGGTTCTTAATTAATGCACTTCTTTAAAACTGTTTTGTGTTATGCTTTCTTGATAGTATTTAATATACCAGTGATACACAAATAAAGTACCTCATTTTCTTCTGTGTGCCAAAGCTACCGGCAGCTTTGAAGTGTGTCCCTGCCAGGAAACACGATCCTGACGTGCAGCAAAGTAGCAGAGACAAGTTTTAGAGTGTACTTGGTACTGTGGTCACATCTGGATTCTAAAGATATGTTTTATGTTTTATAGCTCTCCATCAGTAACATCTCTGTGCTCAGTGCCTCGTGGATCATCATCGGTGCCACTGTGTAAGTCAAGAACAGAGAGGAGTCTGTGGCGCTTTTGGCAGGCGCCGCTTCCTCGCTCTGCAAGCCCGGCTGTGTCAAATGTGCAGCGTGTCTGAGCTCCAACAGACCACCAACATAAATGCCCTCTCTTTGTCTAACGATGGCATCAGTTCCTCTCTGGTATTAGTACCTGGCACTGCGTAGTTGGCGCAGCTTTTACTTTCTCCATGGTTTTCCTTTGCAGGAAGGGTGCAGAAGCAATTTTTGGCCATTTTTTCCCCCTAATATTTCCGTCTCCTCAAGCAATATAAACCAGCAATATCTCTGCACATCCACGTTTTACTGGTGCATCAGCTGTGTCCCCACCTGATCGCAGTTTGCATTTTCTGGCTTTTGTATGGCAGCAGTCCATGGTTACTATTGCTTCCTCCTGAATGCTTGTATGTGTATGTCCTACGCGTGTTGTCATTTAAATGGTGTCCTCACCCTTACCTAGGCATGGATTCCAGTTAAGAGGGGTTTTCTTTTTCACTCCACAGAGCATTGAGTGCTGTGATAAATGATGCACTGCCTCAGGCTCTTGAGCCAACCCATACGGCAGCTGTGAATGGGAAGATTCTTCCACAAGTCTCTTTTAGTTCTAGAAACTACACTATATTCACTAGAAATTTCATTCCAAAAGTTCTTGTGACAAAAGTAATCTTGGAAATCCAAAGAAAAGTGATAGCCTTTTATTCTTTCCAGGGGCCTGTGGGATGAGGTTGCCTAAAAGCATTAATCCTTGAGATTACAGTAAGGGTATTATCTTAATTTATAAGCCAGCGCAATGATTCATGGTGTTGCATATGTGGGAAAGCAATACTCTGGAACCCCAGAAAGAGCAAGGTAATTATTTCCCAATGTTAGCAACATTTGTGTGTGTCAGTGCTTACCCTGTGACCTCCTGGCTAACCTGAGATGTAGGCACACCATAAAGGTATCTTGAGCTCCATCTTCCACTGTGTCCGTTGGCAACAGCCATGTGCGTTTGGGAAGTGTCCAGTCACAGTTTAATAACCAAAGGGTCGTGTGTTGAAAATGGGTACAAAACACATGAAAGGCTTTGGCAGTAGCAGCTCTGCTTGTTCAAAGGAGTTGTGGCCATAGGTACCAAGTATCTGTTCTGAAGAAGCCAAACTCAGGACAAGCCACTTCTTAGAGCCCAGTGTAAATCTTATCTAACACCATGCAAGTCTTGGATTGTTGGGCCAACACACCTTTTGGGGCTGACTATGTTTTTACATAGTCAAATATGCCAACCCCCCACCCCACAGCAAGGATCTTGCTTGAAAAGATCCTGGGCATGATCTCATCCCATAAATTAGTGATTCAGGGTTGATTTTTAAGAAAATATTTTTCAAGATTTTATTTTTACTGGAAAGCTTTTTTAATTTTCTAAGGAGAATTGATGACTTCAGTTCACTGTGCATCTTTGGAACTGTGCACAGGGTTTTAGCTTGAAAAAATAAAAGTGGATGCTTTTTTATTTGACAAAAACCTTGCTGATTAGTGTTAGATCAGACCTAATTTCAGCAATGTAAACTGTTCCTGTGGATCTATCTTGAAAGAAGTGTCGATGGTTACGGAGTTGTCGTTCAAAGCTATTTTGCAAGTGCTTTGTGCTCTAATCCATCTTGGGAATTGTGTGTTACTTGCTGTAGCTGTGGCTTCCAGTCATCCCTGTCTATTTTGATCAAATAAATCAGATAACATAGTTTCTACTCCCAGTCTGATGGCTGTTAAACCTCCTAAGAACTTCAGGTTATTATAGTTATGTGAAGAAGCCAGCTGCCTACCAATAGATAACTGCTCGTGTTTTTTATCCCATTGTAGACTGAGATAACAGTTTTTATAAATGAGTTGTTCTTGGAAAGCAAATTAAAGGCATAACGAATGTTGTTGAAGCACAGCCGTAGTTCGTTCTTCAGTTGTTTTGGCCCAACTCCTGTTAAAACTGTGAATTGGTATTAAGTAATAGCTGACAGGTTTGAACTTGGCAGATATGAATTTTAGGAATCATCGTTTGGAATTCGGCTTAGATGGAAGGAGAATAATACTGGTAGCCACAGCTTTATAAAAAGGCCAGCCATAGTCCTCAGGCCTTTTACTGCTCTTCTAGATCATCTTACCACAGTGATGCTTGATGTCCATCAGCCTTCTCTTGCACAAATATTCCCAGAGAGCTACTTGCTTTATTTATCTGTCAGTGGAAACCCAGTGGTGTCATGAAAGGTTAACACCACATCTGGTCTCCAGCTTTCTGCTGGACAACTGATCTAGTTTTACTTGAGACTGCTCGCTTGAAAAAGGAGTAAGTAATTGCACTCTATAATTACAGTGTATAAAATCAAGTACAACTGTACTGAAATGCAGTATCCAGAAATAATAAACAGCTCAAATTTAATTACAAGCTCATTCATTATCTTCACAAAAAGTTTGCAGGTGAAATAAATACTGAACAGCTCAAAATCAAATTGGCAAACTGCAACTGAACAAAATCTTGTAACAAAATTTTGTGAAGCATAACTTAGTTGTTTTCTATGAACTCTTCCATATAGAGTTTTCTTTGAAAAGGGCAGGTAGGGTTTGGTACGTTACTTCTTCCAGCAATTTGAATATGTTCTCTAGCATGCAATCTACAGAAATTATTAAAGCATTATCTGATTTCATAACAAAATGACTAGAGCAGAACAAAAGATTTCTATTTATCACTGGACCATTCTGTTGTTGTTAAGGTATCTCCTGGGCTTGAAGTGTCTACTGCCATTTTTCCCTTTGCAATCACTGATGTATGAAGCACTGGACCTATTTTAAACTTAATGATGTTACTTCTGTTATTGATGCTTCCAGAATCAAATACTAAATAACCCAAAGTTAATGATTTCAACGTTCATCAATCTCACCAAAATGAGCTGTGTATTTCCTCCCCTTCTCCCTGTGCAAAATTGCATATTAAGAAGCTGTTTAGTTTAAAAAAAAATGTAGTAGTAGAAGGAATAAGCATACTGTAGGATTGGGTTTACTGGCTGGGCAGCAGTCTGAGGAGTGGCTGCTTCCTGTGTAATTGCACGGCTGTGCCAAGGCTGGACGAGTAGATTTGTGCATATAGAAACAACAAACAAGACTGGTTTTCATGCCAGGATAGAAGTTTTCAGATGGTATTTAATGGTGTTGGTTCCTATTGCTGTTATTGGAAGGCAGTCTTAGAGTCATAGAATTGTTTGGTTGGAAAACCTTTGAGATTGAGTCCAACCGTACCTGTCCACTACTAAACCAGATCCTTAAGTGCTTCATCTACCTGTCTTTTGAATCCCTTCAGGGATGGGGACTCCACCACCACCCTGGGCAACCTCTACCAGTGCCTGAGAACCCTTTCAGTGAAGACATTTTTCCAGATGTCTAATCTGAACCTGCCCTGGTGCAACTTGAGGCCATTTCCTCTCATCCTGTCACTGGGAGAAGAGACCAACACCCACCTTGCTAACAACCTCCTTTCAGGGAGATCTCTCTCCTCAGCCTCCTCTTCTGCAGGTCAAACCACCCCAGTTCCCTCAGCAGCTCCTCATACGGAGCTGTTTTCCAACAGCCCATTTGGAAATTGGTTTTAAGGTGTCTTGACTTTGTCCATGTTGTCAAACTGCAACAGTGGGTCTGCTGCTCTGGAACTGATTGCACCAGGCTCTCACGTTGCGTGTGGCAAACCACTGTCTGAGCTCCCAGCACAGCAGATATTTTAAGGGGAGACATCAGGTGTTCTTGTGCTCTGGAGGTCTCGCTGTTAGAATCTTTTAAAGCCCATGCAACCTTTCATAGTTTTTTTTTTCCCCCTGAGTTCAAAACAGTTTTAGATTATACTTTGAACTGAGCAGAGGGTTAAAGGACAACAGTAGTAGCTTGTAAATAACCCTGCCCACTGATTTCTTAGTCGGGGTTGTCCATAGCCGTTAGGTATGGACAGAGAAGGAGATGCAGATTTCTTACTTTTCACCTTGGGCAGAAGTTTCCATTAACAGGTACGTGACAGGGTATTTGTCTGATATTATCGATGTAGAGAAACTCATGGAGAGACTGTGAGGTGAAGACTTTCCCCCTCCACAATGTAATGGAAAGCTGCTTTTTTTCTGTCTGATCTATATGCTTGAAGAACTGATCAGCTCTACAGATGTCATACCCTCTCTTGCTGTCAAGGTGGGCAAATTCAAAATTTCCTTTCCCCCTTTTCCAAAACTGACATTGCTTTCTTGCCTTTGAGTCTGTTTCCCCTCTGCGTTGTCAAAAGCAGCTGTGGATGGGCAGTGGAAAGCAAGAGATGCTTCCACTTGGCCCAGATTCTGAAAGCTTTCAGGTTTTTCTTTGACCAAAACTGTTTTGGAGCAAGCTTGCAGTCTTTCCTGCCAGTGTAGTAGTGTCAGCTGTAGCGTGGTGGACATCATATTTCCACAGCTGAGATGTCTGATAACGTGTTGTTTCTTGTCGGCTTCATCAAGAGTGACTGTGTTTACGTCTAGGAAGACTGCTGTTCTAAAACCAGTCAAACACATGAAAAGTAAAGTATTAATAAAGACCTTTGGCCTTACATTTGGCAAAGGGATTCAGGATAAATCAAAAGGAAGCTTCCAGTGCCTGACACACTTTGCTGCTGACAAAATGTCACAAAATGGAAATAAAGCCGAAACTTGTAAGAAGTTGTATTCAAAAGCAGCTTAATTAATGAGTGGGTTTCAGGTTCTGTCTTTGCAAACATGACAAATGGTTTTGCACTTATATTCTTTTTTAAAATTACTCTTAAAATATAAAACCCCACTCCATCTCTTGTTTAGTGATGCTTTTTTGAGCACTTTTTGTTCTTAACCTTTTAAATATGTTCAGAGTTCACGACATATCCAGAAAAGTAGAACTCTGAATTCTATCATTTGTTTCATGTAGATGTATCTAGGTGTGATTTTCTGTCCTGTACGTTGTTCTCTGTGCATCAAATTGCAAGTAATATGTACTTAAATTCAAGTGCTGCAAAATATTATATGTTGTCCTTTATTTTGGCAAACCATAATGATGCAGAAGATTTAAGGGACTTGAAAGCATTAGAAGGAAGCTATTGTTCAACAAACTGTAGCTTTCATTCATCCTGTAACTTGTAATAAATGCAAGATGTTGAAGGGAAAGGAGCCAAATATTAGTGTGGTCCTAAGAGGCCAAATGAATAATGGAGCTACTTAAACTTGTCATTCTTCTATCGTGATTACACTCAAATCTAAAATGTACACAGATGTTATTCCTGTACAGATAGTGTCAGTGTTTTCTTCTGCTTTTGATTTATTTGGCATTGTTAAATCTTTTCAGTAATGTTTACAATACAATTGTTTCCTTTTTTTCCCTGTTTTTTAGAGGTTTGGGGTTTGTAAATTTAATTCAGCAGCTATTCCATTATTGCAGAGTGTATGGAGCTGTTAACGTAGCGGAGAGCCCTTGCGTTAGCAGGGTGGACTCACCTTGTCACTTCCAGCTTGGAGGCACACACAGGAGTCTGATGGCAATGACAGCACCTTTCCTTTCACATATGTGTGTCGTGGCTTGCACTCACTTTTATGACTTTGGTTTTGTGAAGACATGGGAGTTCCAGCAGGAGACCTTCTCTATCTCAGCCTCAGCTACTGCGCAACAGCGGTGATCGCTGTGGTCAGAGGAGGCTGGTGCTTAGGTGGACTTTATTTTGGGAAAAGGGTTCCCATGCTAAAATTCCTACGTTGGATCTGTGGAAAGAAAAAAATGTGGATTTAGACTGATTCATAATCCAACAAGTTGGAAGTTGCTTAACCTCTCCTAATGCTCCGCAATCTGACCCCTATGGCTGCTTACAGAATAAAAGGCTCTCAATAGCTTGTGAAGGTCTGGTGTAACAGAGGGAAGCAAATGAAGTTTCTCTGTGTGTGGCTGTGCTGTGTGTCAGTCCAGCTCCTGTCTGTGTGTGTTCCCTGAGATCACATCTGCTGACCTTCACGTGCTGTGAGAAATCTGGGCTTGATGAGACCCACTTCAGTCACCGAGGTCTTTCCTGGAGTCTGTATTGCTGTGTGTCTGGGAGCCTGAAAAATAAACAGTTCCTCAGAACACACTCAGAGAGATTTTTGTGGCACAAAGAGAGGCAAATTGAGGTGTGAGGGGTTTTGCATCTTTGATTCTTGTCTTAAGGCTGGCTCTGCAAGAGTAGGGATGGTGGCCTGGACGCAAATGTGACCTGTTGCACCTGGCTGCACTAAAATAGAGGTGGCAGCAATTTAAAACCACAAGAAGTTCTCTCTGCTGAAGTGAGTGCAAGTCATTGAATGTGGTGCTTGCATGACATGAGGAACAAGTCAAAGCTGTAGTTATAATATTAGATACTTTTCCTTTGTCTGTTACTTAAAATCGACTTGTTCTTTCCCTAAAGAAACTTCCATGTGGTGAAAAAAATAAGGGAAATCTTTGGAAAATGCTGCAATGCCAGTATTGGACAGACTGATGCAAACCTCCTAAATCTCTTTCTCCCTGTAGTGCTATGCTTTAGCAGACTTCCTTAGCAGAAATGCTTACATTCTGTAGCTTCTTCTGACATACAATAAGCTTAAATCAGAATTAAATCCCTCTGAAGAAGTGAGTGATTGGTGTTACACCGGTGCCAAAGCTGCTATGAGATAAGTCAGGAATCCTGTGTAATTTTTATTGCATTAGGTGTATAAAATGCAGCTTCTGACTGGTTTAAGGGAAGTAAAACATCCTCTATGTCAGGATGGATGTATTTCTGTCAGAGAAAAGCTATCACTCAAAACCAAGCTGTGCCACACTGATGATGAATAAGCATGGATGTTGTTCATGCAAAGCAATGTTTTTCCATCCGTGTGTGTTAGACTGAGCATAATATAATTTTTAGTGTATGTGAATGCTGGGAACCAGCACACAAACTGGTTGTTTTGCTGCTTGGCCTGGTGGGCTCTGTGCTGCCTGTGGAGCAGCAAATCCAGCACAGCAACTTGTCACAGCCAGGCTTGGCTCCAGCAGCTTATTTTCAAACACCAGCAGTTTCCAGAGGTGAACACGGAAGGTGATGTTGCCTGGGTTATATTAAGTAGTTACTGGTGTGTTGGGTCAAAATCCAAAGCTGGCTGTTGTTTCCCTTTACCTGTAGTCTTGAATAAAAAAGGATTCCTCCTTTTGAGGAACATGGGAACAAACTTAATTCCCCCCCTTCCTATTTATTTCAGTATCAAAGGAAGAAAAATACATAATGATTCCATGAAATTGTGGATTATTTGGGTAGTTCTTATATCTGTTCAGAATCATTGTAATCACAATTTATAGTACATAGTAGGGGGTGGAACTCAAGAGCTGTGAAGGATGCTGAAATGATTCTTCCAGTGTGTGCTTAGGCTTAGAATTCAGCTTTTTGTGGGTTTATAAATGTCTGAAGTTTGCTATATTTGACTGCAACTGGTAAGCACCTGGTTTTTACCTGTAGGGGTAAACCTTCATTGGGATTTAAATTCCATACAAAGTACAGTAAAAGGTGCATTAAAAGCATATAATTAATCACTTTTAAAATAAGATGCTAAGGTTGCCTGCTCTGTACAATAAGAATGCAAGATGTCCATTGTTACAAAATCATTTGACTGCGTGAAGCCCTGTTATTTCTAATTAAAGGTCCAAGAACACCCAGCCAATCCAGTAATTTGTCTCAGACATCTCTTAATGCCTTATAACAATGAAAAAAGACCTCCCTCTTTCCTTCTCAAACTCCTGCAGGCATGAGTCATTTTTTGTGTTTGACCAGTGGTGATAAGGAAGCAAATGACACCTTATGTGTGCTTGCAGCACACCTAAAATTAGCATATGTATTTTTGTACCATGCTTTTGATGTTAGGGCTCTTTTCTCCAGGAGGAATGAAGCTATATAGCATCCCAGTTTTTCCCTTATACAATGAAATATAAATGACACTACTAAATATTTGTTATTTTGTACTTGTCTCAGAATAATGCAGAATTTTATTTAATGGCATGCAGATTTTTCACAGTTAAGGAGTTTGAAAACCAAATGCTACATGGTCTCTAGTTTATGACCCAGTATCCCAGGAGGGTGCTATAATTTGTTTCCTTGGGATATATGTTGTCATTGACTGTTTTGCTCTCATCTTCCTCTGGGAACAGTATGGATACTTGCACATTCATAGATGCATTTTATGTAGTTTCTGGATAAGAAGGGTGGTGCCTCCAGTTTTCTCCCTTTATGCATGTGGTAGGTAAAGCAACAGTGTTAAGCCTGTTGGCATCATAGGAACCACTGCTCCCATGGTCTAATGGCAAGCTGAATATCCATTAGAGAGAGTGTGTAGTAGAAGGAGGAAACTTAAAACACTGTTTTCGTGTTCTGAATATTTCCATATAGTATTATAAACAAAAATGGTGTTCAAGTTTCCTCTAGAAATAAAAATAAACACATAGGGATGATGTGGCAAACAGAGAAAGTTTTTATAGCTGAGTAGCACAGAGCTAACTGCACTGTAGTTTAGGTTGCAGCATTGCATCCGTCATAAATCCAATTTTCAGAAGTTTTCCAAGCTGTAAAAGTGCTTCAGTCTGAACCTTTGCAAGGTGTTTCTCTGCCTGAGAATGAACTTTTCTTCTTTTTTCAACTGAAGTGTACCCGAATTCTCGATTTTGTTAGCACTTCCAGAGCAGTAGTTGTTGTAATAGCAGTGGGAAGGCTGGAGCCATTCCCTGGCAGGAGGATACAGCGTGTGTGTGAAATACTGATGCTATAAGGTACAATGAGATATGTTGTGTTATCTGTCGAGCTCAATCACCCTTTGTGGTAAAGGGATTGTAATGCTTATCATAACAAGCAAGTTAGTTGCCCAGGGAGATGTAATAGAGCAGGCTTTTCTACAGGACTTTGCCAGTGTGTGCTAATCTTGACTTACAGTATTGTGTCTGCTCCTTTGCTTTGCTGATCTTTGAGCGACTTCGGTGCGCGTTACATTGCAGTGAATCGCGTGGTGATGTTCAGATGAATGTAGAGTAGGATTAGACCAAAAACCCATTATCCAGCCAGTCCTCAGGAGGTATAAAGTGACAGGGCTCCTGCCTTAGCTGGAAGTACTCGTTGTTCAGAGGAGTGCAAGAATGATTCATGTCAGAGGCTTTTTGTTGTACAGCTTCCAAACAAAGCAGTGGGAATGGTGTGGATTACTGTCTTCTGTGTCATTAAAAATAATCTTAGAAACTGATCCCTTCCTTGTCTCTGTCTATGAATTCTGGCACCTCAGTCAGTGTTTCGGGTATGTAATATTTCCTTCTGCAATTTGAAATCTGTTAACCATGGCACTCCTTAAATTTATTTTTATAGGCCACTAGAAAATTGTGCAGTTAAAGGAGGTATTGTTGTCTTGATTTTATAATTTCATTTGCATTTTGATTCATGACAGATTTGATGTCAAGTCCTGCCCAACACTGGCTGATGTCCAGAGCTAGGTGATGTTCACAGAAAGAGAATTTATTTACACAGCAGTTTTCCTTCATCCCCGAGTTGTGCTTTGCAAGAAGTGCCCCTCAGCCACCCACTCACAGCTCTCTGAAGGAAAAGCTTCAGCTCCTGTTTGTACTCAGTTAACTCTCAAGCTCTCATTGAGCTGCTGTCCAGCAGCTTCTCTAATGTTGCTGTTTGTGTGTCAGCCTTTAGTCCTTTCTTCTCACTTGTATTTGCTCTGCGTGTCAGCTCTCCACACCGTACAGGTGTTGTAGAAATCTAGACTGAGTGTAGGAGGACATGAATGCCTTGTGCTTTTTCCATTCTTGATGCAGTATTTCAGAGCAATAGTTCACCTGAGATGAAAAGCTAATACAACTTTAAGCTGTTATTAGGTTATCCAGATAGTGCTTTAAGTTAATAGACTTCAAACAGTTTCAGTTGAAAAATACAGCGAATGAATGAGGATTTCTGTGGGCTGATGAGATGTTATTCTGGCTTTAGTATCAATATGCAGTAAAGTCTTACAGCTTTACAAGAAGTCTGAATATGAATTTTCAATCTTTTATTAAATGTGGGTATTTTATCACTATTTATTCCATCCAGCAGCAGTGATTGTGATTGGTGTGTTACAGACAGCTCCTGTTACCAGTTGCTCCTCTGTCTCACAGTTCCAGAACTTGCATCACAGAAATAATTTTGCCTATTTAAGTATTCTTTGGAGTTCTGTAGGAACATTGAAAATGTTGCTGTCCTCCCTGTGTACAGACAACTGATGCCACGTGTATATAGGGGGATGTTTTGGAAACGTATCTGGTTGAACTGCTCCAGTGCAGTGGGAGTTACAAAAGCCATCTTACCTGGACCCTGCCCGTGCTCACTGGAGTCCTTCGCTGGCCTCTTGAGTTTGGAGCAGGGTCTGGCTGCTGAGACCACAGTCAGCTTTTCCTAAGAAAATATTTGTAATACTGTGTGTTGCCTTTGTTATGCCCAGGTAATATTTAGGAGTCTTTTAAATCATGCTACTGATGCAAACTGTATTAACTAATAGTTCATATTTCAGATTTCATTTAACTATTGATGTTCCTGTTCAGGACAATACTAGTCTTGTGACTAAGATGTTGGGTGCTTGCTATTAACCTCTAGTTCTTTCTCTCCCCTGCCCCTTTTTTAGAGGCCTTTGAGTCTTTGCTTCGCTTTGCTGAAAACCGCACAAGTTCCCTGTTTGAGACAGCTTACAGACCTATGGCAAAAGAAGCAGCAGAGCCTGTTAAAGAACTTTTTACAGACATCTCTCTCTATATTCTGGGTGCAGAGACTACAGTGGAAAGTGCAGTATTACGGTTCTTTGACAGTCTCTTTCCTCTGGTGTATAGTCGGCTAATAAACCCGGGAATTACAGATTTATCAGAGGACTACACGGAGTGTCTACGGCTTACAAGGCAAGACATAAATCCTTTTGGACGCTATTCTAAAAACATGGTTACAGAGCTGTCAAAATATCTTTGGGCAAGTAGGATGCTCAGCCAGGCCCTCAATCTGGGCATTGAAGTGATAAATACTACTGAACATGCAGCTCTCACGAAGGAGTGTAGCAAAGCTCTAGTGAAGATGCAGTACTGCCCGCATTGCCAGGGCCTGACGCTAATCAGACCCTGTGTTGGATATTGTCTAAACGTAATGAGGGGCTGTTTAGCCAGTGTGTCAGAACTGGATGTGCATTGGAGGGAGTACATCTCCACATTGGAATATCTGACTAATGAAATGGCTGCTTCACACGACCTGGAAATTGCACTGACGGGAATCCGGAACTCCATCAACGAAGCCATCCTGCATGCACAGCTGAATGGACCACAGCTCTCTGCTACAGTAAGTGCTCTCTTAATTATTTGCTACTCACTTTTATCACTTTTATTATTTGGTGAAAAAGCATTTGAACGAGTTGTTGTTGTCTTTGCATCAGTTTTTGTGTCTGCACCTGGCTCTTTGATCTGTGAAAGCATTGCAGGTAGTTATGATCGGCTTCAGTAGGCTCTGCTTTGGAATGGAAGGATTGGGGGGAATTTTGTTCCTTGGGAAGCAACCCTGTAAAGCAGATAGCTCAGACTTGTCTGTAGAATTTTATGAACAAAAGAATTGGGGTATATGTATCAACAATATATTTTCATACTCTAAAACATCTGGTTCTGTAACTCTAAGGGGCAGCGTTCCCCTGACGTGAGATTTGTAGCGTGTGGAGATGTTCCACAGCAATCAGTATAAGGAGTTAGAGGAGTGGGTTTCTAATTAAAGGCAAAGACATTGACTGTTTAATCATTTACTTTTGTGTAGACTGAGGCATCAGGATGGTGGCAAGGGTCTGTAATGAGTACCCATCATACAAAGGCTGGGAAAAGAGCATGAAAAAATCAAACCTATTTGAAAGCCTTTGCACAAGTAAAGGCTAAAATTACACTTAAAGTGAATCCACTTTTGTATGTGGTAGGTTAAGAAGGAAAGAACTAGGATTGTAAATAGTAGCAGCATTTGACTGGCAGGTGTTCTCTCAAGGTGTTGAAGATTTGACCAGAAATTATTGAAATGACTAATGTTGCAGCTGACTACATATGTATGAAGCTCGACATGATTAATGGATTAAAAAAATGTAACACTGTGGCCTTAATCTAAAAATATGAAGATAGCTCTGCCTGTTTTGAAAGTAAAGGAATTCTTGCAGAGAAAAAATGAGGGAAATACACAGATCTAAAAACTTAAGTCACATCAAGTCACCGTATTGTGCAACATAAAAAAATACGGCAAAGAGTCTACAGAAAGAAGTTATGGCTTCTAGGGGTATTCTAAACTTTACTAGGAGAAAGATATCTGTATGCTTGTAATTTTTTAAGGTATCTTATATCACAGATCTCTTCAATCTAGACCTCCTGACAGAACCAGGGACTTACAGGCAGTATATTATGTAGATTATAAAAAAATCCAACCAACTCCAACTGCTTCTAGTAATCTGATAAAATTCTCACTTGATGTTTGCAGTTATGTCAGTTCACATTGTCTCAGGTTCTCCTTTCCTTTTCATCAATGATGTGTGTCTGCTAATTTCTCTGACATCTGAGGATAAACATGAAAAAAGACAAACAGATCTGTCCAGGTTCCTGGGTAGTGCACAGTAAGCACTGGAGCCGACGGCGCTGCGGAGCAGCAGGTCTGCGTCGTGCTGATGTCCACTTGGTGGTGTCATAATGTACCCCATAAAGCATGGTTGAACCTAGAACACGTGCTAAACAATGTTCTTGCATCTGCTCTAACTTTTACTGAGATGTTAATTTATGGGTGTCTAGAAGGAAAATGAAAATCAAAGTATGTTATTATTATATGTATTAGTTTTATCTCTTACAGCTTCATTGCTGATGACAGATATAATTAGGAATGAAGGTAAGCTTTCTGGGTAGTAGAAGCGAAAAAGGTCTGACATGTGCAGCATGTAACAAAATGCTAAAACATAATTCTGCATGGCATTTGTCAGCTGTGTAATGAACATGCACTTTCTTCACTCACTAATGGTGTAAAGTTCATAATCCAGGTGAATATCGGGTAATTACAGATGAAGTCAGGGAGTGTATTCCTTTAAGCTGATTTGGAAGCAGAATGATCATTCAAATAATTTTATTTGGGTCTTTCTCAGTTCCCTAGCAGTAACTTTAAACATTTGCCTTCTATTGGGAATGAATTCAGCAAGTGATGTTGTGTTTGAAATTAATCCCTTTTTTTCCCCAAAGTTATCTTTGTTTTCTCTCTGTGCACAGAAGAAGATTGTGTGTTGTTTAGGGACTGCTCAGTAGGGTAGAAAAGGATGTTTTCTGTTTGGAAATAAGAACTGGTCTCTTCTCTCAGGTGACCAGTGACAGAACCAGAGGGCATGGACTCAAGCTTCGTCAGGGAAAGTTTAGTCTTGATGTGAGGAAAAAGTTCTTCACTGAAAGGATGATTGGCCATTGGAATGAGCTGCCCAGGGAGGGGGTGGAGTCGCCGACCCTGGAGGTGTTTAAGGGGAGACTGGATGAGATACTGAGTGCCATGGTTTAGATGATGGTTGGTGTTAGTGTTGGGTTATAGGTTGGACTTGATGATCTCAGAGGTCCTTTCCAACCTTGTGACACTGTGATACTGTGAACTGTACGCAAGCGTATCCTTGGTCTTCTAGCTTTTTCAGTTGTCAGCAGAGTAAGATTATATTTTGAAGACAGAGCACGTTCCTGTATTGGAACAAGCATGAATCTGATACTGATTTAAGACTTTACTGATTGGTTACAGAGAATAACCATTATTTAGAAAATTGAGCCTAATTAAGCTGTATTTCCTTCTCTGAAAAAAAACGGAAAGGAGTTCACTCCACTGCTTCAGGATTTCCGGCCATGAAATGGCTTCTCGGAATCTGGAGTCTCTTTCTCAATTACACTGGGGCCCTTTTCTGCACTGCTGATGAGATTTGTACCCAGTGTATTTACTATTTTTTAAAAATTATTGGACCTTTTTTCCAGAAATGATACCTTCTCTTTTCCCTTCAAACAAACGTAGAGACCTTTTTCTGTCCATGCAGTGTGCTCTTCAGCTTCCATGAAAGTGGAAATGTTTTAACTTATGAACAGTTTCCATTACAAATATTGTAATTGGTTTCATTCAATTATAAATTATCTATGGAAAACTCATTCAGGAAAGCAGAGCACTCCTAGTAATTTTCATTTATCCTGAGGCAGCCTGAATTAATGTACCTGCCCTCTTAGGAATAGTTTTACATTTCTTAGTAGATAATATGGCTAAAAATTAGAGTTCTTTTTTAGCTTGCTACCTCTCTGGATGGTGATGAATAATGGAAAGATAGATTCTATTTTCTTTAAAATAGGGGGAAGGGGTGAAATAAACCAATAAAGCACTTAGGGTACTTTACTCAAATGAGGTGCACTCAATTATTATGAATTTTTTAAAAAATCCTATTTGTATGAAGAGTGCATAACTTGAAGAGGTTGGCCTCTGCTGATCTTGCCCATTATAGCCAAGGGATTTGCTGGGACAGCATGTGTGAAAGGTCACCTTTAAGATATTAGTAATCTCTCCTCAGATTCCTCCTGAATGTGCCATGCCATTTGTTCAATAATACTGGCTTCTATCCAGTTTACTTAACCTAATGTGGTCCAGCCCTGGTCTGCAGCATCAGCAATCACAGTCATTACTTTCTGGTTTGTCTGCTGGAATCTAATTGTCTTTTGCAGTGGTAGGAGCTCTGGCTGCTGCTTGGTGCCAGCTGCAGAAACCAGGTTTGTTCACCCTTCCTTATTGGTTTTTTTTGAGAATTTTTCTCCTTTTTCTTTTAATTTTTGTGTTTGTGTTCTAAAGCCGGTCTCATTTTTCATGTATTCAGGCTGACTGCTGCATTCCAAACTCTGTGTTTGTACATTTTTAATATTTAATAGAATTTTTAAATTCTATTTTACTTTTTTTATTTAAAGTGAAAATGAAATACTCTCAACTAAAGTGCAACCGAGGGGAGAGGCAGTTCTGAAACTCGTGGTGGCCACTGGCACTGCGGGGAAGTGTGTCACCAGGTGGTGAAACAATGCTGTGTGTGCCTGTACAGCCTGGAGCTGAGTCCCAGTAAGGTGGTGGTGCAGTGCTTGGGTAGGGCTAGTGAAGGCTGGCTTGGGCTAGTGAGGGCTGGCTTGGGCCAGCCAAGGGCTGTGCATGGGAATAGGTACTGGGAACACAATGTATGAGTTACAGGGGATTTCTGTTGGATTGCAAATATTTGGGATTGCCTGACCCCACTATTACTCAGGGTATTACTTCAACAGACCATAATGCACAGATCATTGGTGTTTTGCAGTGGAAATAACCTCACTTGAGCCCACAAGTCCAAGATGATGTCTCCTGCTCCCAGTATACATTTTTAGTTTGCTTAAATACCCTTGCAACCAATACAGAGTTTATCATTTATGCAAGATATGATTTAAAAAAATAGTAGTCATTGTCATACTGGGGCTGAGTTTCAAGCCTGAGTTTGCCTCTCACCACCTGGTTTCTTTTCTTTAGCTGCTGCATGGTTGGTTTAAAATTGAGGGAATTCTGGTGATGGGGGAAATGGAATCACTTTGGCTGTTGAAACAATGCAGTAGAACCCACCCCATCTTCCTGATCCTGTCATAAATCTCACAGTTAACAAGACTTTTTGCAGGTAGTGCTGTTTCGAGCTGTTCAATGAAAGAGTTTTTTAATGTCAGATTGAGGAGTTCTGGGCTTTCTGGCACCAGATCCCTGGTTTTGCTGGATTTCCGAAGCAGCAGCTGAGAGTGCAGGACTTGGAGTTGCAGAGAACAACTGCAAATCTTCTCCTCTGCTGCTGCAGAACATATCCCAGTGCTGCAGCTTTGGCCTTCAGTCGGGCTTGATTGTTGTGCTTGCAGAGCAGCACTGCTTTTCCTGTCTCTGAAAGGCACTGATGATCTGTGGGGTGGTTTTCCTGCCAACAGGTGGGAGCTTCAGAGTCAGTGCCCTGCTCAGGTACAGATTTTCTCTTGGCTTTGGCAATTCATGATTCTAGAGAGATTTCTCTCAGTCTGTGGGACAGAATATATCACTTCGCTGTGTCAGAGGAGTGTGCTGATGTCTCATGGCAGAAGGACAGTTCTTTCATTTAGTAGATGAGGGTGGGGAGGCCCTGGCACAGGTTGCACAGGAATGCTGTGGCTGCCCCATCCCTGGAGGTGTTCAAGGCCAGGTTGGATGGGGCTTTGAGCCCCCTGATCCAGTGGGAGGTGTCCCTGCCCATGGCAGGGGGGTTGGAACTGGATGGGCTTTGAGGTCCCTTCCAACCCAAACCATTCTGTGTTTCTATGATTATCATTTCTATGATTATTGCCCACACTGTTAAGCTCTGTGATCCTGGTTCCCTCTGGGCTTCTGGAGATGGTGATTTGTTCCCTGTTCCACCACCGTGCTCGGTGCTGAATGGGTGGCTGGCAGGGATGGTGTGGATTGGTTGCAGTTGCTGGGTCACGCTCCGGCAGCGAGCTGCGTGGGGACACCAACCCTGCTGTTTGGTGCTTTTCTTTATGCTTTAAATCAAAGGGCAGCGAGGCCTCATGGAAATACTTCTTTGGAATAGAAAAATTCAGTACTGCTAATGTTGCTGTATACCATTGCTCCATTTGTCAAGGGCACAGCAGAGGAGAGATGTTCAAAGAAGAAACACTTTATAGTCTGAATTCCACTTCAGCTCACTTGAATTTGAACACATAATTACCTGCTGTTGTTTCAAACGCTTTTCCCAGGTATTGCTACAACCTCTGCTCTGCATGCAGCTTCTTGTGAACCTGCCTGCCTGCCCTCGTAGTGGAAAATGTGATGTGTGTTAGCAGAAATGTTTGGGAATGCACATATTCCTCTGCGTTGCTCTTGCTGTAATGAAATTCATAAGCGTTAAAGTACTTATCTTCTTACTAAGGTTATAAAGGCTGAAAATGTATTAAGTTAAGAGGATGTAAAAAGCCACAGACATAATATTTTCAGAATATACAAGATGAAAGTCCACCATATTGTGTTTCTTGATTGTAGGAGTAATAAAAGCAAAAGCTAATAAACGGCATAATAAGAGAGGGTTTGTAAAACCTAGAGATCAGGCATGAGGAGAAAGCAGAATATCTGTGCCTTGAGCCAAAAAAACTTCTTGGAGATGAGCTTGTCAATTAATATGATCAAAGCAATATTAAAAAAGTGGTAGAAGAGTAAAGATAGAAGAATAGACTTTAGGAACAAGAGCAGCTAGAGACACGAAAGAAAATTAAAATCTTGCCATAAATTTTGTGGTAAAAATTCAGCAATATATGGAAGGCTTACTGAAAATAATTTAGGTGATCTGAAATCATTAGGAATAGAGAAGGAAAAAAGAGTCCTGGGAAATAAAAGACCTGAGACCCATTAAAATGATCACCTTTAGAAAAATAGAATCTTAGAGGAAAGACTGCCAGACTTACAGCAGCGGGAGACTGATGTGTAGTAACGTTACAAATTTGAAAAGGAAATGGCCATACTATGAACAAAATAACTTTGTGCTGAGTGAGTTCACAGCAACAAAGAGTTTCTGCCAGCCAGTAATGAACTACTTGATTAATGACATTCAACAGTGTCATAAAACACTCCTGGAGACTTTGGAGAACACTCAGAGCTGAACTCAGGTGCTTTCTTCCTGCAAGTTTTCCAGTTCAAATGATCAACACCAGGTGTTAATAAACCTAAGAGCTGTACTTAGCAGAGGTTAGAGCTGTATTTTCAAATCCTTGTGGTTGGATTACTGAAAATAACTGTAAAAACATACAGGGAAAGCAGTGTTTGTGCAAGATTTGCACTAGAAATTGTGTTAAAAATGGCATTTTGTTTTTTATAAGCCCTTACAGAAGCCTGTTCTGAAAACAGAAATTGGAGGAAATGCCTGGCTATGATGAAGTACCTGTAAATGATCTTGAAGGCACCAGAATGGTTGCCCTATTGAAGCTGTCTGATTTAGTAGTACCTCTTGCAGATGTGATCTTGAATGACACCATCACTTACACTGAAGACATGACCTTGCACATCTTGTTCTCAAGAACCAAAGTTACAGGAATGTACATCAGGGTCAAATCCTTTGTGTATCAAGGGACAGGAGGAGACCTTTTAGAACTGCGGTGAATTGCACTGAAGTCACACCTGGTAATGTAACGAACCTGTTTGTGTGTGAGAGGTCAAAGAAGGGTTTTCAAAGTGGTGTAAGACATATAAAAATGTCTACATCAAAATCTTCTTTCATTTCTCTAGGGCTTTCTACCCATTTATACTGCTCTCATATTATGGTCAGTCATGAATGAATTTTTAAAAATGAGCAGTGGAGCTATATATCTGGAATCAACCAAATTTCATGGAGTATATGGAGTATAATTCTTGTAGTCAGCTTTGGAAGTCCTGCCTCGTGCTGTTTGCTTGATTTAAAAGCATTTTGACACTTGAGTACTGTAGAAGTATTTTTGGAAATAATCATCTAAATCGTTTAATGCATTTGTCTCATTCCCATCTGTTTCAAAAGTTCTCTGGAGAATTAGAGCTCGTGTAGTCTTTGAACAGCTCTTTAAGGGCATACAAGGAGCTTTCTGGTCTGTGTTGGCTAATGAGAGTTCTCTTCCATGCAGATGATTTATACCAAATAGATGATCCTGATGTTAAGGATCATCTCATCTGTAATGATGGAACTGCTTGATATTTAGCATTAGCATCAATGTGAAGTAGGTTAAAATGAAATACGTATATTCCAAAAATATAAATTATTATCAATCAGAGTAGGAATGAAAAACACTGTATAAGTTGAGTTGGTTCTGAGAGATTACCCAACTCTCATGTTATTTAACTAAACATGTAGCTAAGAATTTGGTTTTACATAAATTGTGTAGCCTGAATTTTGCTTTAGCAGAAGTGATCATTCCTTTGGATGTACGTGTCTCTTCATACACGGAGACATCGATGATCTGGATGAGGGGATTGAGTCCATCATCAGCAAGTTTGCAGATGATACCAAGCTGGGAGGAAGGGTTGATCTGTTAGAGGGTAGGATGGCCCTGCAGAGGGACCTGGACAGATTAGAGAGATGGGCTGATTCCAATGGGATGATGTTTAATAAGTCCAAATGTCGGGTACTTCATTTTGGACACAACAATCCCATGCAGAGCTACAGACTGGGGACAGAGTGGCTGGAGAGGAGTCAGGCAGAAAGGGACCTGGGAGTGCTGGTTGACAGGAAGCTCAACATGAGCCAGCAGTGTGCCCAGGTGGCCAAGAAGGCCAATGGCATTCTGGCCTGCATCAGGGATAGTGTGGCCAGCAGGACCAGAGAAGTTATTGTCCCCCTGTACTCGGCACTGGTCAGGCCTCATCTTGAATACTGTGTACAGTTCTGGGCCCCCCAGTTTGGGAAAGATGTCAGGATGTTGGAATGTGTCCAGAGGAGGGCAACGAAGATGGTGAAGGGGCTGGAGCACAAGCCCTTTGAGGAGCGACTGAGGGAGTTGGGGCTGTTTAGTCTGAAGAAGAGGAGGCTCAGGGGAGACCTCATTGCTCTCTACAGCTACCTAAAAGGAGGTTGTAGTCGGGCAGGGGTTGGTCTCTTCTCTCAGGTGACCAGCGACAGAACCAGAGGGCATGGACTCAAGCTTCGTCAGGGAAAGTTTAGGCTTGATGTGAGGAAGAAGTTCTTCACTGAAAGGGTGATTGGCCATTGGAATGAGCTGCCCAGGGAGGGGGTGGAGTCGCTGACCCTGGAGGTGTTTAAAGGGAGATTGGATGAGGCACTGAGTGCCATGGTTTAGATGATGGTTGGTGTTGGTGTTGGTGTTAGTGTTGGGTTATAGGTTGGACTTGATGATCTCAGAGGTCCTTTCCAACCTTATGATACTGTGATACTGTGTGATACTGTGATACATTCCATCGCGAGTCACGTCTCCCCTCCGAACTGACTGCTGACTTGCTGGTAGTGCTTAACCACACTATTAACAATTCATTAATCTATTGTAAGATAAAAAAGTCTTTTCTGCCTGGCAGAGCAGTATTCAAGTTCTCTGTTCCATTCCTAAATATTGTATTTTGTGTCAACATGGAACCTGAAAGTCTTATGCTAAACATTCATATCTACGAAATTGATGGATGTAGCTTTTCCCCAGCTTTTGATCTGAGACCAGCTGTGATTGTGATTAACAATTTGTGGTTAATTACTGTGATTAAATTCTTGGGAATGATAGCAATTTGGGGCTGCTGCCTTCTGACAAAGACTTCTGTATTTCAGAGGGATTGTGGCAGTATTCTTTTTTTCCCTTTTACGGTCAAGATAACCCCTGTTTGGCCTCGTCTGGTTACCAAAGTGTTTGTGGAAAACGTGCCAGATACTTGTGTGTGTTTATGCTCCTGGGAATGCTGTTAAGCTGGTACATAGGTGAGTGTTTTCAGGGGATTGTGCATGCCTGTGTTCAAAAGAGATGAAATTCTCCAGATTCTGGTGTTTAATTTGCATGAGCATATGCTTAAGTAAGGTTGTATGGCCAGGGAGAGTTAGAACTGGATAGGCTTCAAGGTCCCTTCTAACCCAAACCATTCTGTGATTCTAGGATAATAATGTTCATTTTCACCCTGAAGCTGCAAATGCTGAAGAGTGTACGCTGAGTCATAATGCCTGTGTCCTGTTTGACTTTAACTGGATGTTGGAGGAGGAGGAGGAGGGTGTGCCCATGTGGGTCTGATGGCAGGATATGAGCTACAGAGTAGAAATCCTATCAAAACCATAATCATAAACCTGCCAAGATAGCACAGTTGTAATTTTACAGAGACAGCGTTGTCACTGAGCACTCTCTGTCTGTCTTGGAATATATTCTGGTGTAAGTGCTTCACCGTTATTGCAGTTGAAAGATGAAGGACATAAATATGGTAAGAGTCCAGGATTTTGCCTGAAGCACGATGCTGAGCAACACAATCAATGGTTGGAATAATGTTTATGGAAATGATGATGCTCAAGATGACAGATGATGTGCTTAGTGTTTCAACAAGAGTGTATACACTTTATTCATTGTTTCTACTTCTTTCTTATTTATTCCATTCCATGCACCTCTTGTAAGCCTCCCTAGACTGTGCAGTCATCTACTAAAATTGAGTGTTATTTTCTATTACAAAATCAATTTAAACTACAAAAGAGAAATTAGGTATGCAGGGGTTTTTTTTTAAGAAGCTGACTTTCTGTATTGTGGTTTATTAAATATGATGGATTTTGTAGCTGTGGTGCTTTGGAATTTTGGCACTTCTGTTTGTTGTGGTTAATTCTGGTCTTATGAATTAACAAGGCATCAGACAATGAAGTTAGAGTGTTGCTGGGTTGGGGTCCAGTCCCTGGTAAAAAATGCAGCTCTAGCATATTGGCAGCTAGACTGCTTGTTATTCATTGTAAGGCGTCGAGCTATGGGAGTGTTAGATGTTTGACAGCATTGAATAGATTCCAGTCAGCCATACAAACTACCTCCAGTGAAGTGGAAAGGACCATAAAATTGTTTTAGCAACAGCTAATTCTCTTGAGTCTTTTAAGGCGTTTTTTTTCCCCTCTTTTTTTTTTCTTTAACTATTTGGTTGCCAGTGGAGGATTTGCCAATTTAAACAGTAAATATTCCCAGATTGATTTCATTTTTTAAGATTAGTTATGAAAGCTTTTCACTAATTTTGCATTTAGCATAGTTTAGATTTTGAAAGGAAAAAAAAACCTCACACCCACCCAAAGTGTATATTAAGCAAAGGTACTTTTCTTTGAAAAAAACCAGCTGAACTATAAATTAAATCACAAATTCTATAAATAGCTTCCGGTCCTATTTTTGTCAACAAGGCATTTGGGTCCTGGTCTATTAACACGTAGGTATTTCATTTCATGTCCCTGCTCATCTTTTAGCTGTTGAAATGCCACACAAGCTTAGTGCTGCAGGGCTCTTTTACAAGGTGGGAGACTTGCCTTTTTCATCTCCACTGAAAGATGTGTGTTAATTCTTCCACCTTTCCTTTCCTTGAGTACTTTTTTTTTCCTCCTGGGTAGCTTAGACTGTATTCAGTGTGTAAAGGGACTGAAGAATGTGTCCTCACCTGTCAAGTGTTTCATAATATAAGAGCTTATTGCCTTGTAATGTGCAATAATTCAGTCTTTAAGAAAAACCCATGGACGCAAAGTGTTTAAATATTCTTTGAGATGCGATGGCAGCAGTTTTGGAGTAACCCTGAAAATTCTGGCTTTTGGAATACGAGTAGAAAATGGAGAATGAGGACATCCTCAGCTGTTACAGCTTCTGCTGAAGGGACTTAAAGAACCACAACTTGGGTAAAAGGTTCAGTTTTGCAGTTTGGGTGCAAGGCTTCATTCTGCTGACATTACACAGGCAAATGGAATCAAGTTGGTTCTGTGGTCACCTTCTGCCGCGAGAGAGGCTGCATCTTACGAAGAGCTCTATCTCGTACCCTGGGAACAATGACATATTTCATCCACCTGAGTACAAACTTTTCCTTTCCTTTTCTGTTTGCTTCTTTTCCCCAAGAACTATTTCTTTATGTCAACATTAACTGGAATAATTGTGGTAGAATTTTCATTACCAGTGTTTGGTCTTACAGTAAAAAAGCCAGCTGTGCTAGGAAGGCTTCAGCAGGCAGCAGCAGCAGCTCATGGGGCTGGGCTCTGTCAGGGTTCAAAGAGCCACATCGTGTGAAGAAGCCTAGGGCACAGCTTGGAAACAGCGTCCACATGGCTCATGGTATGTGTTTCCTTCTTCTGTAGCAGATGAGGTGAAAGTCCCTCACCTGCTGATGAGGTGATTTTATTATTGTTCTCTATCCTTTTGTTAATTCTAAAGACGCTTTACTTATCTTTTAATTCCTCTACGCCATCTACACAAAGTCTTTCCTTCACAGACTTCCTCATCTTCCTATGTCTCTGTGCACTGGGGAAGTCAACACAATCTGTATAAGGAGAACAGGAATGACAGCCCAAGTCATTGAACTACTTTTACCTGCATTTAGAGGAGAAGACCTGCTTTTGATGCTTCAGTCCTAGGGAGAAAGATGGGGCTTTCTAAGGCCACACCCCTCATACGCAGCAGCCAAATGCTTCCTGCAGCCATAGGACCAGGCAGAGCAAAGGATACATCTTCCCCCGAGTAATCGTTCCTCTTTAAGGGGTCTCTACTCAGAGCAGAATTTTGCATTTACCTATGAAGAAAGATGCACAGATTTTATTGTCTGAACCCTGAAGCAGTAGTGTAGCCACCTCATGTGTTGGTCACTAACTGGAGATACCATAAAATATCTGTTTTTTCAAGTTGAGGTGGTGCCTGTGCATTTTGAGAGTTGTGTATTTCACCTGAGCTCCTTGCAGTCACTGGGACAACTTAAGATCCTTATTTTTTACAGTGATAAAACCCTCTATTCTCCTTACCTGAAGCATATCTTAGTGGCTCTGATCTCTGTTTCTTTGCAAACTTGCTCTATTCTGCACCATCCCCTGCAGTTGTTTTCTGGGGGACCAAATAGTTTTAATCCTCTCTAATCAAATTTCTATTGCTCTTATTGCAGACTTAGAGCTCACGTGCTCATGAGCCATCATAACGTGAATCCTCAGTTGCTGCTGAGTTCCCTAGAGGCTGTTTACTACTGGAAATACTAATAAGGAGTGGAGGATAAGGAAATAGAAGAAAATACAAGATATCAAATATTAATAAGTAGTGGAGGATAGGTAAATTGAAGAAAATACTGTAAATAATATTTGAATAAAGATTTGAATCTGTGTTGTGTCAGAGTGGAGTCAGGACTGCCGTTTGAAAGATGAACACTGGGTCCTTGTGTCATGGACTGGCAGAAGGCAATAGGAAAATATGATGTACAGGGAAGTTTGAGGAGCAGGAGTCTGTCTGGACAGCAAAGAGGAAATTGTTGTGTATCTGTCCATTGTTGTGCCCTCACTGAAGGACCTTGTTTGCTTGCATGTTGTAGAATTGTTCAAAGATGTTCATGTATTTTTTTGGAAGATTCATTGGTTCTTTTTAGGGGACATATATAATTTCTGCCTTTTTTTGTTTTGATCGCTGCTGTTACTACAATATATGGAGTTTACCCTTGGTTCTTATTTTATTCTAAATACACTTGATATATAATTTTAATGACATGGTTTCTTTCCTTTTGCTCTAATAAGCAAATGTGACACTGCTGCCTTCTGTGGAGGCAAAAGGAAATAATTATTTTGTACTTCTGTATGAAGCCTTCCTGTCACAAGAACTCGAAGAGCTTAATGGATTTTTATCTTGTGTTTTTTTCTGTACAAAAAGTTGGGACTCTGCTGCTAGCAGAATAAAAAGCAAATGCCTTCAAACAAGTGACAGGGAAGCAAACCAGAGAAGGATGTTTGTGCTGGATTGACCTCTATTGGATGCTCATTGAGGCTTTCTCCATTCCCCTCCCCAACAGGACGGGCAGAAAATAGGGTAGGAACACTTGTGGGTTGAGATAGATACAGGATCTCCCTGTCTTTATTACTGCCACAGGCAAAACTGACTTGACTTGGAGAAGACAAAGTTATAACCAATCCAAATAGAGTTGGATGGTAAAAATCAGACAAAAATTAAGAGATCTCCCTCTGACCCAACTTCCCTCCTTCGTTCCTGGCTCCTCTGTCCCTTCAGAATGTCTGGCATGGGGCAGCCCCCGTCTCTCCTCATAGAGACCCCACTTGCACCTGATACAGATGCGAACAGAGAGGAAAAATAGCTTGGACTCAAGGATCAGCTTTTTTAGGGAATAGAAGATTCAAGTAATCAATTAAAGAAGGGAATCTTTCAAAACCAGTAAGTTGTGTCTGAGCAAAGCCCCAATTTGTGACAGGAATACATCAGATTCCTGAGTTGATGGGTGTTAAAGGGAAAAAGAGGTGCAAGGCAAGGAAAATGATTTGAGGTAACGAAGAAATATATTACACTGTTCCCAATTAAAGTAATGACTGTAAAGAAATCTTCAAAGGAAAATAAAACGAAAGGCCTGCTGGTAAGGGGAAAGCATCTCGTGGGTTTAATTGTGTTTTTTTCATGAAACAAACTTACCACAGTTAGAATGGTGGTTCACAGAGAGTTTGATTTGTGCGGAAAGAAGGTAAAAAAAGAAGGGAGGGGTAAAAGAGCCAATAAATAGGAAGAGATTTAGAAGAATATGAAGTTGAAGGGAGGCAAAGCAATGAGAAAGATATGTAAGAAATTGAGGCAAAATGGAAAAGAGCTATAAAACCAAAAATTGGAATGTGTTTTAAAACAGAATAAATGATGGACAGTTCTTACTGACAACAGTCAGGTACCAACAGATGGCAGGGGCTGGCAAACCAGTAAGCAGTACAAGCTGGTTTCTGTGCGTTATTCCAAGAAAATAGATTTAATACAATGGAGGTGTCGTGAGTCGGGTCCAGAAGCAGCATGGCCATGTTTACAGGTCTTCTTAATCAAGCTTAGCAACTTGAATAGTGTCACATAAACACAGCTGTGCCACATCTGGATGAAAGCTTGTAAGCCTACACGGTGCAGCACGTGGCCACGCGGATTTGCCAGAGCAGAGCCGTGCTCCATCTCTCCTGTGCTGTGGTTGCACTTCAGTCAGTGGTTTCTCTTAGTGCTGTGTGGCTACAGTGCTATGGTTTTTCCAGTAGGGCTGAAAATATTCCACATGATGAATTTCCCACAAAGCCACGTGGGGAAGGGTGTCAAGTCAGCTGATTCATCAGGGTGGACAGGCTGGCTCCTCAAGAAGTCTTCCTTTTCAGTGACAGTATTCTTGCTATTTGCCTCCTTATTTTGTTACTTTGAGGTGGGGGGGGTAATTATCAACATCAGTACTGTCTCCTGGCTCTGGCAGCCAAGAGGGCAACTGTGTCCTGGGGTGCCTCAAGCAAGGCATCTCCAGCTGGGAGAGGGAGTGGATTGTCCTGCTCTGCTCCCCCTACTGTGGTTCCACAGGATAAAAAAGAGAGCAAACTACCGGAGGGTGTCCAGAGGAGGGCACAGAGCTGGGGAAGGGTCTGGAGGGGAAATCATATGAGGAGAGACTGAAGTCACTTGGTTTGTTCAGCCTGGAGAAGAGGAGACTGAGGGGGAGCCTCGTTGCTGTTTGCTGCTCCCTCACAAGGGGAGGAGAAGGAGGAGCAGGCGCTGAGCTCTTCTCTCTGGTGACCAGTGACAGGACCCGAGGGAATGGCAGAAGATGTGCCAGGAGAGGGTTATGGGGGAAAATAAGAAAAGGTTCTTCCCCCAGCGGGTGGTGGAGCACTGGAACAGCTCCCCAGGGCAGCAGTCACAGCGCCAGGGCTGACAATATTCCTGAAGCATTTGGACAATGCCCTCAGACACACGGTGTGAGTGTTGGGGTTTGCCTGTGCAGAGACAGGAGTTGGACTTGATGGTCCTTGTGGGTCCCTTCCAACTCAGGTCATTCTTTGATTCTATGGTTCTGTGACTCTACTGTGTTTGGATAGTTCTACAATTTTAAGCCAGTTTTAGCCATGGTTTGCCAATGCTTAGGGAGGCTCAGATGGTCTAATCTGGCTGTGAGCTCTCCTGAGCAGTTAGCCTGACCTTAAGTGTGCAGTTATCTGCTGCTGAAGGACCAGAGTGTGTGAATGACAATGTACACCTTGTCACACCCATGGTGGCAGCAGTTCTTTAGGGCTTCTGTTGAGTTTTTCTGGCCCTGCTTGGCCCTGCCCTACCTCTTCTGCCTTTAATTGGTTCAGTGTGTTTTACAAAAAAAGCACTCGGCGTTTTTTCACAAGGTATGTGATGCGTTACTCTGTAAGCTTTAAGCTTTAAGTATATATAACCTAGAGTTCTCCTTTTGTCTAGCTCGTCCAGAATCTGCCCTCAGTTGTGAGGCTTCGTCCTTGATGGAATTAAGAGGTCAGCTTCTTGCAGGATCAGGTCAGGAAGCTGCTCCATTGATAGACTCTGAATATCGTTATGAGTTTAATTCTTCATGATGATTATTTGAACTGACCTTTATCATAATTTGAAACTAAAAAATAATGGTTTGTTCATCATAGGTAACTATGAAAATACATAATCAGTCCACGATTACATTTTGAGGCTACATTTAGGATTTCCAACTCATAAGAAATGTAATGCACTTTAAAAACCCTTTTCATATTCCTCCCCATTGCAAATGAACCCATGAAAATTTGTCATTGCTTCTCTCCCATATAATTATCTTCTTGTTTTTTGATATCAGTTTCCAAAGAAGTTGTATTAAAAACAAGAGGCAAGTAAAATTTTTCAGAGCAAGTTAGGGCTAAATCTCTTTCTGTTAATCTTTGGAACTTTAATCTTTGCGTACAGCACTGCAGCTGAGGGTTTGATCTATGCAGTTCATCTCTGTGTGCTTTCAGCCCCTTGAGCTGTTATAACTAAATTGCAAGTGCCTGGATTAAGCATGAAGAAATAATATACACGGTGAGGTTTGTCTGGGAAGGAATCTGCTGACTACCCAGCCCTGCTGATCCATAGTGAGAGTGACAAATCAATTCAGAGTCAGGTAAATGTTTGGATGTACATGTCACACCGAACTCACGGTCAGAAATGAACGTGTTCCAGTCTGAATTGGGTCCCTTGCAGCCTTTTGCAGAGCTTGAAGCAAACCTCTTTCTGCTCAGAGTTGTCGCAGTAGGTTCGTGTTGTCAAAGGTTTCAGTGCGTGGAAAACTGACAGCAGGTATCACGTTAGAGCTTCTAAGTCAATATCTGTGCCATGTATAAAATACACTCCAATTCAGTGTCCTCAGTGGGATCTGAGGTGGAGCAGCAGGACTGACACTGGCAGAGATATTTTTTCAGTACAATAAAAGTGTGATAGACTCTTTTCCTTATTTACTTTCTATTTCTCAGATGCTTTGACTTCGTACAGTTCATGGTGAGTTGAAAGCTGGGTGTTTTACACAGCTAGTCCAGATTGTGTTGGTTGGAATCACATAGTGCTGGAGCTGGGAGAGATCCCAAGAGGCTTTCTAGTCTAGTTGGAAGGATCAGCTATATTTTTTTTGTTTTATGTTACTTATGTAACACTTTAAAATAGTTCTTATAGAGAACCCTGGCCAGATAACCAGGAAACAGTTAATTTATTTTGTATTTGTCTACTCTTGTTATATCCACCTCTTCTGGTCAGCAATCCGACTTAAAGGACACAGCCAGCAGCATTGCTGTAGTTTTTATATTTATGTAAACCATACTTGCATAGTTTCAGCCCTCTCCTTTCACACTTCTGGTCTGGTAGTTGATTTCATGTCTAAATGATACTATTAATTCTTATCTCTAGCTTATCAATTCTATGATGCTGCTCTGAAATTTTGGAAGCTGCATGATTTATTAACTGCTTAATACACCAGTGCATTTGTAATTTGGGTTCGAACAGGCTCAGTACTGAAGGCACAGAACCAAAACAGAAGTCATAAGTACTCAGGGGAAGTGCCAGGTTGAGCAAGAAAAGAAGAGTGAGAGTCTGTTATTGTCAATTTTCAGCTTCTTAGAGAAAAGTGAATGAGTCTAAAAAGAAAGGAGTCTTTACTGAAATATGGTTTAGGAAAGGGACAGGTATGGTTGGACCTGATGATCTCAGAGGTCTTTTCCAACCAGATAATTCTATGATTCTATGAGTCTATGTGAAAGTTGCTGTTTGAAGCCTGAGAGAATAAGACTGCTCTTTGGAATCACAGTGATATGACAGAAGTCTGAGGAGTCAGTGAAGTAGGAGATCAACCTGAGTGTTCTGCTTTGAAGAGCTGGAAAACTATACTGGAAAAATATAAGGGAAGAAAGAGTTTGTCATTTGTGAGAGGAATTTGATATTTTTTTCCCCATGGGATGATTTCTATTTTCAGTCTGCTTTTCTAAATGTGTAGCCTTGATCTACAGTGAAGTTGGTTCCAAGAGATAAAGGCATTAATCAGAAATAGGTGATGGCTTATGCTTCAGTGAAGTAGCGTAGTTATGAACTGTTACTGGATGCTCCTTGGAGACTCAGCAGTTGAGCCCACCTTGACTTTCTCCCTGATTTTTCTTGTAGTAATTTTAAAACAAAAATGAGAGTTGATTTTTCTCATTTTACCACAAACGCCTTACAGTTGCAAACTATTCAAGTAGAATGATTGTTATTGATTTTTCCTTGCTTTATCTATAGGTTTCATTGCATCTTTAGAGTTATGTGGACATACTGAAAACTGTTAAATACTAAGAGCTCCTCTAGTCTTTGGAGACTACAGAAAAGTGGTGCTTCTAAAGCAGAAAACACTGCATGGCCGTGTAAGATCATTTATGGTTTCTATTCTGGTACCTAGTAGGACTCTCAGGTGCAGCTATATAAGGTAGGGTGATATTTGTCTGCCAGAGTCCCCTCTTTGTTACTAATTTTTTTTCTCCCATTCCCTTTGAATGGTCAAACTTCAGCAGCAAGAATTAAGGCTACGCAGTGTAGTAAAACCATGATTTTACAGGGACAGTGTGTAGAGAGGTTAATCTTGAGAAGGTAAAGGTTTAGTGAGACATGAGGGAATACTAATGTAGAAATCCTTTAAGATCACAGTTACTCCTCCCATGAGATGTCTGAGAGGATGATACAAAATTTTGATCCAAGCACAAACCTAGGCAACAAAAGTTTGATTTTGCTTTTGTGTTTTTTTGTAGTGGCTGGTTTACTCCATTCACTAATGAGACGCTGAGACTATAAATAACTTGTCATTGTAAGGTCTGAGTGGTTCCAGCCTTCCCTGTGTACATTGTCTATTTGTAAAATGTTTTATGAAGGGTTAGGGAGAGAACAAGAAAGGCTGTGCCTCACTGCTTTGCTGCAGAAGACCTCATGACCACTTTTTTCTTCTCAGCATCTGGATTTTTTTGAGTCAGGCCTTAAGACAGTGAATTCTATCCAATGCCATGTTACTTGCACCTGGTATTCTTTTAATTTACTTTTTATCTACATATAAGCTGTTCTTTCACAGACTGAGTGGGAGAACTTATGCTGGTGCTGCTTGGCTTGGCCCTTGCAGAGTTAAGGACCAAGAAAGCGAGCGTATTAACTTCTTTATAGTATAAAGTGCCTTCAAAATACATGACAAGCAAGCTTTAGGTTAACCCCTACCCTTCAGTGAGCTCAATCCTGAGAAATAAGCAGAACTCACAGAAGAGGAGTTTGCTTGGCAGAAAGACTGAGTGAACATCATGGATATAAAAACATAGGGCTCAATTCTCCAAGAAACTGAGTGTTCCGGCCCCAGTCTCATAAAGCGCTTAAACACAGGCTTAATTTTAAAGCAAGGAGCAAACTGGCTGACACCTGCAAAGGCTGAACCTGTAATCCTTGACACTGGATGTGGAGGAGGACTTGGGTTGCTTGTGGGGTTGTAGAATCATGGAATCGCTCGATTGGAAAAGACCTTTGGGATCATCAAGTCCAATCATACCTGTCCACTGCTAAACCAGATCCCTGAGCAGCTCATCCACCTGTCTTTTGAATACCTCCAGGGATGGTGACTCCACCACCTCCCTGGGCAGCCTCTGCCAGTGCCAGACAAACCTTTTGATGAACAAATTTTTCCTGATGTCTAATCTGAACCTGCCTTGGCACAAATTGAGGCTATTTCCTCTATCCTATCACCTGTCACTTGGGAGAAGAGACCATTGCCCACCTCACTATGGTCTCCTTTCAGGCAGTTGTAGACAGCGATGAGGTCTCCCCTCAGCCTCCTCTTCTCCAGTCTAAACAACCCCAGTTCCCTCAACTGCTCCTCACGGGACTTGTTCTCCAGCCCCTTCCTCAGCAAGCCCTGCCACAGCCAGGCTGTCTCCTACAGCACCCAGGTGGAACGGAAGCACCCAGGTCTCCGGTGGCAGCCTTGGGATGTCCTGGAGCGGCAGCCCGGGGTGTCCAGGAGGAACAGACCCTGGGCACGTGCCAGGTTGTGCTGCCCCAGCCCAGTGGGGCTGCAGGTCTGGAGAGCACAGCAATCTCCCTCAGCGTGGCGAGGAAGGGGCATGTGTGGAAATGCTCCCTTACACCAGATGCAAAATTTCCTCCACCTAGCGAATTCCCAGCTGCCTGTGAAGGCTTTTGTGCTTGGTCTGTCCTCTTTTTCCTGAGCTAAGCTCCTGTGTGTAACCACTCTGCACATGAGTTGTTCTGTCCGGGAGGAGCAGACGGTTCCTGTCCAAGGGGGGAGAGGGAGCGGGTGCAGGGCTGCTCTGTCAGTCAGCTGTCAGCAGTCCTGGCATTTGCATGATGAATTAGGCTCTGCAAACGCTTTGTGGCTTGGCTAACAAAGAGACTGATTTTCTTTCTTCCTTTACCAAATTCCCCAGTGCTATTCCTGCAAGTACAGGATTTTACCAAGGGTTTTTTTATAACACTTTGAAAATATAATACACGGGATTGAATAAAAAAGGGAAACCATACACACATTTGAAGATGGATTTTATTTAAAATTCTCTTTTCTTTTGATTTTAGGTGGTGATGAAGCTGCATTCTTGATGTTACCTGTGTTTGCTTATTGAGGTTTTCTACTTTCATATGCTTATTTGTTTGTGTGCTTTTCCTTCAGAGCCCATGGGTTATCAGTATTTTGCATTGCATGTGTGCTTTATGGTTCTATCACAGTATCATAAGGTTGGAAAGGACCTCTGAGATCATCAAGTCCAACCTATATGCATTTATAAAGTTTAATGAACAAACCCTTATTTTTTGTGTGTGGGGTATAAGTTATAGATACTTATTCCCCAAGAAACAGTTCTTTTTCATAAAGTGAACTGAGTGCTGTGGTCATCAGTCTTCCCACGATCTCTTTAGCATGTTTATGTAGAATAATGAGTGCTGATGGTTACTGTGTTTGTTTTTTCTCCCCTGAAGCTGATTCACTGTCTGAATCATGCTGATCTCTTGGTATATATAAGGGATGGAAATCAGTCTTCTGCTCTGTAATTTTGGACTGTAGCATAATTTAGTGTTGCAGTATCTTAGAAGGCATTCCCTGTATTTTTACACTGCTGTATTGCTAGCGTTCACAAAGCAGAGGTGACGATGTTAAGGCCATGTATATCTGTCTTCTGCAAAAAGTCCTCAATGGCTTTTTGTAAAATGATGGATCTTTCCTATTTTGAGCCAGATTGGAAGTGAATTATCTAAAAGACATCAGGACTTCAAAAGTACAAAACTATATATATATATTTTTTTTTGGAGGTGGTGACTAATGGCAAAAAGATGCAGAGAAAATTACTGGAGGGAAAGGTTAGCTCTGACTCGAGAGACACGGCTGGCATTGCAAGCAGCCTTACCTCCCACCCCGCATAGCAATGAGAAGGGAGCCTGGTGAGAAAGTTCAAACTGCTGAAGATTATCCTTTCACAAATAAATTCTTTTTAACAGGCCCCTGTTGAAAATGCTAAGATTGTACCTCTGAGGAGAGCCACCCCTCTGAGGAAGTGCTTATGCCACTGGCAGTTTTTGGAAACTTTTAAATCAACTTGAGTAAAAGTACCAAACTTTTCATCCTTTTAAAAATGATATGCATTTTCTGCCAAGAACAGGTCTAATTGTGAATTACTTAGGGAGCTAATATTCTTTAGGGGAAAAAAATACAGAGATTTGCAGAGCAAAATGTACTTCTGTTCCTTTTGATTGCCATGCTTTTTCAGTGACTGAAAGTTTCTTCAACTTTCGAGTCATGATATCTGACACGTTTTTATATATCCATCCCATTTACTTGTGAGGGTGCAGTTGACATTCTTCTGACACAAACCATTTCGTTACAGTGCAATCCACATTCAAAATGATGAACTGGGAATATCAACAACCAAGTTAACAGTAACCAGTTTGATAGTTTAGTGTAAATATAGAACCTCTCTAAACATACTGAACATAGTTCTGCAAGACTCTATTCACAGGGGTTACTACAAAGTTAAGATGTAAAAAATGTAAATAAATTTATTAATTTTTAATTCTATGGTTTTGATCTGATTTAAACACATCATCTTCTAAAGAAAGCAGTAGGTCTTAAGTGTTCATGATATATCCGAAGTATATGTATTATATTTAAGTAGTAAATTGGAAATTCTTGTACTAATTTTTACAACTATTAAATTAGGTCCCAGTTCTGCTCCAAATAATCTATCAAGAGCTAAGTCTGGTGAACTCCAATGGTAGGATCCACAGTGAACATGTTTTTTGGCGTATTTTGATGATGTGACACCAAACATACTTATTTTTATGTGTATCTGCTTAGTTTGATGTATATGTGACTCTTCTGAATTTTCTTTTGTAAAATAGGTGTTATGTCCATATATTGAGAAGAGGTGATTGAACTGTTTTGAACGAGAAGATATTTTAAGAGAAAACAAATCCCTCTTCTATTTAAAAAGCAGAACTAATCACCTTCATTTTCTGCAATTTTTCATCTTTTATTTTAACAAACAACGTAAAACATTCATAATAAAATGTTGAAATGGCTGCTATTGTGCTTTTGCACATTTTTTTAGTGGAGACTGGCTTGCTCACTGCTTTAATAAAATTTGCAGTCTCTCAGTTCCAAGGTCAGATTCCTGGCAACCTTGATATTGTTTAGAATTTATTTAGAAAACATATCCTGGTAATGAAATGGGAGTAAGGTGCCCATAGTAAACTATTGAAAAACTTAGAAAGGTGACAAAGAAGGTAGGATTTGCTGTGTTGTTTCAGCTCAGCTCTATAATCTCCATGTGGCTGCAAGGAGGGTGGGAGCTTAGCCAAATGCATCTACCTTCACGGGGAGCAAACTCCAATACTTGCTCTGTTAAGGTCATGGTGTAGGTGGTAATTGTAATATTTAGTTGGCAAAGGTGAAAGGCCACCTTAAGTTGAAGGGATCTGGTAAGGAATATCAGGTCTAATTTCAAGGTTGCTATAGCCTGAATTATGTGCATGCTTCTTATTGCCAGTGCATCCTTCTATTTTGTCACTTTGTTCTGAAAACTGATTGTTCTCCAGCTTTCTCCTGTCTCTCGTAATTTGGTCTTTATTGGAAAGGGGAATTTTAAACCATGCCATTTTTTCCTCTTGCCTTGGGTTGTTTAAAAAGTGAAACTTGGAGAATGTTTCTCAAGCAATGCAGATCTCACCACTTTTCCTACAGAACAATGAACAGTGGCACATCCTGAAGACTTCTGCTCTTGTTGAAATCTTGCTTTCTGCAAGTATTGGTGCTATGAGAGCCAGGGGCTGGAGAGAACATCTTCTGTTCACACAAGTCAAAATGTCAATGGCCACATGGGTATGAATAAAAATGCCATTTGTGAAAACTAGGGATTGATTACTGTTCTGCATTTTCACCTGTCATGTGTTCTGACAGTAGTCCAGTTTTATTTCCAAGTAATAAAAAATCCTTACAGATAGCAGTACAAGCTCAATCTGATGCTTCAAAATTAACCTGTTATTCTGTTTATGTTTCAAATTAATTTCAACTAAAATTCAATTCTGGAATTGCATTTCTGTGAAGAGTAACAGTTGAATAACAGCTGAGCCCAACAGTGTCTTTGAAACCACAAATATATGAAGTGAAGGGGAAAATGATGCAATATTCTATAACAAAATAAAAAGCCCTGAAAATACATGCCTTCAGGAGGGCTGAGACCACTGGTTCTGTGTTCTTGACATCAGGCAAACAATCCTTGCTCTCTGAGGATTCAGGAAGGAGACAGAGACCTCCTACCAGAGAAACTCAATCTGATTGGAATGGCATCTTTTGGGAGAACTCGTGGACTGACACAACTGTGGTATAATTTCACACAGGTATTCAGGGTTGCCTTCTGTGCCAGTATTTAATGCAAAATGCTTCATCTCTGCAGCAAATAAATATTCTAATCATACAGGGATAGGGTCAGCAGATGAACTTCTATGTGTTGTGTAACCCATCCTCTGTCTAAGGAAAGAATAATTATCTCTAAACTATTCCTAAAAATGTTCTTTAAACTCTATTAAAGACCTCTAATGATGGAGATTCTCTTATCTCCCCACAGAGGCTTTTCAAGTTTTTCTGTTATTACTGTAAGAGGGTTTTTCTTGATTTCTACCTTAAATCTCCCTTGCAACTTGTTATTACTTATCTTTATCAATGATGTGGACAAGGTGATTGAGGGCACCCTTAACGAGTTTGCAGATGACACCAAGCTGGGTACAAGTGGGGATCTGCTTGAGGGTAGGGGGGCTCTGCAGAGGGATCTGGACAGGCTGAATCGATGGCCTGAGGCCAACAGTATTGAGGTTCAACAAGGCCAAGTGCAGAGTCCTGCACCTGGGACACAACAACCCCCTGCAGCGTTCCAGGCTTGGGGAAGAGTGGCTGGAGAGCTGCCTGGGGGAGAAGGACCTGGGGGTGTTGGTTGGCAGGGGCTGAACATGAGCCAGCTGTGGCCCAGGTGGTGAAGAAGGCCCATGGCATCCTGGCCTGTATCAGAAACAGTGTGGGCAGCAGGACCAGGACCCTGCACTGGGCACTGGTGAGGCCATCCCTCAGGTACTGGTGTCAGTTCTGGGCCCCTCAGCACAAGGACATTGAGGGGCTGGAGCACATCCAGAGAAGGGAATGAGGCTGGAGAACAAGTCCTACAAGGAGTGGCTGAGGGAACTGGCGTTATTTAGCCTTGGAGAAGAGGAGGCTGAGGGGAGACCTCATCACTGTCTACGGCTGCCTGAAAGGAGGCTGTGGTGAGGTGGGTGCTGGTCTGGTCTCCTAAGTGGCTGGCTATAGGTCTAGAGGGAATGGCCACAAGTTGCACCAGGTCAGGTTTACACTGGATATCAGGAAAATTTTCTTCACTGAAAGGGTTCTTAGGCACTGGCAGAGGCTCCCGGGGAGGTGGTTGAGTCACTGTCCCCGGAGGTATTCAGAAGACATGTTGATGAACTTCTTAGAGCCATGGTTTAGTAGTGGACAAGTACGGTTGGACTCGATCTCAAAGGTCTTTTCCAACCAAGACATTTTATGATTCTATGATTCTACTTACAAGAATCTCATTTTTACGCATTTTGAGATTCTGAGTGTATTTTCTTTTCATTATGCCAGTTTCTCCTGCCTCTATTTGTTAAATTGTTTAGATTTCTGACATTTTGCATTGCTGTCCTTTAGATTACTTCCAGCTGTCTGCCAAGTGTTTCCTCAAACACCCTGCTACTTGCAGAGATGCCCTGTGGTGAGCAATTTGAGGCCAGTGGGTCTTTGCAACTACTCAAAGTGTCTTAGAGGGAAGAAGGAGGGATGAAATCGGTACTTCATGGGTCAGGAAAGAGTAAATCTGAAGTTCTGGATGTGTATCAATCCCAACTCATCAAGTTAGATCAAAATGCTGGGATTTTGAGGAGGCAGGCAGCTGTTGGAGTATTCACTCTTGAGGATTATGAGCAAATAAAGCTCTGTTTCTTCTCTTCTCCTTTATTAGGTGCTGTGGCTGTCATGGGCAGCTTTATGGAAAAATTGGTTATGTGAAACCTTTGAGAGTTTTGCCTGGTGGAAAACAATAAAAGCTTATTTTTGTACTGAAAGACCTTTTTAATATCATAGCATGTGGACTGGGTTGGGTTTTGGTTTGGTTTAGTTTTTTTCCAGAATGCATAAAACTATTCCCTGGAAATCTCTTTTTCTGTCTACGTTTCACCACATTTCATATTTTGGGAAGCTTTTTACGTTTGTTATCTTCTGGTGCTTAGATTGGGCTAATAGTGCCTTTTTTTGGGCAATGGTTGTGGGCCTTTAGTATTTAGGTTAATGAAAACATCTGTATTTTTGCTCTAAAGCATTATTTTTGAGATATACAGATGCTATAATGAGATTACAAGAAATTGAAAAATTTTTTCACAAGAATGAATTTTTGAGGTTTTTTTAGGATCTAGGACATTTTTTAAGACCTCCAGGTTTTACAGCTAAGTGAGTATTGGAAAGACAACTATGGACTTGTTCCATGACATGAATTGCTTAAATTTTTGCTGTCATCCTACCAGATACAAAGGGAATTATTCATATATGTGGTTCACAGGTTTTTTTGATACCAGGAAAAACATCACGAGTATTAAAGCTTTTTCAATTCAAAATGCTGCAGAATTCACGTAGTCTGTGTCCCTCTTGAGTTTCCACAGAATCTTGTAGAATTGAGAATGGGAGGGCAGATTCCCAAATAAATGGTATTTCAAAGTTTATTTGATTAGAACATTTCCACTGTGACACAGATCTCTCTTGTTTGGTAATTCAATCACAAGTGGAAATGTTTTCTATACATCTTGTTTAGTTTGCCCTCTGGCTTTCATGTGTATCAGCAAGCCGAGTAACTAATTCTCCTGTGTCTCTCCTGTTTTGTTGCCCTGATTCTCAAGCAGTCTAAATCCTTTTTTATTGGAATAAGTATTTTTCATGTAGGAAAATTCCGGTCAGGAACCCATTTTGTTTTATTCTAAAAATTAGCTCTTTGGAAAATTAATTTGCAGTCTTTCTTTTTTCCCATGAGATTAGACTTTCAGGGTTGCCAGCAGAGTGGTCGGATGACCTTCATGTACCTAAAATGATGACTGTACATCTCTTAGGCCCTATTGCAGACAGAATTGCAGTTACCACAGTGAATAAGTTTACTTGGTGGTATAATCCTTCACTGATGGGAACAGCAGTGATTCTGAGTTGTTAGACAAACATCTATAAAATTAGATTGACTTAACTGGATGCCAACAGTAGCTACTCTGCTTTCCTTCGTGGTGGAGTTGAATATATAGAATGCCAGTGAAGTTTTACAATCTAAAAGGAAGTAACCAAAAGCAGCGTATGTTCAGATGAAGAATATGGTCATGCGTGTTTTCCAGCAGCTGTTTTTATTTTAGGTTTAATTTAAAATACATTCAGCTTAATTCCGTCTTCAGAATCATCAAAGCCTACCAAAAATCCTCAGATTTTCTTTCACAGAGATCATTATCAAGTTCTGAGCAATTGTATGTTTATTACTTTCATATTTTGCATTTTTGGGGTTTCGTACCCTACCCGAGGGCATGGTCTAACTCAAAGAATAACAGGAGTCGGCATGCTTTTAATTTACCCATTTTCATTATCACATGCACACTGCATTAAGACCTGTTTTAGAAACAAGCTGGTTTTACATTTTAACCTCCCATGTTTATGGTTTTTGGTCCCAATTCCCATTCATGCCATGGCCTTCTAGTAAGTTTTGTCACACTGAAGTTGTATCTGTGTCTTTTTGGTGGCTGATCAAAGTAGCACAAAGGCCAGAGTATAAATGAGAGAAGCCCTTTATGTCTATTTTTTTTCCTGGGAAGATGTTTGTGGGAAGACCTTGTGCACCACTGTTGTCTTCCTGTGCTTTAACCACTTTGGCAAACACTTAAGCCCCACTGTGTTTCCCATCAAGAACTCTGTGCCGTAGTTCAGTTCCCCATAAGGGAACTTTAGGTAAATGCAGTAAAAGCTTTAGGCTACGTAGCACTGCCCTTCCATCCTGTCTTATGTTTCTTACATTATAGAATCACAGAATCACTCAAGCTGGAAGGGACCCACAAGGACCATCGAGTCCAACTCCTGCCCCTGCGCAGGACAACCCCAACACTCACACTGTGTGGCTGAGGGCATTGGCCAAATGCTTCTGGAATATTGTCAGGCTTTGCAGTGTGACTGCTGCCCTGGGGAGCTGTTCCACCACCCACTGGGGGAAGAACCTTTTCCTAATATCCAACCTAGCCCTCCCCAGCACATCTTCCTGCCATTCCCTCAAGTCCTGTCACAGGTTGCAAGAGAGAAGAGCTCAGTGCCTGTTTCACCTCCCTGCCTTGTGAGAAGGCAGTAAATACGATGAGATCCCCTCTCAGTCTCCTCTTCTCCAGGCTGAAGAGACCAAGTGACTTCAGCCTCTCCTAATATGACTTTCCCTCCAGACCAAACTCTGTCCCTTCCTCTGGACACTCTCCAGTAGTTTTATGTCCTTTTTATACTGTGGTGCCCAAAACTGTCCCCAGTGCTCGAGGTGGGGCTGAACCAGTGCAGAGCAGAGCGAGTTAAGTAGAGCAGAGTTAAGGAATCTCCACTCAAGGCATCTGGAGTTTCAGGCTTCACTTAAACATCTAGAATTCAGAAAGAGCTTTTCTCACCATGCTTGTTCAGTCCTCTTTGTATGGTTATGGTAATGGATTTTGTCATGTTGGTTCTTATGTACCAGAGGAAAATGTTGGACTTGTCTCTTTTTTGCTTGGTCAAAGAAATACCAATTTGCTCTGGTCACATTTTGCTAACTGATGTCCATTGCTGATGTTGACTCCATAAACTGTGGCTGGAATACTTTGAGTCAGCTGGTTCCTGTAGTCTAGCTTTTATTACATTTATCCTGTACACATATTGAATAGTGAAAATTATCATTTTATTGGGACACTCAAGATGCTTTCAGTGTATTTTAATATCCAGTTCTGATTGGCTTTAAACCAGGCCAAACTGTGCCCTGAGATGGTTGCTCAAAGCCCCATCCAACCTGGACTTGAACACCTCCAGGGACTGAGATGCCACAACTTCTCCAGCTTTCTTTTGTTTTCTGCAACAAGATGATGACTCTTCTCCTCACTGGTTTGCCAAGCTCTTTCTTCAAGGACTTGCACCTAAATGAGACCTTAGGTTCTATCCCAGTAGGTGCTGAAAGAAGAGATTTTGGCTCATTTATTGACTAAATTTGGGAGAATGTACCCCAGAATTTGCAAGATCAAGACTTGCTGGATGCTTTTTAGGTCAATATTGTAGACATTTTACTTAAATAAGGAGGTCAATGGAGGAAAACTGAGCTGTGGACACCAAGATATGATAATGAAATAACTGTGCTCTGTCCTGGTTTGCACTAAGGCTCTGATAATGGCCATTTAGTCGAATACGCCACTGAAGAAGCTGTGAAGAAAAGAAATGGTAAGTTAGGTCTTCCCCAAATCTATCAGTTCAAGGCAAGTAACTGTGGAATTGAACCTGCTGGTAAAGCTGTGGAAGGTTGTGCATGAGGGACATAGTCCCATTGGACACAGATGGAGTCTTGTGGGGTGGTGGAATGGGGCTGCTGGTCAAAGGGTATCTCCAAGTCCAGCATCCTCGTAGGAAGGGCAGGTCCTTTTGCAGCTCAGTACCTGTGGTACCTGTTTAGCAGCAGGGTCCAAGGCCTGAGGCACAGGTGGGTGTAGGAAATGGCAGCAGGGTGCTGCATGTGCGAGTGCCGTGCTGTGGGATCGTGAGAGGAGGGCGACTGAGCGGATCCCACGCTCGGAGCACGCGGCCTGACAGGTCTGCCCTTACCACAGCCGTGAGCCTGGTGCCGTCTGACTGAGAGTGCCAGGTCACCAGCTCAGGCTGCAAAGCAGGGAATAGAGATGGGGATTTGAGCTAAGCAACCTGAACAGTAAATTACTTCATCCTTTTCCTTCGTTTTACCTTGTTGTGGGCCTGCTTATCAAGGGCAGTGTCTCTTGGCACACGTACTGAAAGCACCAGTGGCTTAAATCAGCTTTGATTTGAGCCAGTGTTTCTTTCTTACGGGTGGAGAAAAAGGGAAATTGAACTCCTTTAGTGCACTGAAGGAAGTAAAGAAATGCGTGTTATTAATGAAAAACTGGTACATGTTTTGAAAAGCAGATGAGCAAAGTCCATACAGCTTAAATCAACTGCTTCCAGTTCCTATTTTAGGCAAGTAAAACAATTACGGAGTGAAACAAGTTTGTGTATTCAGGGCAGTTTAATTACAGCCTTGAACAATGAGTTGGTTTTCATTGATGATTGCCAACTCCTGTTGCTATGCTGGGCTGCTGGGTGGTCTTGAGCATGAACTGGGTGCATCATGCGTGGATTGTCTGCACGTTTGGGGCTGCAGAGGCAGCCTTGGATCCACTAGGATGTTTGTGAGACCATGCTCTTGTGAGATCTGTAGCCTAATTCTGCAGATAGACAAGGTTTAGGTAGGCAAGGCACTATCTAATCATTCAGGCACTTTGCCAGAGCTTTTGAAGTTGGAATGGGATTTAATTGTCAGAGAACTAAATTGGTTGTCAGGAGTTGGTCAGTTCCAAGCCCATCCTACATGTTTTTTCTCAGATTTGTTAATCTCTCTTCCTTAGCGGCTTTGTCTGAAAAATGGGGATAAAGCTAAAAAGGGTTACTGCCTACTGGGAGGTGAGGCCTGGGAGATGGGAAAGCTGCAGTGTTGGTAAATGACACTGAAGGCTGTAGCTAGAAGTGAGCAGAATAATTCCCTGGAGCACAGTATTCTCACCAAGCATATGATTGTCCTATGAAGGCTGTGCTATACTGTTTGCAAGTAGGTAGGCAAGTTTTGATGGGGAACATTTACTGTGCTTTTTGATAGTGTGTTTTATTTCATTTTGTGTTTTAAATTATTGTTCATGAGCTATCTGAGTTTGTTATTTTTGCTGCTAAAACTAAAATTTCTTTTTTTTTCTTTTGAAGTCCTTAGAATGTGTATTGAATGATAGCAATTCACCCACACTGAATTTCGATCGATCTTGGTAGGGACAGCAGGGACATCCAGATTTTAATTTCTCTTCTCTTAAGCGTCTTTTGGGTAAGAAGAGGGTGTTGTTTAGCCTTAGGTGATTTACCAGGTGTCTCAAAGGAAGTAAAAGACTGAATTCTCAGAATCACAGATTGAGGTTGGGAGAGATCCTGGGACATCATCCAGTCCACCTCCCATACTCAAACAGGGTCACCTAGTGCCCAGAACTGGACACAGTATACCAAGCGTGGCCTTGCCAGTGCTGAATAGAAGGGCAGATTACCACTTGCCCTACCATAGTCCAGGGTATCTTTGTCCCTGAGTGATGTTGCTGACTGATACCCAGTCCTGTGCCCCTTTGGGACATCTTTTACATACAAATTCAGGTTCTGTGCTGAGAATTCCTATTTACTGTGAGCTATCTGTATACACTCAGTGGGCTTTAAAGCTCCACGCATGTTCACTATGCTGTTTTTTATGTGGTGTGATGCATAATGTGCTGCTTTACTGCATGGTTGATAAAGCAAGACTGATTCTTGACAGCATTGCTGGTGGTAATTCAGCAAGTTATCAGAGCTGGGAACTCATATCCCCTCAGTTACTGGCAAAAGGTGATTAGTTTTTGTTCAGTGGCTGCAGTCACGGTTTATTGAAGTGGCTGTGTAGCTTAACTGGAGACCATGCTTGATGTCCTTGCTTGCACTTGTCAGTCTTCAAGTGGGTAAGACTTTACATTGTAAAAGGAGACTTTTTTTGATTATGATGTGATTTTAAATATTAATATTTAAATATTAATCTTCACTACCCTCCATCTCACAAATATCCTGTCAGATTTCCTCCATATTTTTCTAGGCTTATTTCTCTGAGATTCTATACAAAGTCTGAGAAATTTTGAACCCAAAAGAAAGGTTATTTTTTGTTTGCTCTTGTTGCAGAATTTTATAAGAAATGGATCAGACAATGACATGAGGGGATCTGGGAAATTTCAGTGTGCAACCACTAAAGAAATGGTTTCTAGGCTAAGAAATGATAGCAGGACTTCTTGGCTAGATGGAACAGCTTGAAGTAGATCCTCTGTTGCTTTTGTTTTAACAAAGCATGGATCTGAGCATAGTCAAACTGATTCCTGCAGAGAGCAGGCAGTTTAAGACAGTGCTTTCTTGGTGCTGTGTTTCCTTTATTTGTCAATGGATCCTTGTCTTTAAATGTGAAAACAGGATGCGTATATTAGTAAATAAACTGTGCTTAATGTCTTGCTACAAGGCTCTCTGTCTTGGTGAAAGTCATAGGTACAATGTTAAAGGTCTGATCTGCTCTTTGGACTTAAATTTGCAGGTTCAGTATCTTCATCTAAGTTTCAACTGCAGAAATGCTCAACTGGTTTAATTGTCCTAAATAGATCCACATGAATCAATCGCTGTAATAAATCCTGAAACCATCCTTCCTTTCACCAAGGACACAAGGTTTTAGTCTGCCTGCCACACACACTTAGAAACCAAAAGCCTGTTGATGCCTGTCCTGACACAGGTGATGGTTCATGCCCTCAGGAGAAGCTTGGCTTTTGCACTCTGTGCAGGGTCCCAGTTGATGGTAGTCTTCAATAATTACTCAAGTCTTCAGCGTCATCTAAAATTACTGATTTGTGATCAGGAGAAAAGGCATGAGAAAAGGTGTTGATTTTGACAGCCAGCTGTCAGCCAATCATAACTGAAATTACGTATCTCATGAAAAAAGAATGTGTTTCAAAGTCTTAAACCGTTATAATGCTGTTACACAAAACAGAAGGCCATTCTGATGTTTGGAAGTCTTGCTGTTGTTATTGACGTGTTTATTTAGTGATTGCATAAAGTACAGCATCATTTCAGCTAATATGATGATTTGAATGTACAGTGGCCTTTTGAGTTCCTACATATTTTTGTTAGGTCACTTTCATAATGTCTTGGAAGAGAAATCTCAGGCATTTTGACTGTCCAAAGAAATGCTTATAGTGATGAATAGAAAGAAAAATATCTTTGAAGATTTTAAAATTTTTGCTGAATATTAATGTTTTCTTACTCTTGATCACCATTTACTACCATCAGGGTAGGTGTATGGGTGCTCTTAAATATGAAGGTTATGCATGACTTCTAACATCTGAAAATCTGGATCCCTTTTTCAGCATTGGCCAAACCTTATAGAGATGCTCTCTTCCCTGTAGATATCCCGCTGGACGTACTCAGATGACAGCTTAAAGTAATGGAAGAAGTTTTTCTCAAAGAGATTTGGACTAAACTTTTCCACTGAGGGAATATTTCTTCCTTTTGTATTTCCTAATCTGGATTCTTAGGTTATACATATCTGCAGAGAAAGGGGATAATTTTGACCTAGAGCTGTCAAGCCTGTGAGCCTGAGGTCCACTCTCTTCGCCCTGGCCCGTGCAGCCTTGCTCGCAGGCACCCTGCAGGGGAAGAGGGGCCCAGGCAGAACACACAGTGGTTTTGAGAAACATTTCAAATTATCTGAGAGCCTGTAGCACAGGTAGTTAAGTAGTTTATTTTCATAATTAGATGTCTAATTAATGAAGTATTTTATAGAAAACAAATCAGTGTAAGTCACCAAGTAAGCAAAAGTGAATCTTGTTCTGTTTTACCGTTTGCTGGGAATACTGCATAATGCCAGCCACGTGAAAACTAGTAAGAAACAATTTTGTTTGCATTCTATAAAGACTGGAGACAAAACACTTCACTTGAAAGCTGTGTTTAGAAGGAATATACCAAAGGACCTGTTAGGATGATCGTTTTGGTTGTCCGGGCTTGTGCCTAAATAACTGAGTGGTGATGCCCAGCTATGAAAGTGTGTTAGAATTATAAATGAAGCTGACTGGCATGCCTAGAGGAACACATGAGCAAGTTATCCATGGATCAGCTTGGCTCCTAATAATTAATGACAAGTTTTTATTTGTTCATAAAAGAACAAGTCCTTGCAGTCAGCCTGACCAGTTATTCAATATCATTTCTGAATTCTGTTGTAATTAGGATCACAATAACTATGTAAAAAGGCAGGTAAGGCTCCAGCTGGGTCAGACTAATGGTCTGTTCTACCCAGTAGTCTTTGGCACTACCAAGGGAAACACTTCCTCTTCCAGTAGCCTCCCCTTCACGTTGATTCGTTGTGAATTCAACTCGCTGAAGCCCCGGGGATGGCTGTCTTGGAGGGTGATCAGACTGGCTGTGTTCAGTGATAAAGGTCTGGATCGTCTCTCAGAGGTCCTGGAAATCATCAAGATGTAAGGTACAAGTCAACATCACTAAAGTTAACTTCAGAAAAAAAATGGCTTGTTTATAGCTCCTTATCTGACAGTTTCTCACTTTGTGCTATCTTCAGACTGTGGCAGTTTGGTGTTTAGTCTGTGCAGCACTTGCATAATAGGGAAGCCCTACAAGGATATGAGTGTGTTTTCTATTTTATCTATGTGTATGTTTGGAAGATCTATGTTTCTCTGTTTCTTTTTGTGCTTTGTTATTTAACCTTTGGAAAACAAACTATGGAGGGTTTTTCTTAGTTACATTTTAAGCTTGTAGTGCTAAAAGAAATTCCACTAATATTTTGATAATTGTTTTATGGGAATAAATAATGAACACATAACATGATATACTGTAATTAATTTTAAAAGTGATAAAAGGGAGATTTGAATAAAATCTTTCAATTGATTTTTCTTATGTTGTTCTTCAAGTTATCTAATTTTTCTGAGAGCTTTTGAAGTGACTCACTCGAATTGATTCCCAATGGAATTTTCCTTCCATACTATATTATTGTAATTAATTATAAAATTGAGCTCAACCTTTCTAGGTTGTCAATATCTCAGGACAGATGTCAGGTCTAACAAAGGCTGTCAGGAAAGATTAGCACTGAATCTTGGTATTGTGGGAGAGGGGGCTGGCGTTACCTCTCAGGTGCTGTTTTGTTTTGGCTTTATAACTGATTACCACTTCTCTCTTCAGTTTAAAAATTTAAAAATGTTTTATAAGCTCGTAACAAACCAGACAAAGTTATTGACTTCTGTGTGCTTAATGTTTTATACATGGAGATAAACTGTCGGCAGCCTGACTAGTATTTGCAATTTTACAAACCAGTGAGAGCAGAAAAGAATATCATTGTAATTTACAGTAAAAAATTGCAAGATATAAGCTGTATAGAATTCTATAAATATCTGAATACTGTAAGATATTTTCCTGGTTTACTTTTTTCTAGAAATCATCATCTCCTGTGAACAAAACCTTTATGTTCGTGGCATGGCAGTTGCTTGGCCTAGTACAGATTATCCAACCACACTTTCTTAAGGATGTGGTAGAATAGGGCCCTGATTTCTCATTGCTCTTCATTTACATGTTTAATTTTGGAGAAGGTTTGTAGAACTTGATTAATTTGTGTGGCTGCTGCAGAATTTGACCGTAACGTGCCCAGTGTTGATGCCTGAATGGACGTGTCTTCTGCCACAGACAGAACCTACAAAAGAAGATAATGTCGAGTCACACAAGGACGAAACGTCCTAACACAGCACTTTTTTCAAGAACCAATTTCAGGGCTGTTTGCAGAATAGTGCTGCTACTCCACTTTTGCTGAACACTTATCTTTCTCAATACATCTAGTAGCCTGGAAACGTGACCTTCGTAGTTAGAAAGGAAGAAGGATGAATAGATGAACAGAGTCTTTAAGTGACACTTTTTATAAGGGGAAAGAGCAGAATTGTCCTTGTAATAGCTCAGGTTGGACCCTTAGAAATATGGAAGAGGAAACTGATTGCAGCTGTGTAAGTTATTCTGTTATTCTCCTACATAGAATTGTAGAATGACACGAGTTGGAAGGGACCCACAAGGATCATCGAGTCCAACTCCTGTCCCTGCACAGGGCAACACCAACACTCACACCGTGTGCCTGAGGGCGTTGGCCAAATGCTTCTGGAATATTGTCAGGCTGAGACTGCTTCCCTGGGGAGCTGTTCCAGTGCTCCACCACCAGCTGGGGGAGGAACCTTTTCCTAATATCTAACTGAAACCTGTCCCTTTTTGACTTGAAGCTTATGAAAGTTCACATCCTATGCAATATTGAAAATCCCCATGACTAATTAATTCTACTTCTCCCCCCATACCCCTCTTCATATGTATATCTGTGAAATGGCAGTGCATTTCTGATGTTGGAATGGGGTGCTTGGGGCTGCATGTGTGCTGCTGGTCCAACTCTCTGGCAGACCGAACCTGCCATCCAGTTACAGATGTCCTCTGAGATCTTCTGGGCTACTGCTTATTAAAGAAGGGGCAATAACCAGATGTTTCCTTAAGGAAGATGTTACAGTTTGAACTTTGGTTAAGGGTACATGTTCCTTAGTCAAAAGACCTGGGAACAACTTCAGCTTTGTGTTTTCCATCTGCCTGTTTAGTATTAATGTGGCAGATTCATTCCTGTTCTGGGCAAACGTTGCTCTAGCAGCTCATTTTATGGCTGAAGTCTAACTCTGTTTTTCTTTAGTCCTTCCATGACCTTGAAGTAGCTGCCTAAAATTTATAGCCTACATTCTTAACCAGGCAATTTATTAGAGCTTTCTGGATTTACTGATTTCAAGTTCCAGCTCTAAATAATCCTTACACATTTCTTCCCTTTTTGTGTGGGGATACAGACCCCAGAGAAGAAGCACAGGAGTCTTAAACAACTCTGCAAGCTGAAATCCATTTTTTTTTATAATTACCATTTCCAAACCTTTTTGAGACAGGAGGCACTTTCAGGTTTAGCCTCTGCAACAGGCTTTCTCTTGCAGTTAAGGAGAAGCAAAAAGATAGCCTCGGAATTTGGTTGTTGAAATTCCTCAGTTCTTGGGCACTTTCACAGGGGTAGATTTTCCCCAGCGTTGGGTGCAGAGCAGAAACACACCAAAGCATGTAAGATGGGATTAAGTTGAGGAACTAAAAATAGATTTCAGCATCAAATAATCCATGCCAGCGATGTCAAATAGTGTTGCATTGCTTCTGCATTCTTACCAAGACCAGACTGCTTTCCTGTTGACTTTTTTCATTTGAGGAAGATTGTGAGACCTGCTTAAGAGCACCAGGAGCCCAGATGTTTCAGAAAAGTATCAGGATGATCTGTATCTCAATATCTTGTTCATCATTTTTTCAGGACATGCCTGTAGTTTCTTCTTCTTCTTTCAGAATTGGGGCTCTTCCTTTTACAGGACTTTGTTGATTAATTTCTGGCACATTTGTATCTTGACTCCAAAACCAAACCTAGAGATATTACTATAACTCAAATCACTTGATTAAAAGCAGGTGTTTCCAGAGGTGGCAGAGAACACGCAGAGCCTCATTGCTTAAGGATTTAAATTCCATGGGTGGATTCTTTGATGTCTAATTAAGTGTCAACTGCAACAGAAGGATTTAATAACGCCACTTCTAGGTGGAATCTCTAGTATCTAGTAATGGTCAACTTCTCTAACTGCTTATTTTCAGAAGATGTGTGGGAAATTAATTTCCATTAAACTGTCCGATAGATTCAAGATGAGAGGGAGGAGAACGCTCCCATCTCAAGTGAAATAAAACATATTCCTGTAGGAAGAACAACTAATCCTGTAGGTTGTTTCTGTATTGCTGAACTTTGCTACCAGCAAAATGCTGTATATGTAATGGACAACGTATTGCAGAAGGGAGAGAATATTTAAAAGAAGGCAAAATTCAAAGGTTATTTGCTCTCTTCTCCTGATTATCTTTCTTGTTCTCTCAGCTATTGCCTCTTCATTGACTGTAAGGTTTCGTTCAGTGAGCTTTAGACAGAGGGCAATAAGCCTTCCCTTGTATTTGATCAAATGTGCTCCTACTCATCTTTTGAGCGTTGGAAACGAGCATTTTACAACAATACTGTAGTAACAGGTGACAGCCAATCCAAAGGAGAGGATTCTTCTTTAAATTGGAACGGGGAAGATTTAGAAGAAATTCTTCACAATGAGGGTGGGGAGGCCCTGGCCCAGGTTGCCCAGGGAAGCTGTGGCTGCCCCATCCCTGGAGGTGTTCAAGGCCAGGTTGGATGGGGCTTTGAGCCCCCTGATCCAGTGGGAGGTGTCCCTGCCCATGGCAGGGGGGTGGAACTGGACGGGCTTTGAGGTCCTTTCCAACCCAAACCATTCTGTGTGTCTATGATTCTGTATTTATGTAATGAACTTTAGTTGGTGCCTTGGTCAGCAGAAAATGACAATCAAGACATCAGTAATCAAGTGATAAGGGCGTGTCTGACTCAAGGAAGTGATATCTCACGGTGAACGTGAAACTCCAGAAATTCAAACTTCACTTCCCCATAACTCAGTGTTTCTTGCTTCCCTCGCTTCAAACTTGGCAGCTGGGACCAGGAAACTTGAATGATGATTTGAAATGTGTTTGTGGCATCTCTGGTGTGGAGTGTGGCTGTGCTGATGCCTGCACAGCCATTGGGACTCTGGACTGAGTGGTGTAGTTTGCCAGAGGTATTCACCCAGATGCTGGGGGTACGAGGGGCCGGAAATCTGCTGGAAAATGTGTCAGCATTTTAATAATAACACAAAGTCCTATCACTAGAGTAATCTTGTATTTTAAAATACTAAGCTTCCCATTAAAAAATCTTCTGAACTAGTGAAAGGTCTCCTCTTTAGAAGAGATAAGATTCTCTTGATATCCAGAAGGGCATGACATTTTTCTCTTGTTTGGTTATATTAGGTTTATTAAATATGACCTCAGTGTTTAAGGTTGCTCAGGCTGCAAGAGTTCAAAAGATTTCAGATGAGATTTTTTCAATTTATTTTGTTAAACCTCTGCAATAATTGTAAATAGTTCTTCTTTTAAAGAGCAAATAGTAAGAGGTCAAGTAATCCATATAGATATGACTCTGTATTTCATTACAAAGGAAAGTTCACAAGAGAAGAAATGTAGCTGTGGCTGTTAGAACAGATATTTAAGAAGAATCATTGATGTATAAGTCAGAAAGCTTTAATCCAAAGAGAAGTGTATAGAATTGTGAACATTACTGGTAATTCAGAAGATAATGAGGTACAAGGAATACTTGTTTTCAGCTATAGGTGTTCTCTGCTAGAGACTGACTAGATTAAATATCATCAAAGGAGCATGAAGAATGACCTTAGTGTTATTGTAGTTAGTAAGGGATGATTTTATGTCAGTTTGTAACTTACAATTGACCACCTTCTTTTGAAGTTTAAAACTCAAATAAATAAATGAGCTTACGCATTCTTCATGATGATTCCTGATCATTCTGAGTACTAAAACTTGAATTTAGGAAAAGAGCAATGGATTTTCTGTTTCTACTAATTTTTGTTCAATTTTATCACCAACATTTCCAGCTCTTTGCAGATAATGTTTTGCCATTCTCTTGCCTTCTATGATATTTGATATTTTTTGTTATTGTATCAAGCTATAATTTGATACGATAACATTAGAACTGGTCATTAGAATGACCAGTGTCAGTAGAGGGATATTAACTTCTGTTTAAAAATAAATGAATAAAAAAAAATCTCTTAGTCTACACTTTCAATTTAAGGGCAGCAATAATTCACACGTACAAGGAAATACATCTTTAAAATCCCAGTCCCCATTTTCTCGAGCAGTATTTTACCTTTGGGTGCTGGTTCTTGATTCATGAGCTTTGAGTAAACTGACAGTGCTGCTGTCTGGTCCCCTTAGGATGGAGGGAAACCCTCCGTGTTCTTAGTGTTGTTGACAACCAGGTAATTTTTAGTAGTAGATTCCAGATGTTGCTGTTCCAGAAGACACCTTTTTTTTAATGACATGCCTCATACTCTTTAATTTGCACAGTTTTACCTCATTTTTTAATAGATGTCCTAGCTGGAAGTTTAAGATTGTTTTCTGTACATGAATGTTCTCATTCTTGCCATCAACTTTGTGACTGCCAAAATTAGCTAGTGAAATTCAACCTTTTATCTTATTTAATTTTGCAGAAAAATACACATTTCAGTGAGATATCAGTCACATGAAAAACCTTTTTTTTTAAAAAACCCAAATATCAAATTTATTTTTAACTCATCCAGAATCCAAAACGAATGTGCCAAACAAGGGATAACTCAAGAGCCATGGGAGACAATCTCTTGGGAGAGAGTTTGCCTTTCTATCCGAGGTGTAGAGTATCCCCACATTCTTGGGCATAAGTTTTCAAACCACTTCTAAGTATCATGTGTCCAGTGGTGAGGTGAAATCCCCCATCCTTGCTGCCCTGAAGAGGTTGTGAAGGAAGAACCTCTGTTCATCAACGCTGGCCTTGAAGAAACTTCGTGGTGGAAGGGGTGGGAAGAAAAGAGATTTGAAGAGCTGTCAGCTTGGCCCTGCTGGAGTTGCCCTGGAGAAGTCATTTTGTGGCTGTCCTCCAGCTTCCCATCATATTTTGTTCCTTCATCTGAAAGGAGGTTGTAGCTATAGATGGGTGCTGGTATTGTCTCCCAGGTAACAAATGATAGGACAAGAGGAAATGGCCTCAAGGTGTGCCAGGGGAACTTTATTAGGGAAAATTCCTTTATTGGCAGTGGTGAAGCACTGGAAGAGGCTTCCCAGGGAAGTGGTGGAGTCACCATCCTGGGAGGGTTTCAGAAAGTGTGTTGATGCGGCACTTTGGGACATAGTTTAGTGGACACGGTGGTGTTGGGCTGATGGTGGGACTGGGTGATCTCAGAGGTCTTTTCCAACTTCAATGACTGCGTGATTGTCTTGCACTGTTTTTTTCTTCCCAGTAGGAGTTCATATCTCAGATGAAACATTCATGAGACACTGATATGACAAATAACGTATCGTTATTGTATCTTCCATCTCATTAATCTCACTTCAGATTAAAATGTGTGTGCAGTAGTTTAAATTATGGAGTATTGCCAGTGTTTCTTAGCATTGTAATGAGAAGAAAGGCACTAAAAGGCCTGCACAACAGCCAAGTGTAAAGGTAGTCTGCCCTTTCCTTTCACTTTCAGTTACTTTCATAGAGTAGAACTGGTTAAAATTTTCCACTGAGAAATAATTTTTCCTTAAAATACTGTTTTTTTTGATGTGCAGGAAACTGCTGTTATTGGTAAAAACGAAAACCTCAAACTTAAGGCTTGGCATAGAAAATACTGAATCTTTTTCAATTTAAAGGGTCATTTTATTTCTATGGTATCAAAAACATGAATCAAAACAAAATGGGTATTTGTAGAATCTTAAATGATTGATTTGCAACAAAAATGATGACTAAATCTTTTTGAAACTTCTCACAGGAAAAAGGAAAAACTTGGAGTTATGAATCCCTTACGTATGAGAGTGCCACATTGCTTTTCCAAACTGCTCTGATGTGAGTTGGTTAAAATTGTCTTAAATCCATTGTGACTAGACTTGAGGTGTGTGTAATTTGAAGACGTGAACTTTGGTGACATGGTGTAATCTAAGATGGATTTTGCAGAAACCTGTGGTGGGAGTTTGGGTTTGTGTGCTGCAGGAGACCTGGGAAACCTGGGACACAGAGGAGAGAGCATCCTGTGCAGGAATGTGCTCCAACTGTGTTGTACCCTCTGTTCAGCTCTTAAGGGTTCAAAAGGCATTTTGGGTTTATGTTTTCATTGCATAAGAGTGGGTTTTTTTGCTTTTCAGAGGTTTGGAAGGGACTGAAATAGGCTGTTTCATAAAGTTGTGTTTTAAGCAACGCTCTGCTAGTCCCTGGTGAGGCCGGAACAATAACACAGAGTGCGTGGTGTTGAGTGAGGCAGCCGGCTCCTGGTCTGCCTGCTGGAGGTAGGGCAGGGGCAGCCCAGTGTCTTCTTCTTCAATTGCTACAGTTTTAGGTTCTTCACAGCATATTATACTGGGCTAGGCTGTACCTCATACAACCAAAGCTGATGTTGTGTCATGCCTGTACAGCTTCCAATTTTTCAACATTCGATTGGCCTGTTTTTTCCAGAGGAGAATGCCTTAGCTTTACAGAGCAGTAATCTTCCTTGAGGAAATGGGTTAAGATAGAGAAAATTGTCTTGTGTTGGCATATACAACACAGTGGTGCAAAGGTGAAGATGGTGGAGATGGTGAAGGGGCTGGAGCACAAGCCCTATGAGGAGCGACTGAGGGAGTTGGGGCTGTTTAGTCTGAAGAAGAGGAGGCTCAGGGGAGACCTCATTGGTCTCTACAACTACCTAAAAGGAGGTTGTAGTCGAGCAGGGGTTGGTCTCTTCTCTTAGGTGACCAGTGACAGAACCAGAGGGCATGGACTCAAGGTTCGTCAGGGGAGGTTTAGGCTTGATGTGAGGAAGAAGTTCTTCACTGAAAGGGTGATTGGTCATTGGAATGAGCTGCCCAGGGAGGGGGTGGAGTCGCCGACCCTGGAGGTGTTTAAGGGGAGACTGGATGGGGCACTGAGTGCCATGGTTTAGATGATGGTTGGTGTTAGTGTTGGTGTTGTGTTGGGTTATAGGTTGGACTTGATGATCTCAGAGGTCCTTTCCAACCTTATGATACTGTGATACTGTGTGATAAAGGGGCAGAGAAAATGATTTGAAGTCACCTGTGGTCTGAAATATTCAGCAGCTTAGGCAGTTGTGACTCAGGAAGGGTTTTAGAGATGCAGTAAAATGCACAGACTAGCAAGAATCCATCTCACCCTGGTTATAATGGAAAACTGAAGAGATGCCAAATTCAGTGCTGTGTGGAGTGATGGATTCTGTGTGTTTAAGGTCTCTGATAGAACCGTGCTCACAGTAGTATTTCCTTTGTCTTCTTTTCGTGTTTGTTTAAGGATTTAAGTGTAGGTAAAAACGTTACAGATGACTTATTTATGGATTAGAAAGGGAAGAGGTTTGTCTTACTCTTGTCACTTATAGCTGTTACAGCAAATAAATGTGGCAAGAGCAGTGTCAGATCCACGGTGCACAAAGGATAAACAGAAGCTTGCTTTCTCCTGGTCTTGTATGAGAAGCTTCAAGAAGAGAATAAGGGCAAATGGCTGAGTGAAGTTAGTGTTCTGAACCCAGAATCCAAGGCACTCATCATTCCCACGCCTGGAAAGTCTCTTTTCTGTTTTGTCTTTATTGACAGTGATTTGTTGATGTGACTTCTTTTACTTTCAGTTCCTTGTTTTAAGGGAACAGTGTCCAGTTAAAGGCTGGAAGACTCCATTATCCTCTTGATTACAAGCCCCTTCAAACACTTTTTCACCAAAATCTATGTACTTACAAACTGCAGGTTATGTTTCTATACAGGAGTTTGGTTTGGCAACACTTCTATCAGTCACTATTTCAGCTGCTTTCCAGGTGTGCTGTAGTCCAGATATTCAGTGTCAAATTTATGATGTTTGCCTTTCTGGTAGCAGTGCTCTTTGCAGTGCCTCTTAATTTGGTCATTCTTACTCAGGGGATTGTTTTCTGGCTCCTGGAAAGAAGAATCCTCTCTTTCTCTCCCCCAGACACCTTCTCTTGCAGTAAACACTGACCACAAGGAAGAAGGTGACCTTTGGGCAATTGTAAATCAGTTTCTCCATTCAAACCCAGTTTTCCTTTTCCTTCCTTTCATACAGGTTGATAAAGTGTGTGGACAGCCCAGGCGAGGAGGAGACGTGTCGTCACACAATATAGCGCCAGTGAAGGAAGTGACTGAAACGCAGACGTTCATGATGGCTCACGCTAGTCTGAACAATAAGAGAAGGTAACCTGAAGCAACAGTTGCTTTTAAATAAACTCTCTGCCTCACAAACTGTGTTAACAGCTCCTTGCAGCACAGTGTTTAAGCCAGAGCCACAGTTCTGTCGCCCTGTCTGTGTGCTCTCCAGCCGCTGCCGTCACTGATAGTTACGCAGATGTGTTTGTGGTAGTACATGGCTGGTCCCTCCAAGAAAAGCTTTTTACATGCCAGACTTGATGTCATTGCTTAGGACCAAGGTGTTCATTATTTCCAGAACTCTCAGTGAAAATGATGAAAGCTTTTCCACAAAAATGTCTGAGTAATTTCCACAGTTGAGTTTAAATTACTTACAATCCAACTGCCCAGGTCTTTAAGGACTTGAGCCGCATACCCAGGGGCAGAGGTGTAAAGCAAAGATTCACTGCCCTGACACAAAATCAGTCCCACATTTCTCAGGGCTGGGGAGGAAGAGTAAAACCCCTTGCAATCTCCTTGATCTGTTACACAGCAGAGCAAAAGCAGAAGAATTTCTGTTTAGGCTTGTGGTGGCTGTTTTTGCTTCTGGTCTTCAGCTGTGTGCCAGTTGGGAAACTGCACAGCTGAGTTACTGCCCTAGCCTGAGTATCCTTGCTCCCAGACTTCCTGGTCTTTCTGTTGCTTGCCCTCATGTAGCTCCTGGGTTGGTTTTCTGTTAAAAATGTGTAAACCCCCCACCAGTGTAAGTGGGGAGGTGAGGATGTCTTTGCAGTGCCACTCATGATATATGAACAGATGCTGGAGCTAACCTGGCTGTAATATCACAGTGACAGGTTTCTGGCCAACATGTTTTTCTCTGTAACACCAGTATTAGTCAAAAACAACTTCAGCAAAGCGAGTGGAGCCAGGCTTAGGCTTCTATCTGAGAACAGGGAGTGTATTTGTGTCTCTGTGTGTTGGATAGGTGGTTGACAGACAGCAATGTTAAAATTTCCATAGCCTGGATTCTGGAGTTGGACTTGTGCAGATGAGATTTTTATCCATTTCTGTTTTAATTCTCATCTAAGTTTGCATGAATGAAACAAACGCTGCTTTGAAAGATAAAAGTAATAGCAGCAGTCTAAGTTTTTTGAGTGACAGCAGTATTTTTATCCCTTTGTAGTTTAAAACCAAAGCACAACAGCTTGTGGTAATGCTTGGAGCTAATCAATTTTTACCATGCAAATCACAGAAAAGAGCATTAAGGAAATGAATTTAATAAATTCAGAAGTGATAATCCAAAGAATAGTTGTAGTACAATTAATTAAACATGCTTTTAAAAACACAGAGCCCTAGGCCATCTTCTGTATAACTCGCTGACTTCACTAGAATTTACACTCTGGCAACCAAAAAGGACAGAATTACCAACCTGTTAACAGGTAACCTCCTAAACAGATGCAACTTGATGTCTTTAATGGCATGACAACAGTTTTTCTCAGCTGAGGATCTGCTCCCTACCCTTCCCAACCATCAAGACTTGTTTGGATGTTGACCTGTTGAATTTTAACATTTACAGATGGAAAAGGAAATATACTAAAGCTAATATACTGTAAATTAGACAGTTTCCCCAAACTGGTCCTCGTGCTGAAAATTAATTTATCAAAAAAAACTAAACTGAGGCCAGCCTTACATAGTAAACAGAAACCATTACTGAACTGCAGTGTTGATAGGCATTGTGGAGAGCCTGTGCACCAAAAATGAATGATGGAGCCATGCCATAATTAGTGAGAAGTGGAGAATATTTTAAAATTTTCCACAACTTTCTTTCTATAAAACATATGGCACAAAGCTTGTACTTTGCTTCTTGGAAATGATAATGAAACAGTAAATAGATTGAAATTCACAGTGACTGGCCTCATCGCTGTGTTGTTCATCAGCTATCATTTAATCACATATGATAGCAATAAAAAGCAATTTTAGGTAATAAAATTTTATAATGGATGGGTGAAATAATTCCTGCAGTGGGTTGTGTGAAATGCACTTAGAGTGACAGATAACTGCTGTAGGGGATCTAGATTATGAGAGAAATTACGTGAACCTTCTTTGATGCCATTTCTTCTGGTGATTTAAAAAATGAAGAGCAATAATGTCAGCTATCTGTCGGTTTAGATACAAGGTCACACAGGGAATCAGCCCAACTGAGTCTGTCTGCCTGGTCTGCATAGTAGATGACCCTCCAAATGGTCTTTTATTCAAGGAGAATATGGAATGTGACTCCAATCTTTTAGAATAAAGAAAGAAAAAGAGAAGGAATGAGCCAGCACTGCCCAAGTAAACAGAAAAACTGTGGCTCATTCCCTTAATGTGTCAGAATTTTCTCAACCTCAAAGACAAAGACCAGTCTGGTTTGCACATCTGCAGGAGAAATCACAATAAAGTTGGCCTCTCATCTCTCCTGTGGTACCTGCGTGGAGCTGCCTTAAAAACCTGCTGCCAAACAGCTTGTACCTCCATACGTGGCTTTGCTCCAAAGGTGTTGCATCTTTGCAAGGCCAGTTACCAAACCTCCTTTTCCAAAGAGTTCAGGAGAGCCAAGGCTGCTCGTGCAAGTGAAAAGTGGGAATCTCAAGATGGTGTCTCTTTACCCGACTGGTCCATCTTCTGGGTGTGGTGTTGGAGTCTGTCTGGAGGCAGTTCTTCTCACCCTCTGCTGTTATGCACACCGTGGTCCTGCATGGTCCCTGAATTCAAGTGGCAACTGGATCTTGTTGTGGTGGTTGATCCCTTTTCTGCTTCTCCTACTCTGATGGGTTCCCGGGATACTTCTCATCTTTCTTTATTTTCCCCTGCATTCCATGCCTGTAGTTTTTGCTATGCAGTGTAAAGTATCAGGCACAATAGTGTAAAAAGCTGAGACTTGAATAAATGCTCTGTGATCTTGTAGGAAGCCTTCTTCTCTGATTAAGTTGAAATGTATAAATTTGATTAGTAATTTTTTTCTTTTTTTACCTTACATAATTGTATTCAGGGATTAACTGAAGGAGAAGATTGCTGCTGTAGTAATTTTTTAATGTGGAGGTTACTGTAACATGTAGTAGAGGTGACAAGAAAATTGAAACCATGTGATGGTGCAGGGAACCTACGTGGCATGTACAGAATCTCAATCAGTAAATTGGAATGTTATTGCTGAGTTCAGCACAAAGTGCTGTTCCGGTAAGGGTCTGAACTCCTACCATAGTTGAATACCTACCTTTTAGCATGTCTGTGGCGTGTAATATTTCAAACCACTAAACATAGACTGGTTGCAGATGTGTGTATAAAAATATGTTGCATTTAAGAAAGAACTGTAACACGATACTGAGACCCTAATTGGAGGAGGCAAGCTTTGAAATGATATTTTGTTGGGACTTCTTTGCTGTATTGTGAGCTTACAGATCATTTATATATCTTAAAATAAACAATTTTGAGCTTGTTGGGTAATGTTTGAATTCAATGGTATCTATTTTATTTAAAATTATCTGTTGGGCCAGGTATCCCATGATATTATTAAAATGTGAGTATTAAACTGCTAGTGCAAATCAGATTAGTAATGCCAGATGCAAATTAACTTACTGTGAAAATGAATCAAACATTTCTGACTGGCCAAGGCAGAAGTTTCAGTATGTTCAGATTTTCCCTGTTACAAATCCTCCTTTCTCTTTTTGACTGGATGTGTTGGAATCACTGCTTCAGTGATGACAGGTGACACGCACCTGATGTGCAGATCCATCCTCTCCTGTGGCCACCCCTACTGTTAGCTTCCAGAAAGCACAATGGCAAAGCTGCTGTTGTCTGGGGGTCCTCAGAGCTGCTGAAAGTGGTGCTTGCTCTCTCCAGTAAGAATTAACTGGGTTGGCAAGTGTCATCGAACCTGGTTCTGAGTGGGCATTGCTCCAGCTGCTGTCATTACTTTATAAATGAGTGTACAGGTGTAAGAAAGAGCAGAATTTGGTATCAAACCATGTAAGTGGAAAATTGTGTCATGATTTTAATGTTAAATACAATGTTTAATATTAATTAGGGACCTCAAATATCAGTGCCACAAAATGTGTTTGCGTTAAATAACTTCCAGATGTATTTCAAGTTTTTCTTCCAAGATAACCTTAAAGCCTTTCTCTCATCTTTTACCAAGTTGGGGTTTTTTTCAGTGATGGAGTCTGACCAGATCTGAACAGCAAAAAATATCTGTATTCACATTACTTATTAATAGATAGGAAATTGCTCATTGTACCAGAAAATGAATGCTCCTCATTTGTATCCCCCTCCCCATGGTGCTCATTCTGAGCTGTTTGCCATTGGTTTTTTTTGTGTAGCCTGATATATTTACAGTTCTTCCATTTGGTATCAGTTATAGTTAATTTCACTACCACTGAGTTTATTTTCAGCTTTTTACTGTGTGTGCTGCATTTGTAATTGTGCTCTTATTTGAAAATGATTGGGAGAAACAATCTGAGTTGTTGGGTTTTTTTTAGTATTGCATTGTTGTTTTTAATTGCATCTATGCTTTGGAAAAAATCTCATGACATTTTTCCTCCTTATTTGTTTTCTTATATTATCCTATGCATGTGCTTGATGACCTTCCTTTCAAATAATTTTTACTTTTCTCTTTTGTTTCTCATTTCTTTTCCTCATTTGCCTGAATTCCTGCTTCTCCCCTACTCCCCAACCTCTCCTGGTTGATGCTTATTCTCCCCGGCCTATTCCAGTTCTCTGCCTCTGAAAGCTTCAAAGAATGACAAATCGAGAAGCTTGAAAAAAATCTCTCGGTAAGAATGAAACAAAGGTGATGAACTTTGTTGTGTCTACATGTAACTCCTGGCCATTGCAAACTGCAGCTGTGATCTAGGAGCTGGCATGCTTTTGGTTGCTACTGTTATACTGTGGGGCACTGGGAAACTGTACATTTTCTACCTGGAGTGTTTAGTTTTTATGCTGGTGAAAAACTTGTTGGGAGTTGGACCCAGAAGTCTGCCTTAGCTGAGATGCCTTTTGAAAACATCAGAGTCGTGCTCTGCTGAAAATGCAAAGGGGTTTAAGCCTCTTGGGGTGAGCTGCACAAGACAAGATTTAGACTCTCAAAAGGGTGCTCTTTACCTCTTTCAAAGAAAACTCAATTTTAGAACATGTAAAATCTTTACCAACTGTGTCTCCTTTCATGGTTGGTACTCTTAGGCTGTTCTGTTGAGTGGCTCCTGCCTAGGCCTGGCTTTACTCTATAAACACCTACAGCCCATATAAGTAAGTTAGTGCTCAGAGGTAGAAGTACTGATTCCCTTGATCTAAGCCCCAGAATTCCCATTTTTTTCTTTGCTTAAGATGTCAGCTTTCCTTCATTATTAGGCTAAGTTAGTTTCTTTGGAGTGTGTGGTGATTGGTTTATCTGGAGCAGGATTTCATCAGAGAAGATAAATAGGACAGGTAAGTGCTTTTCAGAAAGGATAGACCCAACTATGTGGAGAGATGACTGCTGCTCAAATCTTGCAGGGGGAGGAACCCAGCAGGGGACTCTGGTATTGTTTAAAGCCCTGTTGCTCCCAAAAGAATATTAAACCCTGTCTGGTTTTGTGCCAAGCTCCATCCAGCCATATCCCCAGGCGCCTCTTCGGTGCAGTGTCCCCTTACAGCCTGCCAGGCAGAAACACTCTGAGCCAGAATGAGTCCTTTGGCCTTCTCAGCAGGGCTGTTGAGGGGCTTCTGAGACAAACTGATAGCTCCACGGTAGCTCTAGTTCCATTTGCATGTCCTGCATCTTCTCAAGATCTATCAGATCTCATACCAAACAGGATTTCTAGAGCTGTGGAGGTAGGGGAGTTTCTCATTCTGAACTGCTCTCAATGTGTGCTGAATTAACACTTGTTACAGTTCATTTTTATGGCTCAGCCATATGTATGTATTTTATTGGATTACAAAAGAGGCAGTAGATTGCCCACAAGGTATTTTTCCATACACATGGTACAAAAAGCTGTTTGTACTGGTCAGTTTTAGTTATTCACCAAGTATCACCAGTAACGACTGAGGTGCCAGACATGATGAGAGAAAGATTTCTTTCTAATAAGAATGTGACTGGGATAGTGATAATGGGGTGGAATTGGCCCCATCACATCTCAGGGAGGTGACTTTCTGTACTGTTGTTGCATGTGTGGGGTACTTACAGCATATGGCAGGTTTTGTGGTAGGGTGTTAGCTTTAGGAAGCCTTCTCCACCCAGGAGGTTGTTGATAATGTTCTTAATTCATCTCACACATGTACAGGGAATGGAGAAATACTCACTTTCAGTAATAGAAGAAGCCTACTCCCGTAATGATAATGTTTTCTCATAATTTTAAAAATTTATTTATATTCAGATGTAGGTGTAGATTTTTTCAGATTTTGTGTCATGTGTGTTAAGGTAATTTTTTGTTAAAACTACCCTTGGTATGTAATTCTGTGCATTAACACTGGACTAGGTAAGACTGGATGGTAGCAGTAGTAGTGATACGCAAGAAATAGAAAATAATTGACTTGGATGAGTAATGTCTGTAATGTTTCTAAACTGTTAATCTTGTGGAGAGTTAAGTTGACAGGGGACTTAAGCTGTTCTTACTGTGTACTGTTCTTTTATTAAATGTGTTCTTCCTGCATTACAGAGAGTTCATCAATTACATGAAACGATCCCGAACCTTTTATGCCTCTATAGCAGAAAGGCTGTGTGATGGAGACCTGGTGATGAGAGACAGCTCAACCTGCTGGAATGGAGAGGATGTTGTAGAAAGGTAAGGTTCCAAGTAAACATTTTCCTTAACTATGACAGAGGTGACTTTGTATCCTTCTGATGGTTCATAAGCATTCCAAGACACCGTTGTCATCATTTCTCCTTGATGTTGAACTTGATGTTTAATTGAACAAAGGTTTTGCTAACAGAAGAGTTTGTTGATGCTGTTTTAGGTACCTGTATTAAATACAGTGGAACACTTTCTTGAAGGCTTACGTTGCTGAGTCCCTTTCTTTCACTACAGAGAGAGAAGTCTTTGCCTGTGGAGAGATCTCTCCCTCTAAAGCTCAGTCAGCAAGCGGTTCCTCTGTGACTGGTGGGAGGGCCCTCCCAGTCTGCTGTCGATGGCCTCATTAGCACAGAGTGAACATCCTCTTTGGCCATAATTAGAAATTATGTAGCTCTTCCTGCAAAGCTGTCAGACAACACAATGACCAGACCATTATGTTTTTAAAGGATTTCCCTGCCGTTTCTTCTCAGAGTTTCTGACACAGCAACAGATTTTGGAATTGCCAAGCACCCTTACCAGAGCACGTTCTGCAGGAGTTCTTGTAGAGTGACAGTTAATAAATGCACTGTACCCTGTTGGTAGAGGCCTAGAAGCTCCATAGGGTGAAAAAAATCTTTCTAGTTTGTCAGCTTATTTTTTTCAATCTGTATTTTATCACAGTTTACCCATCACCCTTTAGAATCCAGACTGGAAAATATACTTGAACTAAACTTCTTGCTGTTATTTCTCTTATTCCGTGTAACACGAGGCAACGTTGCCCTGTGGAGAAATTGAAGTATTCAGAGTACAACTGTATCCATTACTGGTGCTGTCAAAGTATACATCAGTTTTTGCCATGAGAGCTGGTTGGAAAAGTGCCAGCAAATGTTTCCCAAAAATGTCTTTTTGTCGAAGCAGAGACATTCCATGGGATTGTGTTGGCTTTCACAGTGTTTCTTTTTGAAATGTATTTCAGTCTGTAGCAGTTTTAAAAGATAAGGTTCTAGCATTCTGTTTTCTTGCTGTAGAACAGTTTTCATTGTGGAATAATTCCAATGTGGAATGGAGACGATGTCCCATTAACAAGAGTTCCAACTCCCACACAGCTCTGCTTAGCTTTCTCATGTGTAAATAACCTCAGCTTAATTACATTTGAGATGTTCAGAGATAAATAAATGCCTAACACATTCAATGATAACTCTAAAGTTTAATATTTCAGTGTATATTGGCATTAAAAATTAATTGTAGAAATATATTTGAAAATTTTGGCATCAATGCAGCATTCTAAATATTAATGTATAGTGATTGTAATACTGAATGAAGTTTTTACTGTAAAAATAATGGAGAAGAGGTGGGGAAAATGTCAGTACTTCTAATCAGTGTTTCTATTTCAGAGTCCCTTTGCCTGTAACATGTTGCTGCTTACACAGCTAGCCTTAAAACAAACAGCTTTCTGGCCAAAAGGAAAACAAGAAAAGCAAAACCAAGAAAAATTTTCTATATCAACTCTCTGAACAAAAAAATAATCAAAATTTTGGTTTAATTTTTATATTATTCTGTGACTTTTTAAAAAAAAACAAACAACAAACCTGCTTAAATTGCAGATGTATGTGCTGTAAAGAGGAAGCTGTTGTGTTTTTCCTTTGCCAGTCTGTAACTTTGCCAGAGCTGGAGACACGTGGAAGACTTTCAGATTTGATAAGGATGGAAAGCAGGGAAAAGATTAACAAGATGCTTCATATTTTGAATCAAAAAAACAAAACCAAAGAAAAATTACCACCCTTAAATCCCCAAAACAACATAAACAATAAACCCCACCCCACCACCAAACCCTGAAATTTGTATTTGTATTTAACATATTAAATGGGCAAGCTGGAAAATAAAATATAGATTCACTTGTTAAATGCCACAGCAATGTGCATGTATGTATATATTTATCAGTTCTGTTGCAGTGTTGATTGCCCTGAAAGGAGAAGGCTTGCTGGTACTTGCTTGCTGGGAAATTTTCCTCCTTTCATCATCTGTTTTATAGGCTGGACTTGTCGCCAGTTCTGCCCACATGACAAATAAAGCTGTCCTGGTGATGGCTGAAGATGCATTTCTCTTCACTGTTTGTCCTTTCCCAGGGAGACCAGGGGATTAAATATCAGCAGTAGTAAACAGCTCTGAGCTCAAAATAGAGCCTTGTTCTTAGCTCTTTATCAGAAAATAGATCACCTCAATTAATCAGGTGGATCTCTTGTGAACCTGAGTTTAAGGTCACTGAGGCAACGGAACTGGCAAAAGCTGTGGTTCCCATTTCCTCAACGCTTCTTGCATTTCAGAATGCTATTTGAAAACTGAGTGATATTTTGGTTGGATGCTAATTGACATTCAAGCTCTTTAGGAAAAACAAACTCAACCTTTAGAAACAATTTGACACTCAAATGAAGCCTGAACAATATGAAATTATTACTCACAAGTGGGGGTTGTGCGTTCAATGAGTAGTGAGGGCACTTGAGGTCTGTCAGAGGATTTGATAAACAGGACCCTCATTGTACTTTTTGATTATATTATAGTTCTCTGAATTGGTTTTTATCATGTTTAAATCAATGAACTGGCAGGCAAAAAGAGCTTGAGCTGCCAGTAAATGCACTGTAGAAAGATCCAGGTGGTTTCCACCAGTTTGAGACTGTGCTTCTGGCCTGCTTTTCAGATGAACAGCAAAACGTGGCTTTGCTAGGAATTCCTTTAGTGTCAGTTCACAACCTTTTAAGACTTTAGAAATACTAGCACCAGGAGAAATGTCCTTCTCTTAATTTTGAGCAACTTGTTTCTGGAACAAGACTTCATAAATGAAATAGCCTGCGAGTCTAAGAAATGGTCTGCACGTGCAAAGAATGCTCAGAGGAAGATGAGGCTAGAGCAGAAAAATTTGAAAAATGTTTTGCAAAGTTGAAGCAAGCTTGGAGGGCTTTCTGTGCTGGAACCTTTCTTTCCTGGCAGTGTGTCAGATGATTATCTCAACACCAGGTCAGGAGAAGGTGACAAGCGTTGAACCATTGTGCACTGCCAGGACTGGACACCATTCACCTAAGAAGTCTAGAAAGACTAAAGGGTCACAGAGTTGAGTTGCTCATTGTGATACAGTATTTTCCTTAAGGCTGTTCCAATAGTGGATGATGGGAAGATGTGAAATGTGAAGATATTTTTAGCAAAATAATCATTTCAGAAAGGTGTGGCCAGTAAACTTGGTATGGAACAGTAAAATCTGTAGAAACTATAAGCAAATGAATGCAATATTTAGGGAAAGGAATTGACATGTTGCAAATGAAGGAGATAACAAGCACGTAGATGGGGAAAATTGCTATAGTCTGCTTGGATTTCTGAGAAGTATTTGATGAAGAGTTTCATACAAGGCTGGTAGAGATGGAAAAAAGGGTAGGCAATGGTCATAAGTTACAGTAGAAAGAGGTCACCAGTGGCAGTGTGTGGGGATTTTTGCTGGAACCAGCGCCATCCATCAGTCACAAAAGACCTGTGAAGGGAGGCGAAGACAGAGGTGACAGCATGTGCTGATGGTACCAAGTTATATGGGTAGAAAAGACAAGGGTCAGCTGTGGTTAATTGCAGGAGGAACTCGTGCAATTACTAAGAACAACAATCCAAATGTTAGGTACAGGATGATGTGCACTGCTCCAGGCATGTGGTGTCTGCAGCTCTGCTGCCCCCCAGGCTCAGAAAGACAGAGCACAAACAGAAATGTACAGAGGGAGCAACAAGGAGGAGGACTGAGGGTGTGAAATGGATCCTGTGTGTGGAGTGGCAGACACTTGAGCCTGACACAGAGAAAATAGGTCTCTGTCATATTCCCTTCTTTAAAAATCACATGTGTCATGGAGATACTGAATAGGGAGTTGTTGTTCACTGTCTCTCTCATTGCACGAACAAGGAGCATCTTCTTAAATTAATGGCAGCTTGAAAATAGGAGTGGATATTTGCTAAACTTTTGGTTAAGCTGTGAAACTCCTTGCCTCAGGATGCTTGGATGTTTAAAAAAATGTATGAATTCATGAGCAAATTCAGCTCATCCAAGAGCAAGTCGTAAAATGACTGACTGAGCAGATTTGAGGCAAGCATTGAAATGTCTTTGTGTAAGAGCTGAGACAAAAGATTAGACAATGAATTTCCTCTGGTCACCCTTAGATAGCTGCTTCCATGGACTTGTTTTCTGTAGGGGCTGAACTGCAGGAACCTTCATCTTCAGCTAAGCTAAACACTGGCATTCAATCACTTTCTCCCTTCTCCCTGGCTGCAGTAGCTAAACAGGATTTGCTGTCTCAGGTCTCAGCCTCATAAATGTCAGATCAGTACAACACAGTGCCCAAGGACTTTCCAAAAATGCATCTTGAGATTTTCTGTTGATGTCAGATTTGCATCTTCGCACAAAACATGGATTCTCCTTTAGAGCTCCTTTATGTGGAGTTTGGCTTTTTGTGAGGTCTTAGCTGCAGTGGAGTAGCCTTATCAGAGACAGTTCTTTCTGCTGCTAGAGAAGGGAAGAGGAGATGTGTCACTGGCAGGTTTTTGGGGTGTGCCTGTGTACGACAGATGGTTTTGATTTGGAAAGGGAGCAGTGATTTGTGAGTACTGTATTAAATTTAGATAATCATTCAATCTTTCCATCTCTGCCTGCCTATTTATTTCTTGCAGTTTCCATTTCAACAGAGATGAAACAATAATAAATTATAAATAGACAAGCAGTAATTTGTGTGTGGAATAATTAACACATCGTTAATGTAGTTGGTGTTCCTTCTAGCTGACTCTAGGCACTGGATGCTCTTCCCATTCTTTCCCCATATGGCTGTGCTGATTTCAGAAAGAGCCTGATTGCAGTCTGAAAACTCTTGGCTGCAGTGTGTGCTGCTCAGTGGGAAAGTTGCTCAGGAGCATGTTCAGCACTTGCCTTTCAGGTGTCAGTGGCTGCCTCCTCCTTTGTATGTCTGGGATCAGTCCTGAGGCAAAGACAGTGATGCAGCATTGCTTTGCATCCCCTGAGCTCTGCTGGAAGGTGCGTTCTCAGGGCAGCCCCCAAAGATGTGTTCCCCTGGTATGATCCCATAAATGGACGTGTGCCTTTAGCATGACCATTTCACAGGCACTGCTGTTGCACCAACAACGTGTCAGGATCTAGGGATGTTTGAAAGTTGAGTGCTCTGCTGACTGGCTCTGTGCAGGGACTGTCCCACAACAGGAGTAGACACTGAAACCTCTTCTGTTACACTTACACAGACTGTTTCATTTTATGAGTTGAAATTTAGAGGCTGAGAGATGCTGGTGAGAATGGTAGGATTGCTGCTACCATTTCAAATCCTTTTGCTTTTAAGGAATTAACATTTGCAATTACTCTGGTATCCTCTAATATGCTTGCTGTCTCTATTCTGATAGGCCAGTAAGCAAAAACCAGCTTGAGTCTTAGAGTTGGAAAATGTGAGCTGATAATGAAGAAGAAAATCAAGTATCTGGCTTTGTTATTAGGGGTAGTGGGTCCTTGAAATCTCTGTAATAAAGCCTCTTTTCTCAGATGCTGAAATATGCTTTTAGGCTGTGTCTGCAGTGCACAGTAGGCATGGATCTTCAGAGAAAGGGATGGTGCCAAAACCCCAATGCTATCTGTCCTTTGGAGGCTTTTCTTTGGAGTAGCTCTGGAACATTCTCAGGGGCTGAACACCACTAATGTCCTTGAATGGCATCCTCAGTTTTGTTGAAAAAGACTGGTTCTGAGACTGCTCTGCAATATAAATTGGAGTGTGAGAAAGGGTTTAACTGAAAAGTGTAAACCTGGTTGGCACTAACATGATCGTGTAGACACAGCTGGTGGTCACCTGGACACCTGCATTTGAAGTCTGGGGTTCTGAAACTTGAACTGTCTCAAATAATAAGTACTTAGAGGCTGTAATTAGCATGTATAAAAGGAAATTTGTTAAAAAATTGCATCAATGCTGCCCATTGATGCAGTTTGTCTGCTGCTGACAGTGAGGCTGGTGTGGTGCTTCAGAGCTCTCGGACTGGAGGTTTGCTGCTCTCTGAGGGATCCAGCAGAAACCTGATGAGACATCAGCAGGTACTGACATGGCTGCAGGAGGTAACCTGGATTCAGGCCCTTTGGCTGCTTTTGATGCTATATTTTCCATTTACAAAAGAATCCTCTGTTAGAACTGTGTCAGCCTTCTGAATGACTCTGAAAAAGAAACCTTTCAGAAGTTTGGCAGAGAAATTTTTCCTTGGAAGAAGCAAATCTGGATCATGACCACAGTATGCAGCAGCTTTATGTGACTTTTTCTAAGGCAGAGTCATGACACTTCCAGGTCAGTGAGATGTTTTACAAGTTGCACTGTAGATGTGCAAGTTGCTCTAGGAGTGACTGCTGCTTGGTTCCCAACTGTGGAACAGGTTGGAAGTTTTTACAGAATTAAGAGGTTAAAGAAGGGGGTGCTACCTGCTTCAGGGATTTTTCCATTTCCAGGCTCCTCACTAATCAAGTGATTAGTTTTTCATCCCCAAAGCCCGTGTAAGAGGAGGTCAATAACAGCAGTTGGAGGAAGCCAGTGGTGGCAGCATACTTACGAAAAATTGGGAGCTAAAAATGTGTGCAAGGAAGAGTGGAGTTACTGGGTGGCATGAATTGATGTTTAAATATCTCAACAAATCTCAGACAGGTTCTGTCTCATTGTATTTTTAGCAGTCTTAAGTCAAACACTAGCTTGAATAGCCATCCCAGATCTTGGTGGAATGCATCTCTAGCAAAATGGGGCAGCTGGTCTATATTGTGGCCTGCAGGTCTATACTGCATTTGTGAAATGATTTAGTGAAGTCAGGAAGGAATAGTGGATTGTGTCAAGAAGAAATGAATGTTGCTGAGGTTTTTTTTATTTATTTGCCACAGTCATAAAAATATTTCCAAAGGAAATTAAATGGTTCTTTAAATCCTGATAGTTATTCAGTGTTTCATCATGTTCTGATTAAGTCTTCCAAAAATATTTTAGAACTAATATTTCTGGTTCAAAATCTGATATCTTGGATCACTCTCTCCTCCTTTGAAAGAAAAGGGTGTGTTCTGTAAGAATAGAATTGGGAAGTCTGACTTCATTCAGACACCTACTGTGTTAATTACTTTTAAATGAGAAATCTCTGTCAAGCCTCCACTATTCACACTGAAGTTTAAGGCTGCTTCCAATGTTTTCTATCCACCACAGAAAGAGCAAAAGTAGTGATAATGTTTGTTTATAGATTATAAATTAGAGGACAAATAAACCTGAAAAGCTTATTCCCCTTCCAGACCTTTGCATGTACTTATTTGGTACAACTACATTTTGGACACTGAGTCCTCTGTCCTGTGGTCACCACCCTATTGTACAATGTTTAATAAGTAGACTATGTGAGTTGGATTTCTCAGAGTACTTTTGAGAAAAGCAATCTTGGATACTCTCATCTTTTTTCTTTCAGGCAAGGCAAGTTCTGAAATGCAGTTGCAAACGGAAGCAAGTTGTGTACTAGCAAGTTTGAAGAGCACTGTTTCTTCCAGAGCCTTTAGTGGCTCTGCAGCCCAGTTTCACCATTTTGGGTAATCCCATCTTTTAAAATTGAAAAACAAACCCAAATTCTCTCCATGTTGCTGAAAATGCACACCCTTAGGAGAAACTATGAAATCATGACCATAGCCAATATATTTTCAAATATGAGAACACTGAAAAAGGAGAGAAAGAGGGGAAGATTTCTTCTCCTTTTTGCTAGGGTGGTTCTTTCCTCGTTTGTAGCAGGTAAAGCATTTTAGGACACTTGATTTGTTGTGCCACCAAATTCCTATGGTGTCACTATTTTTCTCTTATTTGTGCATATGTTTACTATCTATAACCAGGAATTATCCTTAGTGTTATAAAGAACAGCTGTGAGTATGCTTTAAACCATTGTAATATTTGTTGGTTTTCTGTCTCCCCTTGTTCTCATCTGTCAGGCTCAATGGTTGTTGAGCTATAATCATTTCTAAGTTGGAACCTATAGATAAAAGTTGGATCAGAAAGTCAAACAGCTTTATTTGGAGCGGGGAAAGAAAAACCTTTGTGAAAATGACTTTAGGGAATTTTGTTCTTGTTGCCTTTCAGTTTCAAGATGAAATTTTGTGAGTTTCCAAATGAAATGATCTTTCTTTTTATTGCCAGTAAGCTTGATCTGGAATAGTCTTAACAGTGGTAGAAGATGTAGAAAGATTCTGCTGGTCAGGCACAGCTTTCCATCGCAGAGGTGCAGATCCCATTGCCATTTCAGGTCTGTATGGATAGATTTTGTCTGGTGTGAGTTTCTCTGAATGTGGCAGACTTTGCACTTTCAGACTTTCTCTGAATGTGGCAGAATTTGTACTTGGCATTGCATTAAAACGTTTGAGAAGGGCTAAAGTCTTCGTTCCCATTTCTCCAAATGTGCCTTGGTTTTGTAGTGTTGTGAGGAGTCAGAAAGTAGCAAAACTAGGTTTATCTCACTGAAGTCGACATGTTTGGGTGTAGTGCCCTGATTTGGTGGGGAGCAGGGGAGGAGATCCTTTTACAGCAAATACTTTTCATATTGGAATCACATTCTCAGGAAATTTCAATGCAACATTTGGGGGTTAAAAATTTGCATTTATAAAAATGGCTTTTAAAACGTATTACTGGGAATATAAGAGAAGGATGTTTTGTAACACCCATTAGAAACCCACACTTCTATTCCTTCCTTGTTCTCCCATCCTTACTTGTTTTTCTTCAAATTTTGCACTAAGTGGAGGGATTAGGGGACACCTGTCCTCCAGCTTGAGCAGATCATGCCTTGGGTTGTTGGGCTCTCAGGGCCTGTGCAAGCTGGCTGAGAAAGGAAGTGGCAAATCACAATGACTTCCTTTTCTCAAAATGTTTTCCTTTAAAGACTTACTGTTTTTATGAGCTTAGCACTTTCATTGTCCCCTTTCTCATTTCCTTAGGCTCTAGCAAGCAGCCATCTGGATGTGGAAAAGAGAGATAACTTAGCCTTAGCATACTTAAACAGCATTTAGCTTCTGTTGTTCCTGTGCCATCAGTGAACAATTACATTACTGTAAGTTGTAAAATGTTATGCCTTTTTTTGTAGTATTTTTCGGGTTTTAGGTATTTTACAGGACTTTGTAGTGGTTTTGTTGGTGTTTTTTTTGTTGTGGTGGTGGTGGGGTTTAAATCTTGTAGAATGAACCAAATACACTGTGTTGGAAGTGACTGCTTGAGACACAAATTTACCACAGCTTACCCTTCAGAATGATGCAGAGCTCTGACAGGCTTCAGATGGCACATCATGTGTCTTTCTGTGAGGATGCATGAGGGGTGAGTGTTAAAGTTAATTGCTGTGCAAGCATGTAAATGTTAATATGGCTGCTAATTACCTCCAATCAGCCATAAGAAGGAGTGATGGCAGTGGTTAATAGCTACCCCTCAGCACATGGAAACTTGTGTGGCCAGGGCACCCCATTTCAGGGACTTTCTCTTTGCTACCTGCAGGTTGGTAATATTTGTGAAGTTACTGTTGAAACCCTTCACTTCAGTGTTGGTGACCTCTGAAATCCAGGCAGCTGGTCCCAGGCAGGTTATGGTGAGCACCTGGGGTACTTGAAGTGAGTTGGGAAACCAGACATGGAAATAGCTCAGTGTTTTCCTTCTTTGGGCCAAATTTAAGTCTGCTGTTAGCCAACTATCTAAGTGAATAAAGCATCCTGGTAAACTCAGACTTGACACAGGTTTGAATTTGCCCTGTGTTCTTTTTTTAAGTGTCACTTCAGTGAAGAGTGGCTGCTCTGTGTCATTTCTATGCGCAGGTCTGTGATGTATTTCAGGATAGAATGGGATAAATTGCAGTTGGTAAAGTTCACCCTTTCATTTGAGGAAGAAAAATCTGGAGTTGGGCTGATAGGGAGAAGAATATTCACTTTCTCTGGGCTAGTTCAGGAGTTTGGGGATATTGTTTTCTTCTCTCTGAATTGGTCTCTTCCCTGCTCCTGAAGGGAAATCAGTTAAACAGCATCAAACAATGGCACTGGGCCCTGCGTTCCCGCCTCACACTTTTGAAATGGGAAAATAAATCCTGCAATTTTGGTCACTGTTTTCATATAGAGACTGTGTACCTTTCTGTTATAAACATACATACTTTGTCTGTTCTGCAAAATACATCCGTGTGGGTTTGGTCAGATTCAGATGAATGGATCAAAACTGACTCTGTAGGCCAAGTGGTGCCGGTGCCAGGCCAGAATATGAAGGAGAGAGGAAGAGATGTAGGGAAATCAGTCAACTAGTGTAGACAGGGGGTATGATGAGGTCAGGTGTGTATAAGAGGGGGTGAGTTAATGGGAGTAGTACTTAGTCCAGAGATGCTGGAAAGAAAACATCTATGGAGGTGCTGAGCTGACCCGAGTGGCCTTTGCTAGATACCCTGTTCTAGAGCTCACACCATCAGGCAGCAAAGGCAGCAGTGGCACTGCTGGAAAGGTGCAGAGGCTTTGCTCACTTCTGTGGAACAGCCTGGATTTATGCTTGATTGCTGAGAAGGAAGCTTCTCTAATTGGGGTCTGAGATTGGTCATAAAGAAGGGTGAAAAAGGCAGTGTGTTTAATGCCCTTATTCTACTCTCCCCTGCTTTATTTGGGAGTATTTTGCAAATTGCAGAGAACAATCTCATGAATTAAAAATATTTATTCTTAGAACAGGAGTTATCTTCAGCTCAGAAGGGAGCTCAGGAGGTCTCTGGCCTAACCTCCTCCTCAAAACAGGGGCTGCCATGAGATCACATCAGGTTCCTCAGGGCTTTATCCACTGTGGTCTTAAAAACCTCCCACGATGGAGAGAGCACGAGCTCTCTGGGTTACTTCTTTCACTTCTTGACTGTCCTTTTGGTGCAAAATTTTCCCTTATATCCAGTCAGAACCTCTCTAATTTCAAATCTTGTCTGTTATTTCTTGTCCTTTCACCATGCACCAGAGGGGTTTGTGAACTTGGAACTCAAGAGTGCTGACAGCAAACAAGTACCAGTGCTTGAGAGAGGCAGCAACCATATTATTTTCCATTTTTACAAGGTGAGGGACTTCAATGATGGTAGAAAGAGGCAGTTATCTTTTAAACACAGAGCATTATGCACAGAATAAGATCATTCTTACTTCTAGTTAATGACCTGTAGTACTTAGATAAAACACATATGATGTGAATAGTGCTACCACGGAGGAGTGTACTCATTTTTCAAAGGTGCCCACAAAACAAAATCTATTTAACTAATAAAACATAGGAATAAATCCCTCAATAAGGATATACTATCCTAAAAGTAATAAATTCAATATAATATTCTAAAAGTAAGAAATTCAATTTCAGTTCAGTTTCAGAGAAGATTTCTTAAAAAGATGTTAGGCAGCTTTCAGTTATGAACAGAAAACACGGTCCAAATGAATTGGTAACTGTGGAAGTGAAGCTGTTTCATTGCATTTCACTAGTACTAGCAAACAGAAGAATAATTGGTTAGTGTTGGATGCTTTGTATGTATATAACCAGTGTCATGTCATTTCTTATGAAAAGGAAGCACACAAATTCAGCCAACAAGCTGTGTTCCATCTGCAAGAGTTATTAAACTGCCATATAATAACGCCTAGATGTTTTTTCTTCTGCAAGATTACAGAGGCAAACATAGTAAGTTGATACTAATTGAAGGAATTACATTTTTAGTGCCAGAAAGGACGTCACCAAAATATCTCCCAGGAGGTTATGGGTACATACATATGTAGAAAGGAATGTCTTCTGTGGTGATTTGAGATGTAGGATCCTGTGGTTAGATTGCTCTTCTGTTTTGAGTTCTGACTCTATAAAAATCATGAGCTGTTACATCTGTAATTACACAGGAGAGGAGACTGTCTTTCTAACAATGAACAGATGTGTTGTAATGCCATTAAATATTTAGCAGACAACTCCTTAGCTGTGTTTGATGACCTTCTCACTCTAACTAAAACACAGAATGTGGAAATAATGGAATTAGGAAAACTGTTTCCTACTTATAAAATAGTACCTAATGAATTTCAGTGCTGTAAATGCCTTTTTGAGTGCACGGACAACAGGAAGGGGCAATTATCTCAATCTGTTGCACATCTTCAGACTTCTCCAGCTGCTGAGATTACTTTATAGTTTTCCATTGATTACCACAGCAGTTACTTTTCTCCACGAACTGGGGAGATGTATTTACTTCTTCAGTCGAGGGCCATTTCTTGTATTGCACAGGACTAAGCTGTCAGGCACTATTTTCTGTTTAGTTAAAGGATACCTGTTACACTTTTGGGGCCATCTGCAGTACTCAGTTAAAGAACCTGGATACATAGCTGAAAAGTAAATGGTCAGGAAATACACGTGCCCTGTACCTACTTGTGAGTGAGGTTCCTCCTCTGCTGGAGAAGGACTACCAAGATCAAGAAGAATAAGTACCACGGTTACTGTGCTGTGCAGCGAGACCTGATACCCTTTGAATTCCAGACAGAACTTTTAAAAAATGAAATATTGTCCCTAAAGAGCCCTTCACTGCTTTGTGAGTTCAGTTTTTGCTGTCTGAGTGTGCATGCAGTGTCCATATGAGCAACAACACCCTAAAGTACACCCTGGAATGAAGCCATATGCTGAAAACAGGCATTGTTTTACGCACTGCATATATATATGTATATGCAGCCTTTCTCCTTACACTATAAAAGACATTTTTACAAGCATACATAATTAATTTTAGCAGCAAACCCTCCCTTCTTCCCCCCCTTCCATTGTGCAAGACAGGCACCAGAGGGAAGGAATCATATACATCTGCAGCATTGTATTAAAGTTGCTTCTTGTGGTGCTTCAGTGCATTTATTTAAGGATTTCTGTTAAGTAGCAGAATCCTGAATAAATGAGGAAAGAATTATTTGCTCCTAGATTGTATGACTTGTGAAAATTAATGTTTGGCTTCGCAAATAAGCATTGAGTTTCCATTGTTGAGGAAAGAGTTATTAGTTTGGTCAGAAACATCAGAAATTTTTTTGTGGTTTAGACCAGAAATCGTGTTTTCTGATAAGGCTTTCTGTTAGGAATGTAGACTTGTTAAGCCCCTGCCCTCCTCACCACGAATTTTAAAAAGGTCAGGCCATGTCTTCACTATGACCCACACTGAAAAAGTGTGTAAAGGAAAGCGATGTTTGTACATGATGGCTGCCTCCTGGGTACCTGTGACAGACGACTTGCCCAGATGTCATCTGCACTGACCTCTGTAATTTAAACTGAAACGTCTGTGTGTTAAAGACTTGATTTTTACTGTTCTTGTTTTGTGCATTTTTTTATGCAGTGATCAAGGAAAGGCAATTTTAAGGATTTCAGTCCTGGAAACTACTAATAGATTGATCTCAGTGTAGAGATTTCATTAATTTTCATTAGTTATGTACCAGCTGTTGGGAGAAAATATAACACAAAAAAGAGCAACATGTTGAATTGCGCACTACTCAGTACAGATGAGAAGACAATGCGAGTCAGGAGGCAAGTTTTGTACTAAAATGCAGAAATAAAAAGAGAGAAAGCCAGTAGCAAGCATGGAAGTCTTTCATGTGGCACAAAAAAAGCACAAGAATCTTGATTCAGCACCTGAGTAACTGCTCACCCAAAATCTGTTTGTAAATTCTGATGGGATGATTTGTGATCCTCACGTCTCTTGGGTTGGAGTGCTGTGGTGTTTGGATAACTGAAATCTCGTTGCTCAACTTGGCGCAGGTTGTGCTCGACCTCTCGGTAGACAACAGGATATTCTGGTGCTCAGTCAGGGTTTGGGGTCACTTGAGGAACTCCTCTTGCAGCTTCACTAAACCATTTACAGCTCAGCCTCAAGGAAGAGTCGAGAAACTGCCTCCAATATTTTGAGCTTGGCTTTAAAGCTCCATTTTCTGCTTTTTGTTTTAAAGCTGCTGTTTGGCACGTGTTTCTGTGCATTGCATAGTGTACTGTGAAAAAGAAAATCATCCTGATGTGGTGAATGCAGTTTTCTGGATTGACTTGTGGTGACCCTGTACCCACTGCTAGTTAGGTTTGATCTGCTTGTAGGAAACTGTCATAATCACCCTCTCATCTTACTTGGAATGGTAATGGCAAGGTTTCTCCTTCTTAGTTAATGTTGCTGTATTATGTCCAGGTGATTTATGTTGATGGCTCAAGTCGGTATTTGGGACACATTTCTGTAAATACAAATAGGGATCTGACCTGTGAAGGTCCATCTTTAACACTGCAGCATTAAGCATTCTGTCTCAAGATGAGGGAATTGATAATAATAATAATAATTGAATAAAAATTAGTACTGGGTTTCAAAGGTTTTTGGGGGGATACTTGTGGATTTGGTCCCTATTCAACAACTTCCTCCATTTGATTTAAATATTCTGTGGAGCAGCTCTTTGAGCAGAGTACATGAAGAATAAATCTTGCCATGCAGTCATGTAGGTTGCTCCAGTGGGGCAGTATCTCGCAGATGCAATGTGTGATGGGGGCTAATTTGATCCTATCATAGTATCTCTTTTTTATTGGCAGCTTTGGGGTGTTCTTTATTGAAGAATAATCAAAAAGAATGATGGGCAGGTACTTTTTCTTTAGTATGGTATTTTTTCTACTTATTATCTTAGGGGGAAGAAAAGAACAGCCCTTATTTAGTCAAAAAACTAAAACTTTCCAGTTAAAATAATACGGTAATAATACAGTAGCGTTCCAATCTTTGAAACTCTTCTAACAAAAACAACCCAGACACAGTTAAAGTCTATGGAAAATATCCAAGATAAAGCTTATTTTCTGGTGCAGAGTCCAATGTAGGGACTTTCTCCCCATTCCTATTAGGAAAGCTCACAGTCAGACTTCCACTGAGAAGGTAGAAAGTCTTATCTGATCCTTTGGAATGTCTTAGCCAACGATTCTTCCAGTAGAGAAGTGAAATTAATTTTCTTTCACCTGTGATGATTATGTAATACAGTGGTATCAACAAGAAAAAAAAATCCTCTCTTAGTCTAGAGATATTGGATGGGACATTTACTCATCAGAAGATCAGTCAAATGAGATATCAGTAAGAATGCCTTTAGTACTGAAACACCCAGTTCTTTCTCCTAAAATTTTAGGGCAGAATTACAAGTCTGGTCCCTTTGTCTGTTGGATGAGAAAGGACAGCACATGTTGTTGTTTGTTGGCATATTGACTGCCTGTGCTGTCCCAGACCACACCACTTTGCTGAGCAGTACACAATTTAATACCAAGACTCCTGAATTTCCAGACCAATCCCTACAAAGTCTTACTGTTGTTTTGTACTTGCAGGACGGGTGTTATCTAAAAGAATTTGCTCTACAAATTGTAGTGTTGTGCGTAACTTTTAGAATGTGATATCTTGATAGGTGTGAGAAAAATGCCACCAGGTATACATAAAAGTATATATATCATTCTCCTTTAATAATCCTGTGCCCCAGCAGTAATGAAACCAGCATTTGTAGATTATCTACAGTATGAGTGGGTCAATGAAAAAAACATGCTTTAAATTCTTTGGACTTCGAAGCAAACCATTAGGAATCAGTCAGTGTTTTACTGGAGCCTGTCAAATGAAATAAGAAATTTTACAATTTTCCAATGAAAGTGAATATTTTGAGAAAATGGTGCTGTGATAAGAAGCTGCAGTTGCTTAAATGAAAATATTTTAGTGAAATGCAAACAATCTCTACTTAATAGCTAAGCTGCTGTCAGCCTGCGTGGTTTGTTCCCTTGGAAGACAGGAATATCCTGCTCTGTAACAGCTCCTAGCCCTCCTCTCACCTTGGTGCCTTGCTCTAATCTTCAATTATCTGTTACTCATGGAAGATAATACTGTTTCTCTCCCCCTACTGTTCTGATATCACGAAGCCTTTCTGTTTACAGTTTGTGGCACTTGTGTTTAAGCCCTTGGTTCAGCACAGCGTTTGGCGAGAGCCTGTTGGCTGACTACAGGAGGAGCCATCTGCAGTTAGAGGCAGATTTGCCTATAAGCAGCAGATCAGATGAGGAGACACAAAGACTGTTTGACAAATGTTAAATATCATTTAAGAGTAATTTTATTTATACACTGTTTATTCCACAGTCTTTCCATGTTATTGATATAAACCCATCTCGCTGTAGCTTTTGCTGTCTGCTCTGTCCTTTCACTGACCTCTGTTATGATTGCTTTTTAAAACAGATGACCTCTTATGTTCTGAGCTGTCAGTTTAAACTGTGAATATTCCCATACAGCTACAGAAAGAACCCTATGGTGGATTTATGGGAATAAAGAAATATGAGATCCAACGGAAGGGTAGTAGAAGGCCCAGACTACGTTCTTATTTTCAGTTCCGTAGGATTTAGCCAGTGCCTCAAAGTAATTTATGTGCTGTGTTTGATCCACAGTAAATACAAGGATATGCCACACTCTGTAGCACTTGTAGACTGTGCAGCCAATCCTTTCTTCATCAATGTCATGAACCTCTATCTCCTTTAAATGAGGAAAAAATCCGTCAACTTCTGAGCTACAGTTTAGGAGACAGAGGCTTTGGTCCCTTCCCTTGTGGAGGAATGTGTTAATGGAGGAATTTTTGCAGTGACTAATTAGATTTTAAGGAAGGGGCACTTGCTGCAGGAGGCGTGTTTTTATGTTTGTGAGTAGAGCTGCACTCGGTGAAAATTGGACTGGAAGGGAAGTTGTTTGGTTGCGTTGGTGTCAGGGTCACAGTGGAGAAGGAGAAAGCACTAACTCTTCCTTCGAGGCTTTCTGCAGATCATTTAGTGGAGTTTTAGGATATATACTAAAAATAAAGATATAAAGTGTACATTCCCCTTAACAATGAAAGACTTCTGGAGACATTATTGTAAGCTCAGAAGCCAGAGGAGTTCTCTTGTGGTATATGCTAAGTCTTTAGCAGAGGACTGCCGTAAAATTCAGATAACATGCAGTTGATGTGAGAGTTTGAGAAGTTTTTCAGTGTAAGCCCCTGCTGTGTTAACGCTGTTCTTGCCTCTTGGGGAGGCATACAAAGTGTCCTGATTTACTGAGCTTTATGTACAACAGGTGGAATAGTATGGGCTCAGTGTGGCCAAATCCACAGCGTGGTGCAGTGCTCAGATAGTCCTGGTCTGTATCCCTGTTGCTTCCACTGCTGGTTGGCCAGGCAGGCGGCCCTGGCAGCAGCACGAAGGCAAGGCTGGTCCTGCAGAGCAGCTGGCTGTGGCAGCAGTGCCTTTGCTGGGCATGGGGAGCCTGAACCCCCTGAGAGCTCTGCACTGAAACAGGCTCAGTATTAGCTAGCAATGTGTGATTGTAGCCCAGAAAGCCAACCGTGTCCTGGACTGTATCAGAAGAATCATGACCAGTAGGGTGAGGGAGAAGATTCTGTGCCTTTGCTCTGCTCTTGTGAGACCCCAGCTGGACCCTCTGTTAAGTTCTGGAGTCCTCAGAGCTGTAAAGACACAGTTCTGTTGGAGTGAATTCAGAGGAGGCCACAAAGATGATCCAAGGGCTGCAGCACCTCTGCGATGAGCACAGGCTGAGAGAGATGGGGTTTTCCAGCCTGGAGAAAAGCTGCCTTAGAGCAGCCTTCCAGTACTGAAAGGGGCTCCAGGAAAGGTGGGAGGGGCTCTTGATCAGGGAGTGCAGGGACACGACAAGGAGTAATGGTTTTAAGCTGACAGAGAGGAGGTTTAGGTGAGATTATTAGGAAGAAATGTTTTCATGTGATGGGTGGGGAGGCCCTGGCCCAGGTTGCCCAGGGTAAGTCGTGACTGTCCCGTCTCTGGAGGTGTTCAAGGCCAGGCTGGATGGGGCTTTGAGCCCCCTGATCCAGTGGGAGGTGTCCCTGCCCATGGTAGGGGGTGGAACTGGATGATCTTTAAAGTCCTTTCCAACCCAAACCATCCTATGATTCTATTGTTCAGATAATAATTAAGTTATTTATATAAGCATCTATTTACACACGAGGTTTATCTACAAATATTTAGTCCTTATTTCTGTTCATACCCAGGACTTGGCAGTTGATTTCCAGTGAGGAATTTGGGGCATGATTAGAACAAGATGTTGGTGGGAAGTTAAGGTAAAAAAGGAGAACAGTATCTTTATTAAATCATAAGCAATTATTTCCATGTGCAAAACTTTTAAAAGTTGTGTATATGCTTGCCCAGTATATATTTTTCACATTTAATGTTGACTTTAACCTTTGCAGGTGCTTTGTCTGAAATTAGAATTTTACCAAGTGAACTGCAAAAATGGAAAGGAAGATAGGGATGGACTGGAGTTTTGAGAATTGGGATTAGCAGGGTTATTTCAAGGAAAGACCTTTAAATGTTACCCCTGAAATAGTAAAAAATTTCACTGCACATATTGGCATTTTGAGTACGCGTCAGGAAATTCAGTTTTGCTAAAGAAAACCAGTGGACCTTGTAGTTTCTTAAATGTCTGCAGTTGATTCATGATAGCGGAGTCTTCATTAGCTAATTGGAAAATGCCTTAGGTAATGCAAGATAATAAATGATTCACTGCTGTGAGAACACCTGAGGCCAAAACAAAACCAACTGCAGTTATATTTTTCATTTTTGCAGAGGAAGGATGGTTGAGCACAATTAGTGTGATGTAGCACATTGCCATGGTTTCTCTAGTGTTTTATCTTATCCTTTTACCAGGAAAACAGAGAAGGAGGGATGCCACCAAAGCCTGTAGCAGAGTGAAAAAGGAACTGCTGCTCCAGTCACGTGTTTTCTTTTGCTTCATTTGCAATACCTGGAATACAAAAGCGTAAGGCATATTTTAAAGTGTAATTTTAGCAGAACTGTGCCACTTTACACCAGCTACAAATTTGATTCATAATAATTCATTGCTTCCTAGAGCCACGTCCCTAGGGGAAGGCTGCTGGGTGGGAAGGCTGGTGTGGCTGCACGACCTGAAACGTGCCAAGAGAAAACAAACAAGCAGAAAAATGGACACCCATGTGCAACACGACCCAAGGCAGAGATGAGTTTGGAAAAATTAGGTTATATGCAGCAGGTGTTCAAGAACATGCGTTTCCCTGGCAGAGCTGGTTCCCTCTGGGTATACTCAAGCACCTTGGCTGGTCCCAACTCGGGTGGTTGTCTGGGTGAGTTTATTTTCAGCTAGAATGCAAGGGGGAAGGATTGAGGTCTTTTCTGTGTGCTGGTAGCTTACCCGAAATGTTTGAGTGGGCGTTAACAAACCTTGATTTATAAGCAAGAACTCAACTACAAGGAAAACAGAATAAATGGAAGGTTGTAATTCAGAGATTGCAACGATGACAAGTGGAGAGTTACTGCAGATCTTGAACAACAACAAATCTGCTGGTGTGCCAGAGTGAAGTGGTGCCTAGCAGCATGTCAGAACATCTCCGTGGTTTGAACGGTGAGGGCTCAGTTGTAGAAAATCCCAGAACAAAAGAGTTGAGGCCAAGTAGTACCTTTATGGTGTCCTTGGGAGGATGGTTCAGATGTGCAACAAAGAGCTGGGTCTGGCCTCGCATCAGCAGAAAACACAGGGCATGTGTCTGAGTGTCTTCATGCTCCCCAAACCCCAAATTCAGAGTTTGCAGCCAGGAAGTCACACATTAAGGAAACTTTCTGCAGTAAAGTTGCTGTGAAATATCTTTTCACTGATGTTTTGGGGTTAGGTTGAGTACTATTTCTACTGCAACATAGATGAGAGCTGCCAGGGACTCTGCAAAGGTCTGAAGTGTGTTGTTGCAGGCCTTGGTGTCATAGAGGCAGAGCTGGAGTCAAACAGACCTTTTAGAGGGGGAGGATGCCCTTCTACTCAGGGCTGTTTGCTTTCTAGTGTAATAATTCCAAAAGTGCAGCCTTACTGAATGAAACACTGAGTTGAAACAACCCATGCTTACTTGGAGAAGTGAATTCTTCCGTTAATGAAAATCTTTCAAAGCTTAAGATGTAAGTTCTGTTCTCGTTTTGCACGGCTACTGATCATCTCCATTTGCTCTGAGGTGCATTTCAAGTACAATCTCTGCATTCCTTTGAGAAACCACCACGTTTCTGTCAGTCCTAACCCCAGCTCCTCCCGAACCCCTTCCAGCTGAGGAGGCAGCAAAGAGCATTGCTGGGAGGAAGGGTTCATGAGACAAATGTTTGTGCCTGGTGTGTTCCACATGTATCACCTGTGCTGGTGGCGTACCAGGTATCGGTGCCTTGTCCCCTCTGGCCAGTGCCATCTCCTCATTGCCAGCAGTGTAGGTGGGTGCATATAAAAATGCAGAGTATATTTTTAGAGCTTCTTGTTGTATTAATCTAAACTGTGTGGAACTAATGTACCTTGTGCTGATCAAAGCTGCTGTAAAATGCTTTCTGGCTGATTCTGTAGGTCTAGTCTGTCTCATTTTTCTTCTTGAAGATAAAGGACTACTCAAGTTGTTTATTTATTTATTACATTCAGTAAGCAGCCATTTGTGATTGAGAATTCAAGTTTAATTACAAACTGCCTTGAGTTGTAGATGTGTTTTAATCCCTTTTAAATTCTTGGAACTTCATTTGGTAATGTGTTCTCTTGAATTCCTCTCTTATTCTTTTGTCAGCATGTAGAAAGCCTTTCCAATAGATTTCAAAATACAATAATATGCTCTAAAATGCCAGGTGAAGGGCTATGTTTTCAATGCCTTCTACAAAACCCTTCTGGTTTAGGTAGCTGGCATGATTATATTATAGGCTTCGTTGACAGCAAAAACTCTAAGGGAAAATAACTCCCCTAGGATTGAAAAGTAAGGTTTATGAACTCAAATACTGGGTTATTAGGTTAGTAGGATAGATTTTGTTGTGCAAAATAGCACATATCACCATTCTGGAATAGGGGTTGTGTTGGATTATTTCTATATTTTCAGTATTGCTTTTGGACTTTGTAAGATTGGGAACAGCAGCTGTGGTTGTAGGGAAATCAGGTACTCCCATACAGTTGTCACTCAATGGGACATAGCTGTAACAACTTGTTTTTCTGAATTTGATATCGTGCTCCGATGGTGAGCAAAGTGGGCAAAGCAAGGTCTGCTGTCCCAGGTGCTCAGTGTCTGTAGAACAAGGGACAGCTGCACCCTTAAAACATTTGTGTTCTAAATGGAGAAGCCAAGATAAAGCAATTTCCAAGAGACAGATAACCAAGGTACAGTGTTTTAACCAATGCATCTGAAGTTGTGCTCAATATCTGCAGTGAAATGGGCAAAAGAACACCTCTCTCCTGAGCCATAGTCTGTTGTCTTAGCTTAGCTCTATATTATTCATTCAATAATGTAGCAAAAAGGTGAGCATCTTCTAACATTCAATATTTTTTATCTTAATTTTAAGGCATATTTGAGCAAATGTCCATGAAATTTTCACCATTGAGATGGAATGGACTGGAAACAGACTGGATCAAGGATTGCTGTGTTTTTATTCCATGACTTACCAGAACGTAGAAAATGATACTAAGCTTCTCTCAGCCCCCCTGTGGATCACATTGCTTGCTCTGCACGCTCTCGGTAGCCAAGTCACAAGCCATGTCCATCATCTCACATGCCCAAAATGTGAGCATCACCTGTCATGTGAAATATTGCACAGGTTAGGAAAGGAAATTTAAACCAGAGAGGAGTAAAAATGTAGCAACATTATTGAAAAAAAGGTAGAAAACAAGGTGGCACAGGATATGTTTATTTGTGCCTGAATTTTCTTGCTAGGTGCAAAGGCAATTCTTCTGAAAGACTGTAACTTTTAGTCTGTTTAGTGGAGTACTAAATCAGAGATGCTTCCTCTGCAACCCAACAGCCTGCTTTATGAAATTTGTGCTCCCAGTTGTTTGCTGATCCAGAAAACAATCTGAAAACTTCCCCAAACTGATCTCTAAGTGGCCTTCCTTACACCGTTCCCCGTTGCCATGCCATTTCTTTCTCTCTGGTGGTTGCTGACTGTGGTGTTGCTCGGGTGGTCGTCAGCCCACCAGGACTGGCAGGAAGAAATCTACAGCTGCTCAAATGCAGAAAAGCAACTGGAGCAGCTGTTGGAGCTGACCATGATTCAGCCTTGGGGGGCTGGGATTTTTTCAAGCACATGAGGGCAAATATGTGTGTTTGGGAAGGTTTGAATTTCTTGTTCTCTAGCCACCATGCTTGTTTCTTAAAACCTATGGGGAGCACAAGCCGCTGCACACAACTTGTGTGCACAGCCTGCATCACAGGTTGGCCACCATAGTACTCATGCTCAGATAACTTAGATACCCAGAGCTCTGAAACTCAGCTACACATTCAAAATCACTCAGAAAACTTACAAAAGCTATTCTGCAATTGTAATATAATGGTATTTACAAAAGCACTTAGCAGCCATTACAATACACGTCTTACTTAGATTGATGCAGTGAGTTTAATGTTTTTTAGCCTTTCAGACCTTGTGATGGAGTTATCACTGAGCAAATCTTATGCCTACATACCAAGAAATGTGAATTGAATTAAGTTGAGAAGGTCTAAAACCTAAGAAAAATAGAAACAAATGTAATGTGTACTTTTTATGTACGTATTAAATTAAATACATATATCTGAATTGAGCAAGTTCTTTGGAAACTGAGTTATCTTGATAATTCCAAGTGCATTGATTTAGTCAATTTTAGGGAATGGCCACACATTGAGATTTGGCAAAGGACATAAACAATCTTATTGCTGATTGCAAGCAAATTTGGAACATAATCAAATTCCTTTCTAATAGGAAGATGCTTTTTAGTTGCATCCTCACAGACTTAATGCAAATTATTTACAGAGTCAGTAGAAGTTCTCTATATAAGGGCTTGCATTAGGCAATAGGGCTTGATCCAGCTTAAAAATAAATCCATATTCAATTTTGGCAATGATAATTTGTATGTGTGGTTTCTAAGTATTTACAGAAAATTCTGTGACGTGTGAATCAGTGCTTTTTAATTGATCAAATTGCTCACATTGTATTAATAAAAATTTTTACAGCTTTTCTGTGTGCCAGTATTGATAGCAATGGAGCAGAAGTTGTTCCTCCATATGGTAGTATTATGTGTCACACAGAAAGTGGTCATGCAAGTGCAGCCTGTTGAAAGTCTTGTGAGGAACTTGTGGAACCTGATGGGTTATTTGGGCACTTAAAGATTGATTTGTATAAGTTTGCTCTTTAAGGTTGCTTGAGGGATGTGTAATATCTTAGGAAATAACCGTTTAGGCGACGTTGTGTGTAACTGAAGTGGCTGGTGAGAACTTGCCATGTTAGTGGCCACTCGGTGTGTGGGTTTGCTCAGGTTGTCTTAAACTCATAAAGCTTTTAGTTATAGAAGTTCTGAGTGATTCTTAATGTGACACAATGATTTTGATCATCACTTCCAGTTACTCCTATGGCGTTCTACTGTGTTGTTCTACTGATGTTGGAAAGGCTTTATTTAAATCATGAGGATAAATCTTTTAGAGTATTACAGAGGATTTTTTAAGGCTCTTTTAGTGGCCACATATTAAAACACATGTTGATTTATCAACAAAATGCCATGGTAAAGCACAATGTACATGGTCATTGGCCACGTGGTGTAAAACTGCAAGTCATTTTTAGGTGATAGACCATTGCATCCCAATGTTTGCTGTATTTTGGGGCTTAAAAGAGCATTCAAACACCCCATTCATGTTCATTGGTAGTAAAAAAAATTGGTCTGTGTCTAATGTATTGCTGTTATTGATGCATATGATGTGTATAAACACACGCATATGGGAATACAGGAAACTGATCCCATGACTGCTGACTGCAGTAGTTACATAAGTGATGTAATTAATGGGAGGACAGTGTCCAACCCAGCTGGGGGAAGGGGCAAATGAACTGTTTACATGCAATGCCTGGGAACAAAACAGGAAGGGTGGGGAACAACTGGTGTTAGCTGAAGGTGGATATAATAGAGCAGATGTATGACAGAGCAGCAGGCACAGCTCAGGAAAGTGGGATCAAGGTAAAGCTGATAGGAAGGACTTTGTGCTTTGGAACTCCAATCGTCTGTAATGAAGCTTGAGGATGTGTAGATAAGCTTGGTGGTACTTTTCTGTGCAGGGGAAGATAGTACAGAGTGGCATTTATAAGCCATGGACACAGAGCAAATATCAGTGCCTGGGACAGCCAGCAGTTAACTCAGATTGAATTTGGGCTGTGAGTTGAGGACAGAACGGGAGAGCCTGCATTACGAAAGGAAGTAGAAAGAGTATGGCTTAATGAGCACAGAGGGGCTGTTATTGCTCTCTATAAAAACCTTGCCATGGAGGGAGAGGAGTTATTTAAGTGCTGGCAAAGGCATGAGAGTGGGTGTAAACTGAATAATCATAAATTTAGTTTGGGAATTAGATGTCAGTCCATCAAAGAGCCGAGCTGCTGGAATAGTTTATCAACAGGAGCAGTGAGGGACAAATAACCTATATTGTTTAGAGATGAGCCATTTTAAGCATGAATAAAGACTAGATCTTATGGCTCAGGAGTTGGGTTTCGGTCCTGTGTCCTGGAAGGAATATTGTCATCTGACCAGCTGCATTGAAACGTTGAATATAGAGAGCAGAGACTTCTAAGGTACTCTGGTAGAACTGAAGTCCTGATCTCATGCACTCCCTGGTTTTCATGTGCAGAGAAGGTTTAGATTCTGGGTGGGATGTAAGACAAAACCTGCCAGAATCTCACAGTCTATTGCCATAGAGCCTTTCAGGAGGTCTAATAATCAAGAAATCTTCACAGGAAGGCTTTTAATACCAACTTTACTGTGCTTGGGTTTATTCTCTATTTATTACTACTACAGCAACTCCATGTAGTTAATTGACCCCATGGTCTTTGATATTTGCCTTTTCTCTAAGGACAATAAAGCTTAACATTGCTGTAGATTCTTTCACCGCAAGAAATCTGTGGTTGCTCTTATCTAGCGTTTCCCACCCCAGCAAAGGCCCCTAAATCTGACCCTTGCTGCCAGTCCTTACCCTGTGCTGCCAGAAGAGAAACCATTGAAAAAGATACATTTCCACTTCTTTCCCCTTAGCACAGATTTGCTTCCTATGGGAACTTCTGACTGTAGATCATAAATAACTGGTTAAAAAGATCAGTGGTTTCCCTCATTGAAATGAAAGTCTAGTTACAGGATGAATTGTGTTTTTGTTGGATTTACTATGGTGATAACACACAGAAATGTTTAAAAGATGGTTGCACCAATTCGTTTTCCTTTACAGCACAACCTTGTGGAAGCTGACAGTTACCATGGTTTCACATTGCTCAACATTAGTTCCCCTGGAAAGAAAAACCAGCTCATTTTTAGTGAATGAGGTATTGTTGTGTAAATTGAAATCCAAACAGATAAAGGAATTTGAATTTAAAAGGAAAAAGCATTGAAAAAATGGAAGGAAGAAAACATGGCCGTTTGCAGAAACAAACTACCTTGGAGGTCGCTGAGAAATCTGAACTTCAATAAATTTAGTAGAGCAGCACAGATGTGGTCTCAGTGACAGGGGTTTTCCACCCTCTGGCTCTCAGGTGAGATGCTGCCGGAGATGGCTCCTGCCAGAGGTGTGCTGAAAGAGGGCAGGGAAGTTGGTGCCAAGACAAATTACTCAACTGTAAAGACTTCCTTGTGTTTGAAGTCTTCATTGGAAAGTTTCCCCAGAAGGAAATAGCTGTTCTGTCTCATGCAGAACAAAAATGATTATTTATACAGTTTAAATGAGAGGGGGGCAAACGAATAAGGATGATTTGTCTGGGAAGGAAACGCTATTTCGTGGTGTTGTAATTGCACAGCGTGGTTTGGTAACATTACACACCTCGTGTTTGTTGTTCTGGGTTGGGAACTGACCCCTTGCCTTTCACAGATACAGCTCTCGAGCCTCTTGCTCACCTTCCACCTGCTACTGAGGGCACTGCTGTCCAGGGCATTTGACACCAGCCAGGGCCTTGGCTTAAGGGAGGGAACAGAGGCACTAATGCTCTAGATATATAATTTATATAATTTATCCAATCTGACAGAATGTGATTCCACTGATCCTTTCACTCTGGGCTCCCCCTGTGTGTGTGCAGAGATGTGATGAGGTCAGTCAGTCACCATTAAGCCAAGGGGACAGGAAGCACCACTGTCCAGTAATGCTTTTTTTTCCATTTCTGCCTTTTTCACATCAGTCCAAGTAGATCTCAGAGCTGGGCATCAAGGGACCTTCAGGTAATAAAGTGTCTCCTACCAATTAAACCTGATGCCTTCTAATTGATCTGCTGTTGTCAAAAGATGAACTGTGCTCCTGAGTCACGTTTGAAATAGTGATATAAATCTTTAGGCTAGTTTGAAGTTGATTAGGTTTGGTTGATCTTTAAGATGAAAGGTGTGATTTTTTTGGTTTAAAAAAGCTCTCTTTTTTGTATGGAAAGTCAGTCGGGGCTCTGTGTGCTGTGTATTTTAGATGTAACAGGGTGTGTGTATTAGATGGTTCAGTGTTCCAGTGGCATCAGGTGGCCTAATTATGAGAGGATATTTTAGGTCAGCCTTCTAATCTATTAATAGAGTTATTCTCTTAGGTTTTATGGGATATCACGTTAACATGCTAATTACTAATTCAAATTAAATTGTTGCATAAAGCACAGTAGAAATCCCAATGGGTCTGTTTGTGTGTACATGTTTTCTCTGTTTTATTAAAGAATTCAGAGTACAGGGGGTTGTGGTGGTTGACAATACAAGCAGATACACAGCATCTGGATACAGATCTGTTAGATATCAGCTGATTCATGCTCATAGTTGCAGGTGGTGAAAACCAGCATTATTAGCAAATACACAGAAATGCTTGTGCATTACACTGCCCAGCTGTGTGTGTTGGGAGCTGGTGTGTATTTGGTAGCACTGCTCAGGAGCAGGCTGGAGCTTTGTTCCCTTTGCAGGTGAGCCCTGGTCTGGGTGAGAACAGCCATTTGGGTGTTTGACTTATTTCTACTTGCCACCTTTGTCTTGGGGCCTCGTAGTCAGGTAGCAGGTTTTGAGACGAAAGCTGGACTTTTAGTAGAAGAGTACAAATATTACTGAAAAAAACCCAATTCTTATTGTGATTTAGACACTGGAATTGCTACTGAAATTTAAAAGCACTGTAAGAAAGGAAAACACAATACAGGGATACGAGTGCAGGCATAGCTGGCTTGTAAAATAAACCTATAAACTGCAGTTTGGAGAGTGTTCTTAGCTGCAGTTCTTGGTGCATCTTCTGGATAGAGTATGTTTCTGTGACCAGGTCTAAGTGCTGTTGTTGGGATGAGGTGTCTTCTGCACGCTTTCCCCTTTGGTGATTACCAGAGCCTGCACTTCTCTGCGAGGACACCCAGCACCATCGGCCACAGCAAGGCTGGAGCACAAGTGGTATCTGCTTACTTGCTGCAAATACCATGGTGTTCCTGAGTGTAACTGCTTTGAGAAGATTATTTCCCAAATATACCATCCCAGCTTGCAGCAATCTGTGGCTGAGGTGTTTCTGAGTCTTTGGGTTTTAGCTCATAGTGACCTTTGGTACAATTGTGTCTTAGGAATTACTTTTTTGGTCTCTATAAGGTTATAATATACACAATATAACAAAGTATATTTCTTTTTTAGCAGTATTCTCTGATAGTTTAATGCTCTGTTCCTCCACGATCACCCTGAGACTGTGTGAAACCCAAATTTCTTCCTTCTTTTACAGACTGTTCATGATTTTATTGACTTTATTCATACCACACACAGCTCTCTAGTTCCCCCATTAAAGAGCCTTAATGTATTTAGCCTGTACTAGTATTCCAGATAGCCCACATCTTTAACATACTTATTGTCATTTTTATACCTCTCTGTATCCTTTTTGAGGTGGGATAATCAGAACTACAAGGAGTCTTCAAGACACAGCCTTACTATGACTCCATAGTGGCAAAAAAAAAGTTGGTTTTTTTGATGGAAGAAAACAGGGAGAAGAAATCTGTTGCTGTGTTTGTCCTTTCTGGTGTTGGCCAAACCCTGAGCTGATGTTCTTGAATTGACTCTAATGCTTCTCAGATCTGTTTCCTGAGCAGTGGTGGCTGACTGTGACCCCTCCCTCCCCCTCCCAGTGTGTAGATATTTAGGACAGCTTTTCTCTGGATGCGTTTGCTGATGTTGAACTTAATCCATCAGTTTTGTTGCCCGTTCACTCAATATAATGAAATCCTCCCCATGGCTCTTCTAGGTCATCAAAGATATTCCCCACACTGAATAATTTGTATCATTAGTGAATTCTGTTGTTTCAGTGGAGCTTAAATCTAAGCATGTTCCTGGGATGGTTCTATGTAGAAAGTAAGAGTTTCTCTCAGGATGTCTCATTTCTCCTGTGCTCTTTTGCAAGAACAATTAACAGTGAAACTGGTAAGTTTAAAGACTTCTTTTGTCTTCAAAGTTTTGCCATTTTCTAGAGTAACAAAATGGTGCCAGTGCCCCAGGCCTGACCTGAGTGTGAGTGGAGAAGAGTAGCTCAAGAAATTGTTACCCAATTCAGAAAACCTTGCATGCATATTTTTTGTAAATGACTTAACGAAAAGCCAGAAGGGCAGCTTTGTCTGAGCTCAAATAGTCTCTAGAAAATGCTTATGATGCAATTTGGCTCCAAAAATGATCTTGGAAATTCAGCTTCTTTAATGCTTTGAATCCTTTGAGCAGTTCTGGTTCCTTCCATTCTGCAAGGAATTTTATATTGGCAGATTTGTTGACTTCCTTTTTTTTTTTGAGCTTAGTTGACGTTATGTAGATTCAGATTTCCACCCCATCTTTGTACATTTGTGGACTGGGACATAAACAGATGTGCACCCACGTCTGTCTGAGAAAGTTCCAGTAGATCTGTTGCCTTTGGGAAAACTGACAAGTTCTGTCCTAAATGTGTTGGCTATTATCACAGTGAATAGAAGGCCCAAGGGTGCTGCTTATAAGACAAACTTAATTCATTTAGTCCACTAGTTACAGTCATCTTCAGCTTGCTGGACTCCTGCTTCTTGTAGAGGTTTTATGACCTATGTGGCAAGGCAGCTTCTGTACAGACTCTCCCACAGTCATTTTGAATTGTTAGGTAGGATTAGAACTTGGAAAATTCTCAGTCTCAGTGAGAAAATGGAGAAGTGTTTCCTTTCTTCATTCGTTGGGATAAAGATTGTCTTAACAGCAGGAGTGTCGTAGCAGTACTGCAATTTGAGGTGTATTACAAACAGCATATTTGCACACAGGCATTTAAATGACCTTTAACAACTGACTTTAAAATCACTGAATTTAAACTAATGCTTTGTTTACTCTCTGTACTTTGAAAGGAGGCAAACATCCTCCCACCTCACTTTTTCCCCTGACAGGGAACTGTAAAATACAGCGTTCAGTGTTTCCAAAGCTGAATTCTCTTAAATTTAATTGAGGAAACTATGATTCCATAAAAAAAAATTTCCGCCTTACTTGGTCGTTAAAACCAAATTTCATACATCTGGAAAGTTCTGTGCATTTCTTGTGTTACCCAAAATTAGCACATCAGCTGAACAGAAAAGAAAACAAGGGATGACACATTCTGCCAGTTGGATTTATACCACGCTGCTGGTATCAAATATAAAGGAAAAAAAACCCCAAACACAAAGCATGTAGGAATATGACAAATGCAAAAGTAATAGACCATTAAATTTACCCAAACTGCCTTTGTTTCTGGAATCTGTTCTGGTAAAGATCAGATTTCCCAGCAAAGAGGGATAGTCTTTCTGCATCTCACTGCAGAGAAGCCATGGCTATTTGGACATAAATCTGTTTTCATGACCCCCTCCAACAGATGGGTGGTGGATTTGAGGCATTTATAAAGCATTGCCATTAGGTGTGGTTTATTTCTGTGTGTTTTGTGGCACCTTTTTTTCTCACTTATAGGATCTGTTCATAATATTAAGAGCAGTTAAGTTGAATGCAGTGAACTTGTAAAAGTATCTGTGTGATGGTTATTTGACATTGTTCCAAAGTGCAATGCTTGTTCTTTTTACTAACAGAGATCCTAGTATGAATAGCAATAAACTTTCTCAAAGAAAAGCCATAAGTCACTGTGGTGGTAAACTGTGGGAAGAAAAATGGGTTAGTGCTCTCAATTTTGTACTTCTGAGCTGGATGGATCACAATCCATACGCTTTTGGCACCACTCAAAGCAAAAGAGCTGTGATAGATATTTCACAGAATCGTAGAACTGTTTGGGTTGGAAGGGACCTCAAAGCCCATCCAGTTCCACCCCCCTGCCATGGGCAGAAACACTTCCCACTGGATCAGGGGGCTCCAAGCCCCATCCGATCTTCCCTTGAACACCTCCAGGGATGTGGCAGCCATGACTTCTCTGGGCAACCTGTGCCAGGGCCTCCCCACCCTCATCGTGAAGGATTTCTTCCTGATGTCTGATCTAAATCTCCCATCTTTCAGCTTAAAACCATTCCCTCTTGTCCTGTCACTACACACCCTTGTAAAAAGTCCCTCTCCAGCTTTCCTGTACCCCTTTCAGTATTGGGAGGCTGCTCTAAAGGTCTCCTCACAACCTGCTCTTCTCCAGGCTGAACAACCCCAACTCTCTCAGCCTGTCCTCACAGCAGAGGGGCTCCAGCCCTCATAATGTCTCTGTGGCCTCTTCTGGAGCCATTCAAGCTGTTCAAATCCTAGATAAGCTCCCAGTATTCATCAGCCACAGAGGCACAGACCATCCCATGCTTGCAACTAGCAGTCTCCTGACCCAAACCAGACACAGACAAGCATCCCAGAGAAATGCAGTGAAGTGTTGTCATTTGAGACAAAGTATGAAACTAATGCATTTTCTTCACAGAAAGTGAGCAAAGAGAAAAAAGGAAAATGATGGGATGACTGGTTCTGCTGCCTGTGGTTACAAATTGAGATGTACTCGAAGCATTCGGGGAGTCAGGTTCAATGAATCTGACCAGTTCAGTATGACTCATAGTATGTTTTCCAATGAAAATGGTCTTTATGTTCCTGTCCTGTCACTGGTACGCCATTTGGGAATGGAAAGATCTCTTTTGTGCTCCTGACTCTGCCATTGACCTGATGCCACCTTAATCAAATCATTTCATTCCTACATGGCTCCCTCATCTCCAAAGCTTTGCCTGTAGAAAGTGTTTCCCCCCCTACATGTTTATGCTATGCTTCATAGATAGTGCTGTGATCTCTTGATGGCATCTGCTCATTGCAGAAGTGATGCATTGCTGCTATTAGGACTGGCAGTAAAACTTACAATGGAGCATTATCTAAAAACCTCTATTTCCAAACTGGAACAATGTCACTCAGCTGCATAGAAGCTTGTTGATGGCTCTGGTTGCTGCTCGTAGTTTGAAAGTCAATGATTCATAAGGCTTCAGTATAAATCTCTTGAGATGTCTGTGCTATTATATTATTGCATCATTGTGCAATTCATAAAAAATTATGTGTATAAAAACGTTTAGTTCTCTGTTAAGGTCTTAACATTTTAGTAAATGTAGTAGTTTTAGGAATTGGTAGCATTGATGGGGTTCTTTTAGTGTAGGATAGAACCATAGAATGGTTTGTGTTGGAAGGGACCTTAATGACTACCCATTTCCATTCCCCTTGCCATGAGCCAGGGACACCTCCCACCGGACCAGGTTGCTCCAAGCCCCATCCAATCTGGTCTTGAACACCTCCAGGGATGGGGCAACCACAACTTCCCTGGGAAACCTGTGCCAGGGCCTCCCCACCCTCATAGTGAAGAATTTCTTTCTTATATCTAATCTGAATCTCCCCTCTTTCAGCTTAAAACCTTTACCCCTTGTCGTATCGCTACAGACCCTTGTAAAAAGCCCCTCTCCAGGTTTCTAGTAGGCCCCCTTTCAGTACTGGGAAGCTGCTCTAAGGTCTCTCTGGAGCCTTCTCCGGGCTAAACAAGCCCAAGTGTCTCAGCCTGTCTTCAGAGGAGGGGTGCTCCAGCCCACTGATGGTGTTCATGGCCCTCCTCTGGACCAACTTGAACAGGTCCATGTCCTTCATCTGTTGGGGCCCCAGGGCTGGATGCAGTACTAGAGGTGGGGTCTTACAAGGGGAGCATCACCTCCCTCAACCTCCTTCTTTGGATGCAGCCCAGGTTACGTTGGCTTTCTGGGCTGAATGTGCACTTTCCCCGATGATGTTGAGCTTCTCATCAACCAACACCTCTAAGTCCTTCTCTGGGCTTCTCTCAGTCCATTATTTTGTGTAGCCTATGTTTGTGCTTGGGATTGCCCTGACCCATGTGCAGGACCTTGCACTTGGCCCTGTTGAACTTTGCACAGCCCCACCTCTCCAGCCTGGCCAGGTCCCTCTGGGTGGTGTCCCTTCCCTCCAGTGTGTTGACTGCGCCACACAGCTCGGTGTCATCAGCAAACTTGATCCCTCGATTCCACTTTCCATGTCCCCAACAAAGTTGTTAAAAGGCACCACTCCCAATACTGACCCCTGCAGAACACAGCCACCACTCTCCACTTGGACGCTGAGCTGTTGACCACAACTCTCTGAGTGCCACTGTCCAGCCAGTTCCTTAGCCATTGAGTGGTCCATCTGTCAAATCCATGTCTCCCCAGTTTAGAGATAAGAATGTTGTGTGGGACAGTGTCAAATCCCTTATCCACCAATGCCACAGCCCTGTCGTAGAAGGCCACCAGGTTTGTCAGCCACGATTTGCCCTTGGTGCAGCCATGTTGGCTGTCACCAATCACCTCCTTATTTTCCGTGTACCTCCACTGAGTTTCCAGGAGGATCTGTTCCATGGTCTTGGCCAGCACAGAGGTGGGACTGACTGGCCTGTAGTTCCCTGGATCTTCCTTTTTTCTTCTTTCTCTTCTTTTTTTTTCTTTTTTCCCCTTTTTTCTTTTTTCCCTTTTTTCCTTTTTTCTTTTTTCTTTTTTCCTTTTTTCCTTTTTTCCTTTTTTCCTTTTTTCCTTTTTTCCTTTTTTCCTTTTTTCCTTTTTTCCTTTTTTCCTTTTTTCCTTTTTTCCTTTTTTCCTTTTTTCCTTTTTCCTTTTTCCTTTTTTCCTTTTTTCCTTTTTTCCCTTTTTCCCTTTTTTCCCTTTTTCCTTTTTTCCCTTTTTTATTTTTCCCCTTTTTCCCCTTTTTCCCCTTTTTCCCCTTTTCCCCTTTTCCCCTTTTTCCCTTTTCCCCCTTTTCCCCCTTTTCCCCCTTTTCCCCCCTTCCCCCCTTTCCCCCCTTCCCCCCTTTCCCCCCTTTCCCCCCTTCTTTCCCCCCTTTTCCCCCTTCTTTCCCCCCTTTTCCCCCTTTTTTTCCTTTTTCCCTTTTTTCCTTTTTTTCCTTTTTTTTTCCTTTTTTTTCCTCTTTTGTTCCTTTTTTTTCCCTTTGTTAGAAATGGGAGTTATGTTTCCCCTTTTCCAGTCAGTGGGATTAGGGACTATGTGTGAGTTTAGGGTAAAATTTTATTAAGCACTCCTAGTATCAGTCTCCCTTACTCTACTCAAGCCGTTGATTCTTCTGAAGACATTTATGCTGCTTTCTAAGACTTCACACTATGCCTGAAAATACCTTTAGTGTCAACACACAAGAAAATCGGCAATAATACTGGTGAAATTGCTGTACAGCAAAATAGGCTTAGCAAAAGATGAAGCATTCAGATTTCCAGCTGGGATTCAGCTGAGTGATTTTTAAGAGCCGTGCTGCTCCTTTGCTGCTCTGCAAGCGCTGGCCGTGTGGAGGGAGGCAGCACGGTGTAATTAAAACAACTTCTTGGAGTGCTTTAGGAAAAGCTCCAAATACCAGGCATATGGTATCACAAGAACAGCACAGAAACGTGTGCAGATCTCTTCTGCTTTGCCTGGGCCAGTTTGTAACGATTGACACAAAAAGAGTTGCCATTATTTTCTATTATTTTCAATTTATTATGAGCCCTGGTGGGGTGCTCTACAGTTGTAAACACACAGTTCAGAACTCAGTTACAAAATGCAAGAAACCGCTGGCAGGAAATATTGAATGAGTATTTTATTACATTCATTTGGTAAAATATTTTTCCCAGGAGAAACAACAGCATCTAGAAATGCACACATGCTCCTTTCATGTTTTTCCTTGCTGTCTCTCTCTGCATTCTGGTTTTTCTTAGTGCAGTTGACAGAAAAGAAATCGAGTTTTTTCTGTCATTTCAGTATGAACCTGCACAGTGTAAGCAAGGCAAAAAGTATTACACCTGCAATTTTCTGGAATGTTGATTAAATTGGACTTAGGACTACTGAGAAAGGCTAAAGAGTAATGGAAGTGGAAGGCTCTCACAGCAAACCCCCTAGAATGAGCCTGTTTGTTGGACTTGATGATCTCAGAGGTCCTTTCCAACCTTATGATACTGTGATACTGTGTTTCAGCAAAACAGAAGCTGTTTCTTTCCTTCTTCCTGTGTAGTCAGACACACGTTTATGGTTAAAGGATGGCTTCAGTCTAAAAGACTAGGCAAAATCATAGAATCGTACCATAGTTGGGTTTCCTTTTGTCCTTACGACCAGCAAAGCTGTATTTCTATTAATTTTGAGCCCTTGCCAGTGCTAATTCGGCCACCTAAGAAACCCTAACTTTTAGAATTCAGGCTTTCCACAAAGAAGTTATGCAAACATCAGCTTTGTGAGGAAACATATTGAGAATTTATTGACTCTGCAAAGTTTTAATCACAGAATCGTTTGGGTTGGAAGGGACCTCAAAGCCCATCCAGTTCCAACCCCCCTGCCATGGGCAGGGACACCTCCCACTGGATCAGGGGGCTCAAAGCCCCATCCAACCTGGCCTTGAACACCTCCAGGGATGGGGCAGCCACAGCTTCCCTGGACAACCTGTGCCAGGGCCTCCCCACCCTTATCATGAAGAATTTTTTCCTGGTGTCTGATCTAAATCCTCCCTCTTCCATATTTATGATAGTAGAAGATGTTTGCTGTCACTATGAGAAGGCAGTGGTGCAAAATCTCTGGCTTTTGACCAGCTTTAGTTGTTAAAAAAATGAAACCAACAAATCAAAGCAAACAACCAATAACAAAAGAACTTCTGTGACAGTTTTAAGGATATTGAAAAACCTGAATATTTTATTTTTAATTACAGCTCGGTGTTTTATTAATGCTTGTGAATACAGTAGGGTTAAGTCTTTTAATAAAAAGCTTCAGGCCAAATCATATTTTATCAAAAATCTTTTATGCATGGTATTAGGCACTTGTGATATGCCAGATTCAAAAGGGAAATAACTGTACTCATACTTTAGGAGTGAAGTGAGATCTGATGGGAAAGACTGACAGACTTTCTGCTCCCAGCGAGAATTTCTGTGGGCTATTGCAACCAAAACAGCAAACAGGAGTTTTGAAGTGGTGCATGTAGAAACTGCCACATAATTATCCACCTGAAGTGAGATTGCAGAGGTTCATTTAGGAGGCAGAAGAGCTGGTAAGCCCAGTACTGCAGCCTTCCTACAGCTCCTACTCCTCTCTGAGGTGAGGAACAATTCCTTGGCTCAGCTGGCAAGAGGGCCAGCACATGCTTCCCTCCTCATAGCATCCAGCCAAGCCTCTGACAGTCTCCTCCATCCATTCCAGTTGCACCTTCCCATAGCTGAGCCTCACCCTGGGAAAAGCAGTGCTCCGATAGCAACTTGGTCCTTGATGCATCCCTTTCCCTTGTTGCCATCCTCACCTTTCGTTCTCACTCAAACAGACATTTTCATTTTGAAGGTCTTGTCCTACAAGTCCCATTGTGCACATTCTGGAAAAGAAATCCCTTTGCTGTCAGAGATCATCTTTTTTGAGCAACAAGTCCCAATTCTGCCCCCACCAGGGTGTGTAAATGCCAAGAAGCACTGGTAGCTCCTGACATATGGGAGGATGTTGATGACAGTTTTGGGCCCCTCACTACAAGAAGGACATTGAGGGGCTGGAGCACATCCAGAGAAGGGAACAGACATGGTGAAGGGGCTGGAGAACAAATCTTTTGAGAAGTGGCTGAGGGACCTGGGGTTATTCAGCCTGGAGAAGAGGAGGCTGAGGGGAGACCTCATCACTCTCTACAACTGCCTGAAAGGAGGTTGTAGTGAGGTGGCTGTTGGTCTCTTCGCCCAAATGACAGGTGATAGGATGAGAGGAAATGGCCTCAAGGTGAATCAGGGCAGTTTTAGATTAGACATCAGGGAAAATTTCTTCACTGGAAGGGTTCTCAGGCACTGACAGAGGCTGCCCAGGGAGGTGGTGGAGTCACCATCCCTGGAGGTGTTCAAAAGAGAGGAGACGAAGCACTTGGGGATCTGGTTTAGTAGTGGACAGGTACAGTGGGACTCAATGATCTCAAAGGTCTTTTCCAACCAAACAATTCTGTGATTCTGTGACACTGATGTTGTCTGTACACAACCATCAGAGCAGGATTTAGACCATTTGAACTATTAATGCTTGGTTTGTGTGATTATCTCCTCGGTTTCTTCAGCACAGGTTTTTTTCCAGTGACCACAGACCTTTTTGTGCTGCCTGAGGGAGTGGATGTAACTGTCAAATGCGTCTGTCCAGTGCTTCATGCTGTTCCCTGCTTGTGAAAAGATTTAAGGCTTCATCTGCATGGAGTATTTCAGCAACCAGGAGGGGATTGCTGCCATCATTTTGTGCCATGCAAGGCTAGATTTTCTATCTGAAAGACTGCAGCAATGTTCTCCATCCTGGATGTAGCCTCAACTCCACTTTTCTAATTTTAGCTGCTTAACAGAGGCAAGTGATTTAGGACCCTGGTGGCCCCAGTCTCCAGTTGCAGAGAGAGCTCGGCAGTGGGTGATTCAGCTCTTCAGTGGGCTGCCCTGGCTACCAAAGTTGCCTCTTCTAAACACTGCCAGCTGCAATTTTGCCACTGGCTTCACCCTACCTTGCCATGGGGCTGCTCTTACAGGGAGAGAGGAGTCCTCTGCTCTGGCTAACAATTGCTTTCCTTTTATGTGTCTGATTATTTACTTTTGCCCTTTTTTGCCCTATGTGTAAGGGGATGTTTGAATGCAGGGTATCTTGGAGTCTATAAGACATTAGGAAAAAGACAACAAAGCCTCCAGTTATTTTTTTGCTTGTGCCTGCTCTGGATTCTCTTAGAGACATGAAATAGTTTTCAGAAAACCAAAACCAAGTCCTTGAACGTTTTCCCAGTTGTGTTGGATATTTACCTTTAAAAGCTGGCATATTGTTTGCATTCCATATATTGGCTGTGTGGCTTCCAGTTGAACAAGGCACATTTTATGTTATCTTTGTAGGCAAACACATAAATTGGCTTAATTTGATTTACTTCAGCAGTTCCAACAGGATTTTCAGAACATGGGCGCTGTCTGGTGGCAATTTATCCTGACACATTTGGGTGTTTTCAGGCATCTTTCTAGTGTGCCATACAGTCAGATTGTGTCTTAGTACCATTTACAAATCTTTTGTGTATTTAGGGGGAAAAGTGCCCTTTTTTGGCACTTCTTCTTTCTTAAAGCCCACACTACTTTTGTATTTCCTATGTTTCCTTTTTCTTTTCCCTCTTTTTTTTTAATATCCCTTCTTTCATCAGAATCCACTGTGCTTTTTGCTTCCAGTCTGTAGGAAAGTTGTGTCACCTGGCTGGGGAACACATGCCTTCAGCATGCATTGTCAATACTGTTTAACGTGGTTATTGTTGTCAGCAACATTTTATGACAGAGCCAAGTGTGCTTTCAGTAAACTTTAGCATCAATTTACATTTTCCAGCTTGCTTCCACCAGAAAATGAAAAGTGAAGAGGGAAGTTAGAAAAACACTGCTAGAAATGTTTGCCCTGTGCAATTACTTTTGTGATTTTTTTTTTAAGTATAGTTTGTTTCTTTTTTGCTGAGTCTGGTGTGCTTAAAGGCTACAGTTTTAGGGTCTCTAAGACCATCCACTCAGGGAATGTAGGCATTGCTTCACATTAGCAGGCACTCTCATAAGTGACCCACAGGACCTGAAGAGGAACACTTGTAGAAAATTACCATTTCTAAATGTTTTCAGTCACTTTTTAATTAAAATTCCTGGAATTTTCTATTGATAATATTATAGATTCCAGAGATGAACCAGAAATACCTTGCACTTGGGGGCTTTTGTATTAGATTAATAAAAGGACAAGTAAACACTCAAAAAATCCCCTAATTATGCTTCACACTGAGCCCCTTTGTACAAAACTTTCATATATGCTTAAGCAATTCTGCACCAAATCCTGATCTGGTAAATGTATCCTGAATGTAAATACTTATTGTATCTTTTGAGTCCAGTTGGTTATGTTTTTATTGCTTCTGCAAAAGGTCATATTTAGATGCTGCATTTCTTTTGAGATTTGAGTGTAAGACATGAGGGATCGAGGGCAATGGTTCTGAGCAGGTGAAATATTCATATCCTTAGTAAGAGGTAATGAAAATATTCATGTTAAAGCGTTGGTTTATGGTTGTCAGTAACAGGTGTAGTATTTTTTCAGTCTCAGAAATAAGTCAGAAATTCAGAAAGACTGAATTGGAAGCATTACCTTCTCTCGTGTTTTATAGTTTTGGGGTTTCTTTTGCATTTTCAATGTTTAGCTCAGCTCCCATGAGAGAAGAAAGCAGAGAAATAGATGATTCTTTAAAGTGTCAAAACACAGCTTTCCAAAGAAACCGTTCCAAAGAATGAACTATTCAAGGCCTATTGGATGTGTCTTAAAAAGTCATAAATGTTACACTGTAATTCACTCTGTTTTGCTGATTTTTATGCTGGAAATGTGTTTCATCTGTCAGTGTGAAGGAGAGAAGCAAAGACTTTATAAACAAGAGATATCAAGGCAGATTTTTGTTTTGGGTTATTCAGCATTCATTAATTTTCAGAAAGATGTCAAAACATTACTTTGTCTTTCTGTCTCCTTGTCGAATACTATCACCTGGTTTAAATATATTTCAGCAGAGCCTGAAATGGTCATATTGTCTGTGAACTGGAAAGCAATGCAGGAATCTTTCACTTCAAATATAATCCTGGATGCATCTTTGTAGCATACTTTTATATATTGTTTTCTGTATTTCACCAGTAAGAATTACTTTGCCCTCAAAGCCTGAGGTTTATTTTCATTGAATAATAGAATCACTGGGATTGGAAAAGACCTCTTAAGATTGAGTTCAACCATCAGCCCAACACCACTGTGCTTATTAAACTGGATCCCTAAGCACCTTATCTACCCATCTTTTGAATATCTCCAGGGATGAGACTCTACCACCTCCCTGGGCAGCCTCTGCCAGTCCCTGAGAACCCATGAAGAAATTTTTCCTGCTGTCTGATTTGAACCTGTCCTGGTGCTACTTGAGGCCATTTCCTCTCATCCTGTCACCTGTCACTTGGGAGAAGAGCCCAGCACCCACCTCGCCACAACCTCCTTTCAGGGAGCAGCACAGAGCGATGAGGTCTCCCCTCAGCCTCCTCTTCTCCGGGCTAAACAGCCCCAGGTCCCTCCACCACTCCCCGTAACACTCGTTCTCCAGCCCCTTCCCCAGCTCCGTTCCCTTCTCTGGACGCGCTCCAACCCCTCAATGTCCTTCTTGTAGTGAGGGGCCCAAAACTGAAAACAGGATTTGAGGAGCAACCTTACCAATGCCAAGTACAGCAGACAATCCCTTCCCTAGTCCTGCTGGCCACACCATTTCTGATACAGAATGGGGTGCTGTTGGCCTCCTTGGCCACCTTGGGCCACTGCTGGCTCATGTTCAGCCACTGTTGACCACCATCCCCAGGTCCTTCTCCCCCAGGCAGCTCTCCAGCCACTCTTCCCCAAGCCTGTAACACTTCATGGGGTTGTTGTGTCCCAAATGCAGGACCTGGCACTTGGCCTTGTTGAACCTCAATACTGTTGGCCTCAGGCCATCGATTCAGCCTGTCCAGGTCCCTCTGCAGAGCCTCCCTGCCCTCGAGCAGATCCATAGCCCAAAACAAGATTTGGTGTGAATCAACATTGTGCTGCTCACTGCAGAACAGCTACATTGATTTATTTATTTGGGAAGGTGACTTCATTAACCCTGCTGGGCAGAGGTCAGGTGCAACAAAGATTGAAATCAAGAGCAGTGTTTTTCAATAGCATCTTTAAGTAGCCTTCCTTTCTTTGAGCATGTTGGAAATTTGAAGTCTGATTGTATGGGCTCTTCTGAGGTGGGCAGTGTATGCTGGGTCATGTTTGGGAAGCCAGACAAGCTGTCTAGTTGTATCAACTTTGTATTTGTATTTTGTTATTTTTAATATCCAAGGATTGTAGGCTTTAAGGTGAGAGTTGTTTTGCAGAAAATTTGGCAAGGAAACTGTAGTAATATTTGCCCACTCTTTGGCCATAGTCAAGGGTGACCTAGAGCAAAACCAGTATCTGTCTGCACTGGGGATAGACCACCATTGATTGGAAAAGTTGCTTACTGTTTATTTTCTTAAAATTTATTTACTAAAAATTTGTCAGTTAACAACTTGTAATGTTAGAACAAGTTATTTGCAGGTGAAATGATCAGGACCTCGTGCTTTTGTAGTTTATTCAGTTTATCATCATCTAATGCAGTGTCTTTAATCAGCATATTTACTGTTGCACTGGTAGCCACTGGTGGAGTGCTTCTGTATTAAGAAGTGCACTTAAAGAGGGAAAAGGTTCTGTTTTGCTGTCCTTGTCTGTGAATTTATTTAATGTCAGGGTGTGACTTTACCTTATGGGAGGCAATCAGGGTGAGGAGCTGGGAGGATACAGTTGGAGAAGAGCAGGGGAACAGCAGCAGCCTGGGGTGAGACAGGCTCAGCAAGGACACAGTAAGGAGATGAGAGCTGAAAGGCAGTGCTGGTGGCACAGCTGCAGCACTGCTGCTGCCACCCCTTGGGTGGCCGTGCTGCACAGAGCCAGGACCTTCACGTAAGGGCTTGTGGGCTGCGTACTGTGTGTGAGCAACACAAATTCAAGCAATGTGAGAATGCAGATTTTTGGGTGCTTTTGGAGATTGTGAGTGGCTTGTATGGGAGACTGAATTCTTGGCGTCTTTTGATGAAATTCTTCTCTCCAAATTGGAGAAATGTGGATTTGATGGATGGGCTGTTCGATGAATAGGGAATTTATTGGACCGTTGCATTCAGAGAGCATTGGTCAACGGCTCGATGGCCAGATGGAGACCCGTGACAAGTGGTGTCCCTCGGGGGTCCCTACTGGGACCAGAGCTGTTCAGTAATATAGACAGTGGGATCGAGGGCACCCTCAGCAAGTTTGTGGGTGACACCAAGCTGAGAGGGGCAGTTGTCACACCAGAAGGATGGGATGTCATCTAGAGGGACCCAGACAGGCTGGAGAAGTGGGGCTGTGTGAACCTCATGAGGTTCAACAAGGCCAAGTGCAAGGTCCTGCACCTGGGTAGGGGCAACCAACCCTTGGTTTCATCACAGGATGGGGGAGGATGTGGTTGAGAGCAGCCCCGGGGAGAAGGACTTGGGGTGCTGGGGACATGAGAAGCTCAACATGAGCCGGCAATGTGCGCTCACAGCCCAGAAAGCCAAGTGTGTCCTGGGCTGCAGGGCCAGAGAGGGGATTCTACCTGTCTGCTCTGCTCTGGCAAGACCCCACCTGGAGCCCTGTGTCCAGTTTTGGAATTCCCAGCATATAAAGGAGATAGAACTGTTGGAACAGATCCAGAGGAGGCCATTAGGATGATCAGAGAGCTGGAGCACCTCTGCTGTGAGGACAGGCTGAGAGAGTCGGGGTTGTTCAGCCTGAAGAAGAGAAGGCTCTGGGGAGACCTTAGAGCAGCCTCCCAGGACTGAAAGGGGCTCCAGGAAAACTGGGGAGGGGCTTTTTACAAGGCCAAGTAATGACAGGATGAGGGGGAATGGCTTTAAACTGGAAGGGGGAAGATTTAGATCAGACATTAGGAAGAAATTCTTCACGCTGAGGGTGGGGAGGCCCTGGCACAGTTTGCTCAGGGAAGCTGTGGCTGCCCCATCCCTGGAGGTGTTCAAGGCCAGGTTGGATGGGGCTTTGAGCAACCTGGCCTAGTGGGAGGTGTCTCTGTCCATGGCATGGGGGTGGGACTGGGTGGTCTTTAATGTCCCTTCCAACCAAAGCATTCTGTGATTCTATGAAACAGATTACAGGACTCATTCTCATGCCAAAACCTGCATAGGTAGGTCTGGTCCTTTTACAGAGTCAAATGATCATGAGATCTTTTCTAAGAAATTTAACAGATAGCCCACAATTTTGACAATTGAGCTCATTAAATGAGAAAACATTTTAACCATATAAAGGTGGGTAATAAACTTTCTTGTAATAATTGTTAGTCCAATAGGAGATGCCTCTTTTGAGTTAGTTGTATGACAGATGCTCTAGTTTAAATATCCAGGGGACTGGTAAAATGGTTATAAAGCTGCAAAGCATTTCTAAACCTGAACCACATTTCAAATTAGAGCAGTCTTTTTCTACAAACACAATATGTGTAATTGCCACTGCTTGCAATGTGTACCTTATTTTCCTAGGCAATAGAAGTAAACTTTAGTTCTGTCTTCTGACTTCCATGGTTGCTTGGTTTTTAAAAATCAGTGGAAAGAGATCAGCTTAGCAAAGAGATCAGCTTAGCTTCTTGTATGCAAGGGTTTGTGCAAATGCAGTTAAAAACAATAAACATCTCAAAAACAGGAGGAAAAGAAGTGCCACCAAGTGTTTTAATGCTGGATTGTGAGTGGTCCAGTTAAAAGCTACTGATAAAAAGGATGCCAGCATTTGTCCCTCCAGCATTATTTGTCCCTCCAGCCTTTCTCCCCATGAATTTTTATTGGTAACAGCAATAACATGTCAGTCAAGTGGGAAGGGCTCCTTTGGCCCTGTGTGAAGGTGTAGAAAGGGATGAATCCGATAGATCAAACAGAAGCCAAGAAAATCAACATCTTTCTAAGAACTATTCTAAATGCTGTTCGTCCCAGCACATCTGGAAGCATTAGATTTGTCTTCAGACACACTGTGTACGTGTCTCAACTGTGAGGATACTCTGGGAGATGTAGAAAAACATATGTTAAATGTTCTTAATGTTCATCTTTAGTAAGATTAGTGATCTGAAGCTTTTCTACTGAAAACCATAAAAGAGAATTTTGAGTAGAAGTCGTGCTTTAATTGAATTACTCAGCTAAACAGAAACTTCAGAGACTGCAGTAGTGTTAAATTCTCTCCTAGTGGCAGATGTAGACATTTTGTAACCGTTCCACATCAGGACTGAAGCTGATTGCCTTTGTGAGTTTGTTAATATCTGTTGCAACTGTAGTTTTTTCTCTGGTCCAATTGACCTAATTCGTCAGAAAATTCAGGAGAATAAACAGGTTTAAAAGAAAACCACTCTATCACTTTAAGATATTTTGAATGTCAAAATATTATCTTCTGTCATTTTGCTGTTCATTTAGAAGTATCCTAGCCTCCACAAATGATTTCACATTCTAAGAAAATATGTGGACCATGAGCAGAATTTGATGAATGCTGACTGTATGTTTTTGAAACCTTTACTGCATATTGAATAATCAGTTCTGTCATCAGTCACATACAGCAATATATTCTGAGGAGAGCAAAGATGCAAGTTTAAGATTAGTTGAGTGGTATAATTTGTGCAGAGCAGTGATGAGTGATGAGAAGGTGTATGGCAATGGGGGACTGGCTGCATCTCGTACTTGCTCATGGCCAGGCTTTTATCAATAGACTTATTTTTAAAGGATGAATTTTTGTAGGTATTCCACTGAAATTCCTAATGCAGTGCACTCAAACATGGCCTTCTTGTCAGGTGAGAAATTATTTAGGAATAACAAATTGATGGTTAATATACTAACCAGTTATTTAAAGTGAGCACAGGCTTTTTTAATTGCATTCCCTACAGAAATGGTAATAAGGACTTCTTAGTCCTTGTTCACAGAAACAGTGAAATTTTAGCTTGTGTAACAGCCTGTAAGAGGAGCTGCCTGCAACAACCCCTCTGTGGAAGGGAAATGATTTCCCATTAGTCCTGGACTCTTACCTCTGTAGGAGCTCAACAATCCCACCAGGGTGACCAGGTAGGGCAGAGATGTGGAGATGAGGCAGTCAGCAATGTTTCCTCCTGCTGCCTGATGTGTGTTTAGTGTTGGGTATTCAAACCTGAGTCGTGTGAACGCGCTGCCTTAAACCAAGAAACCATTTGTGGAAGTTATCAAGAAGGGTAGGTACAGAGTTTAGGTTGCTTATCTCTACTTTACTCCCACCACAGACCATGCAGTTTAATATTATTCAGGTTGTTTGTTTGTTTTCCTGCAGGATGTGCACAATTTCAGGTTGTTTTTCAGAGGACTGAAAATACCAGCTCCGAAAAAAAGTCCCCAACTCTAAACCAAAACCCTGTGTGCTTGGTGATTAAGAGCAATCTGTAAATTCCTGTTTCTTTACAGAAGGGGCAAGTGCTGACCTAAAGCCTGAACTGTCACAGCCTTCTGCTGGTGGATGGAGGTACTCAGTGAGCTCCTGTAGCGGTCCTTTCACTGTCACAGCAGTCACCCTCCAGTCCACTGCAGGAGGGAGAAGGCAGTGCTAAGTACTTCTCAGAAATCCTTTCTGCTTTTACCCCAAATACCTTTGATTTTTTTACCTGGAGAGCTTCTTACAAAAATGATTTACCTAGGTATGGAACAGCATTTCTGTCTTTGTTTAAATAACTGTTTTATATAAAAATAAAGAGGCATTGACATACACTTTTTTTTTGACAAGGAGTCAACTGAGTAAATACACAGTGTGAGATGGTAGCAAATAAATATATTTCTTAGAAAAGTTATTCTAGCAGCTGATAAGAACAAGCATGTGATAATAATTTCTTATTTCTTGTTCTCATTGTGAATTGTTTCAGAGTTTCTGTCTGAAGGCTTCAGGATTTTACAGCTCTTGCTGTTTAAGAACGATCACTAACTAAATGAATGCAGGTGCTCATCTTTCTTGTGCAAAATTGATGGCTTAGGTTTTTCCTGACCCTTTGGGGTTGTCAGTGCTTTGTTTTTCCCTGCTTGCAAGGTGTTCCATGACCAGCACTTATTGAGTGCATTCCTTAAGTGTTCTAAAGAGCTTGCTTCCAGGGAGAGTCTGTGGATTTTGAAGCTTGGTCATCCAGCTCCTTAACCTTGATGCTGAATCAGTAATTCCATATTGTTGTTGCAGTACAAAATACAGCAATCCCCTTATCACAGCTTCCATCTGACACATTGGCAAGCAAGCTTTTATTTTTGCTTCTTGATATACATTCCACTTCTCTCTCAAAGCAATAGGAGACCAATATCTTGCCAGTGTTTTGATTTATGATTAATTGTTAAAAGACCAAATTTCATGCAGTAACATAAAACTTAGTAGTGGAAATATAAATGACTATTGTTTTCTTTGACACAAATAGCTGCTTTGACTTCAGGGATTTTTATCTTGCCATGTTTAAGTCTCTTAATGATACCAGTGGATAGTTTTTTACTTCAGAAGATTTATTACTTTCCAGTGAAGTAAGGGATGACAAAAGTATTAAAAACAAAAGCCAAAACAAACTCAAAACTCTCTTCTGTTTTGCTCTGGGCTTTCTCCCTTTTTTTTTTCCTCCTGACAAGCCTGCAGATCTGCATGGAACTGTTGCTCAAGCAGCAGTGTTGTTGCACTTTTGCACACAAGTTACCTTTAAAATTACATAAAATTGTTTCTTTTTTTTTTGTGCATTGCGATCATGTGTGTTTGGTGTCTTTTTGTTTGTTTGTTTGTTTGAAGATTAGTGCCCTTTAGTTGCTAGAACTTTCTTTTTCCACTTTCATATACATGGGAAAAAGAATGAACAGTGAAGCTGTGCATTTAGAGAAGTGCCCTAAAACTTCTGGGCATACATTTCACATTCCTAGTTCCCTCATAGCTGTCAGGTTACTCTGTTTTGAGAGCTGGCAGTGTGAACTGTCCATGTTCTAAGGCTTCATAGCCTGAGAAAGATTAGCAGGCAGCACAGAAAGGCACAAGCAGGTTGATAACAGAAGGTGACACTGATAGAGGTGGTAAGTGAGCATTTTTGTCACCTTCTGATGCCTATTGACTTGGCACTGGGCTCCAAGGAGTTGTGACAATTAAGAACAACATTGAGGAATTAAAACTCTTATTATGTGAAGGCTCTCTGAAGGTGCACATGTGCATGGCATTCCATGCTGGGAAAAAAGCACTGAGGGACATTTACCAAATGTAAAGATTAATCCAATCCATTCTACCCAATGAAACAGGATCGTTCTGATAAACTAATCAGCAGTGACAGCCTCCTTCCTCGGGGAGACTCTTAACTGAGTCCTGAATAATTTCTTTGAATCAGCCCCAGAAAGTGTTTGGTTGTCAGCTTTATCCTGTTTGCTGCCAATCAGCAAATTGCCTTCCAATAAATTAATTCCAGGCACACCCTCTTGGCTTGGCTGTTCTTGGCTAACATAGTACTTTGAATTCAAAAGTAGTTACGGCTTTACATGAACGTCTTTGCTAACTTTCAAGTCCGCTGCATTGTTGTTTGAAATGAATTATATTCCTTATGAGACTTTTCCACACACTTGCAAACTCTTGAACATTTGGGCACTCCTGCAGGATTTTTAATTAACTGCTGTTTCATGAGGAAAAAAAAGAAATCACTCTAATGCATAAGATTTTTCTTCTTTAAAAAAAAAATCTCAAAAGGAACTGAGAATTTCTTAAAATGTTGGAATTGAGAGAATTTATTTATCACCTTTATTTGCCTTCCTGTGTCACTCTCAATTTTATATGTAGTTTGAAGCATAGATTTGTGTAGAATTGCACAGTTGGGAAGGCCAAGGTTAGTCTTGCTTATAGAGAGGTATTGGTGTGACTTTTTTGCTTTCCTCATAGAATCCTAGAATTGCTTGGTTGGGAGATCATCGAGTCCAACCTTACCTGTCCACTACTAAACCAGATCCCTGAGAGACTTATCTGCTTCTCTTTTGAACCCCTCCAGGGATGGTGACTCCACCACCTCCCTGGGCAGCCTCTGCCAGTGCCTGAGAACCCTTCCAGTAAAGAGATTTTTCCTGATGTCTAGTCTGAACGTCCCCTGCTGGTACTGGGACAGTACTGGGGGCTGAGCCTTGCATAGCTTGGAGGGGCCCACTGGTGGGGACACGGGTGTTCTTTGCAACAATGATACCCAAACGCTCACTTCTTCCTCTTTGTGTTTCAGCCTTCACAAAATTCCTGTGACTTTAAAGCAGCATGAAAAGGGTTGGTGTGGGTGTAGCTCAGTGCGTAGGTATTTACCGTGAGCTGGACTTCAGTGACAGTGTTCTAGCACTTGTCTCAGTTACAGCAGTTTCTCATAAAGATCTTTCAGATTTTGAATATTAGAGTGCCTTGGATGATAATCTTCTGGATTTTATTGGCATAAGGTCAGGCAGAGACCACTCAACCAGTTTCAGGAGAAAGAGACTGATTGGGACCGAAGACTTTTTATTGTTGTTCTGTGTTTGTGTTTTTTATAAGCTCATCCTCAGCTTGTGAATCCAGCTTACAGTGTGGCCAGATCTTTGTGTGAGTTCAGGGACCGCCTGTTGGAAATAGAGAGACGACTTCTTTCAAAAAGTTGTATCAGACCAGTGTCCCCCGAATGTTTGGGTGGCCCTTGGTGTGATCATAATGAGCTTCCACATGTCAGAGTGTGCTTAGGCCTCGGTTTCTTTGTATCCAGGACTTTAGGGCTTAGGAGTATGGGAAGGCTGGCCTAACGTAGCAGTTCCTAACTGGTGATGAGCATATCTGGACAATCAGACAGTTATTGATCTAAGGAAACTGTTAGGAGGTTTATGCAGAGGTTGCTTCTCAGCTACAGCAGGTATTCTTCACAACCAAGTGCTTGTATCAGCCTCTTAAATCTTACACAAATACCCTAACTTTTTATTTCTTTCTTACTTTCACACTGTTTGCAATGTAAATTCAGGGAAGCTCATGAAAATTGCTGACTGCAAATAAGGATTGCCAGCCTTGGAAAAATCAGTGAGTGCTGGCTTAGAGCACAGGGTGCTGGGTGAACCCTTGGAAGTGAATTCAGCCTGCTTCTCTCACTGTGTCAATTCATTTGCAGAGAAGATAAGGGAGTCAATTTTTCCCCTTTTGAAAATGAGATCAGTGTTCCCATCTATCACCACATTACTGGGAAACTAAAATCCATTCAGGATTAAGAATTGCTCACTTAACAGTTCAGGCTTCGCTTGCTCAGTTTACTATCTTTCTTCTAAACTATCTGTTATGCCAATGTTTGAATGTAGTTGTATTGTGTTTTTCTTCTTGAAAGACAGCAGTTTACTCAAGCCCATACATTCTAGGAGTATTTATAGACCAAAGCACAGCCATTAGGATTTCTTCAGTGAGTTAATGTTCAGGATGTAGTGTTAACGGTATTAAAGACAAATAGGTCAGAAAAGGGATGCTACCCTCTCCTTAGTTTATGGGACTGATTTTCCACCCATCTATAACCCAGTTCTTTGGCACATAAGGGCTGAGTTGACTGCAGTGGTACGGAATGAAGTCCTAAATCAGGAGTGACATGATATGGAAGTCAATAATGTAAATTGGAGTGCTCCAGCTGGCAAGCTGCCCAAAGTCTGCCTTGGAGGAGGTGGAGTGGCTGTGACTCCAGTGGCATAAACCCAGCTCTCAGCACCTCTCCTTCTGCACAGCTGGCTGCTTAGGAGGCATTATCACTGTGTGCAAGAGAAGGAGAAAGTGCCAGGCAATGCCTTTTCTGCCATTCTTCTCTCTTGTTCTCCTTCCTCTGACTCTGCCTGGTGACCTGGAGCAGCTCATGGCTCCTTGCAAGGAAAACAGAAATTTTTAGGGCAGTGCAAAATCTTAGAATTCTTGGCCAAAGCCAGGCATGGGGGTGACAATTGATCTTCCTAAGACCAGTGGAAAAATGACAGTGAGGCTGAAATAAGCAGTACAAATGTCTTGTCTGTTTCCTCCCCTGATATTATGAATATGATATAGGAGAGGAAATGGGAATGGTTTGGGTTTTCTTCAGCAGCACTGCCTGTTGCTGGGAGTCTCTCCAGGATGAGAAAGCACCTTTAAAAAAAGAAAAAAGAAATAGACCCTAAAGTAATTTTGGCTGCAAATATAAGACTTCTGAAGGGAAAACAGGAAGGTGTCCACAGTTGCTGCTACATCTTTGTCTCCTTGTGTGCAAGTGAGGACTTCCTTGGTTGAAGGGAGTGCTGAGGGTGGTGCTCTGACCACCTGCTTTGGAATAATTGTCCACTCCCAGTGCTCTGTGTCTGTTAGGAAGGGGATGTGTCTGTTTTTTAGTGAGTTTTTATAGAGAAGTAATAGAAACATTGCTGTCCCTTAAGCCCTTCAAGGCCAGTACCACTCCTGTGAAGCACACGTGGGATTTCAGCTGCGCACACAGCAAATGCATTTCATATGATGTGGAGAAAATATGACAGTAATTCAGTGGATTTGCAGAATCAGCTGAAGTGCCACAGTTATATTGTCCCATCCTCCCAGGCCGTTCGATGATCCTCTTTCATTAAACAACATAAGATATTGCCTTTCAGTCAAATCTAGCAAGTGAAAGCAATAACACCTTAGCAACCACTTTATCTGTAAAATAAGAAGGCTACACACCAATGTTCTTCAGCCCAGTATATTTTCCTTCCTTCAAACCCTTAGTTTGAAATGACTGCTTCCTTGACCCACCACACCACACAAACTCTCCACAGCCCCTTGAAAACGGATATGAGAACATTTCCCAAAGCTCCACTTAACGAGCTGTAAAAATGTTTTTTATTTACCAAATCCCAGCAACCTGACCACAGCCTGAGCACTGTAACCAACTCCCTTCTCCCTAGAGCTTTGAAGTTTATAGGGTACAAGAGGAAACAGGTTTTTGAGAGAGAACTCTCCACCCTCTGCTTTCTCAGGGCTGCATCTTCCCCCTTTTCCACATAAACCTGAGTAGCTGTGCCATGTGCATTGGGTCCTGTCACATTAGAGACTTTTCCTTCCTAACTCCTAAGCACTGGGTCTGCTATGTGATTGCTGTCATCATCCTTAGTCTCCAGTAGCTCTTATTCCTGAAGGACATTAATAAGAAAGATTTATATCACATGCATACTTCATCCATGCCAGATATAACAATGGTGAGGGAGGAACGCCAGGTGTGTTTGGGTCAGTGGGTTTTGATTCTTGAAGAGTTCAGTTCTTGCTTGCACCAATGGTGATTAAGAGTAGCTGCACTGAAGTTCATGAGCTGCTTTTTCAACTGCTAGAAATTAATATATTTCCACTGACAGGTGTGGATTCCTGCTATTTTATGCCCAGTAATGAGCTGGTAGAAAGCTGAGTCTCTGCAGATGAAAATTGAGTCAGGTCCTGAAGTTTTAATGTGGATCATCCCATTCCATATAGGCAAACTTTAAATTGGCAGTGAGTCTACTGAAGCCTCTGTGTTGTGCTTCCATGAAGACAATTGGTGGGAAAGCAGTGACTTTGTGTCAGAGTGCTGCCTCAGGTGCTCCTCTCGCTGAGGGGCAGTATTGCTGCCACAACCAGGGAGAAAGTGAGAACCAGGAAATGAGCAAGGATGCCCTATTGTGAGAAGAAAATATTTTCTGGTTGTAATTTAAGTTGGAATTGAGTCTGCTAATCCTTCTGAAAGTTGCTTACCAGGGGCAGAGTTGAAGAAAATAGTGTTGGCATAGGATGTGAGGAATTCAGCTCACTTTTACTGAAATTATTTAAGGCTGCTCAGTACAGTATTTTTGGTCAAATTCATGAATTTGAGTGCCAAGGATTTTTCTGATCTTTACCTGCAGCTTCTGCAAGCATCTGTTGGAACTAGTTTGAGACTTCTTTCTGGCTACTTTGCATGGTTTATGATGCATATCCCTTTTCTATCTGTTATACATTCTGTCAGGAATATCAAGGTGTGAGGAACACTATCACTGCTGGCATTATATTGGTGTAGGTTGTGATGGAGTGAGTCATCTATATTTTGTGTATCTCACCTTTTGCTCAAATCCCACTTTGTTTTATAGGCAGTGAGGCCTGGCTGTCCGTTGATGTCATTGTTGTCATCAGTTACAGTCACATCATTAAATGACTGCAGAACAGTGCAGACACTATCTTGATAACATATCTCCAGCTCTTCTTTCTCTCTGTTAATATACATACTTATGCCTTAGCTGTTTTTATAAAATACTTCAGAATTCTGCTCCTATTGGATAAAAATATACAAATTTGTCCTCTCATTTTGGACACTGAAAGTTGTGCCACTGGTGCAGTACAGATGCCAGATTCCAAGATACTATTTTTTTCTGGAATCTTAAGTAACCCAGCTCACACTAAAATTCAAGATATTTTCTGCCCTGCCACTACTCTTGAAGTGAACAAGCCAAACTGAACTGTGCTTATTTGATACAATCACTGTATTAAATATAATACAATCACTGTATTAAATCGCTTAAACATAAATTATTTTTCCATGAAGTAATAATTCTGAGAAAGCTTGCAGCACTTTTGGCTAACATCATCCTAAGAGGGAAAAAACCCCATTGCTTGGTTGGAAAGAGTTCAATTTATGATGACATATAAAAGGATTAAGGCAGAAATGACTTTTCACTATAGTCTTTCTTGGGATGTTTGCAGTTGCCTACTCGATTCTTGGCTTTGTTTTTACAATCTGCAGCTTCCCCTGAACTGCTACAGCTCTGTTTGTCCAGGTCTGATTTCTGTACATCACAGCAGCCTCAGCAATCTGAAAATCTGTCACCCAGGGCCTGTTGCTACCGCTCGGCAGGATGTGTGAGCACAGAGCTGAGTGACACTGGGGGACAAAACTTCTTTGTGTATGGAGCTTGTGTAGAGAGAGGGCACTAAGGGGAGGATGGTGAAGCAGTGGTGCAGATGGTGATAACTCCCTGAGCCAAAGCGTTTCAGAATAATCATCAAGGTTTTTGTTTCTTCCTTCTTATGTGAATAAGCTTTCAAGAATAAGGGTTTGGCAAGTCTGATGTTTAGAGTACAGTGTGGATGTGAGGAGACACAGGCCTAGCTCCAAGTTAGGCTGAGATTCCTGCTCCTGCAAACATGACTTGTCTCCCTTTGCCTCAGTTTCCTGTCAGTAGAACAAGGTTAAAAACCCTGCCTTTCTCCCACCTTTAAACTCTGTTGTCACCTCAACCATTTCAAGCAAGATGGTCCAAATGAGTCGAAAGCGTTTCCGTGGGAAGCGGCTCAGGCGGCAGCGGCAGCGGCAGCGGCACCAACAGCCACAGCTGCTCCCGTGGTTAGCAGTCACTTCTGGCAGGATGGGTGCAGGCAGACAGGTTGGGCAGCAAGGAAGACACTACTGGGAGAAGCATTCTCTTGTCTGATGCTGGTTGATTTTGTTCAGATTCTTCCAGTTCCCAAAGAGTTGAAGGATTTTACTTTTGCCAGGACTGAAGTAACGCAGGGCTTTCTTCTCACTCAGAGGTGTCTGAGGTGTGCACTTCTCCATCACCTGAGCCAGCACACAGCCCGCAAACGTGCTCCAGCAATTCCTGCTCCTTTTCAAGACTGTTAAATATAAGTTGTTATTCCCTGTTCAGGGGGCTTTTTTTGAACTCAGCCAACACAATCAGTGTGTGTTGTTGACCCTTTGCTTGGGAAGGGGCTGTAATGAATGTGTTTAGGAGCACTGTGTGCACTGTGGCGTCTCACGATTGAGTTTATCCTCTGCCCATCCATTCACTTACACTTCAGCAAGAGTCTGTGAACAGTTTCCTTCTGTATCACTGGTGTTGTCTATCCCTGTTTTCTCACCTTGAGGAAACATTTTCTCTCATCTTGGCAAGATGAGAAAAGGAATGTTAATATTTACATTTCTGGTCTGTTTTCTAAAGTCTAATGATGACTTCCCTTATGTGACTTCAGTGCAACTTCCAAACACCGTTGTTAATTCTTGGGGGAAATTAAAGAGAAGGCTAATTTCCAGTCACTTACATCAACAGAAGATCTGCACAAGGTGCAACCACAGTTTTATGATTATACATTTGCCTCACTTTGGACAAGCACAAATGTTTGCATGTGGGAATGAGGCCCTCAATATGTGCTGGGATATCTGAGATATAAACTAGCTAAATGTCTTCATCTGTTATATAAAACCTCACAGTATTCATTGGTGCCAGTTCAGAAGTTCATAACTTGGGTAGCTGGGAAGGATGGGTTGTTTTAATATTGTGCTGAATGTGGATTACTCCCTGAAAGCTGTAGCCCTTTCCAACCAACCCAACTCACTTTACCTTCCCACAAACGGTGCTGTTGCCCAGCTGGTGGAGAGCTGATAAAGTCTTATGTTCAGTGGTACTGTGGTCGTTTATTTCGGTTCAGCAGTTCAGCCACAATTTTTCCTCTCATGCCCATAAATTGTTTCTCACCATCGTCCTGATTTTCTCCTTTTATTTAGTATTATGTTCTTCTCACCCAAGATCAACCCTAGACTTCTGTCATTCTTCAAGGGAAAGGAAACAAAACTTTGGCAGAGCTTGCTGTCAGCTTTTTTCACTGCCTCTTACTTCCATCGAATACACAAGGGATTTGTATGGGAGGAGGAACAGGCTCACAGCTAAATGATTCAGACCTTTATGCTGAAAGCAGTCAGGTGAGAGCCCTTTTACAACAGGTGTACGAGGGCTACACCATCTATTTTCATTAAAAAGTCATTTCTTGAGTAGTATATGCAAGATTTGAGGGTCGGGTAGTTCTGTGATTTATATGTGCATGGGATGGTGCTTTGCTAAAGACTGCAGCAGTTACCTCCCTTTTATTCATCCAAAATGTTCTTGGCAATAGCACACACACACCCACACAGGCCCCATTTTGGTAATCCCATCTTCTTTCTGGTTTTCTTGTAGCAAATCCTAGTTCATTGATAAAAACAAGCAAATTCTTTTATTTAAAATAATTTGCCAAGACTGAAAAAGTGCTAAAAATGTCCATGTGCTGATGCAGCTTTGACCACAAAGGTGCCATCCCTGCTGTGTGATAGTAAATTAGATGTCTGAGTTTCACACAACATTCCTTGACCTAGCTGAAAACACTAAAATCTTTAATCAAATCTTTCAGAAAGTCTAACGTAGTCTCACGGTTATTAAACATTTGGAATAAATGTGTTTTTAAAGTGTGAGCAGAACTAGTGAGGCATTTACAAGGATCCTACCCTGAGTTAGGGTTTTCCCTGCAGTTAAATGTTGTTATTAAAAAAATGTTGGGTTTTTTTCCCCTTTTCTTCTTTTTTTCTGGCTTAGTGTCTACAGAAACAAGGTGTCTGCATATCCTGTATATCTGTCTTCTGTTTTCAGTTCTTGGACAACACCAGGGGAGATTTAGGTTGGTTATTAGGAAAAACTACTGTGATGAAAGACTGGTGGAACATCAGAAAGAGTGGGTGAAGCTGCCCAGGACAGTGGTGGAGTCACCATTCCTGGAGGGGTTGAAAAAGCGTGTAGAGGTGGCACTTTGGAACACTGTTTAGTAGGCACGGTGGGGTTGGGCTGATGATTGGACTTGATGGTCTTAGAGGTCTTTTCCAACCTTAGAGATTCTATGTTTTTTTTTATTTTATGAACTCCAGTGAAATTTGAATCAGTCTCAACCAGTTTAACAGAAAGAAAGAGGTCTCAACAGTATTATCTCTACGGCTCCTGGAAGAATAGGAAGAAGAGAGGAACCACACTAATACTTGCTTTCAGTGAAAAACTGCAGGGTGAGTTCAGCTTTATTAGACATGAAAAAAATCCACAAAGGGAAAACTTAATTAGTTTTGTTATTCACAGAATTGCTTGTTTATGTAGCAAGAACACCTTCTGAGCTATTCAGAGTCATAATGCTCATAACTGGTGTGTGAGGCAACAAGTGGAGTGGCTGTGACAGTACCTCTGTCTGCATTGCACCTTCAGGGCTCTGGGAGGTCCTGATGTGCACTCAGAACGTGGCATTTGCTTTCTATCTCAGGGTGAGGTGTGAGGGGAGTGAGCAGCCAGCCCTTGAGCAGATCTCAGATTCCTCCTTGCTCTGTCTGCATTCCAAAAAGTTGGGAGGAGAGTGACAGCGAGGGGCAATGACATCATGTGCCAGACCTTGTTAAGGGGTGGTGCAGATGGTCTTCTCTTCCTCCTCATAGCAGAGGAATCGATTTGGTTTCAGCACCATAAAGACCTTGGTGGAAGGGTAGACAACTTAGTGCTCGTTATGTGTCTGTGTCCATGTGGGCATTGCCTTCGAGGAGCTTCTGTTGCCTCTCCTTGCAGGGATGTCCTTCTTGCTTTAGCATGATGCTTGTTAAGTTGTCAAGATTGTTAGTAGAGATATTAGCAGTACACTGCATTTGTTATGCGTTATGTGAAGGTAATTCACCCACAATGTCCTTTCCACTCATCTAAATCAGCATTTTTAGCATCCTGGGCACTTGGTTTTCTTAGTCAGAAAAATATGAGGACTGAGTTGTCTCTGATCTCCACGTTTTTCTCCCTTAAAATGCTGTTATAGGGACTTGGCAGGCAGACTCAGCATGGGAAAGGAGCTTCATCTTAGTTTTCAATTTAGTTATTAAGCGTTTCGCCCAGCTAATGCACCATAAAACAAATTAAAAACATTCTTAACTGCTTACAGTACAGAGAGGAGATGCTTGGAGAAAGCAGTAAATTTGAGGCCAGCTAACAGTGTTTTCTGATTATAAAAAAAACCCCAAACATTAAGCATCCCTTCAAGGAACGCTGTTTTTAAGATTGAGATGCAGATTAAATGGTGTATTGCTGTGGTATTGAGCATTAAGTGTTACTGATGGTTTTGGAAATTCTACCCTAAATTGTTGAAAGAGATGAAACAGACAGTAGGGAAGAGATTTATATGAAGAATTCATTTATAAACTCATTTCCTTGATTTTGATTAAATGACCAAAACAAAATTTTGCCCAACATGACCACTTGTTTGCATGAGATCACTTTCAGTTGACAGACCCTTGCAATTAATTATCTAATAAGTATCTTTTTATAGGATATTACTGTGGAAAAAGTAAGCTCCTGTTAGTAAGGGACTCTCAATTTCTCTCCAGTTCTGCAGAGAGTCCAGGGAAATCAACATTTGCTTTGTATTTATTGCCTGACTTTTCCAAGCCCAGTACAGAACATGTCATCACTTTACATTCTCCGTGAAAAAGTAGGAGAGGAGGCATTTGGGCTAAAACTCCAACCAGCAATAAAGCTGTGAGATTCTTGGTTCCTTTTTACAGTTTCCTGGTTTAGGTGTAGCAGCCTGGAGAAGAGGAGACTGACGGGAGACCTCATCGCAGTTTGCTGCTTCCTCACAAGGGGAGGAGGAGGAGCAGGCGCTGAGCTCTTCTCTCTGGTGACCAATGACAGGACCCGAGGGAACGGCAGGAAGATGTGCCAGGGGAGGGTTAGGGTGGACATTAGGAAGAGATTCTTCCCCCAGAGGGTGGTGGAGCACTGAAACAGCTCCTCAGGGCAGCAGTCGCAGCGACAGGGCTCACAATATTCCAGAAGCATCTACACACCTCAGCCACACGGTGTGAGTGTTGGGGTTGTCCTGTGCAGGGACAGGATTTAGACTCGGTGGTTCTTGTGGGTCCCTTCCAACTCAGATCATTCTGTGATTCTATGATCCTTCATAATACAAAAAAAAAAAGGCTGAAATCTGCTGTCCTCAGCCTTCACCATAGGGCTATGTTGGTATTCTCTGTGTGTGTTTAAAAGGCAGGGCAGAGTTTAGCTCAGCACTAGAAATTCTGTTTCTGAGGGAAAAAGGTCAACAGAAGATGGTATTTACACAGAACAAATAAAAGAGGCATAGAATTACTACTTAATGTTCCCTTTTGCTTAATAATTTTTCTCTGAGGATTCCATCAGGGACAATACTGGGTTGAATTACACGTGAGAGTCTCTGAGCTGCCCTGTCTCCTAATATTTTTACATTGGCTGGTACTTTTGTTTCTAATTCCTAGAAATTGTGGAGGTCCTATTTCATGCCTAAAGGGCCAAACTTCTATGCTATGTACAACCAACATTAGTCTTGAACCATTATACTCTGTTCTGAAGTACAACCCATCACATAATTGTGGTGGAAGCCAAGACCCAGGGTGGCTGTTTCCTTCTTTTTGGAATGAGACTGGTTTTGATTCACAAGGGATCTCCCACGTAGCTTTTTATTTTTCAGCCTCATTCCTTCTGACTGGATTTTGACCAGAGCTGAGCTGACAGTTTTGAAGCATGCAGGCAATTCTCTGAGTGTAATCGAGATTCATATAATTCACAGTTTGATTTTTCTGTGTATCGTGCCCTGAGGAATTATTTTCCCCCGGAAAAGATCTTTCCCTTTTAATAGCATTTGGGTTTTTAGATTGGTTTTCAAGCTGCACAGAGCACATCAGAATAAAGGCAACACTATTATTCTGATTCCTGGGGTGCCATTGTAATAACTCTTTCTTCGTCCTGAATATTGAAGGTGCGTTTTGCCAAACTTTGTCTCTTAAGGATGTAGGGATGAAGTAAAAATCACAAGGCAGTTATTGAAACCAAGAATTTTATTGACCATAAGTATGTGCAGCTCTGGGGTGTGACACATTTTCCACTTCTTTTATCAGTAGGTGGATACATGGAGGTATCATAAAATGAATGTCATTAGGTCTCAAAAAAAAAGAAGAATCATCCTATGCAAAGAAGAACGTAGGATTCCTAACATATAGCAAATAACTACTAAAGGGAGAGCCTGTTTCCTGGGTCTCTATGGGAAAACATTCCATGCTCCAGGATCTGTGTACATTGTTCTCCACTCCCTAGGAAGAGGAGGCAGCCAGTGACTTTGGATGCTGCCTCCTCCAGCTCTTCTTGTTGCTCTCCCAGGGACGAAGAGCTGGGGCCATCATGGAAACCAGTGCAGTGGAAGGAGCTTTCCACGGGTGGGACAGGGAAGAGAGCACAGCTGTTGTCCTCATTTCCTCATCTGTCTCCTCCAACATGAGAAATTCAATGTAATAGTGCATTCTGAGAAGATGTTTGACTCGCAGAGTTCCTTTAACTCTGTGGAAACTGGAAGCATCTGTGCTAAGTGCGCTGGCACAGTTGTGTGAGGCCATTTGGGCAGAATTATTGGGATCATTTCTTGTCTTGTTTTCAAAAAGCCCATTTGCCTTTGCCACCTGTCCTCTGCTCATCCTGAGAGCACTAATGAGGACCTGCAGAAGTGGTGAGATGATGTCCACCAGCAGGGCTATTTCTGTCTGTGATAGCCTACACATTGAATTTAATTCATTTGGTTGGGACATCTGTTTTTTGTCTGCTATAACCAATTTCTTTGACTAACCACATCTGGTCTAAGCAACAGCAATTTCACCCTGGTTCTAAGATCTGCAGAAGTTTGTTCATTTATGAACAAAAAAATGCTCAAAATTCTTTTGTTAGTGTTGCTGTGGAATGGTTTTTGTTTCGGTCACCTTGATAGGTCCTCAAACACTGTATGCCAAGAATTGTCTTTTAACATGAGCCAGACTTGCTCTTTTGCAGCCTTCTTTAATTACAGATCCATCTTAAAATTTGTTTTGTCCTCACTGGAGAATTCATTCTTGAAGATAGCAGAAAAGCCTCTGGAAGGTGTAACGACTTTGTAAAGAGACGTTCATTTCTACTGGGAGGCTCGGCCTCAAGTGGTCCTGCAGAGACCTTTGTTCTGAGGGCTGTGAATATTTCACTTGATTTCTTTTGCAGATTCCAGAGAATATCATTGATGTTTGATACTGTGTCAGGCTACCCCAGTGACAAGCAGCTATTAATACGTTTTTCCCCTGAAACAAACTGTCTAGAATGACAAGACTCTGCAGTATGTTTTCCAGTCCCTTCGATACCTGAGTCCCTGGATTAGTCTCTGGAGTCTGTACATGGCATAGTATGGATGCTGCCCTATAACTCTTGTGAATACAATAATAGAGCACTGGCAGGCAGCCAAAATTTGTAAACCAGAGTGCATTTTCTCATAAATAGCATTAATATTTTGAAATACTACCACCTTCTGGCAGTTAGGGGAGAGAATATTCAGACCGTTTCTTGGTGAACACCACTACAGCGTTACGAGAAGGCACACTTTCTGAAGTTAACTTTGAATTTTACATTCCATTTATTTTCTGCAGGAGCTTTGCTTTCAAAGACGTGTTGATATGGATTTCCAATGTGTCCCTGTCAGGGAAAGTGTCATGTGCTTTTCCTGCTTCATTTTCCATCTTAGTGATTTGTTTTAACAGGTGCCCTCAGTCTTCACTGGTGTCATTGGGAAGAGGTCTCCCTCCCATGGCCCCTTTTTTCATTGCCCTTTCCAATATGGGTATATATTTTTTATAAACATAAGGTGAACCAAGAATTAACAGGCTATCATGTTATTAATTATGTTATTAATTACCTTTGAAGCTAATAGTTGAGGAATTGTTAGTTTACGTGCTGAGAGCTTCTTTGAAATGCATTCCCAGTGTGTGTTTGGCTACAGAGACTCAGTCAAGGGCATTGCATTTGTTTATAGTGAAGAAGGAAATGGGGTAATGTTCCCTTCATGTGAACACCCCATCCCACCCACTGGAATCCTGAAAGGTTCCTGCTCTTCTATAGGCACTTGCAATGCTTTGAAACAGACGTGAAGCCACTGCACTCTTCCTCCCACAAGGACCTGCAGGGATCAACTGTGCCCTCTGAGTGGTCATGGCAGAGCTGGACTTCCCTGCTCTGGGAGGCAGGGGAATGAATTCTTTCCCCTTGGCTGTTTATTTCAGTTGGACACACAAAGGTATTAAATTACCAGCCCTCAAGAGAGCAGAAGATTTCCTTGTCTCAGGTTTCTGATCCTGTGGCCGGAGAGGGGTGCACTTACTGGAGTCACATGAAAATTCAAAGTTGGCAGGAAAAGGTTTTGTTCATGGGAAAAAAATGATGTATGTTATGTGTTCCTGTGGACTTGAGGGTTTCTTTTGTGGTTTGTTTTTTCTTTTTTTCTAAAAGCATCTCTTGCATAACAATGACATTGTTGGGTTTTGCTGCCCTGAACAGCTTTAAAGAAATATAAATTAATTTTTTGACCTCATGTCTCTATAAACAATCAGTTTTAAATAAACTTGTTTTAAATTTTTTACGTTAAGTGAGCAGGTGGACAATGCAAAACTCTGTTATTTCGTGTGTAGAAGGCACAGGGCTCTGCTCAAAAGACTGTGAAGGTGGATGTGTCATCTGAATTTGTAAGAAAGTGCTTGTAATACAGAGAGGCAGCCGTGTAAAATGGCCATTGTAGGCCTGAAAGTTGAATTCAGGTGTCCTGGCCATGCTCTGCCTGCAGTGGATAGCATGTGACATAACGTAATATCATATATACTGTAATATGTAATGACTGTGATATAGTCTGATAGTTCTGTGATTCAGCTGCTTTGAACACTGTGATAACTTATTTATTTCATTTTACTTAATGTGAATGCAATAGTGTCTTCATCAGCTTAAAGGTACTTAGATATTTGCATTACCTTTCCATGCTGCTTAAGTATAAGGATAGTTACTATTTTCCTAGAAAGAGATTGAATAATGACATTTCAATGTCGTGATTATGTTGACTCTATAAAAGGCACAGGTCCCTATACAGGTAATTAACAACTAATGACAAGACATTCTAGGAACCTAATTATCTTTTTTTTCCTATCTGACAGAGATTAATTTATAGTTGAACAGATGCTACACAATATTAAACTGCAATAAATTCTATCTTGAGCTGATAGGCTGAGTGAAGGAAACAAATCGAAATTAAGCATAATAATAGAGGAATACAATCTCTTTTGAAATATGGTGGATGTGGATTAGAGATTCACGTGGAAAGCAGGAGTAGGGGCTGTTGAACAAATGCAGCAACCTGACTGGCAAAGCAGCTCATTGCAGTCCTGTGCACTGAGGCTTTGTCAGCTGAGTTTCCTTTTGTGATGTGATATGATGTGGAAGTGCCACAGTCATATCAACAGGACCAAGAAAAGAATTATTCCCTTTAGCTCTCCATGTCTTAGAACAATTCTCTCTTAACTTTCCAAGTCCAGAAGGAGAGGGGGAGTGGAATATAGTATTTCCCTGTGTTACAGTTCTTGCTTTTTCACAGTATCACAGTATCACAAGGTTGGAAAGGACCTCTGAGATCATCGAGTCCAACCTATAACCCAACACTAACACCAACCATCATCTAAACCATGGCACTCAGTGCCTCATCCAGTCTTCCCTTAAACACCTCCAGGGTCGGCGACTCCACCCCCTCCCTGGGCAGCTCATTCCATTGGCCAATCACCCTTTCAGTGAAGAACTTCTTCCTCACATCAAGCCTAAACCTCCCCTGACGAAGCTTGAGTCCATGCCCTCTGGTTCTGTCACTGGTCACCTGAGAGAAGAGACCAACCCCTGCCCAACTACAACCTCCTTTTAGGTAGTTGTAGAGAGCAATGGGGTCTCCCCTGAGCCTCCTCTTCTTCAGACTAAACAGCCCCAACTCCCTCAGTCGCTCCTCGTAGGGTTTGTGCTCCAGCCCCTTCACCATCTTCGTTGCCCTCCTCTGGACACACTCCAGCATCCTGACATCTTTCCCAAACTGGGGGACCCAGAACTGTACACAATATTCCAGATGAGGCCTGACCAGTGCCGAGTACAGGGGGACGATAACTTCTCTGGTCCTGCTGGCCACACTATTCCTGATGCAGGCCAGAATGCCATTGGCCTTCTTGGCCACCTGGGCACACTGCTGGCTCATGTTGAGCAGAAAAGATGCCACACCATTAGCAATGGGTTGATTTGGATTTGTATCCTCAATACTTTCTCACACAGACCTGTGCATGGCTGAAATTCACAAAATCATTTAAATCTCAGCCTATGATTGCAAATTCCAGGAAGGAATATTCTTGGTGTCCCGCGCGGTCTGTGCGTTTATAGACTGAGGGGAGGGGTAAGAGAGCGTACGTGAGAGGGGTCACGTGTAGATCTGTTGTCCTCAGTTGGGTTTTGGTGATTTCAGCAGAATTTCATGTGGGAAAGGGAGAAAGAAGTCAAAGCAGTGTAGGTTCTTAGTGTGTGATCCATTGCAGTTATCTAACTATATCAAGTCTTGTTTGGTTGGGTTATGTCAAGGTAACAAGACTGCAAGTTGAAATGCCTGGCTGCACTGGACCTGTAGGAGCTGTGGCTTATCATGTAGATGGAAATAAACCATTTCAATAAGATATCCCATTCTGTAATTAATGAAGTAATTATCAGCAAACAGAGGAAGTTCTTTTGAACAGTTACTCTTATTTGCTCATGGTCACTGATACAGGTCTGGAAAGGCAGGTGCTGCATGTATTTCTGATGCAAAACTATCCCGACCCACCAGTCAGCACAAGGGTGGTGTGGACAAGAAAGGAGGTGGAGCAATTATTTTTCAGGAAAATAAGTTATGATGAGAGAGGTCAAGTCCCTCAGTCCAGGGGGTAATGCTCCAAATGGCAAAGGCTGCTCTGGGTCGCAGGGCGCTTGTGCAGTCACAGTTAAAATGGCACCAAAATGCTCCTTGCTGACATCAGGAGGAATTGGTCTCAAACTGAAGCTCCCCAGTGGTCATCGTCACTTGTTTTTTGTTGCATTTGGCTTTGAGACACAGTGGAGACAAGGCTGTGTTTTATCTGCTTTGAACCTAGACCTCATTAGAAAAGGGGGCTGCATATGTTAGTAAAGAGAGGAAGGAAACAAAGAAATGCAGTGGGAGAGGGCTCTCGATTAACTGTGCTTGGATAAACGTGTCTTTATATGGAATATTTTGATAGGCAATACCTGCTGCTCCATCATAGCTGCCTTAAATAGAACAAAGGTCCAAAATGTCATATACAGCCACTCTGATGTAAATCAGTGAAACTCCTGGGAGAAAGGTTGTATCTCTGAGATGGGGCAGGGGGAGGAGGAGGCTGCTACCCCTGGGGACTTTCTTTGGCAGAGAGAGAAAAGAGGAGACACGTTTGTTGTCTGCAGCTCGTGAAGGGTCTGGTTGTGAAAAGGGAGATAATAACATGCCTTGAAACCATTATATATATTGAGTGTGATTTATTTTTGTACTGTCCAGTGGAGCTATGAATTTGAGTTCCAAGGCTTGTGTTGTGGAACTGTTTTTGAAGATCCCTCATAAGGGATGAGAGGAACAGAGATGCAGTGGGTTTTTTTGTGAATAATGGTCTCCCACGGGTATCTGGGGGTTTCTGTCTGTTATTAAGAATCCGAGTGAGCTCATTTTGGTGAGTGGTGGTTGTTTAGTTGCTAAGAGAGCATTTATTGCACTGGATATAAAACACTATATGCAGAATATGTGTCCAAGATCCAGAGAATTTAATGGTGTTACTATGGAGTGTTTAGTGTGGTGGTTTCCTGCTAAACTTGCTGAGTCCAGTATGTTTGAGGGGGGTGTCTGAGAGTTCAGTGGAGATTTTTTTCAGTGGGAAAACTCCTTTCAGAATAGCCTGAAATTGGTTCATTGTTATTGTGTAGGTTATAGCCTAAGGGTTGTCCCTTATTTGATCTGCTTTTTATATTAAAACAGGCCGGTTAGCATTTTGCTGGTTTATGCAGACAAAAGAGCCAGGAGGTGTGGGACGAAGCGGGTTCAGTGTTGAGAGGAAAAATGAAATATAATTGTAAAAATTCTTGACATTCGCCCATAACCCCCTCCTCCTTTTTTAATAAAACCTTGTCTCTGCCCCTGGGACAAAGGGGAGCCTTCTTCTTTTGATAGATTGCTTTTTAGGGTTCCTCCATAAGTGAGATTGCATTATTGAGCCAGCATAGCAGTCGCTAGCAGGATTCTACTTCATCACTGCCTGCAATTATCAGCGGGTATCGCGACAGGCAGCAGTCCGGAGGAGCTCATAAAAGGGCTGAGAAAAATAAGGGAGAAGGCTGAAGAAAATTAATAAATGAAGGCAAAAAATGCCATTTAGAGTCAGTTTCCTAGTGGGCTTGGTCCTTTTTATCCTCTGTGTCTGTAACTTATTTGTCAGTTCATCCTAAATCCAGTCTTAACGTTGCCTGGTGCAGGGAGGCAGGACACAACCCACAAGGTGGTAACGCCGCACCACCCGTGGGAGCAGAGCTAGTTTGCTCAGTTTCCTTTATTATCCGCTTCCCCAGGCTGTGGGACAGGCAGTCATTGCCTTGTGGAAGGTCAGTAAAGTTTCCCTGGCGTGCTGGACACGCCACACACCGTGTGCAGTTTGATCTTAGCCAGAAATAACAGTTTTGTGGAAAGAGGTGTGTGAATGGGAGCATCCGCTGCACACAGGCAGGAAAGCTGCCCACCTACACTGTTTCATCCACTCCATTTGGGTAAGAGTCACTGTTTTGGGACAAAGTATACAACAGTTGCTGTTGAAACTCATTTTCAGATACAGGAAGGCAACATCATCGCTGTTGATGTGTTCCATATGCAGTGATTTAATCTACAGTTGGTGCCGTTCCCCTTTTCAGACCTTTTAGGAATAGTGTGCAATGAGAAATATTTAGATACATTAAAAATATGTCTACAAGCACCTGCTCTGTCACTAAAGATGTCAAATAAGGAATAATATGCAAATATGAGAGTAAGCTATAGGCTTGTTTGGAAAGGTGCAGTGTCTGCCCCGGTCAGGTTTAATGATAGTTTTCATTGCTCTCCTCAAATCCATGATGAAAGCTTTTTGCATTGTGCTGAAAATATATTTCTTGCACAATACTTCTGCTCACAGTTCCTGCCAACCAAGGATTTATAATCAGGCTTTGAAAAATGTATTCTTTAAAGTAAGAATAATAAAAAAGCTTTTCCATCTACTCTCTTCCTAGTACGTGGTAGTGGAGCTGTGTAGTCTAATCCAAAGGGCTGACAAAATAAAAGAGATAACAGTAGATTAGCTTTGATTGGCTATAATGTATTACATGTTTATCTCCTCGAAACACACGCTCTCAGTTCAAGCAGTTTCATTTCAGTATGTGTGCACAGGCCAACAACTGGTCAGCTTTTGCCATGCTCCAGTTAGAAAGCAGGGGGCACTTGATAATGTCTTTTCTTTTGTTTTTTTAATCAAAACCCAAATGTTTGAAAAGTGACAGACATCTTCAGCAGAGGAGATAATAACGTCCCTAAGTAGTCCTTTTTAATACACAGATATGCAATCTTGAACGACAGTAACAGAAAAAAAAATGCCCAGTCTGGAGTTTTCCATGAGGATTTTTTTCATGGGTTTTTTTCACTTAACATTAGAGAAAAAAAGAAGGAAAGAAAATCTTAAAAAATGTTTTCATGTAGTTTTATCTTTTTTTCTGGCTTTGCCAATGCTTTTCTTTTTCTATTTTCTTTTTTTTCTCTCTGCTTTTCTGCTTTGCTATAGAAAGTAAGGAAGGAAAAGGATTTTTTTTAAAAAAAAATCTGAAAATTCTTTATTTTCAAGATTTCCCCTCCTGCCCTTTTGTTGCTGTAAACAGTGATTGGTACACTCTAGTTGTGAGCGGCAGGCGTAGAGGGGAGCTAAGACATTCTTAGTGCTGATGGGGAGGGGAGTAGGAGAAGGGAGGGCTGTGCTGGTGCAGGGGGTGGCAGGCAGGGCCAGCAGGGCGCTGGGGGAGCCCTGGGGGGTCCCTGGAGGGCTCAGCAGCAGCTTCTTCTGTCCTTACAGGCTTACAATCCACCAGGCTGCTTGCTGGACTCTCTTTTCTTCAGGCACTCTGTGACTGTCAGGCAAAGGAACATCACAGCACCATGATGCCACAGGGGAGGGATGTTGTCTCCTGGATTCTGGGTCCAGAGGGAGGACACTTTATCAGGGCTTGCTCTGACTGCAAATCTCTAAAGGTTCTTGTGTAAGTGAGTCTGCAGTGTCCTAGGTGAAAGTTACAAACATACATCTGCCTTTGGGGAGCTGCTGGTTGCTGTTCCAGTTTATGTGTGCAATAGTTAAGCCTGCACCCTGAACACCACAGCACCCAAAGAGTGGCCCTGCTTAGAACTGGAGGTTGGCTGCTCCTGATCCTTACTAGGAACAGTGTCTGGACACAAAGAAACACTGGAGCTTCAGTTAATTGTTCCCCACTAAGGACCAGAGACTTGGGTGGTGTGCTCATCCTGGAGAAAGGAGTAGAGAAAGTGGTAAAATCAATTGGATTTAGACAGGGGCCTCCATCAATGTGGGTTTTGCAATTGATTTTTTACAGTAGCAGAGTCAGGCTAAAATTAAATGGGTTTGAAAAACTGCAACAAATGTGTTTTACAAGAAAAGGAAACCCAGCAGGTTCACAGTAGATCTGGTCCTATCAGAAGCTGGTTTTATTTGTTGAGGTTTGGAGGGTGAAAAAGATGAACGGAAGGGAACCTGGTTACCGTGAATACAGAATGACACTTGGTTGCCAAGAATAGTGGTTGGGTTTATCCCATTTCTTTGTTGCTCTCCCACAAAATGTGTCACCATAAGCACAGCCTGTGCACAGTTTAGGCTGAAGTTTAAATTGTTGAAGGTTGGAGCTGGGGGTCTTACCTGAACACATTAGTGTCTCCCCTTGGACTTCTGCAGCCACCAGTGGTGGCTCATGCAGACTTGTGTCTGTCCATGTAGAGACACAGACTACTCAAACACTGCCTGGAAAACCTGGGAATAAAAGCTCATGGTGTGCCTCTGGTTTCAAGTCAATGAATGGGATGGCTCAAGCAAATGAAGTTAGTCTGATGGTAAATCACACTTGTGGAGGTCATATGGGACCTAACTAATAAAGAACCAAAAGGTGGTAACATAACTCCAGCCGGCTCTGGTTGATGGGCAGGAAAGTTTATCAGAGCAAGTTGATGCTGGATTTTTGTTGGAATTCACAAAAGTTTGATGAAGGTAACTTTGTTAATGCACTTAGACTTCTGTAAGACATTTGACACAGTGCCAGGTAGCATTCTGAGGAAAGCTACGTGTGATTATTAAATCAGCACTGCCCATATCCACCGGATTAAGGCTGCCTAAAAGATCACAAAAACCCAAACTGGAAATGAGGACTGCTCATCTGATAAGGCTGTTTAATTTGTACTCATTCCATTGGGATCTGTGTTCAGCTGAGTGCAAGTCTCTGGGTAGAAAATACGAAATCATTATCACAGAATACGACTGAAGAATTACAGTAATGGTTAAAACCAAACCAAAACACTACAAAAGAACCTAGGAGAATAGTTGAAGACTGGTCATATTTTGCAAATTGGACACATATTTAGTATGCAGTAAAAAATTCTGAGAGAGCTGTGTGACTGATAAAAATGTACAGATATTTTTATAAGTATAAACACTGCCCCAGAGAGACAAATTTGCTAAATATTGGTCGACCTACTGAGAGGTGAAATAAATGGGTGATGTTACCATTGCCTCTGTCTCACTGTGTCTGCCTCAGGTCTATCCAGGAGTCAATTTTCACCAGCAATTGCTGTACAGCTTTTATTTTACACATATCTATGCTAGCAAAAAAAGAGTTTGTCAGCCAAAGTGTGTCTCTGGTCTCAGATGATCTTTAAGGTCCCTTCCAACCCAAACCATTCTGTGATTCTATGATGCCTCTGACTAATCGCTCGCACAAATACCACATGAAGTCTTTTCTCTGTAGATGCTGGTAGGTATGGGGTCTTATTTTCTGTGTCTGCTGGTGCCATGGAATTCTGAGGTTCCCAGTCAGCGACACCTGTGCAAGCTCATGGAGGGCATCGCAGAGCTGTGCTTTAAGGGCCAGAAATACACGCACTCTGTCTGTCTGTCTCACTCTCACACAATCCCTCACTCACTCTCTCTCTGGCAAAACTCCTGTCAGACTGTGTCACATTGCCCCACACCTTCAAACACTCATTTAAATGACAGCTATTAAAACAATCTAAAGAGTCTTCACACCCTGTCCTGTCCCAATTTCATCAAGTCTAATTATTCTTTGGTTTTAAGCAGAGCAGTGTTTTTGCTTGATATAATCTCTGGTGTGAGGGCAGTTCTTAATACATTTTTAAGATGTATTTTATGTGTGCATTAGTTTGCTTTTTAAGCAGTGCCACTTTTAGCAGGGCTTTATTTGTGTGTGGTTTATAAGCCAAACTCAGTTACAGATGTAGATTTTCCTTGTAAAGATAGCATCTCTATTTCAAACAGGCAACTCTGCTTGAAGAAACGCTTCACTATTATTGAAATGGATGATTGTCACTCTTGGAGTGCTCAGGTGTCAGCATTAGTTACAGCACAGCAGAACTAATGTCACCAAACTGTCTTTTCTTTATGGGTTTATAAATGAGGTATTACTTTTATTACAAAAGAATAAATCTGGAATAAGTAATTAGAATGACTGGCCTCAAAGGCTGCCCTTGAAAGCAGTTCTAATTTGTTGTCTAAATAGTTATTGCCTACATTGTTCTCTGTTTTCAAAACAATAGTCAATTACACTAAGGCTAGAGGTGACATTTGAGTTTCTTACATCGAACTGTACGCCTTGGGTTATATGGCATTTCCATACTTGTTCAGGGAATATGCAATATTCTTTGAAAAGCATCTGACAAATTGTGTGTTGGCCCAGACAAAGGCCTCCCTGAAGACAAGGAATGTAGAATCTTCATTTTGCATGTGGTGTGTTACATGCATTAAAATGCAGCTGCATTTTTTGATGTGTCAGTAAAGTTAGGAAATATTCATGCTTTTTTTGTGAGCTGAGCACAAGTGAAAAATCCTTGTGGTTATAAACCTTTAAACTTTTTTTTCAGTCAGATGCTGCATTGAGATGATATGTGTAATATTAGAGCCAAGTAGTGGCTGCCCATTGTCCACCAGCTTTCTTGCATTCATTCACCAAAAATCCTGCCCACACCAGCCAGTAAAGGAAAAACAAATGATTCCACTCGTAATTTAGTTCTGTGGCACGAGGGGGAGCTCAAGGCTCAAAGTGTCGCTGAATATTCATAGCATTGTGTAGAACATCTCCTAGCCAGACTCCGTGTTTTGAACTGTTCAGTGTATTAGACTTCACTAAAATTATGATTTCCAAGAATGTAATCGTTTAATCACTGGTTTAATGATTTTTTTAGTGGAATCGGTGCAAACTGCCTTTTTCCCCCCTTGCTGAGTTAATAGGCAGTAATCCATAAGAGGGGTTATTTTGTAAACCTACTCAGCTATAAAGATGATGTGCAGAGAGTCACTCTCCACCCTAAATGCAGTTTTATAACTTTTGAGAGTCTGTAGGAGCCAATCACTCCACAAGCTTTAGAGACAGGTGAGCTTCAGCAGTACAATTGTGCCACTTAGCTTCCAATGGAAATACTGGTACTAATCACTCTTCAGAACAGATGTGCTGTTCTTATTTGAAATTTTATTAAGATGAAAGTGCTGTTCCTGCTGGGTTACTCTTTGTGACTGGCATGTCAAATGAGTGCAGTGAAGAGACCGAGAATTACTGCATCAGCTTTTAGATTTGAACTGAAAATCCTTGAGCTTCTTTCCTACCAAAAGTTGGGATTTAATAGATGTCTAATCATTACCAGGACTCCTCTGATTCACTCAGTCACTGTATCAGTAGTGTGTCTGCAGTGATGTCTGTGTGATGACTGTCGGAATGCCACAAGCTTCCAGGGAAGCAGAGCCACCTCTGTTCCCTCTCCCTCTCAGGCACCTTGTGCTCTTTGGAATGGTGGTGGTGCTCTGTCATAAAAGCTAGCAGTGGCTTTTGTTTGGAGTTTGGCAAGCTTGGAGATCTACTGGGGATGAGAAATTATCAGAAATTATAGCTTGCTTTGTAAAGAAACACGGTAGCACACTTCTTTTATATAAAAATACCAGCAAAGTCAGAAGTTTGGTAGATGATTACAGCTGCAGCTGTAGCTTCAGTTCCAGCTCTAGGTCTCTCTGTGGTAGCTGTGTGGAACTCCTAGGAGACAGGACAGCCCCTCTGAATGCTTGGATATGCCTCATGAGATCTCTTCTGCTGGAGAAGAAATTCCTTCTCTCTCTTGCTTTTGGAAAGGCCAGCGAAAAATACACCAGCATAAATAGAGTGTAAATGACAATGGATCTCTGGGGGGAAAGGTGGAGACAAGATGTAAACGTAAGTCATCAAATTTCATGCTTGAGGCTACAAGCTGGCATCTGTGGTTCAGAAGAATAACTTTTGCTAGGTATATGCTGAAAGCTTTCTTTTTTTTCCTCTGTTAGAAGTTAAGCAGTTGCCAGAGGCAGGAAGTCAGGGCTAAAATGTGCTGGTGAGCTGATCTTCTCTGGCAATTCCAATGTGCCTCCTGCAGTTGGGAGAAATTACAAATGAGACAGATTAGAGCTGCTGGAGACAAACCACGTAAAGCTGCAAGGATAATGTAAGCAACAGCTCTCCCTTCCCAAAGCACAGAGTAGGTAAGGGTTTGTTTAATTCTAAATTATTTGGATTTAACTATGCCATCGGACTTCCAGTTTCCTTTATTCTGAATAGATTTTAAAACATCTGTAGAAGGAGCAATGAATTTACCTCCTATTTGTAAAAATAAAACCTGGGGGCAGTTTATGGCACACTGGGCTCTAATTATCATTAAATAATGAGGATGCCAATAAAAGGCTTTTCACTTCCACTCCCACAAGCATACACTGGGTGATTAATCACTGCCTCTTATTGAAGGTATAGCACTGCTGTTCCTGAGCTCCTTCATTGTGAGCTGGGGTTCCTGCTGGGGCCGAGGGGATCAGCACTGCCACAGAGTCTCTGCAAGGCTGTGTGGTCTCTGCACTTCCTCTGGAGGTGAAAGTGCTGCCTGCTCCCTGCAGCGTGGCCTGGCCTCTGCAGTGGCCCCTGCTGAGCCAGCACAGGAGGTGGGACGAGGAGAGCTTCGCTACCCTGGCACATCTTGGGGCTTTATTTACGTGTCAGCCTCCAGAGCCCGTGCCTGTTGTGCTGACACCCTGTGCTCACTGTTCCAGTGTGAAGAAAGCAGAGAGCAGGTTTTCAGTGAGGCAGAAGGTGATAGGTTTTATGAATAAATGGTATTTGCTCTGCATTAAGCAAAAAAATAAGCCTGCATGGAGCAGGTACAAAAACCTAGAGGCTGATGTGGTCTCTAGGAGCAGCTTTCAGACAGATCTCAGCCCCTGTTGTAGAATCATAGAGTGTCCTGAGCTGGAAGGGACCCACAAGGATCAAGTCCAACTCCTGTCCTTGCTTAGGGCAACCCCAGAAGTCACACTGTCACTGTCATTGATGTTCAGCCCTTTGCTGTGTCTACAGCCACCGAGCTGTCCCTGCTGTGCCCTCCATGCGTTGCAGACACTGCTGTTTTCCTGCAGGGGAAACTACTACTGCTGCTCCCAGCTGCTTCTTCCACTTCATTCTCCTGCAAAACTTTTTTCAGTAGTGACAAACCAGTTGTCCAACAGCCCCCTACACCTGGGGGCTTGTGACACAGAGCGAAGTGGGGCTGACACTGCACTAGGCTGCAGGGATTCTCCCACTGTGGCCAAAATCAGCTCTGTCAGGCTTGTCACGGGCTCCAGCCACTCTGCTCTGCCCAAGTTCCCAATCCAGATGTAACAGAGTAGGAGTTATGCAGCTTTAGTTGATCCAGATGCAGGGGGGCTGGATTAGATGACCTTCGTGGTCCATTCCAATCCAAACCATTCTGTGATTCTTTATGTGGGACAGGTAAAATAAGCAGGACTTACTGGGTGGCTTTCAGTTGTTTTCTGGAGCTAGTTGTTTCCTTTATCAGTCTTTTTCTCCTTTAATTGATTCCTACAGTTGTTTGAAGGGGAAGAGGAGAACAAGATGTGATTTTCATGCTCTCCTAAGACTTCCTTGTGCTAAGCAAAGCAGTGTGTGCAAAACTTCTCACTGTCTCCACAGCAAGACTGTCCTGTAACTGCCTCTTGTTGCCCACGGCTGGGCTGGTCACTGAGGGCTGTGTTGTGGTACCTGCTAGGGCTTTTAGCTGGAGCATTCAGCAGGGGCTCTGGCTAGTGGCTGCTGAGAGCAGTCTGTCTGCGTGTGGCCATCCTCCCAGGCTGTTTTGTAGGAAATGTGGGAATGAAACCTCTCAGAAACACGGTACAGCCCTCCCTGCTTGGCTCCTCATTAACCCACACAGTGAGCCGTGAGTCTGCCTTACACGCAGAAGCTGGAAGACGATGTGATCTCCATCAGTAGCTTTTGCTTGATGACTGTACTGATGGATTTTATGTATCTCTCTAACTGCTTACTAACAAAGTCCCTGCTCCTGCAAGCAGTCTGTGTCCAGCTTTAAATCGATGAGTAGTGTCTACTAATTTGTGCAGATCCCAGCACAACTGTTTTCATGACTAAGGTTTAAGGTTTCCAGTCTGCAGTCCAGTCCACTGGTGTGGAAATCCACCTCTCTGCAAAAGCAGGCACCTTCGTGAAGGAGAAGGAGGGTCAGCTGGGAAACCAGTCTCTGGCAAAAAGGTGGCCAAAGAAATGCAGGTTAAGCCATTCATGGCTTAGGGAGGTTCTTTTGCTGCATGCTTTGTAAGTAGGATAGATGTCTGCATCCTGATGGTGTCTCACAACCGCCTGGCTGTGTCTCTCTCAAGTGGCTCAGTTCTGTTTCCACAAGGTCCAGTCTCGTCCCTTCTAGAGCATTAAGTCATTACAGACTTTGATTCCCTAGCAAATTTCGCCTGGGATAAGTTAATCATCCAATAATTTCTAATAGTTTTACATCTTACCTTTTCATGTGGATCATATATTGCTCTTTTCAAGATGAAAACTAATAAAACATTGATTAAATGTTTTTCCCTCGTGCAATTTGCTGTGTTTGTACCATTTGCCAGAGGGAGACCTGTCATTAGAGTTTCAGAGATGCTTTTGAGAAATAGATTAGAGATCGTTATTGCTGAGCATAACTTTCTATGTGGAGGCTATTAATTTTTGATAATATTTACTGTCATGCCAAGGCAAGATCTAAACAGGAGCTTGTGAGTGTGTGTAGAACTATACAGACATGGTGGAATATCTTGCACATTTCACGAATTAATGGGCTTTTTTAGTTTAGGCACTAAATCAAAAATCAGGGGAAGTAATTTACTTTTGACCAAATTAATCTCTATTTTTTTTCAGCTGATTTTTTACTAGGGTAAAAATTGTTGATTCATCTAAAATGCAAGCAATAACTACTCCCTAACCCCCACACACCTGGGTGAGGGAGTAGTGACCTAGAAAGCTGCAACAGTCCTGATAAAGCTCAAGGAAAGGTATACGAGTACGTCCTGCTGCCTGTGCTGGGCAGCTGGAAACACAGAGTGGTAAGATTGGTTTTGACTTGTTATGAGAAGGAGAGGATGGGCTCTGCCCCTGTTCAAGGAGTGATGTGGGGCTTCATCCCTTCTTTGTTTGGGATCCAGGGCATATGGCAGGAGGCACAGACTGCAAAGCCTCTGGGTTCCTGCGTGTCCTTTACCTTCATGGTGTTCACTGTGAGAGTCATAATACAGGGCATGGCACCTGGTCTGCCAGTATTCCAGAAGCATTTGGACAGTGCCCTCAGGTGCACGGTGTGAATGTTGGGAGTGTCCTGTGTAGGGATGGGAATTGGACTCGACGATTTTTTGGGGTCCCTTCCAGCTCAGGTGACTCTATGATTCTACGATTCTAAGTCTGTTTTTACCAGCTGACCAGAAAAGGAAGTGTCTGAGGTGACTGTCTCTTCTGTCAGGTGCTGCTGCTCCATCTCCCTCTGCAGGAGCTGTGCCCCCTTGCCTTTGGTGCTCAAACAGGGTCAACCACGGGTCAGACCTGCTGATGCTGCAGCAACACTTCTTCTGCTCAGCCCTGGCCCTTTATGCCTGCCCCATAAAGAGATTCAGTGCCCTGAAGGGGACAGAAATTCTCTTTTTCCCTGCTAAAAGGTGCCACCCCCACTGACAGTCAGCCTGCCTGGAACTTCCCAAGCAAGAACACACTCTCTGACAGTGCTTGCAACCACCCACAAGGAAGTGTTCATGTGGGCTGCTGAATAACCAGCGAGCACTGCAAACACTCAGATGTTGAAGAATTTGAGCCCATGACCTCAGAATGAACAATTGTCCATCACCAGTGTCCTTGTGCTATCCTTGCCATCTTAATCAAAAGAGAAATTCAGTACCCAACAGTGTTACCTGTACAGCCTTGCAAAGTTTTTCACATACTGAAAACGAGCTCTGATATTTGTTTGTGGACTGGTTTTTGTGAGTAATTCCTGTTCCATTTGCCATCAGAGTCACAGCAGTACCAGCCCAACCTGCCACTTTGTAAAGTTCTTCAGGGTACCACGAAGATGAATGATGCTATAGACAGCTGAAGCCTATTCAGATTCTATTGTGAATGCTGAAATGTCACATTGGTTTTTTTTTAAACATCGTTACATCATTTATTCTTTCATCTATTTTTGGGGTTTTTTTTCCTTCGTCCGTGCCATTAATCATCATCATATTTTTAGCACATGGATAACAAGGGGTGCTTTGTAGCTGGTAGCTGTGCCACAACAAACTGCCAGCTATTCTCTCATGCCTTTTGTCTTGTGTTCAAAATGACTTTGGTTCTCTGTGTTCTTTAATATCGTAGACATCTTAAAAGGGGGAAAAAAAAAAGAGTCTTCCTGTCTTTTAAGTTTTGCTGATTTTAGCAGGAAAACAGAGTCAATCCTCTTCTCTTGTTTTCCTGGTCCTTGCAGGCCTTCCCTTATGGCTGAGCAGCACAGGCAGGTACTGGTTTCCGTTGCTGCGTGGCGTCAGGCCCCGCGTGTGATATGCAAACACTCTGCGTGTCAGGAAAGACTTGAAAGAATATGCAAGTCAGGGCAGCTGTTGTGCTTGAGAAAAGAGCTCTCTGCTTGGCCCATGGCAACCACTTGAAACTATCAGCTCCTTTTTTAGCTGAGGATGGTCACTCTCAAGCTCTGAAGTACTTTGTGTTGCTTCTTACATCCACAGAAAAAATAACAGGCAGCTTGATAGGTCCTGACCTCCTTGCCTTGCTGTGAGAAAGGCTTGGGCTGTGTGATGCAGTGCTCCTGCCTGTTTTCTGGGAGCATTCATTGGAAGGCAGCTTGCAGAGCCCTCCAGTGGGTGAGCGAGGCTCCATCTTGCCTCAGCCATGCCAGGGTAGCTCGTGGACATGTCCTGACCACACACGAGTGTCTCCTTGGCCTTGCACTGGACGTGCAATAATGGAAACTCCACCTTGCTCCTTCCAAGGTGGCAAGAGCGCCAAGAACAAAGTCCAGTACTTGCAGTTGGAGGCAAGTATTCCAGAAATGTAATTGGTGACAGACTGATAGGATCCATGTGCCTTTATCCATGAGGATGGAAGAGACAGCTGTCTTTTGCTGTTATAAACCAGGGAGGATCCAGAAGGATGCAGTGGACAGGTGATCATGGGAGTTCAGCATTTGATTCCCTGCTCATTAGCATCTTCCAAGTGTGTGCCTAAGTCGCTTATTCCCAGATGATCAATGGGAACTGGATGGGACAGGGTCCTTCTAGAATCTCTGCTTAAACAACCATAACTTCATCCCCTAAGCATAAACTGAGAGTAGTAGCACCTTATTACTAAACAGATTATTTGTGATTATACTTATATCCAAAAAATCAGATCAACTTGGGATTATGTAGACGAGGGCTGTGAGAGTCCCCGAGTCACTGCAGTGTTGGATACTTGTTTGGGTACATTTCAGCTGCTTTCTCTGTTACATTTAGCATGATGCCTCGGGAGATTTATTTCTTTCTGTGTTACGTTATTCAGTCTGCTTCTTTTTCTGGTTTCAGGTGTCTACACCATCTAGCTAAGAAAGAAAAGAGCATGTTTGTTTGGTGTAGTGTGTGAGTGTGTATGAAGGGGAGGTTGTTTGAGTTTACCTGGTTTTAGTGAGTCTTTTATGTTCATTTATTTGGGGTTTTTATAGAGAGTATTTTTACTGTATCTGACACAAAGTTGTTAGAGCTGTTGTGGGCATGTAAGAGAACGGAATCTGTGCAACAGAAATCAAAACTCTAGGGGAAACATGCCACTAAACTGCAAGTATGTCAGCAGTGGTTACTCTTTCCACTTATTATCATCCAGCCTAGAAGTGACTATCAAAAATAAATCATCCTTTGCGTGATGGAATTGGGTTTGTTCAGGACAGAAGGCTCCGTGACCGTTGGATTTTAAAGAGGACGGAGAAACAGATTCCCTGTCCTTGTTTTTGTTCTTAGGGTTTTCTTCTGCAAAGTATTTTATGGTGTGTGTATTTTTGTTTAAATGTTCTTTTCCCTAACAATTTAGTCTTTGATTTAGTCAATCCTGCAGTGAACTTGTGTTGAATTTGTTGAATTTGTATTGTGTTTGTGGCAACAGTGTATAAAATCATGAACTCAGGATTGTGACCTTACCACAAAACCAAGCAGGAGAGAAGCTAAATTGTGGAAGGGAACAGTTTTAACTGGACATAAATCTTCAACACTATCAGCAGAATTGAACAATATAGGGCAAGTAAATTGATTTTTGTATAAATATTCTCTTTTTCAAATTTGTGATGACAGGAAAATCTTTCTACATTTGACCTCTCTTCTAGTGCAGTTGTTTTTGTGAGAAGTACCAAACACTCAAGCAAAGAAAACAATGGTTTGTATTTAATGACAAAACCATGAATTGAGGCCGCTCGGTTTCCCACGCTACTCCCGAGCTCTTCAGCCTTGACCTGGGTGAACACTTCTCTGGGACAAGAGCCTTAGCTAAACCTTAATCTCTATAAGTAGGCCATATGTGCTCTCTACTAACACTGGCATTTTTTGTAGTGCTTTTGAGAGTTATGAAAACAGTGCTTTTTGCTGGATACTGAACTACTGCCTCAAACACACAGATATAAGCAACAAGCTACAACTGCTACCAAACCTCGTTTCCACACCATGAAGTTGGCACTGAAAAAGTCCATATTCCCAACACACCCGTGCAGGACTAGCATGGCAGAGGCTTTGGTGGAGGATTTCTAGCAATAAGGGTGCCTACAGGATGGCTGTAATTAAGCCAAACCCGATCCAGTGCCCATAGATGTCAGCCAGTGGCAGCAGAACGTGCTGAGGGCATTTGGCTATTGGCCTTTCACTGTTAGGGGAACAGTAAATGTGGATTACCCTGATCTATGCCAACTAGGCAGTTGTGGAAGGAAGGAGTTGGATGAAATCTATAAATCTGCTGGTGAACTGAACAGGTAGCTCACAGCTTCTGCAATAAAATACTGCTTCCTCTATGAGGAATCAAACTCTGGTGCTTCGGAATGATGAATTCAGCTGTCTGGCTGGTGGAAAAGATTAAGCAAAAGGGAAGGAGTTCAAGAACTCTGAGTCAGGTGATTTGGAAGTCAGTGTCTGATCTCTTTCTGTACAGCATTACGGCCTTCTATTTACTTTTTACTTATGTAAAATTTAGCATCAACATCTCACTGATAAAGTTATTAACCTGGAAATAGGAATAGATTGGAACTGTGTACCTTGCACTCCTGTAGTCCAGAAGGGTCAATAACTTCCGTCTGTAGGAAAGGACCAAACACTTGCTGTACGATATTGAGACCTGAGTAGGAACGAAGGCACTGGAGCAGATAAGAATTGCCTTGAATAGCTCTGCACAAATATATTGGAAAAACTGTATAAGGGAACAAAATTGAATGTGTGTTAGTGCATGTCTAGAATACCTAATGGTCAGAGACATCCCTAAGGAGCCAAAACAGCCAGGAGAAGTGACAGGGGTTTGGAAAGTGCAGATCTCAGCTGCACAGTGCATAAGCCTGGAAGAAAGGTTGAGCCTGGACTACCCAAATGACTCCTTCACACGAGGTGGGAAGGAATGCTGTATCTTATCTACATCCTGTGTCCTCTTAAGTACCAGCTAAGTGCATCTTTCCCTTAGAGAGCATTAACCCTGGCAGTCGGTGATGGCTTTGTCAGCGGTTCCATCTGTGGGCATTGAGGGGGGAGTAAATGTAGGCAGTGAATCCCCTTAAAGAGTAGCCTGAGAAGGTGCTTTGAACTGACACATGAGAGAAGAACAGGGTTTAGAATAAAGTTAAGAAAAGCTGAGTTGCATTGGCATAATCAGTAGGGTAGATGAAGGGGTGTGGAAATGATCATGGGGTCACAGTTGTGGAAAGCACTAAAAATGGAGACGAGGAACTTGAAATTGCTGCAGCAGCAGTGATACTCAACAACAGTCGTGCTGCACTATTGGAATCAACAGTAGTTTTGATTGTGGGAGCTGCAGACAGATGTAGTCATACCCAGGGCTGTCTCTGTAGGAGCTGTAGCCTGCAAAGAGAGTGGCAGAGGGTTTAAGCCAAGAGTGTTTGAGGGCAGAGTTCAGCCCCTGAGCTGAATTCAGACAGAGCTGCAGCTCATATATTCATTATTGCCAGCTGCTCATTAATCTCCCATGCGTATCTAAGTGTATTTGGGGAAACTGACTTCTGAAGAAAGCTGGAATTCTGACCTCTTAGCATTAATGTATTTTTGCTATGTTTTTGTTTGCTTGGCTTTTAATGAGCCACGGGCAAGGTCTTCTGCCCGTGACATATGTCTGATACCATACAAATTGGAACATTCTCCATTTTCCTTCATAAAAATTTCTATGCTGGGATCATTGAATTTCCTTTTGTATATCCGTAGTCATCTGTCAAGCCCACTTTTGAAGTATCAGCAACCAGGTTTTCCAGAAAGGGAATTGGACTCTTGCTGCCTTGACCTGCCAGAAGCCCTATCAACCAAATACTGTGAGCCCTTGCTTGGTGTTCATTCTCTCTCCAGTGCTGTGAAGATTTTTGCTAGTCTGCTTTTATTTTTTTTCATTGTAGACTTCAAGTCCTCTCCTCTCTTAAGACTAGATTTTGTTTTCTGCTGAATCAGTCCTGTTTGCCACTTGTGTCTCCCATCTGGCAGATTAAAAAAGTTCTGTAGTCATATGTTTCCATTTGTTTTCCACAACCCCCAGAACATGGTGCAATCTGCCAGTCTCCGAGAGGTGCAGAATCAGGTTCTCCATCAGAATTTATCTTGGCTCTGTTCTCCTGTTTGTACTTGAAGAATGCTCTCCCCCAGCCTAGGAGCTACTGGGATGTTTCAGATTAGCTTTTTGCCCTAGGAATGACCACAGATGTTACTTTGATAAGCATATATGGTTTATTTATTGTTCTGTTTTCTGTTCTGTTTGATCTGTTAGAGGGTAGGATGGCCCTGCAGAGGGACCTGGACAGATTGGAGAGATGGGCCGATTCCAATGGGATGATGTTTAATAAGTCCAAATGTCGGGTACTTCATTTTGGACACAACAATCCCATGCAGAGCTACAGACTGGGGACAGAGTGGCTGGAGAGGAGTCAGGCAGAAAGGGACCTGGGAGTGCTGGTTGACAGGAAGCTCAACATGAGCCAGCAGTGTGCCCAGGTGGCCAAGAAGGCCAATGGCATTCTGGCCTGCATCAGGAATAGTGTGGCCAGCAGGACCAGAGAAGTTATCGTCCCCCTGTACTCGGCACTGGTCAGGCCTCACCTTGAATATTGTGTGCAGTTCTGGGCCCCCCAGTTTGGGAAAGATGTCAGGATGCTGGAGTGTGTCCAGAGGAGGGCAACGAAGATGGTGAAGGGGCTGGAGCACAAGCCCTGTGAGGAGCGACTGAGGGAGCTGGGGCTGTTTAGTCTGAAGAAGAGGAGGCTCAGGGGAGACCTCATTGCTCTCTACAACTACCTAAAAGGAGGTTGTAGTCGGGCAGGGGTTGGTCTCTTCTCTCAGGTGACCAGTGACAGAACCAGAGGGCATGGACTCAAGCTTCGTCAGGGGAGGTTTAGGCTTGATGTGAGGAAGAAGTTCTTCACTGAAAGGGTCATTGGCCATTGGAATGAGCTGCCCAGGGAGGGGGTGGAGTCGCCGACCCTGGAGGTGTTTAAGGGGAGACTAGATGTGGCACTGAGTGCCATGGTTTAGATGATGGTTGGTGTTAGTGTTGGTGTTAGAGTTGGGTTATAGGTTGGACTTGATGATCTCAGAGGTCCTTTCCAACCTTGTGATACTGTGATACTCTTTCTCAAATTCATTTAATGGGGATGGTCTTTATGCTGCCAGGTCCTAGTTAAGTTATCAGCTTTTGAATTAGTGTCATTTTTATTGCTCAATGTATTCACTTTGATGGCAATAGAGGTATCATTTGCGTGTCCTGTAAAGTTTATTCCACTTTGAACTGAAGAATTTTCCTATCTGATGTTATTCCAAGCAAATACTTCCCTTCCGTCAATGTGATAAAGACTTTCCAATTAACTTCTAAAAATTTCTTTGGTGCTTTCAGTGTGCCTTGGGGTAGTATTAACTTTCCATACACCTAGGAAAAGAACGTGGGCTGTCTCACCTACCGTCTGGAATCAGCACTTTTCAAGCATTTTACAAGTTTTCGTTGACGCTCGAGTCAGTACATTTTCAGTATGATTCTGAACATCTTTTTTGATGGTAGGATATTTTAATGTACAGTCCTTTGCTGAGTTGCTTTTCACTGTGTATTCATGGGATGGCATCATCCAATCACTTGAAGCCTTCCAGTAACTTCTTTGTGTACCTGCAGTCTTAAAATTGTCTTTATAATCTAGGCTGCAGGAGGTCTTTTTTAGCCCTATAAAAGTTGAGAAAGACCATTATAAATGCAATTTGGCTTCGTGGTTTGTTTTTTTTTAAATTATCCCATTAGCCCATTAACACACTGTCTTTGTGTCATCATTTCCCATAATTAGTAATAAACAAGATTACTTGTGAAACTTCCACTGAAGCCTGTTACAACAGTTCTAGCAGAGATGGTATTCACATCGTGTCAGTTCTGCTTCACAAAATCTTAAGGGCAGCTAAATTCATTATGTGCTAGATTTCAGCTTTCATGTAGTCTGTTGGCAGTTATTTAATAATTTCAAAAGGAACCCTTTACATATATATTTTTAAACAGATAAATCCTTTTCTTGGAGATTATTTTTCCAGTTGTGCTCAGCTGATCATTTAGAACTCGTGACAGGGTTTTTTTGGTGCGTGAATGGTCTTACTTTCCTATGTTGGATCCAGACTTTACCCCAGTAGGACTCCACTGGCTGCACCAGAATTGCTCCTTCTATGTGCTGGGATAAATTACATATTTTTTTCCTTAAAAACAAACAGAACACCCCACTGGTTTTCAGGTTTCCTAGAAGTTTGAAGATGTGACTTTCAGCAATCACACAAAAACCTGATGAAAAGACCTGGAGCTTTCAAGGTTTCCCAGCACATGGCCTTGCATGGTGCCGTTTGCAGGATGTTATCTGTTACCTGCAGTTCTGCTGTGAGTAGAGGCCTGGCTGAACCCTTCCTACAAACAGGGAATATATCCATTTCAGTTAATGGAGCAACTTGCAGAGTGACCTAATGAATCAGGCCAACTGAATAAAAGTTGCAGTCAAGAAGTCTTCCTGGATTTGACTCTACAAAGCTCTTACGCACTGAATATTCAAGCTGGGTAGATGAAAAGAAGCTGAGGTCAAAGACAAACCCAAAGTCTGCAAGTTTTAGCAGCCTTTTTCCCCTCCTGGCTGCTGATTATCTGACAGTAAATTTATCAAGGTATCTGTCTTTTATTCTTTTATTTAAAAACCAAACTAGTTATTTTGGCAGCTTAGTGTAAGAGCGTTCAGTCCCTTGAGAACAGTACTGATCATGGATAGATCATTCCTTTCTTTGAGATCTCTCAGCCAGCTTGCTCAATGACTGTAATCCAGGCTTGCTGAGATGTCACATAAATGATAAAAAGTGTGATATGGGGAATTTCTCTCAGTATTGCTGTGGTGAGAGTTGCTTGGAGATGAAGCACAATCTGCCTGTTGGTCAGTTTTAACAACAGGGATTGGAAGGAGGTTGTGGGAGGACTCACTGGCTGCCGGTCTCATCGTGTGGAGCAGCCTAGGGACTGCTGAATCAAAGGAGGATCCCGTGCTAGATGGCCCTTCCTCCTGGAGAGCTGTGTTTAAGCATCACTAACACTTCAGGAAAATGGCATCTGCTTTGCTTCCTTGAAGTTACTCACTGAGCGACAAGGAACTGTGATAACCAGAATATGCGATTGCCATGTATTGTGCTTGTTCCTGCCATTTTGCAAAGAAGTGGGCAGAAGGGTTAATCAGATCAAAGCTGATAATCCTGATGAATTCTGGAACTGTATAGGTTTTTTGCCACTGCCCTGCTGGTTGGTGCACATTTCTGTGTTCCTTGAATTGGGAGAAAATTCTTCCTTGCAGAGCCCTGTGGGTCAGAGCGTCACACGCGCCAAGGGCTCTGTCTACAAACTACAAGGGAGCTGTCCAAAAATTATTAATTTGGGAACACAACAGACTGGGGTAGATCAGCAGCGGAGTCACATAATTGAATTTCAGGCAAACCATTCTGGTCCAAGGGTCAAATTATGAATAAATGTAAGACCAAAACACACCATCTGGTCAACCATGCCTAGTGTAAGTGAATTAATTGTTCAGTGGATCTCAAGGCCGGTTAAGTAGCTCATCCTTATTTCTTCTCATTGCTTCTTTCTAAATGACACATTCAAAGCTCTTGCCTTCCTTCTCCACCTCTAACCCCTTAACCTCTCAGTCATTTAGTGGTGGTCTGCTCTGACAGCGTGTTGAGCATTTTCCTGAAATAAACAGGCTGCTTCAGAATTGTTTTAGCAAATGAGAGCCTACGGTCAGTGACTTTCAAACATATGGGCCTAAAAAGACATAATTTTAATTCAGTGTAGTTATTTTTTGAGAAAACTTTTTTTAGGTGGCCCAATCTCCAGGTTTTCAGTGTGTTTTTCTGTTGGGGAGGAAAGGGGCTCTTTTTCTTGTAGAGTAGTTTAGGTATTTGTACAGAGAATAGGACAATCATATTTTTTTAATACTGAAGAATGACTGATTAAATGTGACTCATAAACCAGTAGAGTCTCAGTAACAAAGAGTCTGAGTTTGCCAGTGTGGCTCAGGAAGGTGTTGCTGCTTCAGCCCCTGTTGATCAGAATGGAATTATTCAAACAGTACCAACTAAAAAGATAAAAAATGCATGGCAGCTTACAAAAAAATATATCGAGTTCAAAATTGTTGCCTTGGTGATCTGTAGGGTGTAATAATGGGTTTTTTTAAATGTGATTAACAAATTAGAACCTTCTCAACAAATAGCTGTGTTTTTGTACCCAGTGTGTTTTAATTTTAGATAGGGCAACTCTCAAGGTTGTGTGGAAAAACGTTTCCTCAAAAGCAGTTTCTATCACAGAGAGGTGTTTGAGGCAGTTCCTGGATTCCTTTGAACTGAATGCGAGGCTTACATTTTGAGATTTTCCTTGTGGTGTCCCGTTTCTCCCCAAATTAGATAAGAATTTTGATGCCTTCCATGCAGCTATTGAGCCAGATACTCAAATGGAGAAAAGAGAATTAAAATTCAGAGAACTGTGTTCAGATGAAGTTCGGGTTCTGGGCAGCCTGAATTTCCCCAAGCATTCTGAAATGCACGTGAAGCTCGGTGTGGTGCCACCAGCTCAGGACACGGGGGTGCCTCGGGGTTGGTAGTGGCACAGCTTGGGGTAACAGCACCCCAGGGAATGTGGAGCAATGGAAATGGTCTCCCAGCTGGAGCTGGGTCACTAATATTTGGAGAAACTGCCTGCAAGAGCTTTATCAGACACTCTTATCCTGACTGCTATGGGCACCTGCGGGGAGGAGGGAAGGAAGTGGTGTGAAAACAGCCCCCTGTCTGTGGCTCAATATCACTGCTAGTTAGATCCATCCCTAATGTGGCTCCTGCAGTTGTTTGCCTGGAATTTGAAGTTATTTCCATTTTATGTGTTGGTTTTGAGGTGTTGAACTATCTAAAATGGCATATTTGACTTTGAAGAAATCCTGTCCCTTCATACCTTTTTTAAATTAGGCTTCAAATAGAATACATTTCATAATAGCATCTACCTTTATTTTAAAGTAAGTGTTTAGACTCAAATATCTTAATTTTTCTATGTTTCTATAGAAAATAAAAGTGTGTGCCCTCAGCTGAAGTGCAATCCCATGTAAACAGCATTTCGATTTTCATCTTTTTTTAAACCTTCAAATAGTTGCTATTGTTCTTCTGAAATATTGTAAAGCTAGGTTTGGGGGGGGGGGGTTATAATTTGGTTTTGTTTGTGTTTTTTTTAAAGTATCTTAACTATCCCAAATGATCAGTGGAATAATATTGGCATGAGGTTGAGGTCTGGATGAAAATTTTGTCTGCACGCGCTGTTTATTGGGCTCCAGTGTAGCCATTACTTTCAGGATTGCTCCAGTGGCAATATTTTAATACAACTTTCCTGGCCATTCTTGCTGACATTTCTGGGTTTAGTATGAATAAAGTACTGGAGCTGTAACCAGAGTTAACAATTCAGTACTACAATATTTCAGTTAAATTGCAGGTTATTAAATAAAGTGAGCCAATTTCTGATCTTACTTAATGTACATTTCCAGTAATTCAGGATCTGATGTCAACAAAAGAAATGTTTTAGACAGTGCAAAGAAGTGAAGTAATCAGATTATCTTTCAGGAAATGTATAGTGTTTATTTCAAAGTATTTTGTGTGACCCTGAGCCTAGTGGAAGGTTTCACAGTGTACAGGGTCGCAGTTTGAGTCAGATGGACGCAACGGCTTTGTCAACACAGTCTGGTTCTTGGCTGTGGAGCACTGGAAGGATTTCTCCCTCCTTGCTGGCTGTCCTTTGGTTCTCTGTCTGTCTCCTTCTCCTCGAGAGGTGTAGCCTACCTTCTCTGAACTCCCTATATTCTTTTTCACTTGTGCCTTTCTGGTTCTGGGTTTGCTATAGAAGTGATCTCTCAGTAAGAGCACACAGGACAAGCAGAGCTTATGGATTATTATGGGGAAACAAGTGTTGGGTTTGTTGTGCTCTGCAAAGAAGTCTTTTGCCTTTCTTTATAGCAGTTTTTTACACCATCCATTTATTTCACCACTGCCAAAGGTCTGTAGTTGTTTTTCTGGGCATTGTCAGCCATGCAGGTCATGTTCCAGACCACAGCTGGACAACTTATGTGCTGGATCCTCACATTAGCAGTTGCTGGTAGGTGTTGGTGACTGAAGCTATGCTAGACCAAGGAGATAAGGAAATGGTGCAGGATTCACACAACACACGCGTGCTTTCTCTGACATCTGAAATTTAGGTAATACACATTAGGAATCTAATTACGAGCAATCTGGGCAGCAGAAATATCTGTGCATAAATTATGCATATCTCTAGAGCCTTAAAGAGTGAGTCCTTAAACGTGGATTGAACTTTTAAGGATATGAGTGTTCCCTTTGTCTTGGTGGATAGTGAGCTCATTCATACCAAATGGTCCTATTTTCCTGATTACGATGTATGTAGGAGATGGTCTGTATTTAGCAACAGCAATATATGTGAGTTGACTGAGACTGACTTTCCACATTTCGGGTCCCTTTGAGCACTCTACTGCTACTGCTGTTCCTGAATTGGTCATGTTTATGCTAACTCCAGGCGGTGCTTTAGGTTTGTAATATCACTTAGAGGCATTAAATGGAGGCTTGTGATTCACAGGGAAAAAACCCAATATCATTTGCCAAAAAAAATGCAACCCAACCAACCCAGAGGGGAAGCAATTTTGTGGTTTTTATCCGGGATTATAATGACATAAGCCTCTAGAGAAATTCCAATAGCTGTAACCAGGGCTTGAATGGAGAGCAGTCAAGAGCAATGAAAAGGAAAAGCCTTGCTTTTTGCTGCTGTTGATGAGTTCCTGATCAGACAAAGCAATGCATGCAGAGAATCACTCAACAGATTGGTGGAGGCCACGAGCTGACCCATTAAGATAAATTTCTTCTGTGTTGCAACTAGATGATCTCAAAAAGCTGTGTCACTGTCCCTGTACATCTGCAGTGGATAACCTTGTGTTTGCACGTGGTGAACATTCAGCAAATAGTATGATTTGTCAATAAAGCTGAAGCTAAAGGCACATAAGGTGCAGTGATGTTCCTATATTGTCCAAAGGAATTGATGTGGATTGATATGGTCTATACCAGTCTTGAGTCCAAAGTAATGCTTTAGCTGGGTTCTTCTTGGGGCCGTTGGTCCAACTGTCTGAGTTTGCTGGTAAGACCAGAACCCAACCATCATTTTGCACACGCCATTGCACCCTGAAAGTTTGTACTCCAGTTTAGCTCAAACTTGTACAAGTGACACATCAAGAAAAATCAGAACGCTACCTTTAAAAGGCTCAGAGAACAAAAACATACAAATTCACTGAGAAAGGTTTTCCTTAATGTTTGTCTTCTAAATACTATCTGGCTATTGGTGCAAAACATTATTTTTCTCAATTCTTTGTTTCTAAACCATTTGTTTTTCTTTTTTTTTCCTGAGAAGTGGGATTTATTGAGTTCACTGCAAAGGCCCTCTCTCAGTTCTTCCTCTCTTTACCCTGCACCTTTCGCAGCAGTATACTAAAATATGCTTTGTTTTGAATTTGTTGTTCATCCTAAGTGAAATTAAGATAGGACAAATATATTTAGAGAGCTTTTCCCCAACGCTTTCTCTTGTCTTTCTACAGTAGAACTTGGGCATTTTTTTCTTTGGAGTGCTGTCCTAAACTTCAGCAGAAATTGATTTAGGGTGAAGAATTCACAGACAGGAGAACATCTGGGACATCAAAGTACGTAGGTGTGATCAAAGTGAAAGGTGTCCACTGGAGCACGGCCGATCGCTGCCTGACTTACAAAATGCCAACGTGGTGTCTTAATGAGATCCTCACAGGGTACGTGTGTGAGTCTGAGAGAGTTCTCTTTGGGAGCAGTCTCTGGTCCACTTCATCACTTGTCATGCAAACATCCTCGATCCACTTTGTGACAAATGCTTGCCCAAACTGATTAGAGTGGTTATATAGAACTCTCAAAAGCATGGCTTACCAAAAAAGTTTGCTTTCTGTCTCTCTGGGATTTGCAGTGGATTCAGCATAAATGTGCTGATGCCTTCACCTCCTCAACTGTGGTAAAGACATGTTCAGAAGTAGAGACCAGCTGTGTACAATCCTGGAATTTTCCCCATCAGAGTACGTGGATGGAACCCCAAACAAATTTGGGTTTGAGAGGGTTCCAGAAAAGACTGTCAGTAACTGTTTAGTCAACAATCAGTGAGAGAAGGTTATTGGTAACAGGACCTTGCAGTATGAGAACAGCTGCTATTCCTCAAATAAAGCAAAGCTTGGTTCAGGAGAAGTCCTGCACGTGGGCCCTGGCCAGTGAGGCTGTAAGGCAGACAAGGCCTGGTGCTGGTACGACAGCAGGTGCTGCTCTACGTTGTCTCTCAGCAATGTGGATATAAACTACTGGAATAGCAAGAGAAGTCCAATCTCACACTTTGATTAAGAATCTTTTCAAAATCAGGCTGCCATTCCGTTGGAATTTCCTTCATTCTCATGATACTTAGTTCCTGTCTTAAATTCCCTTGTTTTCTGTAATTATGAAAGAATGATTTTTTTGGAAGCTATCAGCTTTGCTGGGTGGAAGATCTAAGAATGTCAGGTATAAAGATTCAGATATTAAAATATGAACAAAAGGAATTTCTATGTGGTTTATGAAATTGTTGTCTATTCATGACTTAAATAGTTTCAAGTAATGAATAATACTGCACGAAACTGTGATTTTGTTCTGTTTTGGTGTATTTAAAAACATAAATATTTATTACAAATTTCTACTCCCATTTACAAAATATTTGCTTTTTGTAAGTCCCCTTTAATATGATTTTTGATTCTGATGGTTGTGGTTCCAGTCACTGATGTTTTCTTTTTTCTCATGTTCAGTTACACCAGCAGAATAGTTTCAAATGGACTGAAGGCACAAATTAATAATCCAGAACTGAAAGTCAGAGGATTGGACCCACTCATCAGCAATTTGATTGATAAACTTCAGCGCTTCAATCAAGTAAGTAACTGTTAAAGAGAAAAGCTTTTTATGCCTGTGTTTGATAGCAAAGCTGACGCTGAGGTGAGTAGGTGGTACTGCTTCTGATGTTACATTTCCCAGCATCACAGGCCTGAAGTAGCCATGAAGAGGGCCCAGTGTTACAGGCAACTGAAGATTCTGTTGTGCAAGCCAGTTTATGAACTCTAATGAGGCAAAATTATTTCCCTGGATGATGCTCTAGTTCCTGGCCGTTGTTCCATAGCTGTTGATTAATTGTCCTACAGTCCAGAGTCCCAGGAACACGGAGGAGCTTCATGAGTTCACATGAAGCTTGTGACCAGAGTCAGTCTGTGTGAGCACCTTTAGGAGGAATATCTCCTTGTTTATGCAGCTTCCTGGTTCTCTGTGGTGTAGATGTAAACAAACCAAAAGACAAAATGGGCCAATGAGAGTGTGATAACTGAGCTGTGTGGAATGTTGAGGTCAGGCCAGAAGGAGCTCCAGGATGAATTCACCCTGTGTCTTTGAAAACATTTCCTTGACAGGCATTGCCCTCAAGCCCCTGAGCTTGGAAGAATGCTTACAACAGTGTGCTCAGAGTCAGAGGTGTTTGCACATTAGTCTACTCATAATCTTTCACCACTAAAGAGTGATGGAGAGTGGGGTTATAAATAGTTAGAAGAAGACCACTGTAAGATTAAAGCCCATCTTTGCGGGTGGGGTGTGCAGGAAGAAAAATAATCTGCACAGGTGAAACAGGAGGGGGAATTGCTTAGTCAGGATGTGGGAGGTTATTAAAGCTGTGGCTGTGACTTGCACTTGTGGTTTGATCTCTTGTTTGCTCCTGCAAAAGCACAACCTTCCTTTACCTCTCATCAGCCACTGGTGGTAAATCCGTAATCTAACCAGTAATTAGTGTTTTTGTTAAATCTTGCTTGGCTCTAATGGTTTTTTCTGCTGTTCTGTAGGCTGGAGTTTATAGGGATTGTTTGTATCACACTGTTTGATTTAACTTGCCATGGGGGATTGCAACAACCAGTCTGATACGGTACTTAATATTACAGGGAAACAGACATTATGTGGTCAGAGTGATGAAAAGGATAATTCATTATTTATCTGCCTTGGACTTCTTATATAGTAGAGTGTTAATTTACTTTATAAATATTAGATATATCCATCTGTGTAATAGTCTTCTATAAACACTGACAATAGGAAATAGTTAGAAATAGATTAAATTAAAAGTAGCTGTATATTGGAAATTCTATTCTTTGTCTGCTGTAGAAAAACAAAACTCTGAATGATCTCACAATGAGCTGCATACCAATTTTCTTGAATTATGTACATTTAAAAAACAGTTTCAAAGAATACTTTTTAGCCAGAATAAAAAAATTCTAATTCCTAGCTCTTTCTGTAAGTTGGAAGTGTTGCTTTCTGTTACTTCTAATTGTGTTTAGGAGAATATCTTCCTTAAGTAAATGTAACTCCCATCAGATTGAGGTGCTTAGCAATAATGGATTCCAAGGGTGAAGGATTAAACAGAATACTGATTATTGCCCTAAGATGGCTCGTTCTTAAGTACTTGGAATAATATGAATTCCTTTGATCATAATTTTAGTAAGTTTTCTTCAGAGATCAAAGCATGGAAGAAGTTGCTAAATATCTAAGGCTCTCAACATATAACATCAAACATGTGTAGCTGTTTTCTGCTTCTTGAATTTTCATTTTGATTGTGATATTAATATACAAATAAAAACTGACACTGAAAAGCCGATTGAATCAGGAGATTAAAGTGTCATCAATAGTGTGTGTAGACTGTTCAGAGGAAGAGTTGTACAGGATCCACTTACTCATTTTCTGGGCAAATTGATTTTTTTTATCAAATTACCCGGGGTTTTTTTTTTTGAGGCAATGCGTAAGGTGGAATTTAAACAGTGATAAAATAAGGTGTTATCTTTGTATCATCTGAAGTGTTTGACATTTGCAGTACCATTTTAAGCAACAGTTGGATACTGTATATACAAAGGGGATCCTAGAGAGGCAGGAAGCCTGGAGAGCAGAGAACAAAGCAATGCACAAAATGTGCGTCACAGGTGACTCGATGTGTCTGGGCCCCAGTAATCATCTACCACTTCAGTAATATTGCTGGTCTACCCAGAAGAAAGCACATTCTTTGATGAAAGAAAGATGTGCTGAGTTTTTTAATAGAACGAGCTCCATGCTGCATCTGTCCCACAGAGAGCCCAAATCCGTTGGCCGCCCGTCGCTCGCTCGCTCTCTTTCTCTCACATTCTATTTTGCAAAGGTATTTTTCAAAAAACAGAATAATGTGCTGCTGGATAAATTTGCTGAGACTGTGGAGCACTGTCAACTACAGCTAATTCAGATCAACAGGATTCACGGAATCACAGAATGACCTGATCTGGAAGAGACCCACAAGGACCATCGAGTCCAACTCCTGTCCCTGCACAGGACACTCCCAACACTCACACTGTGTGGCTGAGGACATCAGCCAAATGCTTCAGGGATATTGTCAGGCTGTGACCGCTTTCCCTGGGGAGCTGTTCCAGTGCTCCACTATCCTCTGAGTGAAGAACCTTCTCCTGATGTCCACCCTAACCCACCCCTGGCACATCTTCCTGCCATTCCCTCAGGTCCTGTCATTGGTCACCAGAGAGAAGAGCTCAGCGCCTGCTCCTCCTCCTCCCCTTGTGAGGAAGCAGCAAACTGTGATGAGGTCGCTCCTCAGTCTCCTCTTCTCCAGACCAAGTGACTTCAGCCTCTCCTCATATGATTTCCTCTCTAGACCCTTCACCAGCTCTGTGCCCTCCTCTGGGCACTCTTCACTAGCTTAAGATCCTGGTTGTGCTGCGATGCCCCAAACTGCCCCCAGTACTCATGGGGGGGCCACACCAGTGCAGAGCAGATGTATCCTAGCTCAACAATTCTTAACCATTCTGAAGCAAATCTAATCACTGCTGTCTTTGATAGCTCCTCTTGGGTCTCCACTGCTCTTCCTCATTGCTTCGAGACTGCTGCTGCCCATCCTCCACACTGGTCAGTGGGACCTGAGGCGACCGGGGTTGTAACACAGCACAAGGCTGTGAGGAGGAGTATCTTGTCACTGGCCATGCACAAGTAGCAAACTGTTCATTCATTTAAACTTAAACCTGACAGTCTCTGGTGCACAGCAGCCATTTGTTTGTTAGCTCCTTATTGTGACTCATCCACAAATGTGAAGAGACTCTTAACTTCATTGATCCTAAATCCAATGGACACAACCAAAGCTTTTAGAATCGTAGAATCGTAGAATTACTTGGTTGGAAAAGACCTTTGAAATCACTGTACCTGTCCACTACTAAACCAGATCCCTGAGCACTTCATTTACTGATATTCTAAACACCTTCAGGGATGAGGACTCCACCACCATCTTCAGCAGCCTCTGTCAGAGCCTGAGAACTCTTTTGGTGAAGACATTCTTCTTGATGTCTCACCTGAACCTCCCCTGGTGCAACTTGAGGTCATTTCCTCTCATCCCATCACCTGTCACTTGGGAGAGGAGACCAACACTCACTCTCTTCAACTTCTTTTCAGGCAGTTGTAGACAGTGATGAGGTCTCCCCTCAGCCTCCTCTTCTCCAGGCTGAATAACCTCAGTTCCCTCAGCTGCTCCTCATTGAACTTGTTCTCCAGCCCCTTCCCCAGCTCTGTTCCCTTCTCTGGACACGCTCCAACCCCTCAATGTCCTTCTTGTAGTGAGGGGCCCAAAACCAAAAGTCATACTTTGACTCTTGTTAATGTATGATTATTCTAGTTGGTGCATCCCAGCTCCAGCACTTTAAGAATAATCTGTATGCAAGGCATCTTCTGTTTCTGCCTGTCATTTATGCTGAAATGCCAGCTCGTTGGAGATTACAGCAGTTCCTCATTTTTTTCATCTGGGACTTAACTCCTCACCACATCGTTGTTGTTATTTTAAAAAATAATTATGCAAATAGCAGGCTATTTCATAACCACTTTGCAAAGTCAAAAGTAAAGTGAAATTTAGAGAGTATTTTTCAACAATCACTGTTATTTGCATCCCTGGCAGATAAGGTATTTGAAGGGTTTATTGCAGCTGTTGATTCACATACCAATAGAATTACCAAGTTACAATTTACAGTAACTTTTACTTTTAGTAATGCAAAAACAGATCAAGTGAAGTCCCAGGTTGATTTTGAAAACTAGCAGCTATAAATAACATCTTTTCTTCCCTCTTTTTTTGTGAATAGAGCAGATGTGAACTGCAACTGATAATAAACATAAAATCCCCTATTGCGCCTTTTTTGAGTACTAATTCTTGCCACATAATCACACTTAAATATGTTCTAATTTTTCTCTTCAGCATAATGCTTTTCACAGTTCAAACACAAGTGGTTCTGAGGCCAAGGTCAGAAATCCTAAAGGATCAATTACATTGAAAAGCAATGAGAATGTAAGGAAATGTGAAAGAACTTTGACTATAACTTTACTAGCAGGGTCGAATGGGCATTCTCAAAGGGCTATAATGTACTAAGTATTATACAAGTTCAATTTCTTTGTCATTTTGTCAGCCTGCTTGACAGATTTTGTGAATCAGTGTGTTTTGCCAGGCAAAGACGAATGCTTAGGGCACAGCTGTAATTCAAGAAGATATCCTAGTGCTTAAAATGAAAGCAATGTCAAAGCAAATCTTGCTGAAACTGGACCCACATATTTTATTTTTTTTCCCCACAAAAGGCTCGTGGATCTGCCAGCTGAACTCAGAAATGCCCATATCTTGAATTATTTCTGTATTAGTACACAAAGGATACATCATAGCAATGTTCAAAGCAACTGCACTGAGATGGTTCTTATCAATAACAGGAGCCATAATTTAATCTCAAATGTGAGTTTGGTTGGGCTAGACAATGGAGAATAATACAATAAATCATTTTACTACTACTGAATTTAAAAGTCCATATTTTTTTTAGACATCTATAAAGTTTATTACATTATAGGGGTTTTATATGAGATTTAAGTGGAGACAAGTTGGTTTGATTTTCATCCAAAGTTATAACTGACTTGGCCTAAGACTCAGGATATTCTGTTCTTAATTTCATCCAATAAAAACATAGAAAGGTAGTCCTCTTAGAAAGGCTATTGCTGTATTGCTTCTAGTACTTGGAATTTAAACAGCCTCAACAGGCTTAGAAGTATTATTGGTTGCCCCCCAGATATATCCGAAAACCTGTGGGGACTCAAGTCTGTTACCAAACAGAGCATCTCTCCCAAAACCGTCATATATCTAGATTTCCAAAACAGGTCCTCTTTTTTTTCTACCCAAAGCAGTTGGAAACTTTGGATGTTCCTTCAGGATTTCAGGTGCTCCGTATCCCTTTTGGAAGTGTGAAGCAAGACATCTGAAAATCTCCGGGAATACTCCTTTTCTCTTTGGTGGCTGACCATGTGAGCTGGTTTTAGCTAGCGTCCCCCTCCAACGTTCAGTTTAAGTCCCTTCCCCAACTTCTTCCCTTTTTCAAAGAAAAAGCTATAGGAAACCCCAAATCACACTAAATATATATGTATTTTCTACATATAATACATACGGCAAGGATATATGCAAAACTCCCAAGAAAGGGAAGAGGGGAAGGGAAAATGGGAAAAAACCAAAACCAAAAAGGAACTAAACCAAACCAGGTCTGCACAATTGTAAAACCCAGTAACTGGCAAATGAAAGAACTAGCAAAATCTCACCACTTCCCTTGAGGAAAGCAGGACAGCTAAACCAGGCCCAGCGCTGTCCCCTCACATGTGGGCAGAGAGCAGCAGCCACCACAGGGCTCAGCTCCAGACAGGACCAACACAAGGAATTCCTGCTCCCAAGCCTCCCAGAAGGAGAATGAACTCTGTTATCTAGGCCTTGTTTATATGTTGTGTGATGTTAAAGGAAGATAGGGAATACTTCCATGGATCCTGACCTCTGTTGTTAAGGAAGACCAGGGGAAAAAAAAAATTCAAAAGCCAACCCACTGCCCCCAGACTGGCTGTGATTTGAGACATTGAGTCTAACACAGATGCACAGATTACTGGGCCCCGGGCCCAGTAATTATTGAAATAATCCACTAGTTATTAGCTGATTAATAAATAGCAGCAAGAAATGCATATACTTCGGGAAAATAAAGATAGAATTAATGAAACAATTCTGTTTAAAGTCTTATAATGCCAGGAAAGAGCAAGTAGATTGTTTTTTTTATTTCCTGCTCTGCTGTGTAAATTTTTTTAGCCCCTATTGTCAAATACACTATCATCTCAGATTACTTCATCAGAGTTTGTTTCTCATCCTGTTTTTCTCAAAATATTTGTTCTAATTAGAGCATGGACTTTCTTCGTCTCTGTGTTTCTCATCCTGTTTTTCTCAAAATATATGTTCTAATTAGAGCATGGACTTCCTTCGTCTCTGCTAGGAATCAGACATCTCTTTGCTTCCAGATGTAGGTACTGAATGCTCATCTCCAAGATAACTTAGGATCTTTTTCATAATCCATATGCAATGAAACAATTTATCCCAATGCTTGAAACAATCCAGCTTTGTCAAGGACTGAGGGTAATATATATAATATATACACATATGTAGTGTACACCGTATACAAATTTTGGAGACATCAGGTTTCATCATATCTAGCCTTCAATCAGTGATTAAAGCAAGAAAAGATATCTAAATGTTGCCAGAATCTGGCAGATTTCTGTCATATACAGTTCTTGATAAGTCATCTTGACAAGTCAACATTAGGAAGAAATTCTTCACAATGAGGGTGGGGAGGCCCTGGCCCAGGTTGCCCAGGGAAGCTGTGGTTGCCCCATCCCTGGAGGTGTTCCGGGTCAGGTTGGATGGGGCTTTGAGCCTCCTGATCCGGTGGGAGGTGTCCCTGCCCATGGCAGGGGATTGGAACTGGATGGGCTTTGAGGTCCCTTCCAGCCTAAACTGTTCTATGTTTCTGTGATCTCTGGGTCTACAGCTTTAAGGGTTTGTAACATGCTTTCATGGTTGACTTTTCAATCGAAGTTGTGAAAATGTGACCACTGTCTATTGGGGGATTCTTCTGTTACCCAGAAAAATAAAATCAACCAAGAGCTCTCTTTGCAAAGCAGTGCCTCACACAGCAGTGCATCAGGATATAGTAGGAGAGAACAGACTGCATAGAAATGGGGATGTTTTGCTAGGAAATATTTCTCACAATACAGGCTGTGGTTCTCACCCAATTAAACAGGAGGTAGTTGCTGATAGCTTTGGAGCGTTTATCTGTTGAGGCTTCCATTAGAAGGAGTAAAATTCACAGGAAATATATTCAGACTGGGTAGATAGAAAAGCAGACCAGCCTGTAATAATTCAGTCATTAGGCAATTCATCTGGAGATGTGGGATCTCCTCATTTAGGGTTGGACAGCTCTGGTGACCGGGCTGTGTGCAGCGGTTTTGTTCTGTCAGATGCCCTTGTGTTTTAAAAAGAAAAGGGGTTTGGAAGCTCTTAACCTTGGTTCCGCTGTGGCATTAAAACTCCTGTCAAAACCAGAAGTTTGTCCATGAATCAGAACAATAGAGCTCTTTCTAGTCCAGTCCCACTGAAAAATGAAAGCATTGTTTTATAGAGAGCGCACGTTAACATTGTAATTTATTGCTAATTGAGGTATATATCATCCCTGGCTGAAATCAGCATACTTTGCTGGCCTGAGGTTGGTTGGTTGGTTTTGTTAAATATAGTGAGTTGAGATATAATTAAATAATTTTAATTAGAAGTGAGAAATGAGTTTTAGTATTAAAAACAGCATCAAGATTTCATCAGAAACAGAAAGCATGTGAAATACTGGCTTAGCTAAACAAAAATGTCACTTTTTAAAATAAGACAGACCTGAATCTTAACGTAAATCCAGCATATCTTGTTATATGCTAGCAAATATATAATGCTAAAATGCACGTTTATTATTCATGTGTTGTGTCTTGGAGTACACTGTGCTATTTGTCTTGCAAGCATTTTCAGAAATTATTTGCCCAGATGGGCCATTGTATGTGTTTTGCTCATTCTGGGAAACTTGTCTTAATAAATCAAAATCACTTATTGAGTCACAGTAGTGACTTGAGCCAAGTGGAGGAGAGGGAGGGCAGAGCTACTCTTTCGATCTGTAAAAGCATTTCACGTGTAGAAAAACATGGTTTGAACACAAGAGTCCTATTTGCTCGAGGGAAGTGATTCTCCCCCTCTGCTCTGCTCTCGTGAGACCCCACCTGGAGTCCTGTGTCCAGTTCTGGAATCCCCCAACAGAAGAACGATATGGAACTGTTGGAACAGGTCTGGAAGAGGACACAAAGACGATCTGAGGACTGGAGTACAAGGACAGGCTGAGAGAGTTGGGGTTGTTCAGCCTGGAGAAGACTTTGGGGAACCTTAGAGCAGCTTCCCAGTACCTGAAGGGGCTCCAGGAAAGCTGGGGAAGGGCTTTTTCAAGGGCTTGCAGTGATAGGATGAAGTGGAACAGCTTGAAATTGGAAGAGTGAAGATTTAGATTAGACATCAGGAAGAAATTCTTCACGATGAGGGTGGTGAGGCCCTGGCACAGGTTGCCCAGTGAAGCTGTGGCTGCCCCATCCCTGGAGGTGTTCAAGGCCAGGTTGGATGGGCCTTTGAGCCCGCTGATCCAGTGGGAGGTGTCCATCCCCATGGCAGGGAGGTTGGAACTGGATGGGCTTTGAGTTCCCGTCCAACCCAAACCATTCTATGATTTAAAAAACCCCAGAGTCTGTCCCTTATCTTCAGTGCCCAGTTCTAGTGCAGCTGATTAGTGAAACCTGAACTCATACTCATTTTCACGATCAGCTGAGAAGTGTTTTGGATCCTCTGGTGTCATGGCTGTTGAGTGAGGAGAGAGTGGTTCCGCAGTGGAAGGTGGTGAGGGAGCACAAGCCGGGTATGGAAAGAGTAGGCAGGAAAACAAGGCAGGAGTGGGAGCATAAGGCATCTAGGACCATCTAGGAAGAGATGGTCAGCCTTGGGGGCTTGGGATTGATGCCCAGGGGCTGGAGGCCGCAGAAGGGAAGCTTTTCACCCATTAATGGAGATCTTGTGGTTTCTTGCCAGCCCAAGGGAAATGCATCACTCTCCTAACTGTTGTCTTTGTGGTATGAGGTGCTAACCAAAAGGTGTGCTGTTACCATTAGCAGTTGTTATTATTCTTGACCAGAAATGCCCCTTTGTGGGTGTTGGCTGAGGGGAGGAAGCGCAGATCTGGCTGCTGTGTTAGCCTATTTATTTTAAAGTTAATTGTTTTCTTTAAAGATATGAAGCCAGCAATTCTCATTGAATTAATTAAAGTTGTCATACTGAAAGTATAAATATTCTTTTATGTAAATAGTTATTCTGTTCTATTAGCCCATCAGCTTTTTTTCTGATAAGTTTAATCACTGTAAGTCATATACTTTTTTTAAGTTATTATTATGAGTGTGATTATGGTATTTACTTCTAATCTCACTCCTGAGGTACGATAACATGCTTATTTTTGGAGGTAATAAGCTTAGCATAATAGGAAAGAAAAGCAGAGATTTATGGGCTGATCATTGTTTTCTTTAGGGTAGAGGAAAGGTCTTCAAACAGTTGATTGATTATTGGCCAACAGGGTCGTTTTCCTCTCTGTTCCTCTACCAAAGGGAGGAGACAGGTAGAAAAAGCAACATAAGAGAATAAAACTAAAGACTACCTAAAGCCCAAACTTAGTCTGTAAAGCTGAATTCAATCGGTACTCCTGGTGATAAAAAGTGGATTAATGCTACTAAAATATACTGCCACTTCCCAATTAAAACAAACAACTCCTTTCCAGCAATAATTTGAGTTGTAGCTCAAGTTGATGGATTAGACCTGGATTGCGGAAGCCCCAGGTCAGGTGTCCCTCTGAGAGCTCTCTTCCTAGATGGCTGATATGGTTGCCCACTGTGGTGGCCCCATGCCCCTCCCAGGTGCTTCCTGCACAACACCTGAGCCCTCACATTTAGGCTGCTTAACTGGGTCCTCTGTGGCAACTTGATGTCAGATGGTTCATACTTGTCTGCCCAGGCAAGCAGTCTTTTGATGTCTCCTGACTGTATTTGCGGCGTGTAGAAAGGCTCAAATCTGATTTGGTCAGTTTGATGCCATTTGTGATCATGTCCTTCTTGGAGGACAAAGCAAAGCAGAGCCAATACTAGGTGGGAGGTGAGGTTAAGGAAACTTCCTGGCGTTCCTGTCTGGTCTCTGGAGGGGAAAACAGGGCCACAAGCAGGTGTCAGTTGCCTATCAGTGTTTGTTCCCTTACGCTTTGAAATTTAGAAAGCAAGCCTGAGTACTGGAGCAGGTCCATGCCAGGAATAGCCTTTTACTTCTATTTAGGGAGACATTCACAAGTAATTAAACATGGTTTAGCGGGTGATGGGTGCAGTTGGACTCAATGATCTCAAAAGTCTTTTCCAACAGGAAGATTCTATGATCCCTTGATTACTAAAATAGAAAAGACTGAAGGCAGCGATTCTCTTGTATGAGGCAGAACCACCACTGTGAAATAAGATTATTTGTCAACTTAAAGAAATTCAGCATTACAATAGGCTCTGTTTTGCCTCTGACCCTGTCTTACACTTCTATGGTGCTGTACATAAGACTTGTAAAGGTTCAAGTAGTGTATTATATCCTACAGACACCTGATCACGTGCACATCCCAGAGCCATGCTGAGAATAGTTCATCATATCCAGAAGAAATCCTGGGGTATCAGACTTGGATTTTCCTCATCTCACCATGAGCTCTTCTGCTAAGTTGGAATCAAAAAAGCAAGATGTATATAGGTGCATCAACCTGATTAGTAAAACCACACAATGCCAGTTTGGCACAATTGTTGTTGCTGTCGCTCTTTCGTCAAAGCCATGATGCCGTTCTTGAATTGCCATGGACCTCCTTGACCTTGCTTGCAGTGTGTTCCCCAAAACATCAGGTGTCTCAGCATTGTGAGTGGCTGGCTGGGCTGTACTAATGCAGTGCAGAAAGCATCATCCTGGTCTCTGCCCCATGAGGAAAAGGAAGCTGGGAGGCTTCTGAGACATCCCTCCTTTCTTCCAGCTTTCAAGTATAGCTAATCCCGCTTCTCCAGGGAAACACTTCTCCATTAATGGCATTAATTCTGTGTGGCTGATGTCCTGTTTTCTCCATTACAAAAGCTTGGTGCTGTGCACTCGTATGTCTCATCAGAATTCCCATGATCATCTTTCCATCAGATACAAAAGGTGAGGTCTTACCTGCCTGCTTGCTAACATTGCCTGCAAGAGAACTGTCTAGTAAAGAGATAAAGTGCTTTTATTTGAAACTGTTTGTTTCTTAATTTTGATCTTTGTTCTTTTGTGTCAAGACTTGGAGATTTTCAAAGACCAGAAGTTCAGCTAATAAGAAAAGGTTTAGTGGGAATTTTACAAGCCCTACTGCACTCTAATTTTCACTGTCTGTTACTTTTATGAGCATTAGCTATTCTTTAACTTTCTTCCTTTTTTACTGGCTTTTCTTACCCATATTGAAATGTTTTGTTTTTGAGAATCAGCTTAGTTTAAGTGCATTTTGAAATATTTGTTAGGTGTAGTATTTAAAGGCACTGTCAAAGCTCTTCAACTGAGTGTATCAGCTGAGTTCATTGTACTCCAGGCAGTCTATGCAGGTATGAGGCTAACGTGTAGGCTAGAGAGCGAAACATAGCACGGAGTAGAATGGAATTTCTTCAGTTACAGGAGATTATGGCATAGTTTCCCATAAACATTGTTCTGTCTGGATTGTTAGGGGTGGTAAAAATCAGACAACGTTATATGAGTAACAGGTCAAATGTGCCAGCAGTCAGTAAGGAACCAGGCTCCACACCAGAGCCAAAGACAATGGGCTGAGTGGAGCCACACAGGGACTTCCTTAAGGAGGGTTAAAATTCACTTTCAGAGATGCCTCTCAGCCCTGTTGTTCTGTCACGTGATCTATGCATACTGGCCCCATCAGGAGCAGAAGTTGCTTACGGATATGCAGCACCTAAAAGAGATGGTGCAGGGCTGAGCTTTGGGCAGTGTTTGGAGCAGGCAGCTGCAGGGCCTTGCGGATGAGGACTTGGTGCTTGAGGGAGCTCTCTTTTACTGGCTCTGGGAGTGCTGTTCCTCACAGCTGTGAGACCCTAGAAGAAGTTGAGGCCTGAGGCAGGGGACCCTGCTGCTCACAAAGGAAAGTGTGGCTTCCTGAAGTACCATGGTTTCCTGACCCTGCAGAGCCTGAGAGCTCGAGGAGCTCAGAAGCCAGGTCTGCCCAAAGGAGGGCAGTCAAGGCAGCTGCTCAGGAAACCCAGCTGCAACGTGGATAGGGCAGCAGGCTGGCGTCAGCTCAGCACAGACTGAGACCCAGGGTGTTCTCTTAGTGTTCAGCTGCTGTCTGAGAGGTGGTGTATTTGTCTGAGACAGAATATTAACCAGGCTGTCCCCACCGTGCCTCTTCCAGGGTGATACTTTGAGAGGTGACCTTTTATCACTATGGTACCCGATGGCTTCCCTCACCCAGGATGTTTAGCAGTGGTATGAAACAATGATAGGGAAATACTGCACATCTCTGCCTTAAATCTAAACACAGACACAGTGAGTTGAGTGACCTTCCTCAGTCTTATTTAAAAGTCTTAAGCCCAAATCAACACTGTATGCACTGGCTATGTGGTGCCTAAAGATGAAATGCAGAGCACCCCACAGAATATTTGCATTAATGGCTGTCATAAGAAATAGTCAATGGGGATTAAGGATTTTTTTTTAAATGCATTAGCAATAATACTATTTTTAGAAGCATATATTTTAATTCTGATTCTCCTTCTGCCATCTTCTACCAGAATTTACCAGAATAGAAAAGTTACCAGAGAGTAATAGACAATTAGAGGTCAGAATGGATGTTCTGGAGATTGTCAGCCTCAGTTTTCTGTCCAAAGCAGGGACTTAGGTTTGGTTTTAGTAGCCCCTGGATAATCTAGCCTTGCATATTTCCAGTGAGGAAGTTTCCATCGCTTCCCTGGTGCTCCTCTGTTTTGTGTTTGTTTGCTTGCTTGTATCTATGAAAATAACTACACTAGTATTTAATGCCTCACTTCTTCCTGTTTATAATGTTCTCAAGGTCCAGCTTGAATTCACAGACAATAGTTCTTGGGCATGGAATAGGCACTTTATACCTTTGTACACTGAAATATGTTCCAGTGGGTAAAGGAAGATCAGCTATGTAATAACTTGATAGTGGGTAACCTGAAAGTTCCTGCTTCCTATAGGAAACACCAAAGGAAATGACAGCCAAACTCTCCATATCTTGCACAGAGCAGATTCCTGTTGTGAGTCCAGCCTGCCTGGTTTACCACCAGTGAGGCTGACATGGAGAAACGGAGAGTACTGGTTAGGCAGCAGCCTGATAGTTTACAGAGCTCAGAATCTGCATACATTTTACTGGCTGGAAGAGAAGTTGCTGCTGTGAGAGTGACCCTGAGAAAAGCCTCGTGTGGTATAGCTGGGAACCTTTTCCTCATTACTGTTCTTGTGAACAGCAGTGAGGTGCATGTAAGAGTCTGTATGCCATGGGTCCTGTACACTTGCAAATGTAGCCTACTCCGAGCACTGGTGGGACTGTTTTTTGCCTTCAACTGTGATTTCATAGCTGAAAATGCCACTTAGAGATTTGAGCTCTGTGGTTCTGAGAACATCCAGGCCTTCGGCTTCTATGTCCCTAAATACCTCAAGCCTTGGCCAGCTGAAGTTTCTTGCATTGCAGATATGATTTATTTACTATGCACTGCTTAGTGACACCTAAATCTATCCTGCTTCCTAGGAGTGTATGCATTTTAAATGAGATAATATGTTTATTTTACTTGCCTTTTTCATGCATCTGAAATGAGCCTGTGCCTCAGCACAGTTAGGTGGAGGTGGATCTATTTGGGGCTGAGTATTCCCAGTCCCAGATGTCATGGATGAACTTGTCATGACGCAGAACAGTCACTGAGGAGACCACTGGTTCCTACCAGAAATGACAGCCTTAGTATTGCCTTAAAACTAACAGCAAAGTGAAAAATGAGAGGCAGTGAATAAGACAGTGCCACTTCATGTGTAAAAGTCCTGCACTTTCATCACTGTTTACTTAGGCTCACTTTTGAGCTATGCAGAGACATCAGTCTTCGCTGCGGAGGAGAGTCCCATAGAGAGTCTGTTATCACATAAATCTCATGTTAAATGCTTCTCCCTCCCCAAAGATTTGAGAGTTGCTTCTACTTAGCAAGCACAAAACACTGTAGAAGGTACCTGCCTCACTGCAAGGCAGAAACTGGGTTCTCTGCCTCATATGGCCATGGAGAGCTCACAAAAATGATTGCTACGGAGCATTGGGGAGTTTTCACAAAGGGTACCATTGGTCTAGCAAAGCAAACAAGACCCAGCATGTATAACCATGCTCAAGCCCAGAATCAAGTTATGCATGTCTGGAATTTTAGAGATGTGGGTAACTCCAGTGTGGATCTCTGATATGTGTATTGGAGTCAAGGCTGTGCTCTAAACCAAAATAGATATAGTGCTTGGTGAAAGAGTTCTGGGGTTAAAGCCTTTGTATAATTGCTGGAGAAGGACTCCTTTGAGAGAGTAAGTCAAAATCTTGGCATTGAGGCTCTTCCTCCAGACAGTCCATCTCCTTTGTTAATGAAGGGAATCTAGGGAGGGTCTTGTGGCAAGCCTGGCATTAACCTTTGCCGGCCTGCTATCATTTATCCTCCCAGGTTTCTCCTTAGCAGAGTCCTTCATTCAGTAAGGTATTTAAACACACAGGTCAGCAGCCATCATGGAGGTGCTTTTTGATCCTCTTGTGCCAAGTGTGGTCCTGCAGAGGTGTTCCTGCATTCGGGGCTCGTGGCTGCATGAGCACCGCATCGTGCAGTCCCCAAAAGGGACAGGGGTAACAGGATTGAAGCAACCACCATGTGTCCTCAGTCTTACACTGTTCAGTCTCATCTGAAGATGAATTTATGTGGGATTCTACGTGTTTTAATGTGCATAACTGAAAAAAAGAACAACATTCTGTTGTTGTTTCCACATTTGGAAAATAAGATTTCTAGCTCTTAATTTATTAATAATTCTTATATGGAAGATACTTTTTCTTCATGAGTTTTCCACTGTTATGAAAGTATATCTAGTAACTAATTAAAATGGATTCAAGTGATAGTCAAGTTTGAACACAGCTTTTAATAGCCAGAAGCAAATAACTAGAACGCAGCCTAGTGATATGAAGCACGTAGTGTTTTGAATGCTGCCATATGTCCCAATATGCATCAGCATTGCAAACAGAATCAAAAAGTGCTCAACGTCATTTCAGGGCTCTGCATCTTGTTTGCTCCTTTCAGTGTCTATAAGAGAAGCCTCTCAATGCAGAGCTTTTCAAAATGACATCTTCGTGGGAGTGAACGGGCCGGCAAACAATGTAGTCATTGGTTAATATAATGAAATGTGACTTCTGCTTCACTGCAGTAAAATGACTCTGAACCGTATTTGATGTGGCATTTGAAATGAGAGAATCTAATAATATAAAATGGATTTCAGAAGGGTAAGTGGAAAGCTTGAGATTTGTCTTTCTTAGGCTGTATAATTGGGGCTGGATGAAGTCATAAAGAGAGGGGAGAGGGCCACGGGCTGCGGAAAGCTGGAGGTGCTTTGAACCACTTGATGAAGCTGACCGATAAAAATTTTATATTAAAGAGCTTTGTTGCATGAAGTTCCAGTCTCAAAGGTAATTTTGAGTCATGGAGCACGATACAGAAGTTTTAACTGAGGTGTTTAAAATGAATCACTTCAAGTATTAAAGTTCAATTTGGATTTCATTTAGGGTGTTTATGAACCATATGAAACAATATTACACTTTCTTATTAGGAAGATTATTTCAGTTATTGGTTAAAACATTTTTCTAGATTCTTTTTCATCTAGCTTTGCCGATCACTTCCACGTAGTTGCCAGACTAAAATTGCACACCAGTTACCAGACATGTAAAATATTTTTTGAATCAGTAATATGATATAGTAACTAATAACCCAGACAAAATACAATAAATTGCTTCTTAATTCTGAGACAGTCAAAGAAAACTAAATGAATTTATTTTGAAAACATGAATAATTTCTTTTTGAAATAAGAAGTTTCTGTTTATCTGCTAAGTGTAATGGTAAAAGCCAGGAAGTCATGAGTACATATGCAGGACATGGGATTAGCTGGTAATAAAATATCTCCATTCAGCAGCAAAGGAAAAATATTTTACTATTTCAAAGTAAGAAAAGAAACATACTAAGCAGTACACAGCAGAAGTTACGACATGTAAAAGTCAAGAAAAAAAGCTGAAGGTGTGATCTAAAACCTGTGACTGGCAGGGCCAAGGACAGTAAGAAACTGTCTTGTCATGCACAGAATCATAGAATGCTTTGGGTTGGAAGGGTTCCAGGGAACCATGGGCAGGGACACCTCCCACTGGATCAGGCTGCTCAAAGCCCCATCCAACCTGGCCTTGGACACCTCCAGGGATGGGGCAGCCACAGCTTCTCTGGGCAACCTGTGCCAGGGCCTCCTCAGCTTCATGGTGAAGAATTTCTTCCTAAGGTCTAATCTAGATCTTCCCCCTTCCAGTTTAAAGCCGATCCCCCTCATCCTGTCACGCCAGGCCCTCGTGCAAAGTCCCTCCACAGCTTTCTTGTAGCCCCCTTCAGGTACTGGAAGGCCGCTCTGTTCCCCCTCAGAGCCTTCTCTTCTCCAGGCTGAACAACCCAAACTCTCAGCCTGTCTTTGTGGCAGCATATTGAGGTATGTAATTAGATAGCAAGTAATTAATAATGAGGCAAGAAGTATCCCTGTGCGATATATTGATTCTAGTAAACGCTGTGAAATATTTGGCTTTACTCTTTGAGGAAACCAAAATTGTCTTGTCTGTCTGCCCATCAGCCAACTCTTCCAGCTACTTTTCCAAGTGTTGAAGTTGAACCAAATTTCCATAGCCATATTTATCTGTGCAGGAAGATTCTCTCCTTGCCCATTACTCCTGTTTCAGAAATTTTGGACTACACAGACACGTTAGCACATATGGCAGTCTGATTCCTGAGAAAAGATTCATGGAAGAAGAGTGATGCACTGAGCACATAAACAAGGGCAAATGATGCAGGGCATTGTGTTCTGAGGAACTGCCCACGTGGAATTTTGACTGTGACTCTGGGGTTGCACTGTTTTGATTAAGGGAGCACAATTTTTTGTGTGTGTGTATGATTTTTTTTGTCAGTTTAGGCAGGGGAAAACTAGAATGACTGTAATCTGGGTTTGGCTAAAATAGTTCAATATGAACTGTCAAGCTGGAGTTAAACAAGTGAGCAGGAGTTAAACTGTGTGCAATTGCTGTGCAACCTGCTGCTGGGCTTGTAGTGATTTCAGAGAGATCATATGATCGAAATATATTAGTTCCTTCTGGCTGTTACACAGAAGGAAAAAGAACAAGAGGCTGGAGCCTCAAATCCAAGGAAATTCTGGTCTATGGAGAAGTTTGAATCCTAGGGAAGATTTTAGCAACCTTTGGGAGACTTGACAAGTGTCTAAAATGAGCAGGTAGGGTCTGGTCTCTACTAACATTATTCTCTGGGTCCCAGAGAACTTCCCCTAGGTATGGAGGTAAAAATGACTGTGGACAAACTGAGAGAAGGCACCAGAATGTTCAGTCTGCTTTTTAGCTTTCTCATTTTTTTCTCCTATCTCTTTCTTCTTCCCAGTCCCTGCTGTAAATGAAACATTGAGAATTGCCAGAGGTAACTGGGTGTCAGGAGAAGGGTAGAGCATGAGTGCCGCGTGTGTGAAGCAGCCCATATGCTCGGGTGGTTGTGGGCGAGCGTGTGGACGAGTTTCTCCGTGGAAGACTCAAGTGGGATGACATGAAGGAGGCATTTGGGGAGTGTGGTCCTTCACTACAAACCCCAGGATCCAGGTCAATCTCAGCATCACCCCAAAGCTGTTTCTCAGCATCCCACTGGTCTAGTTGTGCCAGCCATTCACAGTGGTTGATAATACTGAAACCTCAAGGGGGAGAGCAGCAAATGGGAGATTCAGGAAATTCACACTTACTCCCTGGCTTCTGCCTTGGATAGATTAAAACCTTGGCAGCCACAGCTACAAGTACATGGCAGTTATATTGCTGCAGTTAAGTCTCACAAATTTCTTCTGCCATTTGTAAGCCCTGTAAGGGATGTGGGAGAAGGCAGTGTTAGCCAGACTCCTGAAGGGGAAAATGGCATTGATTTCTTAAAGAACACGAAGTCCTGACGATTCAAACACACCATATTTTTACTTTCCAGTCCAGATCTAAACAGAAAATAGTCAGCCCTGGAGACATGACACTGAGAAAGAGGGTTTTTTTGTCTTATTCCTCCCAGTCCTTCCCTCACCCCAGAGTATTCTTTAGCACCTGTGAGTTGACAGTGCTTGTTGGCAGTTCAGCCGTGTATTTTAGGTTGCTGCTCATTAACGTGGCTTTATACAAAGCTTCAGATGTGACAGAAATCAAGTATCTACCACAACTCAAACAGACTTCCATCTTATTTGGAATTTTGTAGCTTTCAGAAAGCTGTCAGCTGTAATCTACTGGATTGGCATATCTGTATGTATGTGTAGGTAGGAGTATGTGTATAATTTTGAGCACTACAAGTTGAAGACAGCAGAACCAAAAACTAGGTGGTTAATCAGATATTCGTGTGCCACTGAAAACTTTGTCAATAGGTGTAGTCACCTGTGACTCTCGTATTGGTGTGATTTTTTTTTGTCTTTCTCTGTCTCTGAAAGAAGACAAGTCAATGGTCACCCACAAAATATGTCTTTCTGTTATCTACTATGCATGATTGCCACCCAGAAGGTTCACTCTGGCCAGCAGTGTCTCCCATCGTGAATCCTCCAGGCCTGCTGCACTTCCTTAGAAGGTATCTTATCCCTTCTGCCCTGCCCGCTGATCTTCTTCACATGTAGTTTGTAATACCTTTTATTTCAAATTCCAGGCAAGACAATATCCTCTCTTGAAGGTTTATAAGCTCATTGGGTGTTTTGGCTGGAGGCAACTTTTTGGAGCACTGCTTTAATCTGAGACAAAATTCTTGGCAGTGTCTGCTGGAGCTGCTCGGGTTCGTTTGTAGTCAGGCTCCTGCTGAGGAATGTTGTAGCTCTTGACTAAGGCAGTGGACAAAATGTTCCATCCAGGTTTTTGGGTTAAGTCACAATTTGCCAAGTTGAAATGAACCTGGATCTATAGGACAGACTGTATCATACCTGGCAGTGGCAGATAAAAGGTCTTGGCTGAAAGCTGCCCTTTGCACAAAGATTAGCAAGGAGCAACTTTCCCTGTCTCCTCCAAAGAAGAAGCCGAGGATTGGGTTTTTCTTTGTAAATGCTGCTTGAATTAATATACACACTACAAGTGCTCTGCAAGACCCAGCATAACTGGCCTTATGGCATTTTCAGAAAAGGTAGTGGTTATTTTTAGTCTACAAGCAGGAGTTTGCGTGGTTGTGTGCTCTGGGGTGCCAAGTTTTTAAACATTTTTGTGGCTTAAACTTTACCCTTGCAAAGGCTGACATTTACAAGGGTGCAGATCTGAAAGGGATTTTCTGTCCTTGAGATCTAACTCTTTCAGGCCTCTTGGGAGGTTTTAGACACACTTATTGTTTTGGAATCTTTTAATTTTAAAAAGTGTAGAGGGCTACATATTAGTTTCTTGCTGTTCTCTGTTGGCCTGCCCTATTCAATGTTCATTACGCCGTGAGACTGCAGAATTTAAATTCTAGTTTATGCAGCATCCCTTGAGCCAGATCCTCTCCCAAAGTGAGAATTGTGTGGCTAATTTTGTGGGGTGCCTTTAAAAAGGGGCATCTTGCAACTTATTTTTGTCTTTGAAGATGAAGGTTCTCTCCCATCTCTCCTCAGACTGTGAGGTTCTATCTTTTGGCAAATTTATGGCTTTCAAGCTGAACAGTTGGGTAGTGAGGTTGATTTGGTTTTCTTTTCTCTCACCATTGCAAAAAATGTGGAATTGCTGTTAGATAATCTTTTTCATGTACAGCTGCAAATTTTTCATGTTCTTTTAACAACAATTGAAAAAGCTAGAAAGAAGGGAAATAGTTGCAGCAGGAATAACAGGGAAAGTTCACTAGTCAAAATGCTGCTCCCTCAGCATGCTCATGGATCAAAAACTCGAACATGTCTTCTAGAATCTGGGGCATAGGCCTGAGAAGTCTTTGCAGCAGATGCTAAAACTGAAGCAGAGTGCCAGAGAACTTCTTTTTCCTTGTTGTCAGATTTTGTCAGATTACAAACCAGTTGCTGTTTGTCTGCTCCATGGGACTGGTGTTCAGGTATGGGGTGGGTCAGAAATTGCTCACTAATCCAAGAGGTCAGTAAATAGTTCAGATCATCCTCCTGGTAACGTTTGAACCTGTCAGTCATATCACCAGTAGTTAGGTCTCAAAAAAAATCAAGACCTTAGAAGTTTAAGCAGAATAGGTGTTTGGAGACCCAGTTCAGTGCCCCACTGACAGCAAGGCTGTAGGGTGGGCTGTGTTTTTCTATCCCAAAGAATCCACATTAAGGGGAAGGAATGAGGAAGAGGACCTTGAGTGGCCCAGCTGCAAGAAGAGCTTCAGTCAGGCCTCGTGCCTCGTTACGTGTGAGATAATCCACCAACACACAAAGCCAAAGGCAGTCAGGGTAAATTCTGCTCCCCACAGGATGTCTCGTTCCATTTGTGCCTCTTTGTGTCAGTTTTGCTTTCCCTGTTGTACTCAGCAGTTTGGTGAATAAAAATGTATATAATTTTCCTATGTTCCAGGCCAGACAGTGAGAACAGTTAGACTTCTTACTGTCAAAATTATAAGCAAGTCAACTTTCTGTGCCTGTGCTTTCTCCTCTCTCTTCTAGGGGACTGTAAAGTGATCTTCAGCCCAAAACACAGAAGGCTTATGCGTTGACTCTTTTATCTGCATAACAAACACAGTAATGAGGGAGAAGTCTTAAGACCTTCACTTAATTGAAAGAAAAAAAAGGATCTCTCTATTTTTCAGAGCAGAATTTGAGTCCTCATGTAGTATACAGCAGCCTAATATGTGCTCTTGGGCCAGTTGTGTGGCTAATGACTACTTACTGAAAGTTACTGTCATTTCAGAAAATGTGCTGAGAGCTGTAAATTCCTAACGTTTCCAGAAACTATAAATTAACAGCTCAGAAGGAACTCTTATCTTGATGTCACCTTTATGTTTTTGTGCTTTACTGTGGATTGTTCAGTATATTGAACAATCAATAAACCATAATTATTATATTGTCTGATTGAGGGGTGATGTCACACACTTGACAGCTGTCAGTCACGTGTTGTGTTTTTTGGACTGAATGACTGAATTATTAATGTTTGAGATGCTACAGAGCCTATTCAACACTTCATATGCAAGAGAGCTTTGTTAGTAAGCTCTCAAAGTATAGCTACTGTCTTTCACATAGACCAACATTGCAGCCATCATTAGCAGTGCCAAATCATTCCGCGACGTGCTGGAAATGCGCTTCATAAAGCCAATCCCACATTATCTGCAATTCCCACCTTATAATAAAGCAAAGCTGAGGTATTCAGACAGGGGAAGAAAAACCCCAAACCAGCATATCTCCCCCTGAGTTCCAGCTTGCTCTACTTCCAGCTGTGAGCTGCCACTCCAAAAAGCATTTATTGGAGCTCTGTAACTTTTGGGGCAGATTCGTGCTGCCCTGAGTTGCAGCAATTTTGATGAAAGCCAAGATGAGGAGAAAGTGTCTGAAGCATCTTTCAAGGTCTAAGCAAATATTTCTGAGTGTTTTTCTGTTGAAAGGTGACATTTTTAAGAGTTCACATCCCTGTTATTTGGGCAGCCATCCTCTTAAACACTGATTTAGTGGCTTGATAATAGAAACCCATTATTTCCATGGGGTTTTTGTGGAAGAGTTTCTCACCATACCGAGCTAGAGAGACTGTGATGATGAAGGCTGCTGCTGAACTTGTCTAAAGATATAAATTTCTTATCCCTAACCCTCCAGTCCTCCGCGCAGGCCGGCTCCAAGTCGGCGGGGCAGTCTCTGCTGTTGGGCAGGGAAGCTCTAGTTGGGGTTTGATGGTGGGGGATATCTGCATCCTGAGCTGGGAAGATGCGATGGGCTCTGGGGAAACTCTTTCTCCTTCGTAATAAGTCAGTGCTTGCTTTGTCAGATGTCCTTATTATAGGAGTCGGTGGCAGTAGCCAGATACTCTTGAAGCCAGTGGAGCAACTAACAGAAGTGCACTCAAAGCTAAATTAGGAATAAGATCAGGGCATAAGAACAACCCTGGTTCCAGGAAACAGCTCAGAAAGTGCCTCCTTCCTAATAATAACCAATATGAGATCTCAAGATGACTGTTGTAATCACAGTTTCACTGGAAGCTTACATGTCCATGACGTGTTGCTTAATAATACATTATATTGAAAGATTCAGAATCCACAGAAGCTGTGCTCTGATCCTCTTGTACCATTTTTCTGGACATACCTCTGTGTTTTAAAATAAATGCTTCAGACACAGTTGCCAGAGGTCTAAACCAAATGCTGATCATTTGAGCTGCATTTGGTTTTAGAATTACTTTTTTTCAGGTATGAGTTGGATTCAGTCACATGAAAGTCAAAGCCACATATTTGATAAAAAGAAAGAAGGAAAATTCAAGCCTACTGTAATTACATTTTGGGTGTTGGTGACATTTGACAAATTTGCTTATTGCAGATTAATGGTAAAGGTAAAAAATCAGAGATAGGAAGACAAAACAGGGTTACAAAAGGAGGCAAAAGTTTAGTCATAAAAAAGAAGAAAACAAAGAAGCAAAAAAACCCTTTTCAAGTGTGGAAAAAAAAGCTCTGAGTTTTGATGAATGAACTGCCAAAGTTTCAGGAGCTCACTTTGCTGAACATGCCCAGGTTGGGAATGCACATGGGAACTCTCCTTTGTGTCTGGACCTCCAGCTCTCTGTTAAGAATCTCGTGAAAACAAGTTCCTTTGTGATGTTTCAGTACCTCTGTTTCTGGCAGTTGTCCAGCAGCAGGAAACATGAAGGGAGCAATGGTAGCATCTGTTATCTGTGTGAATATTTTAGTGTACACTTACACTCAATCCTTCCAAGTTTTCCACTTTCCCTCACATTTTGGGGGATCGTTTGGCGTTCCCTAGTGAAACAGGGGTCTTCTCAGGATGCGTTGGTATCAAAGCCTTGTAATTAAACCTGTTTCACAGAATATATTCATTGTTCACCCTAGGAAAAGGAAATGCTTTGGAGAAATACATAGTTTTGTTAAAAAGGCATGTTCCTTCCTTTTTTTTATTTTTTGTAGCTATTGTTTTGTTACTCAAGCAGTTGCTCACCTTTGCACAGAGCAGTGACTGCCAGCTCCAGTTCCTCTGTGGGAATGGAAAGAACCTGTGTGTGCAAAGGGCCTGGGGATGGCTTTGCTCAGGGACTGGTTTTTCCCTCTTCCTTCTGTCCATTCCTCAGGACAGAGATCTATCCTAAATTAAGGCGTACAAGGCACTCTTAAGCGTGTTCTACAGAAGATGTATAAACTGGTAGAAAAAGGAGGAAGAGGAAATACAAAGCTGCAGTTAAAACAGATTCACATGTTGAAGATTGTGCTGTCGTATGGTAAATTCAGTTAAATATAAATAAAGCAGACTGATTGTAATTTTGCTAATCCAGACAGAAATAGCTGGTCTTTCCCAGTCCCTGAGAAAGGCTGAATGGGTTCATAGTGAGCCTTCTCATTACCACGACTTATGATTATTCCAAAATACTCTGTAGCAGCTTGCTGAGACAGAGCTCCTGACAGCCCATTCTCTAGCAGTCTGATCAAATTGCTGTGGGGACTCAATGTCCTTACTTTTTTATTTAAAAAAAAAATGTGCATTTATTTAGTCATGACCCTATGTCTTGGTATTCAGTTTGAGGAAGGCAGCCTCCAGGAACTGGGTAAGTCAAGTGGAAGCAAAGGATTTCTATGTGGCAAAGATGGAGAGGTATTCGTGGTGGATATTCAAGACAAATGAGAACTCAGGTTTAATTTCCATCTTGGAGACAGGTTCCTGCTGTTCCCAAGGACAAGTCTCTCCTTCACATTATTTCCTATTCTGTAACAGACAGATAAATAACACTTTCCTTTGGTGTTCCTAGGGCAAGTGAGTGTGAAAGACCAGTTGTTGCCACAGGAGGAGGTGTGGAGGTGCTCTGGTATCAAAGGATGTGCTGCTGATGTTGCTGGTCAGAGCACCAGCTGTCAGACTCATGAGCAGGGGATGTGGACTCCTTGCAAGACTCCTTCATGCCATCATTCAAAATCTCCCCTCCACATTTGTATTGGGCCAAATTTGTACCAGCCTTGCTAGTGGTGAGCATCAACTGATGGCATCCTCAGGTCACCTGGGAGCAGGGAGCACAATGAGAATGCGATGGACGGGTAACTTCCTTGCTTCCTCTGGGGTGCTGGGGACAAGATGTTTTACTGTTCCTGGGCAGAATATTGTAGCAACAAGGCAATAGAGGTTTGTAAGGCTGAAATCTGAGACATGTGAAAGTCAAACCTGATTTCAAAGGAGTTTGAGGGTGTCTGCTCAGTCAAAATGGTATTTTTTTCTAAAATTTAACTAGAAGCTCAACAAATGCACATCACTTCAGTCTAACCTGCAGGTTTTGGAGAAAAAAAAGGAAGTTGGACAAAAAAAACTATAAGCCAGAAAAGCTTAGAGTAAATAGAGAATTAAGGATCCTCATTTTTCACAAGAATCATTTGTTGGAAATGCAATTGAAGTAAAGGATAATATGTTTATTGGAAATAGGGCTGCCTTTGTTTCTGTGTAAGAAAGCAGCAGTGGACATGGTGATAGATGAGGAACACAGCTGAGAAGATGAGAGGACATATGTTTTGTATAAATCACCTTTTCTTTGCCAGAATTTTTGACCTTCTTGTAAAATTCTAAGCTGCTTTCCTTGAAAACTGGGGATTAGAGAATTAATTACAGCTCCCTAATTTACCATGCTCTATGATATCCTCTGGACTGTTTGAGGGAGGGGACCATTGGTAGTAATTGTTTGCTGTCTCTTAGTATTTCATAATCTCATCTTTTTAAAGGGTTTCTTCTTAAGAAAACATAGTTTGAAATGCTGATTTATTTAGAGAAAAATGTCCCCTGAACATTAAGCAAATTTATCACCAGTTCAAGATACTTAACCATCTCAGTTTCCTCATGACAACAGTGAGTTTGTCAGCAATTAAAGGCAGAAGACATTTTATGAGATAGTACAGATGGAAAGAATGTTGTACCCTGGCTATTCTATGTCCTCAAAATACATTTAACCCTAGAATATATATTTAGAAGCACACACTGAGATGGTGGTGTCTGTACTAGAAAAAAACTTAAATTCAGCACAGGTAGTGTAAGGGTAGATGGTGATAATGAAGAATTTAAAAAAAAATTGCTATTTCTCTTTTTGTTGTAGGCAGATAGGAAGCAGAAATAAATTAACGATATCTTTGAAATGCCATTCAACGGTGTTTAGTTTGTACAGTGTCTGTGTATCAGGCAAAATCATCTAGTAATGCTTTGGGCTGTAGAAGTAGATGTTAGCAAATAGGTTTTGTTAGCAGAAGGAAGAAAAATCTCGTTCATTATCTATACAAACAGAAATGAAGTATTATACAGAGCCTGTTCTTTTAAAGGTACTTTTGATTTGCTTTATCCAAACTAGGTTTTTCCTAAATAGCTTAACTAGCTTCAGTACTGATAATAATGCCCTTACAGAATGTTTTGTATGTTCTGAACACTTTACCTCAGAGAAGACTGCAGTCCTTGCCTCAGCAGTGTGAGATGAGCCTGCAGCGAGGTGTCCGTCCCTCCTTAGCGCTACATCAGTTGGCAGCTTTGGGAGTGGTTTGGAGAGGAGGAGCGCGGTGTGTTCTCTCTGGAGCCCTCTGCAGAGCTCATTAATTTGTGTTGGATCCAAGATGTTATGGCTGTGGTGTAGCTACTGAAGCAGCTTTTATAATCTTGTGCTATTTAGTGTTGTCACTCTTCTTGTTCACAGCAGAACCTGAGTTACTCAAGATTTAAACGAGGCATAACAGTAGTAGAAGCATGAACTTATTAATTATATTTATATGCATCACACCTTCACAGGCTTTGGTTGTGATTGTGTTTTATTAGGTACTCTATAAAAGAAGCCAAGACATATCTTGGTAGAAGGAAATGCAGAAGTTGGCCTGTGTATTCTTGCTTGGGTGGTTTCTACTGGATATGTCAAATTCATCTATCTAAGGTAATTGAGTATTGCCTTTATTGGAAAGAGAGAGAAAGAAATTGACCTTAGAAACAGGCACTCTGCTTACTGGCCCTGTTGTTTTCTGGGCCTGTTTAGGAGGAAGGTTCTCCATTTCATTCTTTCCAGCAGAGCACTTAATTAGTCTTAATTTTCATCAGTGGCTAAAAGTAGGATGTCTTGTCTGCTTAAGGAGACACTGAAGTACATGAACATTAATTCATTTCCTGATCCAAATATCCCTACACTGATTTCAAAGGACTGGTGATCCTAGATCTATTATGTAAAAAATGAAATGTAAGATGGTTGGAAGAGATTAATGAAGGAAATGACTACTGTGTAGAATTTTTTTAAGTTTAAATTGTGATCAATAAAATGAAGCACATTAACAGGAGTTAACAGGGGTTTCCTCCATTATTTAAAAATTGTGATGCTAAACCTGTTTAATCTTCTGAAGGTCCTAACAAGGCACAAAAGTTTTGTAGGAGCAGATAGGTTTTCCAACAAGCATTTAATATGGTTAGAGTCTGCTACTAGTGCTTTCAGCACTTTCAGCCTTTTGGGTTGTCTGCAGGTGACCCACAACAAAGTTATCTTCTGCCCAGCTTGCTGAGTGACTTAGTGACTGCTCCTTGAAAAATTATCATCAGCCACTTTTTTTTAAGAAACCTTTCATGTTTTGAATAAATCAGTTCCTGAAACAAGCTCTGCTATCTCTCTGGCATGCTTTCTTCATGTCAATGAGGATCAGCTGTGGTTTGCATTGCTTTGAACTCTTACTTTGATAAAATTGCAGTCAGCGTTTATCATTCTTCCGTCAGAGTCAAGTTACTTTTTGATTTAGATTTTTAATATTACTTAAATAGTAAGATCCATCTAAATAATGTCAATTATTCCATCTGCAGAAGAGGACGGAAAATTTTCTTGCTTTTACCTCAGATTAATGTTACAAAATCAGTTTTGTTAATATTTGTAATAAATTTTATATGTTTTCATTTGGAATCGCTTTGATGAGGAGATAAGGGAATACTATTAAAGGCCAATTTTAGTCCTTTTTAGTGTTCGTAGGATCTCTCTATGGTTAGGGGAAAGGAAGAGAAATTCTGGGCCCTTTGAGTTAGGTTCCTGCGCTGACATATCCCTGTGAGGAAGGAGCTTCTTTATCCCTTGGCTGCATCAGCACCTTTGTTTTCATCAGCATCTCCTTTCTTCTGTGTTTGTAATACACCCAAACAAAGGCTTCTGATCCTCACTGAAGCATTTTGTATCATTAAGTATTAACCCATCATAAACTTGCAGAAGCCATATCAGCCGTGTTATATTACAGAATCACAGAATCGTTGAGGGTGGAGAAAACCTTTAAGATCATTGAATCCAACCGTAAACCTACCAACTTCACCATTGAACCGTGTCCAAAAGCACCACATCCACACATCTTTTAAATCCCTCCAGGGACGGAGACTCCACCACTCCCTTGGGCAGTCTCTGCCAGGGCTTGACAACACTTTGGTGAAGAAATTTTTTCTTGATATCTAATCTGAACCTGCCCTGGCACAACTTGAGGCCATTTCCTCTCATCCTATCACGTGTTAGTTGGGAGAAGAGACCAACGCTCACCTCACTACAACCTCCTTTCAGGTAGTTTTAGGGAGCAATGAAGTCTCCCCTCAGTCTTCTTCAGACTAAACAACCCCAGTTCTCTCAGCTGCCTCTCATAACACTTGTTCTCCAGCCCTTTCCCCATCCATTCCCTTCTCTGAACGCCCTCCAGCCCCTCAATGTCCTTCTTGTAGCGAGGGGCCCAAAAATGAACACAGGATTTGAGGTGCAGCATCAGTAGCACCGAGTGAGAGGGAAGATGCTTTCCCTGCTCCTATTGACCACAGTATTTCTCATGGAAAAATATTAAGAGAAAGGGAAAAATAGCTTTTTCTGTGTGCCAATAAGGGCATATAGAATGCATGTATGAAATAGAGGACCAATGTAGTGACTAGACACAAGGTGTACCAGAGAAAAAAACCATATTGCTATCCATTTCTGTGCAGTCATTTGATTCTGATGCAAGCAATTGGCTTTAGAGGTCCTCAGGACATGAAGTCGTGCTCCACGTGAGCAGATTCCCACCTCACTTGATCAGAATGGGGCACTTTTCCAGCACAAGCAGATTGAAAAAAATAAGTTGTGATAATGCTGCAATGCTACACTTAAATAAACCAGCCTGAATGCTTCTCTGTAGATGTCAGTTGTTTATAAAAAACAGTCCTAAATGCCACAGCATGATTTAATAGATACTATGGTTGTTGCTGTTGTGTGGGTTTGCGACAGTAACCTTCTCTGAAACCATCCAGAGCCAATTTTACATTTTGATAAACAAAACATTTATTTTATAGGAGCTGACAGAGCGCTCTGTTTTTAAGCTCAACTTAAACAGAACTCCTTTAATCTACCTTCATCAAATAGGTACATAAGTCTCAGCCTATATGAGCATTGATTTAGGAAGCCTGAAGCAGGATGTGGTGCTTTATTTTGGTGACCAGTGTTAGATTGTTTTTTGAAGGTCTCAAAATCTTGTGAAGGATGTTTAGGCTTTTGTAACCTGCACTGCTAAAACCTCTGCAGTTTGCCACTGGCTTCTTTGTAGCTAGGATTTCAACCAGAACAGGTAGGTTTTCATCCTGTAAATTCTGGACTCAAATGTTTGTAAACATAACCAAAAATTCACCTAAAAGGTTCATTGCAGTCCCAACTGGACATCTGTTCCCATCATCAAGCTGCCATCCAAGCTCACACAACTGTGAGTGTTATCTCAGGGGAGCTGGGGTGCAGGTGCATTGGCAGTGCTCTGGGAAAGCTTGCACAATACCTGTCTCGTGCTATGGTTAGACCCAACTCTTGATATTAATCCTTGAGATTCAGCAGCTCAAATAGGTGAAAACTTTACAAATTAATAACTTGGTTTGTGAGAACAGGCTTCCATGACTTTCCCACTATTCTAGATTGGAATTAGGAAGTATTCACTTTGGAGGCTGGGTTAGTGCAATGTATCAGAAATGCCCCCTCTGTTTGCCTTTCTTTATCATGATTCCATTGCTGAATTGTCAAGTAGCTTTTTTTTTCTTCCCTCCTAGAGCTGCATGCGTTTAAAAAAATACTGAACGACAATTAATTTGTCTAATTTACATGAAAAAGTGCAGAAGATGCCTTTTTTCTATAATGAACTATATTTTGCGATTCATTAAAATTCTGCAGCCCTTCACATAATGGAGGCCCATTCACTACCTAGAAGATAAGTACTTAATTCCAAAAGGGGCAGACGGAGGAGGCAGAAAGGAAGTGGGCAAGCTTAGCATTCTGTGTATTAGTTATGCATATTCATGAGGGAGAATGAAGCCATGCCAATTTATGTTGGCTCTAGGTTTATTTTGCGGGGCATTCACAGCACTTACCTCAACAAATGGTTCGTGTGGATTTTTCCTGTTTTAATTGAGCAGGAGCGTGGTGACGGGCGTTCTAAGGAGCCTTAAGGACCTGCAGCGCAGGAGGAGCGGGCAGAGGCCGCGTGGCAGGGCCTGGTGTGCTCCGCGGTGCTGTGCTCCCTGGGTGGTACCACCATCCAGAGGGAACGGGGAGAGCGGTCTGGGAGCCTGGAACCTCTCTTTGTTTAATAATTCATTCTCTTCTCTGGAAGGCCACAGTGGTCGTAGGCGATACTGTATGTATGGCCACAAAGCTGGTGAAGGGTCTGGAGGGGAAGCAGTGTGAGGAGAGGCTGAGGTCACTTGGTCTGTTCAGCCTGGAGAAGAGGAGACTGAGGGGGGAACTCATCACAGTTTGCTGCTTCCTCACAAGGGGAAGAGGAGGAGCAGGCGCTGAGCTCTTCTCTCTGTGACCAATGACAGGACCCCAGGGAATGGCAGGAAGATGTGCTGGGGAGGGTTAGGGTGAACATTAGAAAATGTTCTTCCCCAGTGGAAGAAGAACATCCTGTAACAGCTTGACAATATTCCAGAAGCATTTGGCCAATGCCCCCATACACACGGTGTGAGTGTTGGGGTTGTCCTGTGCAGGGACAGGAGGCAGACTCGATGATCCTTGTGGGTCCCTTCCAACTCAGGTCATTCTGTGATTCTGTTATATGCAAAAGAAAGCACCTCTTGGCCTCATAGAGTGGAGGTGTCCCCCATCAGGAGGGGAAGCTGACATTCTCCCTCATGCTGGGGGAAGTCGGTGTCGTGGAGCTCACCCAGCATTTGTCAGGCTGCTGGGTTTCAGTCCACGCTGGTTGGACCACTGTGTTTTTGATTTCCTTAGGTCTCTGGGACAGCACTGACCATCTCTCCTGAAAGTCTAATCTTTGCCCTCTCGTGGCACAGGCCTCAGCCTGCCTTCCCAACTGCCTCAGCCCCTTCTGCAACAAGGTGGCCTTCCCAAGCATTGCCGTTGAAGTCACTTGGAATTTTAAATTTCCTCTAGTAATAAGTAAGAACTGGGGCAAACAAACATAAGGGTTGATACAGATTATTAGGGACAGTCATTCTTTACTTTTGTTTACACAATAAATTAATAGATTTAGGCTAAATAATAAGTGCCTGCACATTTTTCTCACTGTCCTTTCCGTGGTCTAAGGGATTAGATGTTGTAGAGTGTTTTTTCTGCTGTCCCCAGGTCTTTGGAGCAGTTTATAAGCAGAACAAGATTAAATGATAAACTGAGATACAGATAGTATTTAATGAAAACACTGTAGCTGTTTATGTGTTTTTCACAGTTTACATCTATGTTAGAGAGAAAGTGCCAATGTAATCCAAATAATATTAAAGAGAGAAGATATTTGTTTTAATGGCAGGGCTGGTAATATTAAACAGCATTAACTTCAAGCCACACTGCACAAAGTGCCAACTAATGTCTAATGCTGGTGTCCAAACTCCAGACTGTATCTAAAAAGATTGTCTTAAAAATGACTCAGTCAAGAATTTTCCAGAGTGTTTAGTCAGCATTTCACATTTCAGACTATGTCACCTTGCAAATCATAGGATTTTTTTAAATTCATCCCATGTTTTGCTGTGTTTATGTGTGTGTGTTTACATATGTGTGCATATGTGGAGTGGATGGCTGGGATAAGGGGAAGGTGAAAGGAATAGGGAAAATGGGAGAGGAGAAATGAAATCCAGAAAACTTCAACCAGGTGTGAATGGCAAAGTATTTCTCTCCTTTCAGCTGGCTTTTGTGCAGGGGGTGTTGTGAAATCTTGGGGGGGGGAGAGGGAGGTCCTTTTGACCAAGTCACACGGTTTACTTTGGCTGCTCCATTCATTTCCCCTCACGTCTGTTTTATTTCATCTGGAGATCAGGAGGAGAGCCAGTTCTATAGACACAGCTTTGGGAGCCACTAATTTAATTGAACTCTCTTTTTGAAATTTTTTTTTTCCCCTTGCATTTAAGGTTTCTCAATGCCAAAACTTGAAGCAGTAATATAAATAAAAGAGAAATTAATTTGAAACAATTCTGCTTTTCCAACAAGTTCAGACTGTCACCCCACAATAAATCATAAAGCTGTTTATTACTGTGTGCCCCACAACTTGTGCAGGCACGATCACACGCAGTAAGGAATGTGTAGGATCTTTGCCACTAATACAAAATACTGGCATTTAAAACAGCCCTTGAGGCGTGTGGGTTCAGTAGGATCGATATATTACTAGGAATGATTCTGATCTACAAAAGTTTTGGAAATTAGAAGTTTCCTGAAGAACAGTAATGCCTTGCAAGCACAGTAATTAAAAGCAGCAGCCTGAACCCTGGCTCTTGCTTCCAGCAATGGGAAACCTGCAGTGCCCACGGCATCGCCCGGCCCCGCTGCACGGCCCTGGGCAGCTCCCGCAGGAGGGAGCTTCAGAAATATCTTGCTTTCCTCTGATTTCCTAAGCTGAAACAACACCCTGAGCGTATCAGCAAGTGTTATCAGCAGTGCTTACAAGGGCTGGAAGCCTGTCTGACTGACTCCGGGCTGGAAAGGCTGTTGCAGGCTGCTCCCACCGCAGGTGTGCCGGTGGCTGAGAGCAGGCAGCGTGGCTCACCTGAGACACACTCTGGCAGTGCTTTTAGTCCTGCAAGTAATGTCTAGTGCTAGGTGGATTTTGTTGGGTTTTTTTTGCATAAACATGATTTGGGGTTTTTTCCCCCACTTTTTTTTAATGATGGACAAATCTTTGGGATGTAATTCCTGAAGTAAACATGTAGGGAGAATGTGAATAGTGGTAGCAGGGTCCTGGTTGTAGGCTTTCTTGTTTAATTGGTACTCACTTAGCTGGCTAATGAGTGGAGTTCCCTACGAACAAGCTAAAACCACAATTAAATGGTTTAGATGGGAGCACTGTAACTGCAAATGGCTGAATTTTATATTTCAGAAAATGAGGTTTGGTCTCACCTCTGTTGCTATGCTTGGACAAATTACTTGCTTTGTGGCTCTCAGCTGAAAAGCTACACTTCTTATCAAATAGGTGCATCGTGAGGAAAATCCAGTGATAGCTGTGCGGTGATGCGTTCCTGCAGCAATGGAGCTGTGCCATGGCCTAGGCCAGGCTCTAACACCAGCCATGTTTTGAACACTTAAACTACAGGACACTCTAGCTAAAGCGTGGTTCCTCTTGCTTTGGTGCAGTTGTTTTTCTTCCTTTGAGAAGCAACTTATTTTCTCCTGTATCTACCCAATTGTTGCTCTTGGGAATAAGGGAGGATGTGGGCGACCCATGAAACCAAAGCACTTCTTCTGGTGGCTCCAGTACCTTCTGTGGCCTATTGTGGCTGACAATAGAGAATATCCAAATTGCACAACAGCTGGGCAAAGCAGAGTGACAAGGAAGTGAGGTCTTTGCTTTCTTTTACACCTTAAATAACCTGAGAAAAGTCATGACAGCTTAACCCTGTGGAGCTGGAGGTGACAGCTAGTGATGGGCGTAGATGCACTTAAGAAAAGCAATCCATCTTCAGATGACACCATGGCTTCCAGCAGTCTGAGCAAGTCTGCCGCCAGGATCATGGATCGAAGTTTCCAGCATCTGCGCTGCGTTTTGCTAAACCAAAGGCTAAACATTGGAAGAGCTCAGAGTATAGAGAGCACTTTGGCAGAAAGGGCAAACAGATTAAGAGGTGCTATCTGTTTCTCAGTGGGAAAAGGCTAAAGTGGCCTAGAGAGAGGTGGGGTTGCAGCAGGTGGAAGCAAGGACGGAGCTGGAATCAGGTCCCAGGGCTACGTGCAGGTCGTGTGTGTTTCCCAGAGCACAGGGAAGCAGATTTATTTGGTGTTCACTGGTTAGCTTGATCATGAAATATTAAGCAGATATTGACTTGAATTGAGGAGTGCATCAAGATTTATTGAGCCAAGAGTTAAATACTGACTGAGGCAAAAACGAGCTAATACTTGCTACAAGGGACCATTTGACCACTGTAATGTGTAGTACATGTGCTGCTGCTTCCATTTGGTGCATCTTCACAGTCAAATGTCCTAACAACGCTTTAAGGGCAGAAGTTCTATACAAACATAGTATAGAAATAAGGGCTTGCAAAGAAAAAAAGAGTTAGAGACTAGGATGAGCCTTGCAGTTAAAGAAAGTAACAGAGCAATTGCTACTGCGTGCAAAAAGTCATGAGTGAGTTCTGAAAGAGAACCTTATAACCATCTCTCCTAAACTGGAGGATCCCTAAAAACCTTTTGGTTTCTGTGTGGGACAGCAGTGCTCAGACTGGATTTCCAGATCTCAGCTGCTACGGCCTTTGGGATACCCCTGCTGCCCCACGGTAACTCACTGCCGCAGGCACGGAGGGGGACGCACAGAGAAATGTGGGGAGCGTCAGGGAGAAGCCAGGGTTTCCTGAATGCCTTGTCAAACCCTGCTGATTGCACTGAGTTATGAGCCAGCAGTGTGCCCAGGTGGCCAAGAAGGCCAATGGCATTCTGGCCTGCATCAGGAATAATGTGGCGAGCAGGACCAGAGAAGTTATCGTCCCCCTGTACTCGGCACTGGTCAGGCCTCATCTTGAATACTGTGTACAGTTCTGGGCCCCCCAGTTTGGGAAAGATGTCAGGATACTGGAGTGTCTCCAGAGGAGGGCAACGAAGGTGGTGAAGGGGCTGGAGCACAAGCCCTACGAGGAGAGACTGAGGGAGTTGGGGCTGTTTAGTCTGAAGAAGAGGAGGCTCAGGGGAGACCTCATTGCTCTCTACAACTACCTAAAAGGAGGTTGTAGTCGGGCAGGGGTTGGTCTCTTCTCTCAGGTGACCAGTGACAGAACCAGAGGGCATGGACTCAAGCTTCGTCAGGGAAAGTTTAGGCTTGATGTGAGGAAGAAGATCTTCACTGAAAGGGTGATTGGCCATTGGAATGAGCTGCCCAGCGAGGGGGTGGAGTCGCCGACCCTGGAGGTGTTTAAGGGAAGACTGGATGAGGCACTGAGTGCCATGGTTTAGATGATGGGTGATGTTAGTGTTGGTGTTGGTGTTGGATTATTGGTTGGACTTGATGATCTCAGAGGTCCTTTCCAACCTTGTGATACTGTGATACTGTGATACTGAGCCATGGTATGGATATTGAGCTTATCCGCCTCATAAATTCGAACAATAATTCGTTGTTAAGAGGATGATTACTTGTGTTTCTGTTTAGTTTTCATTCTGTTCCCAGCCAGGGTAATTGCACGTTCCTAAAAACATATTTTAAAACATTGTTTGAAAGGATAGGGATAATTTTTGGTTTTTTCTGTGAATTTAATATTGCTCATGAGAACGAGGTGCTCAGGAGTTCCGTGTAAGCAGCTCGTTTGCACCTCGTGTATGAATTCTTATGAAATACTACGTATTTACTTTTAGAGAAAGACAGTACTTCTTTCAGTCCTGTATCATTACATTGCTCTCTCTGTCCTAGAAGCTGAATTCAAGGGTCCTTGTTCTGCCAGATTTGCTTAACATCCTGGCGATTTATACACATATTCTTGGTTTGGGGTTTTGTTGTTCACTACATGGCAGCTTCATTTAAGTGTTTTCTTCAGCTTGGTGTCCCAGTGACATCTTTACCTGCCAAAATTACCATGTATTATTTTTAGGAACAAGCCACATTTACAACGTTCTAGTGTAGATATCAGGGGCTTTGATCTAACAACATAAATTGTGGCCATGGATATGCAAGTCTTGGCTGCTTAGTGTGCGTTAAGGTCATGCACCAGCATTTCGTTAATTTTAAACACTCTCAGAGCATTTCCAAAAATGTAAGATAACTTTTGCGCTGATAAATGTGTTTTATATTAGTGACAACAAATTACTTCCCATTTAGCTCACACCATAAATGTGAAATTGCAGTACCTTTTACAGCAAAGCCATTCAAAAGTATCAGCATTTCCCTTCCAGCCTCCTTTACTGAGAAGCTTAGAACTGCACTGTATAATCTCATTCAAAGCAGAAATTAAATGGGCCAGGTGTTAACACAATTTGAGGGGGTTACTTCTCATCAGCTGTTCCATTTAGTAGCTTTTTGCATGAAATACAACATTCATTTCTGCAAATATTGATAAAAACAACAGCTTCTTCTTATAAGTCTCCAAAAGCAAGTACAGCAGAGTCCTTACATCATCGATGCCAATGCCTTGTAGCGTGCTGTCCCTGACCTCACCCTTTGGGTGAGTTTCTTTTCCATGTTGGCCTCGGTTTCAATCAGCTTTGTGTAGCATCATCATGGCTACTCAGTTCTGAGCCTGGGTGATGAAGAGGGCAACAGGCCTTTGCTTCAACTGCTCTCCTCTGCCACCTGATCCCACCTTCGCCCCCTGCACCTGCACACGCTGCTCTTGTGTCCACAAGATCTCTCATCATCATATTTGGATTTGTGGATTCCCAAAAATGTCCTGGGTGGAAGAGAGCAGAAGGGTATCAGCTGCATGGGCAAAAGTGGAGTCGTGGAGGATTGCTGCCCCTTACCCTGCCAGGGCACTGCAGATGCATTGGTTTCTCCAGGACACATCGCAAAGGAGAGGCAGCTTACACATCCCTGGGGCTCAGGACTGTGCTTTAGGTTTCCAGCTCCAGAGGCATCTGCTTGTTTTGAAAGACCTTAGAAAAATTTTGCTCTTGTAATTTTGAGTCTTTACTCGTTCTGCCTACATGCCTCAAGTGATTTGTGTTCCCAAGTGCTTTGCTGCCACAGCAGTTATGACTATAACAACATTTTGTACACTCTGTAGGGCTGGAAACCTAATTTCCTTTATTTCTTGAAGTTCTGTGCATATTTTTAGATAAAGAGTTAATGATTTATAAAGATGATCCACTTTGCTTCTTTTGAAAATGCTAATACCTGTTTTGATAATGAAAATAACAAAATAAACTGTATTTTATGTTGAAAGAAAGATAATTCCTCCCCCTGACATCTCAGGTGTGCTCAATAATTGCAAGTGGGAAGAATTTGCCTTAGGAAGGTTTCCCACAAATCTAATTAAAATAGCCTTCTGTCTTTTTGTGAAGCAGCAGTTGAACAATGCCTGTAGTATAAGCACCATATGTCAGGCGACACGAATCCTCTGAAGGGCCTGGAAGTTCAGATGGAAAGGAAAGCTGAGCAGCAGAAATGAAAACCCTTAATGTCTCTTGGAAAAGACATCATCTTACAGTGGATGGCTTGCAGATCGGTGCAGTAAGCTTCAAGTCATAGAAATGCTCCTCTCAGCACCATTGATCCAAACAAACTGTGCTGGTTCTCAGCACAATTAAGTCATAAACTTTAATGTACTCTGCATGTTTGAACCTGCCTTAAACTTTTCCCTGACTGATAACACACACATGCGGTGCAGCTGAGTATTGGAAAATTCATAACCACTTATCCCATTAACTCTGCTGCACCACAAAGTCCTGTGCAGAGGTATTTTCTACAAGAAGATGGAAGAAACCTTTCAGTCTTGCTTTAATACCATATTTTGCACTTAGTATTGAAGTCTGACGAATGAGTGCTGATTTAGAATTCCTTTCCACTTCCTTCTACAGCTTGTGCTATAAATCAGATGGATAGGACCACAAATGAGGTAAAGAGAAACAGGACTCGAGACTCATACGGTCCTCCACAACGGGGGAATAAGTATCACCAAATCTAGAGCTCATTTTTAATGTTTAGTTGCATTCTAATGGAGCCTAGTGGAAATAAAAAATCATATTAATATTCAGTCAGCAGGTGTGAACGATGTCTCTTTAACTATGTAATACTTAAAATCTTACTGGCAAAATATGTACAGTATAAAGCTTACTGAGTAGCTAAAGTTTTCCAGTAGTTTAAGTGACATCATTCCATAACCAACAGGATGCTGAATGATCTTCGTGTGCTGATTTTGCTTAAGAAATAAATTAGTAGCCCAGAGGCTTATGGTTAGCTTGAAAAATAGTCAGTGCTTTCAGGTCCAAATTTCACACTTTGTAATAGAGCAATCCTCTGGAAAATATAGGAAAAAAATGGTGTATTTTTTGCATATTATAGAGATCATCCTGAACAAAATGGTTAAATTCAGCAAAATATTGAATGGCTGTCTTTGCTGAGGAATAGGCTGGCTTTAAGAGCTCTGAAAGAATTATTGTTCTTTGTTAAATCGTTCCCTGAGATTTATTTGTTTTGGTAAGGAGTACTCTAAAATTTACTTTATCCTATGAAGAAGTCAGTAGATTTGTAAATGTATAGAGATCCTCTGAAAGAAATCAGTATCACCCTACTCATTTCAGAAAAGGAGTTGCACTGGATCCCACTTCCATCTTAGTCTATCAAATTAGAAAGAATGAAGCCCTGCATTTTTAATGTCAGGGTGAGTCAAGTGGAGAATCTACCAAATCAGGTGACTTCTGGGCTGTCCACGAGCAGCTGATGTGAAGTTTGGTTCTTTACCTGCCTCACTGAGATACCACAACCACCTTTCCCTGAGCGGCATTGGCAGCTACTGACACTGCTGAGGAAACATCAGGTTACTGTTAAGATTGGTTCAGGTGCAAGGGAGGAATTCAACCACATCCATGGGCAGAGGGTTAAAATTGTAAAAGTATGGGCAGAAGAAGCAGGAGTGAGAGATTCAACATCTTTTTATAGCAGCCTTGCATGCAGTGAATGTCCCACCGGCTCTGAATCCAGTGCTTTGTAAAAGGACATTGGTTTCCTTGAAGCTACTTGGAGTACCTACTGCTCTGTGGAAGAAAGAGCATCAGGATCAGTTCATAAAAAAAAATCTGGTGAGATTGGATAGAATAGTTAATAATAAAGAAAGAGAAAAGCAAGAAGAACATAAAAGAAACCCCATATAACAACATATCAAAAATACTAAATCTCAGTTGGTTGAGGACTGCTCCATGGTCATTGGCAAAACTATATACAGTATATTATTTTGTATGCTTTCTCTCCCACCCTCTCTCTCTCTCTCTCTCATTCATCAAATTGGCTTTTCAGGCTTCAAATAAATAATTGTAATAAAAAAGCTGACACAGATCCGTAAAAACTGAATGAACCTTTGTGACTGCCAAAAGCTTGAAGTGCTGGATTCCTTTTCCCCCCAAAAGGGCTAAACATTAAGATCACAAGCAAATCATTTTGTCCAACTAGTGTGAGCTTCAAACACACAGCTGCAAACATCTTATCTTCAAAGGACAGAGCCAGCCTGAGTGATGAAAATCAGCCTGCCAGCCTGCACAAATTTACATGAGTGCTTACAATATCAGCCAGGCATTTCCTGCACTCCTGTGGGTTTGTGGGTTTGGTTTGTTTTTTTTAAATGTGAACTATCAAGGATTACAAATGGACAGCTTTCCTTGCATTTCCTCCTGGCTCCCAACCACGTGCTCCATAAGCAGGACACGGGCGGATCCAAGGTGCTCTGCCTGGACTCTCACTGTGGGCTGACACCCCCTTAGGCGGAGTCCGGTGCAGGATCAGCAGGTGAAGGCTCAGGGATGCAGGTGAAGGCTAAGGGATGCAGGTGAAGGCTAAGGGATGCAGGTGAAGGCTAAGGGATGCGGGTGGAGACTGATGGATGCGGGTGGAGGCTGAGGGATGCAGATGAAGGCTAAGGGATGCAGATGAAGGCTAAGGGATGCAGATGAAGGCTAGGGGATGCGGGTGAAGGCTAGGGGATGCAGGTGAAGGCTAAGAGATGCGGGTGAGGGCTAAGGGATGCAGGTGAAAGTTAAGGGGTGCAGGTGAAAGCTAAGGGATGCAGGTGAAAGTTAAAGGATGCAGGTTAAAGCTAAGAGATGCAGGTTAAAGCTAAGAGATGCGGGTGAGGGCTAAGGGATGCAGGTGAAGGCTAAGGGGTGCAGGTGAAGGCTAAGGGATGCAGGTGAAGGCTAAGGGGTGTGGGTGAAGGCTAAGGGATGCAGGTGAAGGCTAAGGGGTGTGGGTGAAGGCTAAGGGATGCAGGTGAAGGCTAAGGGGTGTGGGTGAAGGCTAAGGGATGCAGGTGAAGGCTAAGGGATGCAGGTGAAGGCTAAGGGGTGTGGGTGAAGGTTAAGGGGTGCGGGTGGAGGCTAAGGGATGCAGCAATGCAGTTTTGACAGATACAGGTGCACTTGTGGCTTTCCGAGAGCCATATTATTCAAAAAACATAGTGAAGGGGTAGGGCTCCAGCCTGTGGTTCCCTCGTGGTCTTCATCTCTAACCAGCACGTCCAGCCCATTCTGGAGTCCCACTGTGGGGAGAAATCTCCCAGCCAGATCTGATTGTTGGGAGAGCAGTAGGTCAGTGAAAGTGAAGTAGGAGAGACACCCCAGGCACGGCCTCCCACCGCCCTACTGTCATCCCTCTGGAGCCTCACTCAGCTCACCAACTCCTGCCAGAGCCCCCTGTTACACCTCCTAGGCTGTCCTTTGTCCCACAACATTCCCCAGCACGCTCCAATATAACTTTTGCTGCTCTCTGCAAGGATTGAATGAAGTCCATTGCCTGTAACCATCGGGATGACAAACCACACCTTGCCTGCAGTGCCAAGGAGAAGTGTCGGGATTGCGCCACTGTCAGGTATGGGATGCTGGGCTGGATAAACTCTTAGTCTCATTCTGTATGGTCATTTTTATGACATGTTGATCATTTCTATCCTGAGCCAGCTCTCCAGCAATTCCCTCTGGCTCTGAGGACTTGTAGTACATTATCATATACTTTGAAGTTCATGCAGGAAAGAAGTCATATTACAAGTATAAATCAAGAGGTAACAATTCTCTTTTGGAAAGTCGTGTTGTGTGGTGCTGAGCTTAGCATTCAGTAAGCTTCTAGATTGAAAGGTTTGGTGCATTTATTATTTTGTCAGTGGCAGACGCTCTTTATCTCCTTTTTTTGTGCTTGACATCTTCAAGATTCAAAATACTCTTCTCATTCTCTACTTGAGACCGAAACCTAGTCCTGCGAAGGTGGCTTTCTGCTGCCAGACAACACTGTCGGGGCTGTGTCAGGGAGGTATTTTGCCAGTATGCCTGTGTAATTCCATGTTTCCTTAATCCAGCCCTTCCTCTGCAGTAGCATGGAGGGTGGAGAGTAGCTTATAAAGCTTGACGTGAATGGGGAGAGAAGACAAGGGCTTGGGCTGTAGCGATCAGGGTGCACTGGGCCACAATCTAGCACTGTCCTGGATTTATGGGAAGGAAGAGAAGAAATCTTGGGAGATGGGGAATAGCTCCAGTGTTTTTTTCTGAATTGTCTGACATGGTGCTTGTAAGAGAGAGGGGAACAAATCCTCTTCTACCAGAGATACTCTCTTACCTGGGGCACAGAAGCCAGGAATATTCCTGCTGTTAGATGCTGGGGGGCAGAAGCCAATAGCGTCGTGCAGTAGTCTGGTTCCTTGCAAAGCAAGGAGAAGGATTAATGCTTCTGACTCCTGTATCACATGTGCAAAGATTGATGCTATAATAAGAAAGCAAATGCTTGTGTAGGTAATTCAGTGAGCAATAACATATCTTTTGCCTTGTATTATTGTCCCCTGAGAGCATTTCTTCCTTAACGTTTGCTTTTTTGTCTTCTGATTAAGTCTCTTACCTGTCCGTGCTGTACAACTAGGGCACATTATTAGATAAATGTGCACACTATGTTTCAGAATTGCTTAAGAGCTTGACTAAATCCTCTGAGCTGTGCACAGCCAGTGAAATAATGTGCTTAATTGCACAAATAAATAGAGTGGAAGTTTGGTTTAAAGATTAAGAATGTAAATGATAGGAAATAGTAGATATGTCTGTCTCTTTCTCTTTTGTAGAATCAGAGAATGGTTTGGGTTGGAAGGGACCTTAAAGCCCATCCAGTCCCACCCCCCTGCCATGGGCAGGGACACCTCCCACTGGATCAGGGGGCTCAAAGCCTCGTCCAACCTGGCCTTGAACACCTCCAGGGAGGGGGCAGCCACAGCTTCTCTGGGCAACCTGGGCCAGGGCCTCCCCACCCTCGCTGTGAAGGATTTCTTCCTAATGTCTAATCTAAATCTCCCGTCTTCCAATTTAAAACCATTCTCCCTCATGCTGTCACTCCAGGCCCTTGTAAAAAGCCCCTCCCCAGCTTTCCTGGAGCCCCTTTCAGTACTGGGAGGCTGCTCCAAAGTCTCTCCCGAGCCTTCTCTTCTCCAGGCTGAACAACCCCAACTCTCTCAGATTGTGCTCATAGCAGAGGTGCTCCAGCCCTTGGATCATCTTTGTGGCCTCCTCTGGACCTGCTGGAACAGTTCCATCTCCTTCTTATGTTGGGGATTCCAGAACTGCACACAGGACTCCGGGTGGGGTCTTATGAGAATGGAGAAGAGGGGCAGGATACCCTCCCTTGCCCTGGGTTCTTCCTTACTCCCCTAGCTGCTCTCAATACCTGGTATTCACTGTAACAACGCTCTGTTTCCAAGTTTGTGTAATCCAGTTTAATCTTTAGGACTTGGCATAGAGTGCAGTTGTGTCAGTACCTAATGAGATCGCTTTAGAGTATGTTAGTGAGGATTTGTTACCATATTTTATTGGTTGGGCCTGCATTTCTCAGTTGCTTCCTGGGACTATAACACCCACAGCTGTAGCCATGAGAATATCATCTAAGGACACTTCTACTTTCACTCCTCTAAACCTACCTGGCAAGCCGTTAGGGAGCTTACCTTTGGTAAAGGCAGGTGTCCTGCTTGAGGGTAGGAGTCTGCTCAAGGGTGAAAATGTCAGTGTTTGAGAAAATACTGATAATAGAGAATTGTGGGCAGAAGCCTCATTACAGAGGTGGATTTGTAATGCTCCCTCCACCTGATGATATTCAAGCTTTGTGGAACTGTTTGCTGAGGATGAGGTGGAGCATTAAATGACACATCACTGTGTTGTTAACCAGCCCGACATTCCTTACTGATTAAGGGTTTAGAAAAATCATATAAAGAGTTTTGAACCATAATGTAAATGTGTTGCCCAAATGTCAGTTAACAAGGTCCCCAGAAAGAAGTCAGGAGAATTCCAGTGGATGTAGACAGTAACTTGTGCTCCTTTATGATTTTATAGATACGTCATTTTGCATATGGAATGGTCTTTTTCACGTGCATGCCACTGGAGAAGTTGGAACTAAGAAAGAATCCATGTCTGAAAGTGTTGCTAGAAGATAACAGTTGCCTTTAAAGGAAAGAACTGAGTTAAACATAATGTGCAGAACTGTGAGAAACAAATCTGACATCTCAATAGAGGAGTGAATGTTTTCCATTAAGCTTGTTAAATCTGTCTTTCTCAGAGTACCCCACATAACCTCATATACTCTTGATTTTTAACAGGCTTTATTATACTCCATCTGCACTACATAAATATAAAGCTGAAATATTTAAAATATTTAACAGATGTGGAATAGTAGAGACCGACTCCTGCCGCATGCAGTATGAGATTGGTGCAAATTAAATAGTGATCATGGGTTATTAAATATTAAACGTGGGTCTGGAGGTAGATCGTTATCCCTTACCTTACATTGGCTGTTCTGGCACTTAAATGAGAAATGAAAAAAACTCTTGACTAATATGGTCTTTGAAAAAGAGAAGCCTAAGAGCAGTTTGGTTCTGATCTTGCAAGCTGTACTAATTTCCATAGAGATTAAATCATGCTCCAAATACCAGGTACAACTCAATTTAGAAGACACTACACAAAGGGGGGTTGTATTTCAAATATTTCAACAAAGGCAGCAACTTTTGATCAGCACCCCAAGTACCTGATTGTTTCATAGCTGAATGAAAGGGTTTATGGTGAGTTCAACAAGCAGTGATGGAGGCTTTGCAGGCAGGGAGGGTGGGGAAAATAAAATATCTCTGCGAGATCAGGTAAAGGGGAAGAACTAACCCCAGAGTGGTGTTGATGGAGCCTGGGGAGCATGGCAGAGATGGGATAAAGAGCTGGGATTAACACCTGCAGAGAAGCCCCAGCGTGTGTGTCATGGGTTTGTATTACTAATCAGATGGGTGTGGGAGAAGGGTAACAGGAAGAAGGGGGATTTCATAAAAACTCCAGCAAAATATATTTGTTTCAGCCAGTTACCCCTTTCTGACAAACAATAAGGCAAGTAAGCAGTGACTTGGTCTGCTCTGTGCTGGCCATTTATTTTAAGTGTTAGACTCCTGGGGAGATAACACATGTATGATACATTATTAATACAAAATATCACATTTATGAATTTTTTTCTGCTCCAAAGGTAGTTCCACCCATGCTGTGAGATAAATTCCCATTTTTGATAGAATACTAAGAAGAATCAGAGAGAATAATCAATTATCACTGCATATTCTACTTTATCAAGACCGTTTAGAGAAATCTTAAGGATGGGAAATTTTGAAAGAGGCTGCTAATGTAAAACATCCACTGAAGTTCTAAGGGAAGAATATGTAAAACACATGGACATACACCGTAGGAACACAGCTTACTTGGTGGTAATAAACTGCCTTTATCTAGAAAGTATTAGACTAGAAGATCTGTTCTAAAAAAAACCTCCTGGGCTCCTGGCTAATGAACAGAAGAGAGATAAACAAAATATAACAAAATAATAAACCATCACCTTACAATGTTTAACAACCAGTGTCATAACTGCTTTCATTCTTTTGTTCATATTCAGTCTTTCATGTCCCAAATATTTAAAAATCAGTGGCTCTAATATCTGACATAAGACAAAACTTCCCTTCATTGTAAGACAAAGAATAGCTCATCAGCAAAACACACCATGTTGAACACCTTCACAAATATATCTGAGAGGCACAACAGATTGCAGCAATTAAGAGTCTCTCAGGCACTTCAAAACACAGATACCTCAGCTGTGTGCCTTGTATTAATCCAAGCCTCCTTGAAGATAAAATTTGACAAGAAGGTCCTCAGTATGGTTCCATATTGCCATCTCTTTTAATGAAAACCACCTGAAGTGAATAAGAATTAGGATGCCATCTATTTACATATTCACAATAAGATTTGCAATATGTGTAGCCGTAAAATAACTCACCTGGAGTAAAATGTGTCAAATGAAATGGGATAGAAGGAAATGCAACTTATAACGTGGGCACATTTAAGCACAATTTACCTTATTAAAACTGCATTTATTTGTCTGGTGCACCCTGTAGTGGGAAGGTGGGAAGATCAGACATAAAAAAACCCCAAGTATTGGGAAAAAAACAATCCTACCATCTGTACGGTAATGAAAGAACATAAAGGAGGGGGGACATCCTTTTAATTATCATGATTAATCATGTTTATTACAGAAGAAATAAGGAACCAACTAAGAACAGCTCTCTGTCATGATAGTAAATCCAAAAGAGTACGCAGTCCCTGCTGAGCTTACAATCATACCCAAGCCCAGGTAAAGCTCCAGGGAAGGTGGCATAAAGCACAAGAAGAGAGCTTTATGGTGGGTGATTTCCACAATGGCTTTGTGCCTGCTTTTCTAAATAAATAGTCTTACAGGACCATTCTCTTCGAGTGCCTGCGAGTGTATCGATGGCTGTGTCTCTGTGTTTAACCCTGTAAAAACATGGGAAAAAAGATTGAAGAGGGAAGAAAATCTGAGAGATGGCCTTCCCTGAAACTGGTGAGCAGACTTCGGTTGGGCTGTCAGTCGTTGACGGCATCGGAGGAGTCTGAATAAATAGCAATTCTCTGCCCCCTAGCAAGAGAAAAGAGAGAGAGGAAAACGTCAGTGGTGTTGAGCCTTTCCAGCTGCCTTACATTTCCCACTGGGCATGTGCCCCCGCGGTTGTAATCACAGAGAATCACTGGCAGTCCTACCTACTTGACAGTAAGAAGCACAGTCTTGTCTTTGAAGTTAGACTAAAGATAGATTCCTTCTTTTCCGTGCATAATTAGTATCAGATGACCGAATGCAGAGCGGGGGTTCTTGCTATACTTCATGTTATGTTTCAGCAGCTAAATATAGCTGTATCATCTCAGAAATATTTAAAAGTCTCAGACAGAACCACTCCCCCAGGTATAATAGTCATAGCAGTGGTTCCTCAGGCATTCCTGACGCTTTCCAGTTTGGTTACTGTCAGCACTGGTGTGTGTGGCTGCTGCCAGCGGGGCCGGCGTGCGGGGCTCAGCACAGCCATGCCTGAGCTCCTGGGAGGGAGGGGAAGCTGTGATGTGGTTGAGCTATGCTAGGAGGGTCAATTCTTCATAGCCTCTTGGTGCCATCTCTGCCTTGCATTTCGTGACTCATGGTTAGGAAACTGCCCAAAGCAGAGCCCAGGCTATGCAGTGTGATTGCTCACACGTAGGATGGGAAGGCAAGTGCATGGGAGTCTGCCTTTGTTTGCTTAGATCATCCTTTGTCATCACAAATGGTTCTGCCCTCCAGAGCTGCATGTGAACACATAAACACTTGTGGGGTTGAATGTACAGCAAACAAGAGTGTTCCTGAGTTGGGATATATATAAGATGTGCCACAACTTGTTCTTCATTTCAGTGGTAGCTCCTTGTCAGGAAAGAATGCTGACCAGGGTGCAGTGCTTGCAGTCAGTTCTAAAATCCTGTAGCTCTCACTTGTAGCTTTTTGTTTTAAAACAACAGCTTATCCTTTTTGTGTGTGTTGGCTGGTACTCGCTGCCGTTCTAGGCCGTAATTAAATGAAAGGAAAAAAAGGGCATTCATACAAATGCCATCACTTGATACTGATCATATCTCTTCCCTGGAGGTGGTTAAAAGACGGGCAGACAAGTTTCTCGGGGATCTGGTTCAGTAGTGGACAGGTGTGGTCGCGCTCAATGATCTCAAAGGTCTTTTCCAACCAGGTGATTCTATAATTCTGTGATTTTCCCCCTCGGAGGAGGCCAGAGTCAGCAGTGTGCCAGGTCTGGCAGGGCAGGCAGCTCACATGGGCTGCTATACAATCAGAAAATGATTCCTGGAGCCTTCTTAATGTTTCCTGAAGAACACACCTGCCTGTGAAAATGTCCAAGCTTCTCCAGTCCATGTTTCTCATCTAGAGTAATGTACTGATGACTAGCTCATCTAGAAGTTCCCGGACTGAAGGGAGGCTTGGTGATGCTCACTGGTGAGATCACTGGGGTTGGTTTATCCTTAATTCCACTGAGAATCTTCCGCATAAAGGAGGATCATAGTTGTACAAAAGCTGGGGGAAAGCAAAAGGAAAAAGCAGGCAAGCTTCATTCTTCAGAGGTCTAAGTCAGGGAAGAGAAACAAGTGAGGTGATTGAACAGTCCCTATAGGCCAAGAAAATCAACCGTTGGGCAGAGCTGCTAGCGGTCCCAGTTTTCGGTGGAAGAAGAGCTTCCACATGTCCAAACTAGTTATAAGTTCAAGCAGAAGTGGCCAAGAATGATCACGTTCAGCTGCATTGGTGACGTATTTAGGGAGGAAAGAGGGTGCTTCTGTAAGAAGGCAAAAAAAGAGATGGATGGGTCATAAATAAACATTGAAGAGGTGCTGGCAAGAAGGATTAAATACAAATGAAACAGAGAGCAAAATGATCTTGCTGAGAAGGGGGAAAGAGTATCATTAAAATGTTTTCTTTTACACTGACTGTCTTCCAGTGGTAGTTCTTGGGTCATTTTGCTGGATTTTTCACACCTCTTCCAAACTAGGTCTCATTACAATAACTGAAGCCAGCTCCAGTCCAGATCTCTCCATTGTCTTTAGTAGAGCTGACCTATTTTCTTTGCTCCTCTTGAACACTGTTTGAAATTGAGGTAGCCTCTACAGAGCTGTACAAGGGTAGGATCTAATTTAGACCCAGCGTTGGAGAAAAGAGAATGATTACTTTAATTTTAATTAAATACAAATTTAAATTTTTGGTGACACAAAAATTGGCTTGGAGAAACTTCAGAAGTCACAGCAGAGACTTAAGTGAAAATTATTCTAATTGATTAGATGGGAACTTTATCACCTGTGGAGAAAATATTGCAGAAGAATAAGTGTAAAATGTAAGTGTCAAACAACAGGACAAATGAGTGCTGCGATGTGTGCGCGCTCAAACTGCTTGGATGAATTCTGCAGTAGGGATGGTAGCACGAGTCTAGAGCCCTGCTCTGAATATTTCAGTCCTCTCCCTGGAAATAGCAGTTCCTTTATATAGTGTGAATGAGGTCTAAAGAAAGATTTTCAAAGCTACTTTACATCTCTGGTAAATGTGGGCCAGTTCCCAGCCCTGAGTTATAGGAACATGCAGTGCAGGAGAACGTGGTTATCCATTTCCCCTGTGCACCACGAGAGAGCTTTTGATCTTTGTGATCAGATTATCTTATTAGTGGCTTTTGAGAAGGCAATGGGAGCAGATGACAGTCCATGAAGACCAATGTGTTGACCTTTTCCCACTTAACATGCCTGTTCCAAGTTTGAACAGAATTTAAACCTGCTGCTGTCTGGCAGAGCACCTCCTGCTGCTCTCCAGAAATCTTACACTGAGCTGCCAAGGGCTGTTGTTTGTTTGCCCATTTTAACCTGGTTTCATAAACAAACACATCTTATATAATGTGTCCCTGCCTGTCAGCCTGGCCACTCCCTCCGTATCTTTTTAACCCTTTAGCCAGTTTTAACCAAATTTAACAGATCCTGGATTCCATGAGTAGAGAAGAGAGACTGACTGACTGGTAAAAACTCTGTCTTTGTGAGACAGCAGAGAATCTCCATGAGAAGCCACCAATAAAAAGGAAAAACATAGAAAAAAAGGCTTCAGTGGCTGCTGCTGCTTGTAGAAACATCTGGTTTTCTCTCTTTTTCCCTTTCTAAATAACAATGACTTAGCAAAAACATTTAATTGTACATCCTCAAACATCACCATGAAACCATGCAAGTAACATCTGGAAATAGAGAGTCTTTTCTTCTTTTGGATTCATGCAACACGAAATGCATTTCTCTGTTCTGTTACACCACCATGCTTTCCCAAATGAAAAGATCTGGGCTGGCCCTTCACGTGGAATAAATTGGAGCAGCTCCACAGAATTCAGTTTGCTGATTCATAGCAGCATAGGCTCTGATCCTTTCTTTTTCTGCCTATATATGGCACCTTCTAAATAATTAGAAATGTGATAGTCAAGGTTTCAGAGAAGTCTGATGGCACTGAGATGGCATGATTGTTTTAAATGTGGGTTTGGGTTGCAGTGCTATTAAAGCTAGTTAGCTTAAATATGAAGTAATTTGTGATTTAGCTCCTGACATCAGTACATGCTAAATGGATGACAAACATTATTATCAGTCTTCTTACCATGTTTTGTTCTGTATTGTATTTTAGTGCTCAGTTGCTGGGATTTAGTGTGGAGGAAACTAAACAGATCACCGCTTCTGTCATGTTTTAACATGAAACATCAAATCCAAAGCCTGGGTTCATCGAGCATTGCCAAGTAATGAGAGGCTTTGATTGTTCACAAGGCTTTCCAATGAAATGTCAAACTTTTCATACAGTGAAAATGATCTTCCCCAACACAGAGCTTGAAAACAGATAATTATCCAAGAACATGAAACAGAATTAACATGCACTGGAGCATGTCATGAGCATTTCCTTCCGCAAATAAAAAACAGTAATTGCTGTCTGAGTACAAAGCAAGGAGGAAGGTTGGCTCTGTTCCTTAGACAGTTTAGATTGGCCACTGTTTACTCAACCCATAAAAATACTCAGCTTATCAGAAGGGTGCTGATCAAGGGCTGATGGAGTGCTGTCAGCCTCCTGATTGCAGGCACTTCTCATTTCACGCTTTCTCAAGTCTGATCAGACAGAAGGTTCTTGGCTGTTAATAGAAGTCTTAAACCCGACGAGTCAGAGCTCCTGGTTAAACAGGACATTTGTAAACCAATGCCCCAGCAATAATTAATACATCTGTTGAGCCACAGTTTTACTTCAGACATAGCTAAGAGGCTTCATTCTTAGCCTAAAGGAAGGAATGGACGTGATTTGGTATGTGGAGACAATTTTCCCATATAGAAATCAGACAAGCAAGGAAATAACACTCCTAACGTCTAACAGGAGTGGTTCTGGTTTTTGAGTTGGATTTTATTATACAAATCAATTTTCTAATATTAGAAACTAGCAGAGCGTAGAAACACAAGATGGAGTCCTAGAAAAACCTCCATATGTAGCTCATGGCCATCACAGGCAGATTTATTCACAAATTACTTCACCCAAGTCTTGTAAACACTTCAGAATTTTTGTCCCCATCTTTGTCTTGGAAGGCTGCTCCCAAAACTCGTAACTCTAATAGATAAGAAGCTTGTTTGCCCTCTTTTTGTTTCTATGCTACTTTTATTCTCAGAGATCTCTCTACATTTAAGGGAAGGGCTAAATACATTTATAGACAATAATTATACTCTCCCAGGCATTTTTGTGCTTTGAAAAGCAAGCTGTGGTCTTTCAGAGAAGACTCTTCCATATTTTCTGGTCGTTTTATTTACCCCTTGCAAAAATTATCTCACTTAAAGTTCCAACAGACAATTGAGGGGGTGTCCTAGAAGAGTGGAAGAAGGCTAACGTCACCCCTATCTACAACAAGGGCTTAGAGGAGGATCCAGGAAGTTACAGATCCATCAGCCTTACTTCATTCCCTGGAAAAGTTATAGAACGAATGTTCCTGGGAGCCATCACAAGTCAAAGGAAGCACCTGACTGGGAAAAGCCAGCACAGATTCACCAAGGGTAAATGGTGCTTGACAAACACGATTGCTTTCTGTGACAAAATAACCAACCCTATTGATGTGGGACAAGGAGTGGACATTGTTTACCTGGATTTCTCCACGGCTTTTGATATGGTTTCCTGCAGCCTCTGCCTACAGAAAGTGGTGCGTTATCTTCTAGAGAAGTGGTCTGGGCAGTGGATGGGGAACTGACTGACAGGCTGCACCCAGAGGGTGGTGGTCAAGAGCTCCTTTGCAACCTGTCACCAGTGGGGTCCCTTGGGGATCGGCATCGGGCTCGACACTGTTTGGTATCTTTATAAGTGAATGAAGATGATGGGATCAAGTCTACCCTGATGAAGTTTGCAGATGGTGCCAAACTGAGTAGGGAAGCGGACACTTCGGAAGGGAGAGCCACCCTGCAGGAAGTCCTGGATAGGCTGGAAGAGTGAGCTGACAAGAACGGTATGAAGTGCAACAAGGACAAGTGGAAGGTCCTGCACCTGGGAGAAAATAATCCAGGAGTGCAGTACAGGTTGGGATCTACCTGGCTGGGGATCAGCTCTGTGGGAAGGGACTTGAGGGTCCTGGTGGACAAGAAGCTCAATATGAGCAAGCAGTGTGTTGCTGCCAACAGGATGCTGAGTTGCATCACAAGGACACCGGCAGCAGAGATAAAGAAGTCGTTATCCCACTGTATTTGACTTGTCGGGCGACACTTGGAATTTTGTGTTCTGTTTTAGTCCTTGCTATGGACAGGTTAGAGGGGGTCCAGAGGAGGGCAATAAATATGATCAAAGGACTACTGTGTGAGGAAAGGCTGAGAGAACTGGTTTTGTTCTGCCTTGAGAAAAAAGGCTTGGGAGACCTTATCACCACGTTCCAGTATTTAAAGAGTGGTTACAAAGAAGATGGAGAGTCCCTTTTTACAAGGAAGAATATGAGGGGTAGTGGGTACGAGTTACTCCTGGAGAGATCCCAATTGAACACAAGAGGGAATTTTTTCACAAAGAGAGCAATCAACCATTGGAATAATGTTGCCAGGGAAGTGGTGGATTCCCCAACATCGGACACCTTCAAGATTCCGCTGGACAGGGTGCTGGGCCATCTTGTCTAGATGCTTTTGCCAATTAAAGTTGGGCCAGATGATCGTTCAGGACCTTTTCAACCTGGTATTCTGTGATTCTATGGTTCTTCTCCTTTCCAAGTATGGAGGAGTAGAGTTGTGAGTCTGTAGAACAGACTCATTTGTCAGAGCAGAGGAGGCAATGCTTGCGAGGTCTGGCGTTGTGTTTCTGTGTCTCCGTGTGTTCATCCCCCAGCCTTCTGGCCTAGTGCATTAGTGCAGTTCTTACAGAAAATGAGTGCTGCTCCCACAGGTGATGTCATCATCAGCTCTCTCAGATGTGCTCACACCCCTGTGTGCTCATCTGGAGATGCTGCAGCCCGCGTTTTTCTTACAAGAGGCCACATCACGAGAGCTGGTGACACTCATTCTGGGTACCCTGCTGGCACTCTCTGCGATCCTCTGCCCCTGAAGCTTTTCTATCAAACACCCATCAATGAATGATTTTGAAGGGTCAAAGATCTTTTGTAAGCAACTCCTGCATACTCCTCACCAGTAATTATGATGTTTATGTTACGTTTTTATTACAATTGTTTACCTTTTTTTTACTTTAATGAGATGCCAAAAGTCTTAATATAACACGACAGGTTTTTAGCCATATGCTCTATTTTCAGATTTTCAGTGTTGTACTGCAATTTAAAAAGTAGATTTTCTTTTTTTGAAAAGACTACACTAGAATAACTGTCTAAAGGTGAAATTCGTGCTGTGGCAGGGACTAACCCAAGGTGGGTGTCTTAAGTTATGTGCACTGGATATCAGGTCAGAAAGATCTTCTCTGGTGCATCACATAATACCAGAAATTTAGAGTCCAACACCAAGATAGGGCACTAAGGGGAGGTGTTTGCTTGCTTCCTTGACCCAACTGACTTAAAGAATTCAATTCAAATTGTGTTAATTCTCCTTAAACAGCTGTTGTGCTTGGATAAAACAGATTGTTATCTAGAACGTGTCTTCTTTAAATTCGTACTCAGTTTATATCCTTCACAATTAATACTTTTTGGGTGACAATTTACACAAACTTCTATTATGAAGCTTTTGCTAATGATAAGAATCTGTGAGTATGCATTCTTGTTGCCTCTTCACGGTGTAATCAGTAAATATAAGAACATATGTAGCTTGTGTAATTCAATTCAATGAATATTAAGTTGATCATGGCACTAGCTCTCTTCTGGAAATATACTCACCTTTAATAAGCTATTGAAAAACAGAAGCTTTAATCCTGCCATACAATAAGGTGAATCTCCAAAACCCATCTTAGATTCCTGCTGAAATAATTCCATTCATTTGTAATCAACTGAGAGAGAAATAATTGCTTCTGTTTTCTGTGCTGTGGAGTAGAGATCAGCAATGAACTGGACGGGAAACCAGAGGGAAGCAGCCAGATTAAGAGGAAAGACACAGAAGGACAATAAAAATTGTTCAAAGCCAAATGAAAATGTGGATCCTGAAATATACAGTGTGTAAATTGTAATAATAAATGTACATTGTCATCTGGCAATAAAAATACAAGGAAGAGAGTAATGAGTCAACCTGCATAAACCAGGAGAACAGAAAGTAATCACAGGTAAAGACAGACTTACACAAATAGAAAGCCTGGAGGACAAAGGATTGGAAAGGGTAAGTGGAGAAGTTAGAGCTATAAAATTTGGAGGAAAAGTTACATATAGAAAATAAAGGAATGGTTGCAGGAGATGTCTGCAGCAATCATAAGAAGCCAAGGGATACAGTTGCTGTTTCAAAAAGGAGCGGTTTAGTAATTTAATGGGAAAAATCCCAAACTAAATAACACCAATTACATCAGCTGTTTGGCTTTAAAAGGGTGGATAAAGTCAGCCAGAAAGTCCTAGCCTTCCCCAAAGACATACAACTTGTACTGAAGATGCTCAGAAACACAGTAGGACAGTTGGTCAAAGAATTAAAGTATTTTGAGCAAAAGAATTCTAGAATGAAGCAGAATATGAAAATCACAAATAAACCACATTAGAAGGAGACACATCTTTCCCCCCTCAACATATTGGGATCCTAGGGAATCCTTAGGTTTCAGTGTTCCCACTGCTGCATCCTGAGAGAACGTTCCAGGTGGGAGATGGTTGTGAGCGATGAGGACTGCTGTTGGAGTTGGATGCTCAAGATTGAACTCATCATTCCTTGCCTCATTTTTGTAGAGAAACCTCAGCCAGAAACTTGTGATATTTATCTGAAAGCTGGCTCTCAGGGGAGCTGCAATAGAATGAGGAAACCCAGGACAGACATGTGCACAGTTACGGGTTGGAATAACCCTGGCGTGGTTATCCTAGGCATGGACCATTGCAACTGGGGTGGTGCTTCCAGGGCACCCGAGGAACTTGCTGGTAAAAATACCCAGAAGAAACTAACAAAAAAAATTCAGGAAGAGTAAAAGCACTTCCAAAATGCAATGTACAGCTCAAGTGGAGGTAGTCTGGGGCAGAGGAGGCTGCCAGTCCCCATTTCATGGGCACACACAGTCCCAGACTTGCGCTCTGCGTGTGTCCAGGTGCTTGAAGAGAGCCTTGTCCCTGCGGTTTCTATATACGTGGAGCTTTGGCATGGAGAAGAGATACAAATGTCAGTGTAAGTAAATGTGAGGTACTTAAGCTGGAGAGAAAGCCATAAACCAAAGGAATCTACCCATATCAGTCCAGTTCCCTCTCTGGAAAAGGTCCAGTCAGACGTGAATAAAATTCTAAAATTCTAATTCGGGACGAGAATAAAATTCTAAAACCATTGTCAGCCCTTAACTGGGTTGCATTAATTATGTATAGTTGTTCAGTTAAATTATTCTAACATTATACAGGTGACTTGTAAGGCCAGATGTGTCAGGCAAAGGTTATTGTAAGGATCTGAATAAATACAGCAGAAGGAAACCTTCTGGGGGTGTCAGTTGCTCCAGAAGGTTAGACGGCTATTTTCTTTAGCTAGAAAAAGGATGTAAGAGTTGAGAGGTGGTACCTGCTGCAGCAGTACTGCTTTCTGAAGAATCTAGAAGAGGATAAAGCATTGGAATGTTGGTTTTTACTGTCAAAAAGAGGCAAAGGAAGAACAAACCAAAGAAAATGCCTGACAAAATTGAAGACAAATAAGTTAATTTTGTGTATTTATGCTGTAATATATGAACCCTAGATAAATGTGAAAAGAAGCAGCAAAAGTAACTGCTAAATGCTTATAAAAAGGAGCTAAGAGCATATGTGGAGGCAAATTAACCATAAATGTTATCTCAAAGGAGAGGACCCACTTGGAATGAGCCTATATATGGCAGTTCTATCTCAAATTTGTTACATTGCTATTGTTCTGTGAAATGACAGGACATCTGCTCAGTCACAAGGCACCAGTAAAATGCAGCTTTATGCCTTAAGCAATATGGCAGTCCCTAACAAAAAATGTATATAATAGGCTAAAAACAAAGGCACGTTGTCTTTTCCAGTTTTAGTCATTTCTGACCTAATAATGGTTTAGAAAGGATTTATTATTTTTATTTTTTTTAAAAAAAAGAATGGAAGCATTGAGTCATGTGTGACTCCTCTCAAGATAAGGCTTTGTACGTTATTTGTGCATAGGCTGGCAAAATGCTTTGTCTCTGCAAATCATATTTATGTCACTGAAGTACTTTTTTAAAGGCAACTGCTTAGAAGTTCCTTGAGAAAAGATCGTGCTTGGCTTACAGTTGCTAAATGCTGAATATAATCAGCCATTTTTTAATCACTCTGAAAACACCAGCCCGTAAGATATGGGTGCTCACGTGGCGAGTGGAGAGAACTCAGATTTCACCTCAAAGCTGCTTTTTCAGAGAGGAAAGGCATTCACACCGAAATCCATCATATAGAAAACTAATTAAGAAGTCCCTCAGGAAACAATTATTGTCTGGGATTTGTCTCTGAATATTCCAAGCACACAATTTCTAAGTGGCTTTGTTCAAAAATGTATTCTCTTTGCTTTTTATTGTTGTGTTCACTAACCTGAAAAGCTTGAAATTGGTGCAAAATATGGTTTTAAAACCTACTTTGTGATGAAATTAGTTTATTACCCTGCAGCTTGGAGTTTGTCCTGTAAGATACACGTGCATGGTTTGATCCCTCAGAAAGCAGACTAATCAATGAAATGGATTGGAATTGGCTCTTCTATCGAATATTTTTCATGGAACTAAACAGTTGTTATTTAATTCATGAGCGAAAGTATTCAAGGGGAACGTGCCTTCTGGAGAAACCATGAGAATACAGCTATATTCTACCACATCTGTGGGCAGAGTGAAAATTAGGGTGAGACTCATCATAGAAAGCTCAGGGGTCGAAGCCTCTGAAGTCTGAAGGACTCTTCTGCGTGACCAGAAGTGCGTGCACCGCATCGTCGAGTATTAATAGGGGAGAGAGGCAGCAACCATTCCCATGACTTCTCTCTTTTCCATAAAACCCTATGTCAGCAGAACCTTTTTCTGATGTCACTTAGGGTTGGCACCTTTGCAGGAATAAATGAAATGCATGAGGATAGTCATCGGTATCTGACTCAGAGCTGAGGAGTAATACGTGATTTTTACCTTTCAGCTGAATCAGATGCTAAAGCTTTCCCACAGAAAGACTGTATAGTTTCTCAGAAAACCTTTAGAGGTTTATGAACCTGATCCAAAGCCTACTGCACTTGGAAAAACTCGTGTTCTGAGTCGGTTTTCACTTGGGCTGTACAAATCTTATTGATCTATTTATATAACCTTTTCATGAGGAAAAATAAATGTCATTTAGATGTGCAAAAACTTGAAGACTTCATTTTTAAACTGTTAAGATTCCAGTGTTTTGTGGAATTTTAAACAGCAGGTGTCTTCTTCTTTGTGAAGGTACAAGCTGCAGTGCCCAGCCTGAAATCCATTGCAGTTGTTTAACCAAAGCATCAATTCTCAGCATCAGGACACTGCCCTCCTGGGTGGGAACTATTGAGCAGAGTTGCCAGAGATGGCTGGATGGCATTATGAATCAGCAGGATCAGTGTAAGTCAGCAAAAATAAAGCTTGTTTAAGAGTGGTTTATGAGTAATAATATAAATTACATTACTGACTCCAATCTCTGATCTGCACTTATAAATATGGGCAATGAACTGTGCCCCTCTCTACAGCCATCTGTGCAGAAGCCAAAAGTTAAAGGGGTTGGTGGCAGCAGCTAGGGTTGCTCAGGCTTTTTGGCAGATTATGGCTGTCTCTGAAGAAACCGTGAACCTTCAAACGACGTCCAGGTGCTGTTGGAGACCCCTCAGACTGCTAGCAGCAAAGCATTAAGGGCATTCCCTGTCCACACCCATCCTCTGGACCTGGTGGAGTTTAATAAAAAGTGAAGGTTAACATCTTTCGTTCTGATCTTCTAAAGCTCCAACCATCCTAGTCCATCCTGATGCAGGCTGTGCTATTTCAGTGCAGCAACAGGCCTTTGAGAAAGGTTTTTCTGCTATTCTGTGGAAAGAGGAGATGGAGAAATGCTGGCATACACTTTACTATAGCTCTAAACCAATCATCTCACTAAAGACATATGTGAGTGGCCAAAGGACGTCTTCCTTCAAAATATGGAAAAGAGAAGGGTGCTAGATGACAAGTCACTGTGCAGTGGTGAGACAGCTTTCTCAACAGGGCTGCACAGTGTGGGTGGACCTCCTCACTAATGTCACTATGCTATTCATCTCCTGGAATGGGTTTATTTATAGGTAAAACATTAGCTGCACAAGGTTGGAAGCTGCTTCATTGTCCTAGGTGAATTCTTTGTTGGCAAAGTTGCTGGAAACAGTTTGGGAAGGGCATAGAAGGTGAAGAGGTTTGGTGGATTGCACTCGAGTTGACTTGAAGTTGTAATGTTGAACATGTGTGTACGGGTTCTGTATAATTTGATGCCTCTGTCTCCTGAGAGGCCAGAAAAGAGTTGGGTTAACCTTCATTAATATGGGCAGGAGATGCAGATCTGGGCTACAGCTGATCTCCTTTTGTGGTGAAGGCACTAAGAGCTCAGAAGTCTGTGAACTGCTGCAGTTCACCATGTTGAAAAGCTGAGCTTGTTTCTTGGTCTTTGTTCAAGAAGGTGGTGCACATCTGGTTTAAGTATTTACTTGTTTTGAGCAGAGGTCAGGATTGAGCCCTGAGTGCTGAGTGGAATCAAATTTTTGAAAAGAAGGAGTACCTTAACGGGCAGTAAACATTTCTATTTTGACTGGCAAACAATCATTAAAAGCCCTTATGACATTTTGTGTCCTTTCTGTTCACTACTCAGCTTTTTCTTTTCATTCTGAAGGATCGTAACCACGAATGAATGAGTCTTCTCTAATACGGTCAGGACACAATAAATCTGTGACAGAATGGCGTTATCTTTCTCCCTCATAGGCAATTTTTTCCAATTGTTCAACAAAACGTTGTTGTGTGTTGCCATGAATCAGTCTTTACACCCATAAATAATGAGTTTCAACACTAAGTAACTTGTTTATAAAAAAAGAATCACGCGGTAACAATTAGACAGTGTTGGGTGCGCTTCCCTGCTGGAATCCATATCCTCTCCTCCCACTTACTGATCTTCCCACTGCAATGTGAAGTTATTTGTGTCTTCAGAAGGAGCAAACAGACCTTTTCAGTGAAAGGCTGAAGAATTTCCTGAGTTCTGCCGTATAGAAGTTGGCATCTGTTGTTCTGTAGAACAGGATCTCCGCTGCACTGATCCAAGCGTTTGTCAGCCCAAGAGGAGGGTGGCAGCTCACAGTATCTACAGAAGGAGACTATTGCATAAAGCTTCCCACTATGGAGAACTTTCTGCATCTGTAATCATCCTCTCAACCCAGTTAATACAGTTGTATTAGCCCTGTGCTCCAGCTCCTCCCTCAGCTCTCAACCCACCTCCTTTTTAGCGTGAAAATCATCGAAGTAGCTACATTTCAAAATACGTTTTGCTCAGTGCCAAGAATAATCAGTCCTCTGGGATAAAGCAGATCACGAAGCCTGAAATGGATCTGCAATACTTTGGGGGAGTATACTTATGATGAAGGTTGTTGGGTAGATCCAGAATCTCACCAGCTTTGAGAAGCGTTAGAAAGTCTTTCTATTTGGTTAAAATATTTCCACATAATTAGAATAACAGGTTCTAATCATACCTCAAGGTACCACAGAAGTAGAGCTAACACAGTCAAGGTTTTCATAACTCTGAAAAAGAGTCACACAAGCTGGTGTGGCTTTCAAAACAATTTCCATGTGAAAGAGTCGGGGTTGTTGAGCCTGCGGAAGAGAGGGCTCAGGGGAAACATAGCAAGGGCAGGTAGTGACAGGCTGAGGGGGAACGGCTTTAAACTGAAAGAGAGGAGATTTAGATTAGACATAAGGAAGAAATCCTTCGCAGTGAGGGTGGGGAGGCCCTGGCACAGGCTGCCCAGGGAAGTCGTGGCTGCCCCATCCCTGGAGGTGTTCAAGGCCAGGTTGGATTGGGCTTTGAGCAACCCGGTCAAGTGGAAGGTGTCCCTGCCCATGGCAGGGGGTTGGAACTGGATGGGTCCCTTCCAACCCAGACCACTCTATGGTTCTATGATACGTTGGTTGACTTTCAGTTACATGAAGGAAGTGATCAGAAATACTGGATAGGCTCTTTCCATCAGTTAAAAACAAAAACAACACCCCCAATGTAATTTTCCAGCAAGATTCAGAAATTAAGTTGATAGTCACTCACAAAATGGAGGTGATAGGGTTAGGGGAAGGGAAACTGGATAGCAACCAGGGCAACTTAACCAGGTTGAGAAACAATCTGCTCTGAGTCAGTGTATTTCCCTATCCCTGGCCTGTACGGGAAGCTGAGCTTTTCTCTGTAGAAGCCACCCCTGAGGTAGCCTTTGCACTAACATCAACAAACACAAGCTGTTGGGGAGGGTGGCCACCAAGGAACAGGGAGCACCTTGGTTCTGAAATGTTGTATAGAAATGGCACAGTCCAGCAGGAGAGGTGCCATGTAACTCAACAAGTAGGGGCTTCTCTCAGGTGTGGGGGGCAGCTTCAGGTTTCTCCTGAGTCACCCTTCCTTGATGACTGCCTTACAACAGAATCCATTAGTCTAAGCCAGTCACTTCATTTCTTTTCAAGTAGTGCTGCTTTTGTTGTTCCCTGGATAAGCTGCATTTATATTTACTGAAAATGAAATGATATTTTTAGTATTTTGGATCTGCCAGTGAAGTCAAAAACCATTTGTTCCCACAGCACTAATAGCAGGCAACTGTTGTTACTGGTGACAGAAGGAGAGAGAGTTATCTAAAGATCAAAAAGATGAGTTTAGGGAGTAAATGTGTTGTTATAGCAAATGTGATCTAGTATGATACATTTTTAAAAAGGTTTTCTTATTCAGTTTGCAGTTGGTACAGGCATCTTAAAAATCACGTTCAGGGTCCAAGGTTTCCAAGTGACCAAGCCCATAATGAAAAGTAGCAGATACCCTTAATTCTTCAAAGATTGTCAAGTACATTGTGGTCTTCAGCTGTAAATAACTTGAGATAAGTATTCAGCTGGCAGACTGTACCATCATTAAACAGCGATCTCCAAAGTGTGGTTTGCAAGGGGAAAATCTACTGTACCAGAACTTCCTGTGGTGATAATGGTAGATGTGGTGTTTTCAACTAAAAGTGCCATAAATGTCCCTGGCTCATCTGTGGTGGAGAAGATCAGTTAGTCTAGATATTTCCATGTCACTGCCAAAATCACAAACTTGAGGAGCAGTTCTTGAAAGTCAATGAGAAAATTCATGTCCTTTTATAAACCCAGCTTGGTCACCAGAGGTAGGAACTGTGCAAGTATTCTGACCATTGTTGGGTTTTTGCTTCTTCCATTTTAGCTGGATGCTGAGAAGGCAAAATCAAAACTGGAAAGATGGGCTTCCCAAGATGCTGGCAGTGGGGGTGGAAGGAGTGAAGAGATGGAGTCAAGCGGGGATTGTGACGATGAGGATGGCTGTCAAGGATCCGGCGATAGGATTCACACAGCAGGTAAATACGGTTTCTACGGGCACATACAGAGCTGAGAAATTTATAAAAGTCACAATTAGGTGGACAAAGCTAAGATTTGCACTGCTTGAATTACTGTCAAAATTCTACTAAATTCAAAGGACTTGAATCTTCATCTGTGAAGAGCTGCAGTAAAAATAGAATGATACAGACAGTAACCCAATATAATTTAAGACTTGGCATGCAGATAAAAGGCTTAAATTTAGAGTGAATAAATCTGCAATGAAATCTAGATCACAAAAATACTGGAAGAGCCTTCCTATATAATGTGAGCTCTTCAAATACATAGAAAATTAATGTCCTTATAGACTGTGCTAAGTGTTAGCATAAATATTTATTGGTTGCATACTGATAGTGAGGGATGATCCAAACAGAGCTGGCTTCTGAAAGTATATATTCCTGGAAAACCACATGAAGTGTTGTGGTTTTCCTAGTGGTGAGCTGCTGCTGAAATACAATTTCTTGATAGTCTCAGATATGCATTCTGCAACACTTATTCATGAAATTACTCGGTTATTATGCCATCAAATGTAGAATCAGCATCAGAATCTAACGACTTCCACCAAAATACTGGCAATTTAATATGTAGTTAAGTCCTTACTAGAGTAGTTTAATAAGAAGTGCTTCATTCTGAATACTTGATATTATTGGTTTATCTTATCTGGAAGTTCTGATCCATTTCAGCTCATAAAAATGTAACTGCTTTAATTACTAAAGTGTGTGAATATCATTTGGTTTGGATGTGCAAGTATATAAAGTGCAGGCGTAATAGAGTTGAAAAATGCTCTTTAAGCTGTCTGGAGCCCAGGTAAGTTTTAAACTTCTCCCTCATTCTGCTGAGCTAAGCAAGTGCCTCTTCCTTGTCCCTTTACCGTGAAGAGAAGCGTGGGATAAGGTATCCCATATTCAAGACTGGCAAACAAGCTTTATTAAGTCTATCATCAAGACTTCAGTTGTTCATATCACAAATATTTGTTCAGGCAAACCGAGCTCAGACGTGTATTTCGCAGTGTGTGCAAAATGTTAGATTTCATTTGCAGTACCAGGTTATAAATACCTGGCATTTAATTTGTGTTGACAAGGTGTATGGTTGAGGTACAGGAGGGATTATCACATAGGGACAGTGATTTTTAAAATTAGGTAATTGCGACTAATCGATCAAGTAAAGGTTTCCCCAATCTACTCGCCGATGGTTTTGAACTTTGATACTATTTTTTTTAAAACTGCTTGCTCAACCTTTTTTTAATGTTGATTATTTTATGTATGGAGTAATGAGAAGACTGTTAAATGGTTTGAGCCCTGGGGATTTGTGGGGGTAAATGCTTTAGTATGCTTTCCTCTCTATGTGGTGTAATACCAAAAAAAGGCAGGTGCTAACTCCCCTGCAGTGAACAATGAAACTATTAATACACTGCGTTGGGAGGATGTGTGTGCATGCTTACAATGGCAGAGTTCAGCTGTTCAAAAATAAAAACTTGAATGCTTTCAAGACCTGACTTACAGCTGGCTTTAATAATGGAGAACTACTTAACGTCTCTTTTTGCCCCCCCTATTTTTGCAATCTGTTTAATTAAAATATTTTACACTGATATCATCCTGGATTTCAAAGATTTATATTTATATAACTGGCTGTTTCAAAATTTCGTAGGGTTTGTAGCCAATTAAGAAGGCAATTACAAGTAATTTTAGAAAATGGCTTTGATTCATAATAGTAAGAATAAGTATTTCATTGTGTGGCAATAGTAATGCTGTTTCATGATTAGCTATAAAATATTGTACTGTATACCAGCCACTAGCAGTAAATCTGTTTTGCATATCTTGATACAATTAAGAGACAAAATGGAGTAATCTTATTATAGTGCTTCTTTGCTTTAATAGAATGTTAAGGAAATAAACAAACATCAGATTAGCTGAATTTCCTCTTGCTGCATGTCTGTGAGATGGTGTTTCTAATTGCACAGCCTGTGAATTTGTTATATTTCTGAAACTTCAAACCTGTTGGGTACATCTGACATTGTTGTGTAGAAGTGGAACATGACAATATTGACTGTTCCTTGCTTGCTTGACATACACAGTGGATTGAGACATGAATTGAATAAAGCTAAATCCCAAATAAACCCCATATTTGCAGCTTAGTAAAGCCATGGGAATATTCCTACTGACTGTGGCAAGTTTGGATGAGACATAAACGATAGGTGTAAAATGCCACTGATCTCATCAGTGTGTGTTGTAGCAGTGGAACAAAAGGAATAAAAACAGGAATAAAAGCCTTTCAAAACACAGACTTTTTGGCAGAGCACAGGTCCATGGAAAAGAGAGAAGAAAGGATTTCAATGTCAACATCTAAAATGCTGAATTTAGAATGTAGTAAAAATGTACTACATCTGTTATTTATTTGAAACCTGTATGAAAGTTATATTTGCAATTTATGTGTTGAGAGACCTGCTTTGAGCATTCCAAAAGACCCAGATTGCTTTTAAATGGCTTCTGAAAACCTACTGAATGCTCATTCTTTTCCACCTCCCGGGGAAAAAAAAATCATTAGCAATAAATAGCCTGGAGTTTCATCAATATCTAGGTTACCATCTTCAAACCAGTTCTGTTCAGAGCTGCCCAGGGATCCCCCTGGACAGGGTGCATTGCCATCTCCATTTTACCAAATGGCTACCAAAGGGCCTGACTCCTGGTTTGAGATTGCAGCGTGTACTGGGTAAGAAAGCACAGGAGTGGTTCTGTGCTGTTATATTCCTGCCAGGTCATAGAATCACAGAGTGGCCTGAGCTGGAAGGGACACACAAGGACCATTGAGTCCAATTCCTGTCCCTGCACAGGACAACCCCAACATTCACACCGTGTGGCTGAGGGCATTGTCCAAATGCTTCTGGAATATTGTCAGGCTGTGACTGCTGCCCTGGGGAGCTGTTCCAGTGCTCCACCACCCTCTGGGGGAAGAACCTCTTCCTAATGTCCAACCAATCCTCCCCTGGCACATCTTCCTGCCATTCCCTGGGGTCCTGTCATTGGTCACCAGAGAGAAGAGCTCAGCGCCTGCTCCTCCTCCTCCCCTTGTGAGGAAGCAGCAAACTGCGATGAGTTCCCCCTCAGTCTCCTCTTCTCCAGGCTGAACAGACCAAGTGACCTCAGCCTCTCCTCATATGATTTCCCCTCCAGACCCTTCCCCAGCTCTGTGCCCTCCTCTGGACACTCTCCAGTAGTTTGATGTCCTTTTTACACTGTGGCACCCAAACTGCCCCCAGTGCTCGAGGTGGGGCCTCTCCAGTGCAGAGCAGAGCAGGACAATCCCCTCCCTCTCCCGGCTGGTGATGCTGTGCTTGGTGCCCCCCAGGACACGGTTGCCCTCTTGGCTGCCAGGGCTCACAGTTGGCTCATGTTCAACTTGCTGTCGACCAGAACCCTCAGGTCCCTCTCCACAGGGCTGCTCCCCAGCCTCTCACTCCCCAGGCTGTGAGGACACCCAGGGCTGCTGTGTCCCAAGTGCAAACCCCTTGTTAAACACCATGAGTCTGGTGATTGTCCAGCTCTTCAGTCTGTCCAGAGCCTCTTTGTCCTCATGAGCATCAACAGCTCCCCCCAGTTTCGTGTCATCAGCGAACTTGGTCAGTAAACCCTCAAGTCCTGCATCCAGGTCATTTATGAAGACGTTAAATACCACTGGCCCCAAGATGGATGCCTGCGGAACCCCGCTAGGGACTGGTCGCCAGCTGGATGTAACCCCATTCCCTGTGACTCTTTGAGCCCAACCCATCAGCCAATTGTTCACTCACTGCGTTATGTCTTTATCCATCTGGATGCTGGACATCCCCTTCATGAGGATACTACGAGAGACAGGATCAAAGGCCTTGCTGGAATCTAGGTCCATGGTACATACCCTTTTCTCCAGTTTGTTTTTTTCAGCTGGGGGCTGCTGATTGTCATCTTGCAGGAGACAGAAAATCCTGTCCTGTTGTTTGTGACCTTCTAGCCTTGGAGAATCATTCCTGCATATCAGTTAAACATTTTATTTTCTGTCTGCAATTAAGATACATGGCTATCTATTACTTAGTGCTGGGGCTTTGTTTACTTTTGTTACAAATAAATGTTTGCTCGCCAAATTCATTGTTATCTAAAAAGATCACCACTTACTCCTTTAAGCATAATGGGCTCAATAATCTGTTCTGTATCATGTGTGTTTATCCAAGTGATTTCGTACAAATAAGATAAACAAATTCTCAGGAAACCAGTGTGCTCTTAGGAAATTATATATGGTAGAAGATATTTTACAATGTCTTGTTCTCCCAGGCCTTACCAATTAGCACAAGTATCTCTTCTTGGGGAAGGCTGTGCAAACAGACCCATGTGCTGTTTGTTGGCAAGTACCAGCTTTTTAATGACAACATCTGTTATTCATCCTTGAACAAAGCTTTGTTAGGAGAGATTTAAGAAGAGGAAGGCAAGCCATATAAATCTTGAGCACGGATGGGGAAGTTGCTTTATGGTTTGCACTGCCTCAGAGATGGAGGTTTGTAGGCAGAAGTGCAAAGTGCTTGGTTCTGTATGATCACGTAAGCGTAGAATGGTTTGGGTTGGAAGGGAGCTTAAAGATCATCCAGTTCCAACTCCCCTGCCATGGGCAGGGACACCTCTCACTAGATCAGGGGGCTCAAAGCCACATCCAGCCTGTCTCCAAACACCTCCAGGGACGGGGCATCTATGACTTCTCTGGGCCACTTGTGCTAGTGGCTCAATCACCCTCACAGGTAAACATTTCTTCCTAAGGTCTCATCTCAGTCTCCCCTCTTTCAGCTTAAAATTGTTACCACTTATCCTATCCCTGCACTCCCTGCAAAAAGAGCCTCTCTCCAGCTTTCCTGTAGCCCCTTTCAGTACTGGAAGGCTGCTCTAAGTTCTCCACAGAGAACAGGAACAGATCCACATTGTGTCCTGCATCTCCTCTGTTCAGAAAAAAAGGAAAAACCTTTCAGTTTTTTCAGTGAATAAGTGGGAAGGAAGTTAGTGCAGGGGATTTCCCACTTCCAGCTGTGCTGCACAGCTGTATGCTGTGAGGAGGCCCCACCCAAGCCGTGACAACCAAGATTAAATCTCTGTTCAGGGAAATCATCAGGCGATTGGCCATTAAACAGCTTAGAGGAAATGTTTAGACTGCTGGCAGGGGCCTGGGTTTGGTGCAAGCCCAAAGTCACCTACAGAGAGCTCTAGATTTGTGGAAGTTGTGGAGCATTATATTGAAGAAAGCTTGTGCTGATTCCAACTCTTGGCAAGTCCATATGCTCACCTGTCTGCGGGTGGGAAGGGCACAGGTATTCCTGGGCTTGCTCACTTTATAAGGACCTGTATTTTTCACATAGGCAGTGCAAGACAAATTAATCCAAGCTTCTTTCTAGAGGAGCCTGACACAATACTGTGCAAAGCCATAGGGAGTGTAGCTAATGCCAGACTACTGCTGTCATCTTGCTGGCAAGGCAGGCAAACAGCACAGGTTAAGGAAAACATATTTCAGCCTACCCTTGAGCCTTCCTCTGCCAAACTGAAAAGACAAGGCCAAAGTGTCTGGTGTATGTGGACCATTGCACCAGATTCACCCCTTTGTCAGTATAATCTGTATATGGGCCAACCCCAGCCCTCTGATGGGGCACGTCTTAACTGCACTCCTTCTGACATACCTTGAAACTTTAGGTTGTTGGGAAACAGAAATATGGATTTCACCTTTTCCCTGGCTGCCTGATCCACACAGAGAGGCTTTGTTCCCATCCCAAAAGCAGTGGGTTTCAATGGAATAACAAGAAGTGTCTGGGCTTTGCTGACCCTTATGCACAGCGGGTTTTAAACAACACTTCAAGATTGTATCTGTTGGTGCAGGCATTCGATGAACAAACACATCCTGTAATGTCCCAGCCAGGCTTTGAACATGACTGGGGCAAATGGGCTTCATTACTGTGATTTCTGCCAAATACTTACCTAATCCCAGTAACAGTTTTCTTCTGTACTTCTACCTAATTCTTTCATTAAGCTCCCTCCCTTTAATAAGTACTTTCTGGTTTCAGACATCTCTCTCAGTCGAATATCCTGCTTGTTTTCACGTTTCAGTACCTAAGTGGGAACCTATAACATGTTTACTTTGTTAATACATTCAGACAACATAATTCCAACCCTTGGCTTTCTTCTTGGCTGTTCAGACACTCCACAGTGCGTCTTTATCCTCTGGAGAGAGTAGCAGAAGATATTATTTTGATTGTAGATTTCTTCTTCCTGGCATACAAGAAAGAATTTTTTTGCCCCAAAATGCCTTTACAAGTGCAGACAAGTAAATTTTCTCTTTCTTAATGTCTTCTGTCTGATCTGTATCTGCTCTCAACAGCTATGGAAAGTTAATGTATTTTTCTCACTGCTCATGAATATTTTCATTGTCATTTTTTTCTTTTTTTAATATCAAGATTCTTTTATCCTTTATTATGTTATCATTCTCCTGGCTTGTCTGTCTCTTCTTGTCATCAATATTACTGTATGAGCTGTCACTTTAATCATACTTCACTTCCACTCACCATGTTACAGGATGCACTTACACTTGTATTTATCCAAATATGTAATTGTACAGCTGCTGATTTTGTAATTATTAGTACAAAACATCAATATTCTGAGATCATAGTATCTGCTGGCAGTCAGCCACGCTCATCGGCTTCTCATTGCCACACGTCTTCATTTTCTTCACAGATGATCTTAGCTCACAGAAATGCTGCATTTTCAGTGTCTTCCATCTTTCTGCCTAGAGAAGCCTCTCCATCATGCCTCATCCCCATCCCACTGCCTTCCATAGCTATTTTTCTGCATCCTTTATTACACAAGACATTTTATCTCCAGCTCCATTTTTAGAGAGCATATAAATTCCTTTATTGCCCTACTGTAAATGCCTTGTTCCATCCACAAAAGAGCCTAGGAACAATTTAAGTCCTCCTATAAGGTTGAGTTTTAAGAAAACTTAGTGGCATCAAAGCTTTACATTTGTCATTTGGGGTGGTAGATAGAGATGAGCTTCTGTCAACACCAGCATAAGCAAACTGTGCTAGAGGGCCTTCAGCACATGTGGGGGGAAGTGGGTGGTAGTTCCATAGCTGCAAATTTCTGGCTTTGGCTTCTGTTGGAGAGATAAAGTTTTAGAAGAGATATGGACACAAAGAAATTCAGGAAAACCTAAACAGGATCATAGAATCAGAGAATGGTTTGGGTTAGAAGGGACCTCAAAGCCCATCCAGTTCCAACCCCCCTGCCATGGGCAGGGACACCTCCCACTGCATCAGGGTACTCAAAGCCCCATCCAACCTGGCCTTGAACGCCTTCAGGGATGGGGCAGCCACCACTGCTCTGGACAACCTGTGCCAGGGCCTCCCCACCCTCGCTGTGAAGGATTTCTTCCTAATGTCTAATCTAAATCTCCCCCCTTCCAATTTAAAACCATTCTCCCTCATGCTGTCACTCCAGGCCCTTGTACAAAGCCCCTCCCCAGCTTTCCTGGAGCCCCTTCAGGCACCGGGAGGCTGCTCTAAGGTCTCCCTGGAACCTTCTCTTCACCAGGCTGAACAATCCCAATTCTCTCAGTCTGTGCTAATAGCAGAGGTGCTCCAGCCCTCTGATCATCTTCATGACCTCCTCTGGACCTGCTGGAACAGTTCCATTTCCTTCTTATGTTGGGGATTCCAGAACTGGACACAGGACTCCAAGTGGGGTCTCACAAGAGCAGAGTAGAGGGGCAGAATCACCTCTCTCAACGATAATCAGGTTGAAAAGTGCAGATTTTGATTAATGCTAATGGAACTTGATAGGATATGATCCTGAGCTGAGTTGCTTTGTACTTGTGTTGTCTCACTGTTATCTCTTGGGCACGCTTTGGTAAGCGTTTATCTGTGGGACAGTGACGTTTTCTGCAACCTCTGTTCTGTGCAGATGGTCTCAGAGACAGCTGAGAAGGGGACAGGAGGAGCGAGCATTGCAGGGGGAAGGAAGAAAGAAGGGAGAATATTTCCCAATCTTTCTGCCTCTGATTACATTTTTTTCTGTAATCTACTGACACAGAGATAAGGTATTACGTGTCATTTTAGTGTCCTTCATTACACAGGATAATTTAAACTGAGATGTGTATAAGAAGAAGAGTATAATCATTCCTAATCCTCCCTCAACCTCAGCATTTACATGACAGTTTGAAGTGTAGAGGAAAGGGATTTCAGTTCCTTTGGATTTTCACTCCTAGACCTGAGGTGAGCGAGTTCCCAGTACCCCCAACTCTCCTATTTGGATCCATGCAAGAACAGGAGCGTTTGCCAGGTTGTATAAATGACTTTCTGCATGACCAAATAACCACAAGCCCTGCAGGAGTTTCTCCTAATGCTAATCAGAACACTACCTAGAGGAGCTGCAGCCTGAGTGCCAGCTCTGTGACTCTCTGAACAACTTTGGTAATGTCTTTGGTCCGTTCAAAAAGGTAAAGAGGTAATTGGGGAAATGTCACTTTACCATTTCACTAAAGAAATTTAAATTAAAGGACATTTTTTGGTCATTTTAGCACTGTTTAGACAGAATTAAAAGGTGAAAGCATTTTAGTTACTTAGGTAATAAAACCTTCCTATGTGCTGTTCCATACAGGGAAATTAAACATTGGAGAGATCAAGATAAAGATGTTTGGGGCTTAAGTGTTTGCAATAGCTCTGTGTAAGCAGTCTTTAGAGACTGTGCTGTAGATCACTGAAGGGTAACATGCTTTCACCAACTTTCTATTAAAAAATATTACCAGTAATCTGTGTCCTTTGAATGCATTTATTGCAGCAGAACAATTAATATTTTATCCAGTTCCTTTCCACAGTAACTCAGTTGTCCATATAGTTGAGATGAGTTTTGAAAACAGCTCTAAACTGAAAACTCATTGATCTGATTGTCCAATGAATTCCAAATCACCAGCATTTCTTACGTTTTAATAAAACAGAGTTTTTTAAAACAAAAAAAAAATCACAAAGCTGAATGGTCTCAAACAGGAACAAGAGACCACAGAGAGCATGAATGAAGAGAGGCAGTTTGGTAGGTGATGGCTAAAGCTAGGAGAAAGGAAAGGTTTGAAGAAAAATTGCCTTACTAAGCACGTGAAGCAGAACATATTTCTTGCTTCAGGCCTGCAGATAGGTACTTTGACCCCACGCTCGTAATGCCTACTTCTGTAAATGTCATTTCAAGCACCAGGCTGGCACCCAGAGTTTAGAGGCCAAGCTAAATGGAGAGTAAAACTGATCCTCCACGAGTAACTCTCGTGAGTTCTGTGATTTAGATCCTTCTGACACGAAATTCACTTAAGAACTATAATATCTTGGTCGTGCCAAGTACTGATAGGATAAATGTGAAGGGTAAGGCAGTTTGCCCCCCAAATGCCATAAAGCCAAAATTAATTAAGAGGTGTTAACAATGAAAAGCCCTTCAAATTACTTCAAAATAGATAGCTTGTATGACTTAATGGGAGCTCAGTTTAAAATGCTGTTGCCATTATGCCGGGAGTTATGGAAACATCCTGCAAGCCAAAGGAGAGCGTTCACCTGCGAGTCAGTCTGTGCCACACCGGGATTTCGCTCTCCTGCGGCGTGAAGACTTGACTTTTCTTTCCATGTATCACCTTGGTGCATTCTTCCTCCTCCTCTGAAGCACTTGCCTGCTCACAAACAAAAGCAGGAGAGTGAGGAGCTACAACAAACACAGTGAATTGCTGTGCCTTTAAACCCCACACTGGTTCGAAGCGGTTGCCGTGCTGCTTGGGTTTAGGGTTTTAGTAACACCCAGACTGTGAGAAGCAATGCGTTGGCAAGTGGAGATATCTGGGGGAGAAGGGACCACATTTCTCCAAAGAAGGAAGGTAGTAAAAGCAAACCTAAGACCCTGTTTATTCCAAAGGTAAATTATTTCAGGTTTATTAAGGTAAAGTTATGAATTATTGCAGCCTTAAAAGCTCTAAGAAACCCTCTGTCATCTCACATCGCATCCAGTAAGTGGAAGACAGGTAGTGCAGCTGTTTGTGAGTGGGAATAGAACTGAGAGTCACCGACAAATCCAGTTTCTGTTTCTCTCTGCTCCCACCTTCCCTTGTTCTGTGATTCATGAGGAAAGCCTAAGCAGTCGTTGTTCTTTTCAAGTAGGGAAAAGTGTTGCTTTGGTTTGTTTTCCCTCCTTCCCTCTTTTGAACCAATATTTCTTGGAGGTGTTTTGTCTTTGCTTTTAGGGAGAAAATGCCTTGAGTATACCAGGTATGCATTTTGAGGTTTTCTATTCCTTGTTTGTCCATTTTAAGGTCTAATAATATTCCTTAAAAGAGTGCTGTGGTGCCTGAAGCCAACAGATATGCCATCAGAATGTCTCAGCTGAGAAATTTAGGATCGAGACAATACCCTGAAAGAAAGCACAGTTTAGTTTTACGGTAACAGAGAGCCCAGTACAAATGCTCTGTGCTCCAGACTCGATTTACTACCAGAACAGCAGAACTTCAGGCTGAAGTACACAACACATCAACAGGATCAGAAATTTATAGGGCTGGATCTGGCTGCTTTGAGATCAAGGTACTTATAATAACTTAAACCAGCTGATGGTCTTGCATGTACTTCAATACCTTTAAGAGTTCAAAGATGAGGCACATTATTGCTCAGCGAATGATTTTGGGTCTGATTTATGCCACAGTGTCTCCTATCTGCTGGATTTTAAGGGTGTTTATTTCTGTCCTTCAATCCTGAAAGCAGATAAGTAGTATTTCCCTGAGGTTTAACCCTTTCTGGAATGCACAATACAGTTGGCACCTTTCAGATGTGTTGTGCAGGTTCAAGGAGGCTGTAATGCCATCTGCTAGCCTCAAACCTGGAAACTGGGTGTAATTTGCAAATCAATGAAATTAGAAACCTGTTTGGTTTTACATTTCATGCTGGAGTGTGGAACGTGAGCAACCCGGGTTAAGTCTCTTGAGTTACGGATTATTAAGGGTCTTCATTGTAGTTCTCAGTGATGGAAAGGTTGGCTGGATACAGGACCCTGCAGCACCTCTTCTGAAACCTTTTTTAGTCTGGTTTGCTCCATTTGCCCCAATTAATTGCCCCTCATGTATTTTTGCATCAGAAGCTTTTCTTTTTCTGAATTACATCTCTATTCCTAGTTCAGGTTCCAGAATATAACGTTCAGAAAATGTTTTCGGTCCTTGTCTTCCTGCCTTTTAGGATTTAGACACATTTTCTAAGATTCTTTAGGCTGTCTTCTTTAATCAGTCTCTCATCCCTGCTATTGTGTTTCTTCTTCTCTGAATGTCCAATAGTTTGTCAAGCCAAATTTGAATTATTTCTGAAATAAAATAGTGTAAGGAACCAACCGAACTTTGAGAGTGACAAAATGATATTTTGCAACTTAGAGAATTTATTAAAATTGTTTTATCTCTTGAGATCTTTTATCACTTTAGAGTTTGTTCATCTTTTAAATAAACACTTATGTCAAGTTTGCAAACTAATCTACCTGTCAGCAAGACTTACCTGCATTTCCTAGTTTAATGCTTTCTGAAAGGATTTGCATTCTTAATCTAGATCTGATTTGCATAGGCAAACCTACCTTGCACAAGCAACCTACCTGGGTAGCAGTGTTCCTCAGAAAGAGCTGAGACATGGTCATCTGGAGCTGTTTAGAAGAAACATAATTAGCATTTTGGAAAAGATGAAAGCAGTAACTTCTATAGTCTGGTGGGCAAACTTCTACTTTTGTACAAACACATAGTGTGATTCCTGGCACTGTGCAGATCATAAACTCTCATCTGAAGTCCAGATGAATCATGACTGTGAAGCAGTGAGGATTCAGGTAGTGTATGAGCGTAATTGGAATGAGCTGCCCAGGGAGGGGGTGGAGTCGCCGACCCCGGAGGTGTTTAAGGGGAGATTGGATGAGGCACTGAGTGCCATGGTTTAGATGATGGTTGGTGTTAGTGTTGGTGTTGTGTTGGGTTATAGGTTGGACTTGACGATCTCAGAGGTCCTTTCCAACCTTGTGATACTGTGATACTGTAATAACTACTCTTTCAAACTTCATTCATTTTTGTTGAGATTCTCAAAATCACAATTTTTAGCCCACTTTACCTTTGAATTGTTGTCCACAGTTAGCAGTTAATTCATAAAGAAGGACTAGATCAGTATAGGCAATGAAAACCCCTTTGGATCAGTAGGATCTGTGTACGTTGAAATCAGTTGATGAAGGGGGTGAAATTCCCCATCGTGCATGCCCAAGGCTTAGCCAGTATTTGCACACAGAACCTCTGAAATTCTCAGCTTTCAAAACTGTTTGCTGTTCATCTGAGATTAAAGAGATTTTGCCATTGCAGTAATGAAACTGCCAAGTAATAAATCATCATCTGATATTTATAGCCCCAAATTAAGACCGGTGACTCAGGCACGCTGCTGACCATTTAGCACTGAAGTCCTAATAATGCAATCTGGAGCAGTAGGGAAAGGAATAGCTTACTAATGTGAAGTCAGACAAGTAATTTCCTATTTAAAATTTGATTAGATAAAATCTTTTGAACATGTGCTTGTAAAGGAACAGCCTGTTTAAATATGTATGCTGCTGCAGCACATGCTCTACGCTGTTACCACGAGAGCCAGCACAAAGAACATTTGCACTAACCTGAACATGCTGGGGGAGGCATTGTGCCCAGGGCTAAAATATAGCAAGATAAATCTCTTACACAATGGAAACATCAGAGCTGATGGGGGAAATGCACTTTGCATCCTACAAAAAAACCCACAAGCTTGTTTTTGCATTGAAAAAACAAAGCAGAATCATTTGGCAACATAAGCAATTAGAAGAAAATTAATTTAAGGGGATATTTTTCTAGGTTTAAATACAAAAGGAAAAATATAGATTCAAACTGGAATATGTTGTCATCTGGAAAAAAAACTTATAGTTGTTAAAGCCATCCAGTAAGCTTAGTATTTTCAGCCAGCAAGTCTTAATTTACAGTCATTATATTATAAGCATTCAGGAGAAGGAATAAAGGCCAGAAAAAACAAGATGGGAGAGTTTGGCCTAGTTCTGACCCAATAATCAGCACTGGGAACTTTGCCTTTGACTTAATGAGATAACTCTTTGAGCCAACAAGTGAAGGGTTACACTGTGCTGCCTTTATCCACGCTGCATAAAACCATATCCCACAGGAGTGATGCTTATGCCTGAGAGGCTGTGTGCAAAGTTGCTGCTCAGAAGGAACTGCAATGATCAGCCCAGCCTATGCCAAAACACAGAAAATGACATTGTTTTGGGTTAAAGGACAGTGATGCTGTCTTTTTCTCATATCCTAATGTATATATTTTGCAGAGGTCATGGCAGCATCTCAAAAGCAGCTATTGATAATAAAGCATGCTGTCAAAACTGGGATACAGTTTCAAGCTAAACTCATTACAACAGTTTGATATGATTGTAGTCAAGGTAGAACATGTTATCTCTCATCCTAAAATGTACTCACAGAATAGTCCTGGGATTTGAAATATTCATATTATGTTCACACATTTGAAAAAAAAATCAGTCTTTTTGAAAGTGATTGACTGGTCCTGTTTCTCAGAAGTTAGTTTTTCTCTTTCTGTCTTCATGGACCTCTTCATTTTTTGTTAAAGCCCAGGGACTGTATTTTTTTTTTGTCCATGGTGTGAAAAATGTATTCACGTGTACCAGGTGGTCTGGTAAATATCTGCAGTGTTTGTATTCATTCCACTGACCTGAGGTGGGGGAATTTTCCTGGAAGTTTCTTGCCTTACACCCAAGGGTGGGTTTTCTCCTACACTCCTCCTTCCCTTGCCAGGTACAAAATGGTGTTTCTCTTCAGTTTTCCTAGCAGAACATCTTTGTTGGAGTTGAACACGGTGTTGCTACTGCCTGCCACCGTTCTCCTCCAGCATCATCCCTGTGGGATCACCACTGTCCTTGTGGCTTTAATTACAGGCCTCTGAGTTCTGGACTAACAAAACCAGGCAAAGTGCTGCCTGGGTTTTATTTTCTCCAAAGCCAGGGGCAGACCCTGAACATCAACAGAGGCTCCTAGTCACGAGCCTTAGAATCACCTTCAGTTTGTATTTGAATGCTTTTCATGTTGTCACAGACCAGCACTATCACATCCTTATATGTCCTTCCCATCAGAGGAGGATCTGTGTGGGATTGCCTTCTAAGAAAACCAGACAGCTTTTCAAGGATCTCACCTCTTGAATTCTGGCCATTGCATCCACGGTTTCAGGAGCTGTCATGGAAGAGCTCTCTCTCTCTGTCTCAAACACCCATCCCTACCACCACACCCACCCACCCCCTCCTCACCCCAATATACTCACTGGTGTCTGTTGTTCCCTGTGACATCCTGATCCCGTGGGCTTGGGAATGTGGAAGTTTCATGGAGCAGAGTCTTGCTCCGATCCTTTAGTTCTAAGAGGGGATTCCTGCGCTGGTGAGCAGCATACGAGGTTCCCCTTCAGCGCCAACCTCTCCTGTTCCCAGTGTATCTGTTGGATGTGCAGTCCTACCCAGTTGAGTGGCAAAATGCTGACTTGCTCCAGACTGTTTTAAGGCTTTGACTCACTTGACATAAATTCCACATGGATATCATGAACTCAAAAGAGCTTAATCAAAAAAACCCCACTTTAATCATATTCCAAGGTCCTCTGACATCTCAACACATCCTTGACAGCTTGTCAGTGAGTGAAAAAGATGCGTGACACTAATGGGGACACAAGGGTGGTTCAGGATTGTACCCAAACACCTCACCAGGAAATGCCCAGTGGGAATCTCCCCAGCAGTGCAAAACCCCCCACATAATCAATGTCCATCCGTAAGGCTAAAAAGCCACAATCCTTTTGATTTAATGCAGCCGCCTAGATACTGTCAGCTGAACTTCCCACTGTAAAATCAGTTTGCATGCTCTTTGTCAAGCAAATTTGCATAATCTGTGTCACAACAAAAACTAGAAGTGTGTTGCATCAAAGAAGATTTGAAATGAATTTTTTAAGCTGCAGATAAATCATAAACTTATTTTTGCAAACTATATGAAAATATATTGCAAGCTATAAAGACATCTACTCAAAGGAGGAAGTATGCAACCAGAGAAAATACTTTTATATCTGTGTAAATACACTGAGTCCCCATCAATCTGCAGAATACATCAAAAGAAGGGTTTGTAAGAAATAAGCAAATTATAAATTCCTAGAGCGACGATTTTCTTTCACAGATTATGCAAACGTTATGTATGCTTCAAGTAAAGTTGCATTTTATTAAAAGTGTAACTCTTGATAAAATAGATGTAACATTTGAATAGCAATTTAGAATTTATGTTATTCTTACCTTATAAAATGATATTGAAAAAATGAATGGGCTAACACAATTGTATTCAATATGCATGAAATGCCTGCTTAGCCTGTGAAATGCAGAGCAGGCAGATAGTAACCATTTCCCAGTACTGTAATTACCGTGTCACCATTTGTAAACCATTTATGTAAAGTACAATACTTCTGAGTAACCACATACAAACTCTCTGCATCCTGTTAAAAATTAAATCATTAATTTCAAATCTCTTACATTGTGCTGATATTGATGAGTGCAATGTAATCCATCACTACTTTTATTTTATCAAATCAAACGCAATCCCTTCTCTATGTGCTCTTTTTAGGCAGATTAATGTATTATATGCTACCTTAATACTGTAAATTATAAAGAGCAGCAGAGTAATATGAAAAAAAAAGAATTCTTTATTTGTTCTCTCATGCTAGAAGGAAGTCTTGGACACTGGCACGGGTGTGTCTTTAGTGAAGGGTTCTCTCTCCTCTTCTGTAGATATGTGCATCGATTTTGGTGGCGATTGCTTTTCCGTGTTTGCTGTATTTCTCCAAAAGAGCCTTAATGTTAAATTTTTGCAATAATCCCTTTTCCATACTGGTCACAGCTGGTCAGAACTAGATAAACACCAACAAGTTCAGAAGGTAAATAGTCAAAATACAAATTCTTCCCTAGCGAGCGCCGAGGTTCTCTACTCTTTGTTTTATTCATACATCACACATCTCTCCTTGATTTCTGAGATTTGGGGTGTGGTCATAAATTAACTTCCAAGGCAGAAGGCTTTTCCTTGCTCATCTCTTCTTTGGGAGTGGTCTCTCTCTTCTGCAGGAGCTGGCTGTGTGCCCCTTCTGGAGCTGCAAGGCCTGGCTCGGGGTGGGTGCTGTAAGCAGCTCCCCAGGCAAGTCTGCCAGCAGAGCACTGGTGAGGGCGAGGGGTGAGCGGAGGGAGGAAGAGTTTGCATAGTCCAGGGCACGTTGGCACGCCGGAGGAACTCCACCTCCTTGTGCTCTGGGCCCGTCCAGTCACGTTAGTGACCCTGAACTACCCGATCTTGGCCCTCAGCGAGGTGGAATAGCTCACGGTCAGCGCCACACGAAGCCTGATAATGTGTGTTTGAGTTGGTGCGGGGCAGGGCAGGGCAAGCACCCGGCTGCCTGCAGCAGCCCAGCTCTGCTTTGCCTCTGAGACATAAGCAGAGGAGTAATCTCCTTCCTCCTGGGGTCTCGTGCGACTCACGGTTATCATAAACGTGTTATGCGTAGACTGCGTGAACGCTGCTGTCACCGAGCGTAAGGCTTTTGTTCTTGGAAGGTGTTAAGATATTAGGAGCTTAAGAAGATTTGTCCTGAAAAGAATTTACAGCAAATTGCCCAGCACTACTGCTTTAAAATGCCCATCATCAAACGTGAGAGTGCTCAGCTCTCAGGCAGTGTGTGGTAACACAAACCTGAGGACTCCGAGGGGAGCTCACGCCTTGTTCCTATAAGTGGTTTATTAATACACCACTTAATAGAATTCTAAAAATTCCTCATTAGGCTGAGGCAGTGCACAAGGGTTACACAGGGCTGAGGAAGACTGGTGGCCACGGGCTGTAGGTAAAGTCAATTTTATTACGGCCTTATTTTAATTGAATACTTTTTAAGAAAAAATACACAAATATGAAAATAAATGACTGCAGATTACTAACACAGTGCACCAAGAGTGATATTTGATTTGGTTTATTTTTAATGTATTTATTAGGGTTTAAGACTTAAGTACTTTAACTAATCAAAACAAAAGTATCCTTTCAAAATGAGCAAGGGAATTGGATTCCCAGAAACTCAAATTGTGCATGTAAATTAAAGACTCTGTGTGAGAATTTTTCAGATACTTGTAATATTATTTAGCTGGTAACCCAACTGTTTGTGCAGTAAACCAGCTGCATGGCTGCAGTCATCTTTTTTCTTGTTTGATCTGATAGCTTGTAAACGAACGTGTGGAGGGACTCTTGGGAAGTGGGGAGATGCACGTGGTTATGGCTTTCCTGGGGGCTTCTGTTTTGACAGTTTCTTGAGGCAGAAAATGCCTTGAACCAGAAGTGTGAGCGTGTGGGGGTGAATTGAGAACCGTTGGATTTTGAATCCTGTCTGAAACAATCAAGTCATTAAGATTGAGGGTGTGTATATTTTGGATTAATTAAATAAATCACCTTTGATGTGACTGACAAGAGTTTCAGATTAGCTCCTTACGGTAGCTGGAGGTATTAAAACACCTGAGGCATTTTTCAGATCCACAGGGCAGTTGTAGTTCAGTTTGGAGCAGCCCCTGAGCCATGGTACAAAGGGCCTGTATTCTCTGCAGCACTAGTTCCGTCTGGAGAACCTAACCCCATGATCCTTCCGTTCTCTTTCACCTGTCAGCTAGTAAGAATCCTGTGGAGATATCACACAGACATTGTTTCCTTAAAATTTCTCTTGGAAATTGGTGAGAAATGCTAATAATGAGAAAAAATTGCTAATTTCTCTTCTTTTCCGAACACAAATCTTCCCTTTGAAACATTCAGTCGTAAAATTCCCAACTCTTAATATGCTGAAATGTTAGTGGAGCTCTACAGGATCTGTCATCTTGGTTAACATCAAGAACCTGCCTTTAATATTTTCATCTTTGGAATATATATTAATAAATCACACTAGTTTTCAGTACAATAGAATATTAGCAAAAAATTAATTGCTGTATAAAATTAAGAACATACATTGGTATTATGTGCCCTGTTAGAATAAAATTACCTTCAACTTTAAATAATATCTATTTTCAAATTTGAAACAAGTCATCTTTGAAGCTGAGCAGACCTGGCCCCTTGCCAAACAAGCAATCAGATTTTCTGCTGCAGAATATATAGAAAATCATAACAAACTTAATTACCTGCACCACTGCTAAAGGCCCTTCATATCTTAGCACTCTCGAGATACAGCAGATTGTATCACATCTTCCTGATTAACTATTCTGACTGAGAGGTGAAACATTCAAACTTACTGAAATTAAAAAAAATACATTATTCCATTTTAAAAGAGACAATATGTGAACAGCCTCAATTCAAAACAGTGGAATGGCTTACAATAAATGTTTAAACTTCAGTGTATTTTTTCAGACTATATGAATTGTTTGTGCCATCTGAGTAAATACCACCACGGATTTAATTTTCAAGAATTTTCTTATAAGTATAGAAGTTAAATATAATTGACATTCTTCAGTGTTTCTTAGAGGTCACTATCTCAGCCTGAGATGATGATTATTATTTCTTCTTCTTCTTCTTTTTTATGTTTTTTTCAGTACAATGATCCCTTTCCACAATTTCTAGATGCCAAGAATCCATGCAGTATTCAAAATTTCTTATTCTTCTCTGGAATTCTTGGGCACTTTTCTCTTATGAGCACATCTTAAGATCTCAGAGGTCTCAAATGAGGTGAGAGGAAAGCCCAAGTGCTGGGCAGGTTAACTTGGTAGAAGGGCTTCCTGGTCAGAGTTAAGGGCAGGTGTCAAGACAGTGTTTGCTGCAGGGTGTCTGTGTGTGGGGAGGTTGGCTGAAGGTTTCAGATGAAAAGAAGGTTTCAGATGAAACATAAACCCAAACTTTTGCTCTCTGTTCATTATTAACATTCCCTTAATATTGTTTATGAGTATAGAAGTTAAATACTGATTTTCTGGCACTATCTCAGAACCTGATAGTGCCTTATGATTCAGATATTGACACTGGCAGACAACCTTGCTAAGCCATTGTCCGTCGTATATGTTCAATGTTGGGCCCCTCACTACAAGAAGGGCATTGAGGGGTTGGAGCACGTTCAGAGAAGGATATGGAGCTGGGGAAGGGTCTGGAGAATAAGCCTCATGAGAGGCAGCTGAGGGAACTGGGGTTGCTTATCCTGGAGAAAAGGAGGCTGAGAGTAGACCTTGTCACTCTCTACAACTGCCTGAAAGGAGGTTATGTATACAAGGTGGTGTTGGTCTGTGTTCAGTTCTTGAGTCCTCAGCACAGGAAAGAGATGGATCTGTTGGAAAGAGTCCAGAGGAGGCCATGAAGATGATCAGAGAGCTGAAGCATCTCCCGTATGAGCACAGGCTGAGGGAGATAGTGTAGTTCATCCTGGAGAAGAGAAGGTTCCAGGGAGACCTTAGAAGCCTTCCAGTACTGAAAAGGTCTACAGGAAAGATCAGGAGTGGCTCTTTATCAGCGAATGCAGGGACAGGATGAGGGGGAATGGTTTTAAACTGGAAGAGGGGAGATTGAGATGAGACTTTAGGAAGAAATGTTCTGCTGTGAGGGTGGTGAGACTGGCACAGGTTGGCAAAGGAAGCTGTGGCTGCCTCATCTCTGGAGGTGTTCAAGGCCAGGCTGGATGGGGCTTTGAGCCCTCTGATCCAGTGGGAGGTGTCCCTGCCCATGGCAGGGGGGTTGGAACTGGATGGGCTCTAAGCTCCCTTCCAACCCAATCAATTCTATGATGATTCTGTGATTTTTTTACAGGCAGAAAATACCATGTTCAGCAGGGCTTGGGGTGGGAATAAAATCTCCATTGTCCCTTCACCACTACAGCGCTTCACGCAGTTGTGTGTTCCTTGAAAGCTCTGCTCCTCATATTTTCAGCCCCCTTCCCTGTGTTCCTGATTACCTTGTGCTGCATGTCTGCTCCTTGGCTTTGCTGACACCTGCTTTCACTGGACACCCTTTCCTGGAAGTTCTACAAGCTGATCTTGTATAGCACCAATATTTGATCATGGTAACTCTATTTGAGCCTAATTCTGTGCTAATTCTTTGCAAGCCTTCAGTGCCAATCAGAAATATCTTTCCAACATTCTCCAGACACCCTTCTCTCCCCTGGTTTGAGAGATTCCAGTCTCTACAGCCTATCAGTATGTAATCAACAAGGAGATTCCTCACCGGCCCGCCTTCTGTGCCAGCTCTTCCATTTCAGACCTGGCTGGCTCCGACTGCAGCAAAACTGGCCAAGGCCAAGAGTGGAGCATGGACAGAAGTGGCTGATTAGGGCAGGAGCTCTGAACTCCTCTGGGCTCAGGCTTGCGAGCAATAACAGTACTCAGGGTAATTTTCTTTATATAATAGTAATTTAAGATGAGAAGAGAAATGACAGATCATTAGCATTGAGAGAACACAGGGCGCCCATCTTATCGTTGTGCAGCGCGTGCGCTCAGCGCCTGGGTCTCGGAGAGAGGAAGGTCTGGTTTGGGCGTTTGCCTTCCAAAGGCTTTAACCTGGGGAAAAAACAAAACAAATCATTGAATCATAAAATGGTTTGGGTTGGACGGGACCTTGAAGCCCATCCAGTTTCAAAACCCGTGCTGTGGGCAGGGACACCTCCCACTGGATCAGAGTACTCAAAGCCCCATCCAACCTGGCCTTGAACACCTCCAGGGATGGGGCAGCCATGAATTCCCTGGGCAACCCGTGCCAGGGCCTCCCCCTCTCATCATGAAGGATTTCTAATCTAAATCTACTCTCTTTCAGTTTTAAGCCATTCCCCCTCATCCCATCCCTCCAGGCTCTTGTAAAAAGTCCCTTCCCAGCTTTCCTGGAGCCCCTTTCAGTACTGGGAGGCTGCTCTAAGGTCTCCCCAGAGCCTTCTCTTCTCCAGGCTGAACAACCCCAACTCTCTCAGCCTGTCCTCATAGCACAGGTTCTCCAGCCCTCAAATCATCTTTGTGGCCTCCTCTGGACCTGCTGGAACAGTTCCACATCCTTCTTATGTTGGGGATTCCAGAACTGGGCACAGGGCTCCAGGTGGGTTCTCACGAGAGCGGAGCAGAGGGGAAGAATCCCCTCCCTTGCCCACTGGCTGCGCTCCTTGTGATGCAGCCCAGGATATGGTTGCCTTTCTGGGCTGACTTACTTAGTTACTTAGTTCTAGTTATTTAGATCTCCTTCCTTCACTGTTAGGGATATTTGTATGCTTAATTTTAGCTGATGTTTTGGAACAAGAGCTTTCTTTTGCATCATACCAGGTTTTCATAGTGTTTCCTTCTACCGCAGAGAGTCACAGATCATTTTCCCCACTGCCTTATAGCTCTCTGCCTGTGGGAGGCTCTTGTGTGCAAGGGGCTGATTCTCCTGCCACTTACCCTGATCTGAAGTGGGAGAGGGGACAGACAGAGAGAGGAGGAATTTCTGTCTGTTCAGAGGAAACGATCAGACTCAGGCACTGATAACTTGAGGCAAGTCCCGTATTCAGTCTGCTACCCAGTGTGATGTGGTTGCTGGTGATGTCACAACAAAAATCAGATCATCCTTCCAAATTGCATTCTTTTTTAACCAAATGACATTGTAAAGAGTGTGTTTTACAGCTTCTCATCAAGCTGCAGCTCTGGCCATAGCTCAGGCATCCTGAATGCTTGAATTCAAGTAAGATCCCATTTAATCTACTCCTTTCATCACCTTTAGCATGTGTTTATCAGCTTAGTAATGCCTGTTTGCTTTTTCAGCTGCTTGTTACAGGCTAAGTTTAGTCTATCTTTAAAAAGTAACACTTATTTTATTAAAAGGAGTTTCCAAACTGTCACTGGAATGCCAGATGAAATAACTGGGATCATCCCAGCCCTCAATTCTGCTCTTCTCTCCTTTCTAAAACACCCAACACCAACCAAGAAGAAAATAAGCAATAATAAAGCTACAAATAAAAAAAAATACAGTGAAAGATGAAAGCAGCATTTATAGGTATGTCAGCCCCAGAAAATGAGCTGCAGTAGATTAACCCATCCTAAAAGAGCTAAACACAGAAGTCCTCCCTGCTTCATTTGCCATCATATTCATAAGTGTCAAGTGTCATATTTATTGCTCTGTCTTATCTGAAATTTTATTTTTAATATTGAGAAAACTACCATAAAACTGATTGCAGTACTTAAACACAGCTATGAAAATGAAAAATTGGATTTTTTTCCATAGAAGCAGATTCTCTAGTGGAATTATGGCCCTAGTGAAAAGGTACTCCATTTCAGCATGCTTTAAGGTGTGCTTCTTGGATAGCATGCTAATATTATACCTAGATGTATTGTCTGCAGGCACTGGACACAATCCTCTGGGTGTGCAGAAATTAGATAAGGAATAATTCTTTTGTATAATTGTATCCCTTGTGTAGTCTTCTGTGCAATACAATAAAATTAATTCAGCTTCTCTGCATGGAGCTTATCTTCTGTCCCAGCATTACACTATACTTTACCCATGTTTTACCTGGGCAACAAATGTTTTCTTACTTCATTGTGTTAGGAAGTCCAGCATTGGTAATTTACAGAGCAACTCTGCTTCCAGAGCCCACCCATAGCTCCATGTGTATTTTTGCAACGTGCAGCTCCTGGGCTGTGTTGAACTGGAAAAAATAAATATGCTCCAAAGCAAGGTAATGTACACGTAGTGTGGTGTGAGGGTGGTTGTACTGCCCGTCCTAGGGTACATCTTGGAGCACTGACCTCCATCCTTATGAGAACTTCTGTACACAACCCAGGTTATTGGCACACTTTAGCCTCAGCCCGACCAATTTTGGCAGCTAAAACTGAGCAACTGGACTCCCAATTCCCTTCTCCCTCCACCCTCAGATAAGGGGGAAAGGGAAATGAGAGGAAAAGACTTGTGGGTTGGAAACTAAACTAAAACAGCTTTAATAAAATAGTAGTAGTAATAATAATAAAATAATAATAAAACAATAAAATATATACAAATGTATTAAATTGCACCCCAGCCCCCACCCCTTGATTACAATATGTCACCACAAATGCTGCAGAGCAAGGAGGGGAAGGGGTCAGCAGCAGGAGAGAGCTGGACACAGGAAGTGGGTTCAGGAATGCACAGATCCAGGATCAGGGGCAAACAGACAGACGAGGTCCTCACTGGACGTCGGCCACCACAGAAGAGAGGGAGACTCTGTGATCTCTCAGTTTTATACCAAGTATGATGTACATGGGCTGGGATCCTCTGCTGGTCAGTTTGGGGTCACCTGTCCTGTCCACCCCTCCCCGCAATGTGACCCTTTCTCACCTCTTTGACTTACGGCTGCACCAGCTCAAGGATGGCCTTGGTTTCTGTGGGAATAAATATAAGCATTGGCCATTCTGCATCCCAGTGCCCTGTGTGATCACTGCCAGAGAAACTCTGTCTGGACAACATGCAGCTGCCTCTCAGAAAGTGAAGTTACTTAGACAAAGCTGAGCTTAAGCTAGAAAACTGATTCTACTTTAGTTCAAACCAGAGCAGTTATTTACAATGTCACTGACTGTCAAATACCCTGTTACACGTGAGACTTTAAGTTCTTTTTATCTGTGTCTTTCTAAATATGAATTACCATCTAACTTTTTCTTTGGGGGATTCATGACTGCTGTTAAGACCTGAATGAAAAGACAAGAACCTCTGTTGCTTACTTTGCTTACTTCAACCTGAAAAACTCATTGCCCAGTGCTGCAAATTTGATTCACCTGTTCTCTGTTTGCAGAAAATATCTTTAGACCTTTGCCAGCAGGGTTTGTACTAGAGAAGTGTTAAGTAATATTGTCTGTCTCTAGTGACTTGGACTTCTCCAAAACTGTTTTATACAGATCAGTCTTAGGTTTTCTGCCCTTATTCCACTAAAGATGCTTCCTGCTCTCAGTCAGAGTTTGCTATAGACTTTGATATAATCACAGTTGGACCTGGAGTTTTGTATGTTTTGGGTTTTCATCAGAGACATTACTGTAGAATCATAGAACGGTTTGGGTTAGAAGGGACCTTAAAGATCATCCAGTTCCAACCCCCCTGTCATGGGCAGGGTCACCTCCCACTGGATCAGAGTGCTTGAGGTCTCCTTAATAGAAATAGGGAAAGCCACTAGGGAATGAGGAACCCAAGGAAAAATTCCATTTTGTTCAAGTGGAGAATTTCATTTTGGTACCTTCCAAATGTGTTGTTACAGCTTTGACTCTGCTGTTTTATAACAATAGTTTTGCTGAGTTTTGAGATGAAAGGTCATTTTGAACAGAAAGGGGGCATTTTTTTAGGCAGAAAAACTTATCAAAGTGCTTGTGACCAGCACTGCCATTTAATTGATTGTGTTTCACTTTGCTTTTCAGTTGGCTTTGACTGAGCCCTAGCTATTCTGCTTTCAATCTTTGTGAGCACTGTATGCCTGTGGCACATTCTCTCATCTCAATGGATTTCAGTAGAGATGTACCTTGATCGTGCAGGGCTGCCCATCCATCTAAGAGTTCATCTGGTAGAAGCTAAAGACGAGCCAAGTGCCGCAACGGGCCATGTATATGTAGCACAGCTGAATGTAAAACATGACAGTCCCTCTTCTCAGCACCACAAACCAGCAAGTATTGTGAGTCTTTGGTCCAGTATATCTGAACACTTCTTTGATTTGTGTATGTTCCAGACGCTCGATGCAAAACACCTGGCCTGGTGCAGCTTAGGTGTGTGCCACAACCTTTCCCAAAAGTCAGGAGCATTTTGGCAGTCACGGTTCTACTGAGTGGCTGACCACGTCCTCATGGCTGTAGGTAGCAGCGTAGATGTGCTACAAGAGGCTTAGTGTGCCAGGAAAGCTTTAGGTATATCACAGAAAGCAGGACGTTATTGGGGAGTTCTGAAGGCGACAGCAAGCTGAGTGTGTTTGGCTTCCCTAATAAATCCACACTTGTGTGCCGGATGGCCGTTTTCCAAAGATCTCTCCTGATAATTGTGGTATTTCCTTCCAAACAAACACAGTTTTGTGCTACTTTGGAAGTGGTTTCTAGCCCACCTACATGCATGGTGTCCATTACAGCTGTATTGGAGCTCCTTAGTCTTTCATCTGTTCTTCTTCATGATGTCCCCAAGACTTGTTTTCCTGATTGTCCCCAACTGGAACAGTCAGTAGGAGTCAGGGCAGCCTTTCTGCACGAGTTATGTTTTCCATTGGTTTTAAGCAAGACTCTTTAAAATATAATTAAAAGCTTTAATGTCCCTTCATTAATATGCTGCTCTGTTTATAGTCTAACGCTTCATTGTCCATATTGTTCCTCAGCCATTTTACAAACATTTCTATGCTGTGTTTATTTTGGCTTCTACTGCCAGATGTTGACAATGTGAACTCTTCTCAGCCTTTTAAAAGCTGCATTGCTGTTCTGTCCAGAGGCTGCTGATCACTGGAAGTTCTTTATTGAAAGGAGGGGGATACAGGAGGGAAGGTGATAAAGGGAGCAGGACCACCAGCCAGTTGTACCCACGTCAGAGTCTGATGGGTGGTGGAGGCTGAAACAAACCTGGGAAGGTGAATCAGGAAAGTAAGCACATTTCTCAGATTGTGGAGCTCCAGGTGGAGAGGAATGAGCCTTTATGGAAATCTGCCTGTGCTGTGACTTAGCCTGCCATGCCCACCCTTGCACAGCATCCACAGAGTTAAGTGCTTTGGAAATCCCCAGGAGGACAACACGGTGTCTTCAGTGTTGTGCATTAGTTTGAACTCCACAAAATAAAATTCCATGGAAATACATGTTTTAGGCCAAGTCTTTGAGTGATGGTGGAGCTTGCACAAACAGATGCTAATCTGGTCCAGGCCCTGTGGTATAAGGTGTATATTAGATGTGTGACTCTGTGCTCCTGAAAATTCTGCAGGGAAACAACTGGTTTGTGTTGCATTCTGTGGCTTACATAGTCTTGTCTGGTGCTCTGTGTGCCAGCTTCATCTCAGGAGTTTGAGCCTTGTTTGTACTGCATGAAGGATGGTTTCCTTCTGGAAAAGGGAAGGGAAAAACTAACAAGCAGTGACTTAACTTCTGTAGATTTTTTTCCTTTCCTTTTTCTGTAGACCTTTTGCTCTGAGCTCCAAGACAGAGAATCTATCACAACTGCTTTTTGTTTAGATCTGGACATGGGAAAGCAGTCTGGAAAGCCTGAAATATGGGGCTATTGCAAGTATTAATACCCTTCACAGACTCTGACACCTTTTTAATGTCCTTCCTAGAGCAGATAGGAAATTTGAGGCTGCCAAGCAAAATAAATGGAATAAATACAACAGTGCCCCTTCCAGGCATCTGCACTTCCATGGGGTGGCTATCACTCTTTGGCTTCAAGACATAAATTGGCCATGAAGAAGAGTTAGCACGCACAGCTCATCCCATGGATCTGATGTTACATTCAGCGCCTCGTTCCTTGTGGTGTTTCTCCCTTCCTGCTGCTTCTGGTAACCATCAGAACTGAGAGTCATCTGCTGCAGTGCTTTCATTTGGGATAGGCTTTTCCACTGAATGTAATGTTAGAAAATTTAATTTGATTGTGGCTAATTAACAGGCCAGCCATGCCTCTTGTAGTTACAGGGATTAGCAGGCTTTAGCTGCATCATTTGAGATCTTTATATTGCTGACAGGCTGCAATACAGAGGACCAGATAGCCCATTTCTGTGCTGCAAAGCCCCTTAAAGTTGAGACATCATTGTGTTGTTGAGATCAAGTATGTAAAATAAATCATCTAAGCTTTTTCAGGCCATAATTCAGTGAGAAAATACCATAACCCTCATTTTATTAGAGCAAGAAAATAGTTAACAGACATTCTTCATCATGCCCAAAGGGAATGGAAGCCATCTCAACAGCAAATTTCGATTCCACAGCCAAATGTGCAGGTCAAGGTTAAGACTATGACCTCTGTAAACAACTTCAAATGCTGAAATCCACTGTGATGCCCCGTGCTTGGAAGCATCCTTCCAGAGGGATGCGTAAAGGCAGATCTCTTTCCCTCTCCCATTCCCAAAAGCAGAATGGTTCAAATCTGTGCTCTTTATCTTCTCTTTTTGGTCTTTCACTTCCCCCATGTGTGAGCCCTGCTCATGGGTGTCTGCACGAGAGCCCAGCCCCAACCATTTAACTGTGTGGAGACGTGAGGGTGGGAGGCAGAGCCAGGGAGCTGCGTGGTTCACTGGGAATCACTGCTGTCAGATTTTATTCCTTCCTTGCTAAGCTGAGACTTCTGGTACGTGCAGTTCCTGAAGCTCTGTCCCTCCAGGTACTCTTTCCTTAGGTCATCTTTGAGTTTTATATTGCTGACTTATTCTGTTTTTAGTCAAAGTCAAGCTGTTGTTAACAAACACCAGTTTGTACCTTTCTGGCAACAATTTTAAAAGAAAAAGAAAACACAGCACAAAACCTAAAGTAAGATTATCTTTGGCTTGATGTGTTGGAAGCAATGTTACATTGAACAGTCTAAACAAATTATCCTTTCCTTTATATAAACCCTTCTAATATTTTATACATAGCCCATCTTTTTACTACCTCTCTGGTTTTGTTGTTGTTGAGTGTTTTCTTAGAGATTTTCTCTTAAACATGTTGAAACAGGTTGTGGTCTGCCCTTTGGCATTGACATGAGCCCCATGTGTGGCATTGTGGGTATTTGTGCAGAGTTTGGAGCAGATACAAGGCAAAATATCACAGAATCATAGAATCACTGAATGACCTGCGTTGGAAGGGAGGCCACAAGAATCATCCAGTCCAACTCCTGTCCCTGCACAGGACACTCCCAACATTCACACCGTGTGGCTGAGGGCATTGTCCAAATGCTTCTGGAATATTGTCAGCCCTGGCGCTGTGACCGCTGCCCTGGGGAGCTGTTCCAGTGCTCCACCACCCTCTGGGGGAAGAACCTCTTCCTAATGTCCAACCCAACCCTCCCCTGGCACATCTTCCTGCCATTCCCTCGGGTCCTGTCATTGGTCACCAGAGAGAAGAGCTCAGCGCCTGCTCCTCCTCCTCCCTTTGTGAGGAAGCAGCAAAGTGCGATGAGTTCCCTCTCAGTCTCCTCTTCTCCAGGCTGAACAGACCCAGTGACTTCAGCTTCTCCTCATATGATTTCCCCTCCAGACCCTTCCCCAGCTCTGTGCCCTCCTCTGGACACTCTCCAGTAGTTTGATGTCCTTTTTACACTGTGGCACCCAGAACTGCACACGATATTCGAGGTGGTGTCTCACCAAATAGGCGGAGCTGGGGCCTGGCCCTGGTCAGATACCCAAGGCAACACCTTCCTTCAGGCTGCAAGGGGGAAAACTCTTCACCTGCAAGTGTTTGGAGGAAAGTGGATGTGTCAAAATACTAGAGGAATTTTCACTGGGTAATTCCTGATACCGGAGTCTGTCAGTGATTGGGTCACCCTGTGCCTTCTGCCCATCCTCCCTGGCCACACTAAATTAGCCCACACATGGGGTCTCGTTGAAGGTATTTTCTCCAGAGCAGAATCATGTGTACAGTTCTCTGTTCAGGAATGACTCTGGAAGGAGCTGGGGAGAGGGAGCTGTTGTGATTTGTAATACCTGTGTGGCAAGGATTTGTGTGTTTCCCTTTCTTTCACTTGTAAGCTATTTTTCTCACAGAGCTCATGAGCTCTGAATAGTGAAAAACGATGCCCAACCTTTTTTTCAGCGTGCTCCTAGTTTGCATATGCTGCACATTTCCTCCAAAATTAAGTGCACTCATTTGCAATATTTGTGTTCCTTAATTAGGTTTACTGATGGATAACATGAAGAAATGTGTTCTTTGGTTTTGAGGGCAGTTTATGCAAACAGTGCAATACATCTTGTAGCATGGAGGCTGATTCATGGCATTTCTTTGGGGACTCAGCTTCTCTAAAGTAAAACTGTTACCTGTATTATTTGTTTCCAGATATTGCTTATATGCTCCAGATATGCTTCTGATATGCTTCCAGATATTCCAGATATGCTTCTGGCATCTGAAGGAAGGTTCTTTTTCAATTGTGATATCTAATTGACCTCAGAGAGATGCGGAGATAATGCGATGTTGTAGATGCCTCTTTGTTGTGGTTTCAGTTCTTTTTTCACTCAGACCAACTCTATCAAACACGTTCCAAAGGATACACTCATCTTAACTGCCAGTAAAAGCTCACTCTAGAGACTCAGTATAAGAAGTAAAGATTTTATCAGATATGAATAAACATTACTGTTTTGGAAAGATACTGTACCAACAAAGCTAGATTTTTCTCTTAAGGCAAGTGTTGTGCAGAAGGTTTTGGAGCAACAGAAGCATTAGCTGGGTTTTGGGAAAAGGTTTTAATTCTGATTTTCAAAGTCTTTTGAAGCTACATGTACTTGTTACTATTTTGGGACTTCATCACTTTATTTTAGGTATCTGTGGATATGTTATTAGTTCTTTTGCTTCCTTCTAAAGGGCATTTGCCCTCTTGCTTGGCTCATGGTCAGGGTTTTTTTAAGGAATGTAAGCAACTCTATGATGGATGCTGTGGTCAAGGCACAAATGTGCATCTAATAAGGATCTGTTTCCTTATCACTGACTCTGGCAGCAAATGAGGCTGCATTTTCCTTGCCTCTGCAAGCTCTCATTGGCAGTCACAGTCGCTGAGAGCAAGCAGAGATTGCTGAGGTGCTCCAGGCTCAGTCTGCAGCCTGCATTTCTAGCCAGAGACTAGACAGAGAACTCTGCTGATTCAAAAGAAACACATTTAACATCAGAAAGCCTGAAGGAAAAAAGAGTGAACTCAAAGTACAAATCAAAGAGGAGCAGTCAACACTCTTGGTCTTGCTCCTTTGAATTCCTAAATGCAAAACCTCCAGGGCATCCCTTCAGGTTGGGATGGTCAGTACCAGCCTTGTTAGAAGCTGTGATACTTCTTGTTACAATTAGTACGTAATATCACAAATAACAGCATAAACAAAATACTACAGTGAGATGCCTGTATAGTCCAAACAGAGCATCCCAAACGTGGTGCCTGGCTCTCAGCCCCACTACCAAGAGGCCAGGGAGAGCTGGCTGCAGCCCCAGTGCTGCATTTGCCCTCCCAGAAGTGTGCGTGGAACAAGTAACGTCTCTGATGCCTGAGGTCCTGCGGTTGCCAGGAGGCTTGTGCTTTCCACTGTGGAGGAGGTCTAGGAACCTGTCAATGGCAGGGATGCTGGATCTCTAGCCAGTTTCTCTGTTAAACTGGTGTTTCCACTTTTGGAATAAACTATCCCAGTACATTTTTTTTTAAAAAATAAACAAAACCAAAACCAAACCAAACAAAAAATCGAACCCCCTCCCCAGCTTTGTAATGACCAAGAAACTTCTTACCAAGTGTGTGCTCAGAGCAAGCTGCAGAGCATCCAGCCAGGCTGTGCTTTTATGCCTGAACAGTTTTCAGTCCTGTCAATGTAAAATTATTGTAAGGGTTGCTCGCTCTTTGTTTTTAAGATGGATTTTCTATTCATTAGGGACAGGGAATGTTACTGATTGCTGCCCTTGTGCCTGGTGAAATTAAGTTATCAGCAAACCGAAGACGCTTTTGGTTAGGTTGCAAATCCTTCTGTGCAGCGCTGGAGGAAGCAGGGTAGAAGCCCCAGTAGCACTGTAGCTGTGGTGTCCATAGCTGAGGCTGTTCCTTGGGTTCAGATGGGAAGAAGAAATGAAGGTATCACTGGTTCTCCCCTAACAGAGCTTCTGGAACAGCAGGAGGTGGACATCTGTGTTCCCCTTGAGTGGGGGGAGGTAATTCTAATTACTCTCCACTCTGTGTGGAAGAAATAACCCCGAGGAGGTGTCTCCTGCCCTTGGCTGCAGAGTGATGCAGAGCAGGGTTTACATTGCTCTTGGCTGCGTTAGTAGCTGATGGTAGGTGAGAGGAAAGCCACTCTCCCACTGAGAAACACAGATCTTATTGACTATTTGCTGATTGCCAGGAGAGGAGTGAAATTCACTCTGCAGGGTGACTTGGCAATGTTCCTAACAAAGCCAGATAAACAAATGCTACTGTTGTTTTTACAAGATGTGCCTAAAGGAGAGAAAGGAGAAGCTCTGCTGTGTAGGAATGATTTTGAGGCCAACATATCTTACTGTTGGAAGAGGTTTATTCCAGTGTGTTGACCAGAGGGAAAGTCGTGTCTCATTTTACCAGGGCTTAAATTCTGAGTGCTGGAAAGGGGTTGGACAGGAATGGGTTGTACCTCCATGGTCACCAGGTTGATTTTCCTTGTACCAAAGAAATTCAGTTGTCACCTAAGAAAACATTTGGTCTTATTAGCTTAGTTCTATTAGCTGAAATTATGAATTATGATGAGTCTTGGTCTGAATCCTGTTTCTAAGGCATTAAGTTGCCTCTTGTAACTCTTTAAATACTGTCAAATATCCAGCAGATGTTGCCAGGCAAAAGGAACTCAAAATCAGGGCCATTAGGACAAGGATGCTTGCTATTAATTTTAAAATAGTAGAACAGAATGATAGCTGTGATGTTCCACGTTGAGTCAGGTTTTCCTCACAATGGGTTTCCAGTCCTCACACCACGTCAGGGAGAGCCCTGTGTGTGGCCATGCCCCCAGTTCCCAGTGTGAAGAGCTGGAGTCGGCGCTGCAGCCCCAGCACTCTTTCTAGGTCTCATGTTTGAGAATATGACCATGAAAACAGGAATCCAGGACAGAAGGATGCAGTGGTGATGTCTGCCAGAGCCTGCGGGCACGTAGGAGAAAGAACAATAGTGTGAGCCCTTCCCTTTGTCTTGGAGGGTGCCTGTTGTGTGGAAACACCTGAAGACAATTCCCCTTCCCTTTTGAAGAAACATTTATATCAATGCTAAGGAGTTTGTAGATAAAGATGTCTGTAAGAAATGTAAAGAAAGGGGGACCAGCTGTGCTGGTAACCTTTTGGTATCCCTGTGCTCACGTGAGGGCCTCTGCCTAATGTGTCTGCTTCGAAACAAATTGACACCCAGAACCAGAAGAGTTTTATCAGTGCTAAGGTGAGTGTGGAGCAGATTTGAGAAACAGCATCTCTTTTGCAGTTTGTTATATGAATGGTGAAAAAAAGGCCTCTCAGTTTTGTCACAATTGGTGCCTTTTCTAATAATTTAAAAGCTTGAATTACTTACATGTGGAGCTAAAATAGCTCTAAGTGCATTTTTATTGCCTGTCTCTGGAGCTGCCAATTACAGGTTAACAGCCCTAATGCTTTTAAATAATAGGAGGAGTATATGTGGTATGGTGTTAGAAAATGATATATGTCCTGTTATTTGGACACAAGTAGAGCACTAAAAGCCCTGTCCTGTTTTCTACAGAATCTTTTCTTTTACAGTACCTGGTTTGTTGTAAATATCCTCCAGCAGACTAGTAAACACTGAGAGGCTTTAAATGTGTAAAAATGTTGTTATATAAATCTTATGATTAAGAAGATTAAACTACTCATGTGTAATCATCTACTGCAAATATAAGTATACCGATTTTGTGGTATATTTTAACATCCAGAATTAGTTTCTACACTTCTTGTGATGAGAATATTATTCTTGGCTTTCTTTCCCCTCCTGCCCAGTTTGGGGATATATTTAGGAAACTAAAGTCAGGGAAATATTGCGCAGGAGGAGGAGAATGCTATTCTGCCTATGGGAAAACAGGAGAGGTGCTAAAAGTACCACTATATGATTTTTTTCTCTAATTATTCAAAAAAAAAGAGAAAGTTGGAATTCACAGACTGCTTAACTTTATAAATATTCATAAATGGCAGAGTACTTCAGTAGTGATAAGGGGCATAATCTCCCTTCTGTAGATAAGGAGAATGAGGCACAAGAGCAGAGTGCCTTGTTTCTGTTCACACAGACTTAGTTGTACAGGCAGGCGAGATCCCACACTCTCCATCTCCGCCCTTCGTTACTGGGCTTACCCTGCCTCTCCTGCAGGCTTGTGGCTGCCCCCTCAGCACAGGGGCTGTGGAGGAGAGGCCTTTGCCCCCCCTGACTCCAATGCACAGTAGCTTATAAAAACATTATAAAAACGGAAGTTCTTAGTGTATTTAAAGATACTCACTGGTCTTTCTTACATTTACCTCCTTTAAACTTCATATTCCTCTTTTCAGATACAGAGCTTGTTTCATACTTCTGACTGATTAGAAGACGCATTACTTTTAGGCTTCAGCTGTCCTCAACTGTCAATGAATAATCAAACTCTGGAAGCCAAAAGCAAACCCTTTCTGTATCAAATGTCCTGTGGTGCTTCAGCAGTGGCATCTCTGTACTTACTTTCTGTCAAGTGACGCCCTGTCCAGAGTCTCCCTGCTGCGATGCTCAAGACTCTCTTGCTAAATGCCCTATGTGTGGGTGGAGGCAATGGTTCTGGGAGCTCTTTTTTATTAAAAAAGGCCACCTCTCCCACCAAAAATAATAATTTCATAAAATGCTGAATTTAGTCAAAGTCTGTTATTCTTTGTTTTTTTAAGAAATGCTTTTTATAGTAAAGAAAGGGCATCCTGAATCTGTAGTGCTGGACTTTCAAGAAATCCTGTCTAATTTCCTGTTCATCTGAGTTTGCTATGTTTAATTCCTGGAAATATTTTTATAGGTCCCTGAATCAGTATTGTGGCTTGGGCTTTTTTGTACCTTTCTTAATATGAAAAAGTGTTTTAAACTGTGAAGTGCACTGACCAACACTGATCCTAGCACTACACTCTTCTATGTGAGGAAGGGGGATTATCTCAGAACCAAGCTTTTTCTTGGGTCTGCCATTGCAAAAAGTCATCTCTACTGAGCTGATGAGCTAATCTTTCTTCTCTGTAGTGTAATTCCCAAAGTATTCTAGCCTTTCCCATTTCCTCCAGCAAAACCTTAATCATGATGTATTTTGCTTTTCTGTTAGCCATTAGATGCATAATTGTTCTTCCTTAGGTCATATTAAATTATCCAGCTGATTATCTGCTTCATCAGATTGTCTGGATCATCTTGCGTGTTACCTACCACGAACACTACCAAGCAAGCATCCCCTCTTTCTGCAGCCCTACAGCAAAGCACGTGCAATTTATCCCAGACAAATACGTTACAGCTTCTTCAGATTTCAGTCATTTGACCACACTCAATATTTTTTAACAACTCCCCTTCAGATTTTTTTATTCTTGCTCTCGATGTAATGTATTCTCGATAATCGCTCAATTCAACCCATAGAATTTACTTCCTTGTGCACGCGGCATGGCTTACAGAGGATGCTCTGCCAGGGAGGAGTTTGGGTGCACAAGAAACAAGCTTTTTGGTGAGCAATGCAATTTTCACTGTTTTGTGGCCCTTTTTTAGTGTCTTCTCTGCTCTTTTGCTTAACATCCAACCCAAACCATTCTGTGATTCCCCGATTCATGACCCACCAGTTGAGGAACAGTATCCTGGACAGTTCACACAACCAAGAAACAGAATGTTTCAAATTCATTGAGCCTTCAATCATGAATACATATAACATTCCTCATACAGAAGTCCCTGCACTGAAAAACTTTCAATGGATTTAGTGTAATCCCCTTGGCAATCAATCTTCTACCAGCACTCCTCAACTTTTGGCCAACGCATCGCTTGGTCTCTGCGTTCAGTCACTGCAATATCAGATGAGCATTTTAGAACGTGGTCTAGTCATTAAAGCATTCCACAGCACCTTTCCAACATTAGGTTTCGCTCATACCTTCATTTTCCCTGTGGCTCATAGCCAATTTCAGTGAGGGAAGCGAGTTTTTATGTGTCAATCTGATGATAGAAAAAAAAAAGGTAATAAAGATCAGCATGAAGTTTGTCAAACAGATGAACCACCTCTGAATGATACCTGCTTGCATCTTCCAGTCCTGTGCAGGCTATAGGTAACAGGCTGAATTAAGCCATCAGATTCGTGCCCTAAGCGAAGAAAGATAAAACAAGTCACAAGGGACAGAGCCCACACAATGAGTATTTTATTTATCTGCTACCTGTGCTGAGCTGAGCAGAACAGGTTGGGATTCTCCTTTCTGCTTTGCACTTCAAAATCTTACTGTGGCTGTTACTGAGCCGTGAGGCAGCACCAGGATAACAAGCTGGGCCAGATTCTAGTGTGGTGTAAGTGGTCCTGCCTCTGCTGATTACAGTCAGGTTGCACTACCTTGTGCTCAGTGTGAAGTTACTTCATTCTGAATTATTTTTCTTTGGTAATTGTCAGTGCTTACATTCCTCAGGATTCTTCTCCAAACCTATTGCAGTATTTTCACTGCCTCTTCCTCCCTGACCAGGATTTTAAAACACCCTTCCTTCCACTTCAGGACTTGGTTTACACAGTGAGCCTCCCCACAGCTGACTTGTCTCACAGTTAGATCAGCTTGTCTTGTGTGGACTGTGCAAAGTTATGCTATGGCTGAGCTACTCCTGAGTCTGACCACATGTGTAAATCCAAGTTTTTCGTTAGTTCTGGCAGAGGCTTCAGGATTTATCCTCCTCGGCTTTACCATAAACAGCCAGACGTGAGGGATCCCGGTAGCATTCCCTGTCCTAGCTCTTGACAGAGGAGGATGCCTGCAGATCCCTCTGCCTGGGATGCAGAATGCTGCTCCTTGTCCCCACACTTAGCAGGGCAGTTACTTATTTGGGCTCCCACTTGGCTGCCTCTGGAACCTTCTTCTACCTAGGATCCTGGCTCCTTTGGCACGATTGTTCTTGCCTCAGGACTTACAGGTGATATAAACTGCCTAAGAAAACACTTCTTTTTATATCACATGGGGCTGGTTCGTTGCCTTTTTATAAACTTTTTCTCACATTCCATGGATGGGAAAACATGTGGTTTGAATTCTCTATTCTGATAAGACATTGCTTTATTGCAGTGCTGAGAGTAACCCTAAGGGAAGAGGCAGACAGAAGGAGGGTCTTGCTGAGATCTGAGTGACGCAGCAGGGCCTTATACCTGCGTTAGGCACCTGGATTAGCCAGAGGCTTCACGTGGGTTCTGCTCCCAGAATTTCAATCTGTGAAGTGGGCTTGAAACACCCTGGGGATGCAAGGTGCAGCCTGCAAAGTGAAGCATCACTGTTTTCTGGTGTAGGTGATGTAGCCTGGCTGCGACTTAAGAGCAGCAGATTTTGTTTTCTGTTCTGGGTGAAGCGTAAAAGCTGATTTTTCTTTCTTTACCTAGATCTTAAAATTTTAGTTGATTTCCTGTTCTCTAGTAATATTACATACAGGCAGGAATAGCTTAGAAAACACTCGACTGGGTTTGCAGGGTGGTTTAAAAGTTCAGTAGAGAGCAGAGATTGAGAGACAATCCATGGTGCTATAAAAATAGAATCACAAAAGCTATTACAAGGATACAATATTTGAAGGCATTCCTTTCATTCAGTTGTTAATGGAAAGGTTTATGTTTATGCCTTTGCTCTTTTGCAAGCCACACATATTATGACCTCAGCCTGAAACATGTTTTCATACTTCCAACATGTTTTCATTCTTCCACCTCCATCCACAAGCTGAAAAAGCTGAAGAGCATCTAAGGAAGAAGAAAAAGGGAGGCAGGGGAGAGTTTGTGATGACCACAATGTTAAGTCATCATTGTGAGAAAGCAGCTGCTCTCCCACTTCCTCTCCTGCAGCCAGGTAAGTTTCTGCAAAGGACAACAGGGTGTTTCCTGAACTGCAGCTGCAGAGAGCTGTCGTGGAGTCTCTCTGTGCAGAACTAGCTGTAAGTGCCAGGGTTTAATTCAGTAGTTCCATTTCACAGTAATTTGTACCACCAGGAAGACGCGGGTACTTGGTGCTTAAGTTTCACCCCAATGTTTCTCCTTGTAGGAGTTGCCATTAGGTAATGGTAAAAAATGCTCCAAGGATGAACTGGCACTCAGCTCCCTTCCCAGGTGCAGGATAGACACCACAAACCCTTCCTGGACTTCCAGGAGCACTAGTCCTGCACGGTGATGTTTGCAGCACACTAATTCCTTTGGTGTGTCCGTGGTTTTTCTATTTGCTGGAGAGAGATTTTTCAGCTCCTGTAGTTATTCGACTCTGCTGGGAAGCAAAGCATTTGGTACTCACTGTGAGGAGCAGTTTCCAGGATTTATAGCATTTTCACTAATGGTTACACGTGGTTGCTGGTTCTGCATGTTCAGAGATGAGATACTTTAGAAACTGCAGTTGTGTCCTTCATGGAGCATGTAATGCTTTCCATATTGAGTAAATAACTTTGTTTTATGGCAGTTAAATTGTTTGGTTTCAAAAGCATAAATGGCTCTGGTTGTGTGGCTTCCCATGAAAACCTTTGCTTGCATGTTCAGGGCAGACTGTGTTTAATACCACGGAGCATCTCCTGCTGTAGTCAGACTATCACAATGGTAATAGATTGGGATCACATAGAGAGGCTGTGCGTGGAGTTTCTTTTCAGCTACAAGCAACATCACCGTGGTCAAGGATTTCTATGTTGAAAACAGTGAAATCGATTCATGCACAAGATGAAGGTTATTAATGCATTTACTGTTTACAGTGGATGTGCTTGGGGGAGAGAGAAAGCCTGTATCCAGTGTTGAGAACATTCTGTTTATGGTTTTAATTCCTTGCTAAAGGTTTATGGGCTAAACTTGCACAGGAACCGTGAGTGTCCATTCCTTTGCACATGAAATGGTTTTGGTTCCTCTCTTTGTCTGGTGTATTTATGAAGTCAAACTTGTGCATATTCCATAGTATTAAATTCATGTATTTGCAACAGGAAAATTAATTCATATTCTACAAATATTTATTCTTTTATTCTAGTAGATAAGATTGCTTCCTACTGGCAAGAATTCAAGAAGTAGCCCAGCTTAGAGTGTGTTGCTCTCATAAATTACATCCTCCTAGGAGGAAGAGAAAATCAGAAATAATAAAAGAGCCTTAGCTAGGGAAAAGGCTAATAATGTCACTAACCTCATGACTTCAACTGTGGAAATTGTCTTACAATGTGAAATTCAGTATGTTTAGTATTCATGATACTGTTGCACTGTTTAATGAGAAACAACATAATTGATTTTCCATAATGAGTTCTCTACTAAAATAATATTTAGGGGGAAAATGTCTGTTGGCCACCTAAAGAACTTTTTTAAACACAGTTTTGCCTGCTAGTCAAAGTAAGAAACTTAACTTCAGAAAGGGTTTTTTTAAAAAAATATGTAAACAATTACCTGGTTTTGCAAGAAAACGTGTCTTCGTGGAAAGTATAAGCAGATGTCTTCATGTTGGCAGCTCTCAAACTTTATGTCAGAAGCTGGAATACCTCCCCCCACCCTCAGTCAAAATAAGTGGGTTTTGAATTAAAATTGCATTGTATTTTTTCACGGTATCACAGTATCACAGTATCACAAGGTTGGAAAGGACCTCTGAGATCATCAAGTCCGACCTATAACCCAACACTAACACCAACCATCATCTAAAGGTGATTTCCTTTGTAGTATTTACTGGTGTTCAGTCCCCCTGTGTTTATGAATGCAGTGTCTGTGCAGTGGGGCAGCATGAAAAGGGCCTCTGCCCCGTTGGCACTGCTGTGCCTTGTGCTGCTGAGCACCAGCCATGGAGCTGTGCTTCCTCTGGACGGGGGTAGGATTGACAGTGAAAATAGCACTGAGGTGCCCCACACCAATCTCTGCTTTTAAATGTATTTTATAGCTGCTTTAATAACACTACTGCACATCCAGTGGTTCCCCATGACAAGATTCAACTGTTGGCCACAACTCCATGAAACTATTCCTAAATTTGGGTACTTATTCCTAAAACAGTTTTCAGTCTGTAAAACTTGCTGGAAAGACCTGGTACCCAAACCACAGTGAGGACATGAGCCTGGAGAACTCTTAGAGTCTAACAGTCCCCCTTATCTTGACCCAACATGTGGAATGCTGTGCACAGAGCTGGAAGATTTTCCCACCCTACAGAGCAAGTGAAGTGCAAACCCAGAAGGCAGAGGGACTGTAATAAGGTTAGCAGACTTTAGCAGAGCTTTTTAGTACACATTAAGATGCTTTATAGGCATTTAGGTTTGCCACTTGATATTGATGAAAGATCCTGTAGCAGTCGTTAGTAAAGGAAGGGCTGAGTGCAGAAATGATGGCCCTCTGACACCTCACTCCTCTTTGTGCTGAGGCTCCCACTCACAGATCCAAGGAGGCTCATTTTTTCCACGAAAATTATTTTCAAACTTGGGTAAGATCTGCTTCCAACAGGCTTGAACCTCACTACTTTAGACTTCTTTAAAAATTCATACACTTTGAGATTAATACTCCTGTTTATTGATGAATTTTGAAAGTGTTATACTAAATACCTCTATAATGTGGTGGGTTTGTTCCATTATATTTAATTCATTTGCTGAATTCCATGTTTTATTGTTGCTGAAGTTAGATGAAAGTGAAACCTATGAACAACTTTTACGTGAAGTTCCTTGAACTGTGTTGCTGGCCAGATAATGCCTGAAGAGCCACCAGGAGAAGTTAGAAAATTGCTTCCTGAAACCTTTGCAAATAACTTCAGGTGTTGCTCCAGTGCTCTCCAAAGGGTTGCCCATCCAGGCTGGCTCCCCTCACGGGCACTGTGCAACCCTTTTGAACCATTGTATGGGCAGCGTGGAAGAGGATTTCAGTAAATTAATGTTTCTGAAGGAAATTCTCAGCGTGCCAGTCACTAGGTGGTAGTTCTTATGCAGCCGTGTTCAGCAGTGGCTTTGTGATTATACTGAAATAAAATGTTCTGGTTAAATTGTTTCGTCTTTGAAATAATCCACAACTTAAAAACCTAGGGGGAAAATGAGCATATAATTTTCTCGCTATTTTAAACCACATAAGCACGAAGAAAAATAGTATGATTCATTTATTTTGGAGTATGTTGATTAACTAGCAATTAAAGCTTTATAGTGTTTTCTTTATGGAACAACAAAGGCCGGCTTAATGATTTTACTTCAGTTTTGGCTCATTGGAATGGCTTCATACCTGGTGCAGACAGATAAATGCTCTGAAAGCATGTGAAGTACCTGCATGCATCTGAACATGGACCACTTAGCTCAAAAATATGATGGGTGTTCACAGAAGGAACTTTCATTCATTCACAGCATCTGGTTCCATTACATTCAGCCCAATCAAGCCATGAAATTGAAATGAAATCACTTTCGATAGTGGTAATATTGTAAGAATGAAAGCAAAAAGGGGGGAAGGGAAATATCTGCATGGCAGAAGAAGCTCTTAGTGAGGACAAGCTGTGTAAAGTGCTTTCAATTGTTTCACGTGAATGACTGGATGCATGGGAAGATGAACTTGGATCTGTTTGATTTATCCAAAGTGCATTTCACCTGCTCTTTAGAATCTCGATTATATTTGTGTCAGGCAGCCTTGTAGTATAACCTCTGCCTGCAGAGCTCTGATGCCCACTTTCAGGTCCCCCTTCTCAGATGTCCTGGGGGCATCAGCAAGGAGGGGGAACAGTCAGCAGGAGAGAGGGGAGGTAGAATGACAAAATGGAGAGAGCAGGAGGAAAAAGATGAGTAAAGCATCTGGGCATTATGCAGAACCAGAATGAAATCAGCATCTGGAAATGGGCCACGGTGTGTAGACTGAGGGCTCTGCCAGTTTGTGTGTTGAAGTGTGAGCAGGGGGAAGGTAGGGTTTGTATGTGGCTGTTGAGAAATACCAGGTGGTAGAGCAGAGTGGTTCAGGGTTGCTTTCTACTTCGGGGTCTATGGGGATCTCGGCGCTTGATGAAAAACTTGGTGCAGCTTCTCAGTCTCTGTATTTGTTTTTGCCACCATTGCAATAATCTTCATTCACTGTGCAGCCATGATTTTCCAAGTGCAGTGAAGTAGATCCACAGTGCAGATCTACACATTACAGTGTCATACACATATTGTGTCACGTATTTTTATTGTAACATGCACATATAGTGCACCTGTTGCAGTTTTATACACGTTGTTAAGTGTAAGGATTTGGAAGGCTGAAGGTGTTCTCATCTCCCTGGGCATTTAGCCACTGAAACCCCCCCTTCTGATCCACTCTCCTGAGACCCCTGCTGAATTACTGTATCCAGTTCTGGAATCCCCCATGTAAGAAGGACATGGAACTGTTGGAAAGGGTCCAGAGGAGGCCACATATATGATCCGAGGGCTGGAGCACCTCTGCTGCGAGGACAGGCTGAGAGAGGTGGAGTTGTTCAGCCTGGAGAAGAGAAGGCTCTGAGGAGACCTTAGAGCAGCCTCCCAGGACTGAAAGGGCTCCAGGAAAGCTGGGGAGGGGCTTTGTACAAGGACTTTTAGTCATGGGATGAGAAGAAATGGCTTTAAATTGGAAGAGGAAAGATTTAGATTAGACATTAGGAAGAAATTCTCTATGATGAGGGTGGGGAGGCCCTGGCCCAGGTTGCCCAGGGAAGTCGTGGCTGCCCCATCCCTGGCGGTGTTCAAGGCCAGGTTGGATGGGGCTTTGAGCCCCCTGATCCAGTGGGAGGTGTCCCTGCCTGTGGCAGGGGATTGGAACTGGATGGACTTTAAGGTCCCTTCAAATCCAAACCATTCAATGATTCGATGGTTCTGGTATTAGAGAAACTGTTTACCTGCTTAGGACAGTTTTCTGAGTCGCACGCAAAGAGAAGCTCAGTTCAGACATACCTAGGCCAAACTCTTGTACAAGATAACTGCTGGGACATGTAGTGGGACTTAGACTGAGCTGCAAGGTCTGTGGAGGACTGGACTCGGCTTTGAGAAACAGAGATATGCTAAAGGCTATGGAAACACCCCTCTTCCTGCAGATGTGCTGTTTCTGCTCTGCAAAATTGTCATCACTCTGGGTGACGCCTGGGTGCCACAATTTTCCATCAGTAGAATTGTCCTCCTGTGTCTGAGGGCTTGTTTTCAAAGTATTGGTGATGGGGATCAAAAATGAGAATACAGTGGAAAGTCTTCCTGGGGTGTCTCAAAACAAAATGGAGAGGTTATGCCCTTCCACTTCCTGGGTTCTTGCTGGATGTGAAGCACCAGTTCATGGCCTGATTCACAGCCTGCTGTGACAGCAAGGAATCGTTGCCCTTGTGTCCTCTTGTGGCCAAGCCCTTGGCAAGGCACTGGTATCAGTGCAAGCTTGAAACAAATACCTTGCTTGTTTTCTGTTGAAACAGGGGGGGAAATAGAGGATAAAAAATAAAGGAGAGCTAATAAAACTGTTACAGCCTTACTTTTATATATATATATATATAAAAGCTTCCGAAAGTTTTGGGATACTTCTTAACTGCAGAGTTATTTGAAACAGTTGTGCACCTCTCCTAGTAATGTTGCTAGAGCTGCTGGCACCCTGCCACAGAAGATATTCCTGGATATTCCTGAATGTAGGACTACATAACCAGTCTTCTGCCTCCTCTCAGCTCTGCAAGGTGTGGTTTGAGTCTGAATCAGGTGTCTCCTCACTGCACCTTCTGGCTCCCAGGAAAGATCAAAGGTCCAGCGTCTGTGCAGGTACCAGTGGGGCTCCCAGCACAGAAAGCAAAGGCTGCTCGTGCCCCTGACCATTTCCAGGGGTTAGGAAGGGGTTAGGAAGCGTGAGGCCCGGGAACCTTGTCAGAACCAGAAATGCCCTGCAGATGCCTGACAGTCCCTCGCAGTGCTGGCAGTGTTGGGCCAGGCTCTGGCCAGGCAGGTGGCTCAAAGCTGGGGTCATTCAGCTTGCCCAGGGTACCCAGGAGGATCAGTGCCAGTAGAAGGAAGCACATCCATGGGCTCGTCCCTCACCTAGTGCTGAACTTGTTGCAGAGAACAAGTGCTTCATTTGATTTCTCTAAATGCCTCAGTGTCTCTAATGATAAATTATGTTCACCCAGCAGTTTCCCTGGTCCTGGACCCAGCTGTGTGCAGCTGTTGTGTTTCCTTTTGGTGCTCAGGCACCAAATTACTCACCTCCACAGGCTTTTTCTTTTCTGAACGGTTTCGCTGTTGCTTTGTTAAGCAGCTTCCTAAAGTTTCATTGTAGAGGAAGGATTTATTAAACAATAATCCATATAAGCTTACACATAATCTGCCTCAGGTTGGCTGATGGGCTTGCTGCCACACAGCTCACAAAGGCAAGCTGGCTCCCATCTGCAGTAAGGACTGGGGAGCTCACTTCAGACCCTGATGCTCCTTTTCCTCTCCTCTTCAAATTGCTGTGGAAGCAAAATACCTGCAATTGAAAATGCTGGATATTTTACCCCAGGAATGCTGCCCTGTTGGTGAGCCAGCACCTCACTGAAAACTTTGACAACTACAGTAAGCGGTGAAGAGGCATCAGGACAGGAGAGGGATGGCACCGTTTCCATGATGTGTTGAGTTTCTCTCTTTGACAGAGGTGTGTTGCTGCTTTGTGGTTTGGGGTTTTTTTTTATGTTTGTGGGTTTTTCCCTGGCTGCATTAGAATACACCATTTGTTTTTCTAGGTAAATTGTTAAAACCCATGCAAATCATTCCTGAAAACATGCTTGCTTTCCTTGTCCAGGAACAGCATGCCTTTTCATGTCTATATTTAGCCTTCTCATAAACATGGCCAGTTCCTAAAAGCCAGTGTCTTTCCCTTTCCACAGCCAAGTCTGCCAGAAACCAGTCTAGAGAAAGCAATTGCATTTACCACAGCATTTCTCTAGCCTTACTATTTTTGGTGGGGTTTTCAAAGGTAAATGCGTAGAAAGCAGCAGCCATTTCAGTCACACACATTAAAACCGAGTTCCCTAATGTTAGGTGAGGAATGAATTTTACAGCACATCACTTTTACTGTCGTACCTAAAATGAGTGATTTAACTGATGACTATAATTTAAATCAAAATATTACAGGCTTCGTTCAGGGGAAAAAAAAAGGGTTAGGTTTAAATGAGAAGAAATTCATCTAGACCGAAACTCTAGCCTTTGTTTTGTGATGCTAATTTTCAAAATAATGAACATACTTCACCTTGTTATACACATTACACAACATTAACCCCTGAGGCATGGGCTGCTGTGCCAGTCTCGCTCGGCTGGTCCAGCTTCATCTCTGCCAGAGCTAACAGGCACCTTGCCAGTGCAGAGCCCTGTGTGGATGCAACCTGCTGCCAGTGTGTGCATAATTAAACAGGCCTTTTCTCACATGGACAGATACCTGTGGGGTTATTAGAAGAGACTAGCACAGAGAACAGGTCAGCTAATAAGGTTGGGGATGCCTGATAAGACAGGGAGTATTCCGGGTGCGAACAGCAGCTGTCCAGAAAAACACCAGAGGCAAGGCATGCTCTGCAGGGCTCTCTTGTTAGGGAAGGCCTCCTTCCTCCTCACGTTAGGAAAAAGCCACCTTTGGGATGTTGGCCTTCCCCTGGTTGTGTCTGCATTGTGCCAGCAGCAGGCGCGTTCCCTACACCACCTTCCCCAGTCAGTCTGGATCTGGCAGATCTGCTGTGGGGACTGGGCTGCTTTACAGCAGGCTGAGGTGCCTTCGAGGGGCACCCACTGCTTCACCAGCAGGTAGATTTACCTCCCTTGGTGTTTCGAAGCGTGTTGCTATGAGTATGACCTACCTCGTCATTCCCTGCGCCTCCCACCTGCAAGACACTCAAAAGCACAAGGCAACACCTTAAATCCCATTCACAAGTAACCTCGGATTCTAAGAGCTAACCTGGAACTGTGTTCTGCATCAAGTCACATGCAGCAGCATTGTGCTACTCCTGGGGATTTTATTTATGGGGTTTAACAAATAACGTGTCAGCAGACAGTTGTGTAACTCATTTGTCGTATCGTGTTTATCCTCAGTCAGAGGATATTTGGGAATCATGTCATATCAAGTCGAGCTCGTGACAGGCTGTGTGAACCTGAGTGCAGCTGAAAGGTCCTGGAGCTGGGGAGTGCTTGTGGCTGCCAGGCTGCAGCGTGCTGCGTGCCAGCCGTGCTGCAGTGAGGGTGAAATCAGGTGCGCTTGGAAGTCGGATCCGCTTTTTCTTTTCTTGCCACTGTGTTCCTTCTGCATTGCCATAACATCAATCCATCTTAATTTTAGGGAATTGTGGGATGTTTTTTATTTCACTGAGCTCTCCGGTGGGTCTTGCGTCACCTGTCAGCCAGAGCCAATACAGTTCTGCAAGGCAATAGGGAATTCTGAAGAATCCCCAGGCAATTAATAATTTTAGGATACTCAATGCTGACTTGGTAGCCTGAGTGGTAACCGATCATTATGCATCGATATACCCTAGCCCATCCATCTGTTAAATATCTTCCCTGATCCACGTAATTGGGGGGATATTTTTCTTAGTCATATGTTAAATCATGTATTTTTATGCTGGAAGGGAGCAGGCAATATAAATTGTTGCAGTGATCAATTCTTTGTTTAGAAGAAAAGAATGGTTTTCTTTTGTCTTAACTGCTTTTTCATTTTAATGTGATATGTGTTGAATTGTGAATAGGTTTTTCAGAAAGAGAAAAATCAGGACTTGTTTGGGTTCTGGGGCTTTGGCTGGAAAATGTAAAGCTGTGTCTTTGTTCCTGAGCAAGAACCAAATGCCAGTTACATGGAAACAACGACAAGGTTGTCTGGTTGGATGTTGCAGGGAAAGTAGTTTGGTGTCTGAAGGCCAGACCTTTTATTGTGCCTAAATATGTGAATTGGCACCTTCTTGTCAGAGTTGCCTATCTGTTCACTGACTCTTGATATGCAGAAATATCAAATGATGAAAAATATTTCAGTAATGACTTGAGGGTGATAGGGAGGGAATGGAAAAGTGCTAAGAGTCACCTTTTCCCAGCTAAGAAGTTTAATTGTAGTCCTTCTTCCCTTCTGGCTCTGTCCCAGAAGCCACCTTAACGTGAAAAGGAGAAAGAGCTAGTTGAGACAGGCAGAGCAGAGTTGGCTTTGCACTGTGTTACAGGTTTTAAAGACACACCTGAATCTTTCCTTGATATGTGTTGAGGAAAAAGAAGGCCAATCTGTTAAGATATAGAAGGTATAAAGACTTCTGCAAGGTGGCCAAGCTGGGTTCCAGGCTGCCTGGGGTCTCAGCGGACGGTACGGAGGGTGGTGTGAACTTTCTCTGCCAAACTGAAGGTCTTTGTGTTTTAATGGAGAGAATGCCTGACATCAAAACAAGCTGAAGATTATCTGAAACCAGAAGGAAGAGACTTCCAGGCAAAAGCCCTCAGAAATGGGCAGAACTTAGGAACCTCTGTGCCACCTCAAATGCATCCCAGTCAAAAGTGCCTCTGGGTACCGTGGGCTCTGAAGAATATCATTAGAAAGGGCAGTAAGCTAGATCATTGTTTGAAAAGGAGATTCAGTAGTGGCACAAGCCCTTTGTAATTTCAAATATGAAGTCTCCTCTAGGAGAACAGTGAAAAAGGAATCCCAAAATATCAACAATGTTTTCATGGACTTTAAGGAAAAAGCTGTATGCCACATCTTTTCTCTATAACCTGGAGGTAATTAGGATGTTTCTGTGACGTATCCAACTGCTACACTCAGATGAGAGGAAAGATGTGAATCACCATATCTGAACTTGAGATTTGCCAAAAAAAAAAATCTAGAAAGGATGGTGAGGGCAAATCTGTCAGAGAGGTAAATGTGTGCAAGTAAGAGCTTTATCACCTCTGTCAGAAGCTGGATCCTATGTTCCTTAAAAAAAAATACATATGTATTAAAAGTACATTTAATCATTCCCTGGAAGTGCGATCTCTGCTGTAACAATTAATTCATAAAGCTGCCAAAGAATTCCAGGCCTGTGGGAGTCAGGCTGGCATCTGTGATTAATGCTGACTGCAGGTGTGTGGCTGGGTTTCCAAAGCACCAGCCGTAGGGGAGGCATCAGAAATTACTTAACCCTGCCCAAGTGGGCTTTGTCAAGAGACCCCCTGTGAACAGATAACAAGAGGAAAATTGTAATTTTACAGCAATTCAAAAGGTAGTGTCGGATGCCTCTCAGGGCACTTTTTGCCTCAGCAGAGGAAAAGCATCAGTTGTGATTGAAGGGCTCTCTCCATGTTTTATACCTGAAGTGATTCAAACAAGTCGTTCAGTCAGTTGATGCAAAAGAGGAGGACCCACGGCCTCTGTGCTTGTCCTGGGTAACGGTGACGGGGTGGGGGGGGAGAGAACAGAGCAGCTAATCATCTGCACTTGTTTCCTCTTTACAAGACTTCACTGGAAGATCCAATAATGTCAGGAAGTTCAAGTTCATAAATCAGCTGCTCTGAGGGCTGTGCTCAGTATCTCTGGCTTTGTTAGAGACCCAGCTGGCAGCCTGGCAGGGCCGGGATCAACAACGTGCATGTAGAGCTTGGCTCTAGGAGTTAAGCTCTCCCACCAGGAAGAAAGGAGGTCAGGCAAGAGGCCTCCAGTCATGATTATCATCTCGTTAGGAGGAAAACAGCAATTCAGTTTAATGAGGGAAAGAGGTGCTTTTCTGATGTACCCGTGGTGTAATGAGACTAAGGACAGGGTTGGTGGTTTTTATGTGACTTTTATAAACACATGTACCTGTGCTGTCCATCTTGGACATTTTGTCTTTGCTTTACCTTAATGGAGATTATTTGTTATTTAAGATTAAATGGGTGAAACAAGGTGGTTTTGTTTCCTATGGCAAATGAAGTGGGGCAGAAGTGCCCCAAACCTCCAGCACACCCAAGGTGGGTACATCCTGCGGCATCCGAAGGATAACACCAGAGTGGGTTCCCATTTGAGCTGCACAGAACAGGAAGGGTGCTTGTGCCACTGGGGTTGAAGAAACACCATTTAGTGACTGTTGGTGACACTGAAGTCTCCCTGGCTGGCAGGAAGGTGCTGGGCTACGTGCCCTATTCCTGCCAAAGTGTCTCTGTGCACTGAGTCACATCGCTGGATGACAGCACTGTTCTCAACAGTTTCACCTTCAGTGCTACACATGAAACTCTGATAATATGATGGAAAGAAGCAAAAACCGTGTTTGCAAGGGTGCTGTGGAGCAACCTCCTGACTGCTGCAGTTTGGCTCCCAGCCAGGAAGGCCCTGGGAAGGGGCAGCACGAGTTCTCATGCAGTGCTTCTGCTGAGCATTTCCATCCTTAAAGATCAACAGTGAGTGGTTTGCATTTACGCTGTCTGTGTGGGCAAATACCAGTTTCAGATGAACATCTCTCAGGAAGGTGTCTCTCAGCACCATACAGACATTCCCCTGGCCCTATTTTGAGCAGGAGACACATAGCCCCTGGCTTTTTTAGAGAGGAGGCTGTGTGGAGGCAAACTGGAAGAAACAGCCCGCTCTAGGGATGTGGGGAGATCTCTGTCATGTTTCCAAAAAGCAGAAGAGACTTGGTTCACTCCACTTCCTTCTGAGCCATGATGCACCTTGACAGAAAGGAGGAGCTCACTTTGAGGGAGGAGAGGGAGGAGGGAGCGTTGGTCTAGAGGAGGGGGTGTTGGTCCAGCTGGTCTGGCAGGGCAGCCTGGCTCACGGTCCCTGGTGAGGCCATTGAGTTACAACCTTGAGAGAGGCCAGGAAAAGGGAGAGCAGCTCAGGCAGAGCTTGGGAAGAGAAGCGAAGATACAAACCCATCTTCAAAACTTGCTGGGAATTAAGAAGTGTAAGCCCAGGAGGGGTGCTGGAGGGGGTGCCAAGCATTTTGGGCCAGAGGTTTGATTTTGGCATGGCTGCCAGCATCCCCCCACCAGTGTGTACCTACCATTCCCTTTTGACCCAAAGGTTTTAATTCACTCTGTCCTGCTTGACTAATGAAAGACATCTGCTTTTAAATAAGGTTACCTTGTGTCACCACGGACACTGTCAGGTTGTGTAGCTCCCAGGGGAACGAAGTCTTCAAAAAGGGTGTTTATGGATTCCCTGCAGAGGGAGCAGCAGCAGACTGAAGGCAGGGCTTCAAGGGTGAAAGGCAAGGTCCCCACCAGCCCATGGCCCATGGCAGGAGGTCTGACAAGGCTTGGAACGTATTGTTTGTGTCATCAGGAGCTCCATATGAAGGAGATTATTTTTCTTTAATTCATACAGTAAGTAATTGAAGAAACTATCTGGGATTCCAAAGGTTGTTTACAGATATGGCATAAATGGTTGCTACGGATATGTTGGCATAAAACAAGGTTATACACAGTTTTGTTTTTAATACATGTGTTGGATGTGCTGTGATAATGGAGCACATGGAGCACTGTCCTTTATAGTCAGTGTAACCTGAAGAGAATTGGAGAATGCATAATGAAATCAGAGGAACACTCAGTTTTGGTAGATTTGTTTTAAAGCATCAGCAAAGTAAGGAGGCTGATTTCCAAGGAAGCTCTCTGTGTGCCTCTGAATTCATGACAGCTAAAACAATTGTGTTAGCTCACTGATTAGATTAGAATTGTAAAAATGAAATAAAATGCCATCTAGGTAAATGATCCACTGCCACAGGTGTTGAAAAACAATCCTGAGTGGAAATAGTCTAGGCACCAAATAATGAAATTACGATGACAGATGATAGTTAAATAAGGTGATTGTTATGAGGCTTCTTGCTAGGCTTACAGTCTTGAGTGCTTCCAGCAGCATTGGCTGGCACATTTGCAGGGAGGCAGCACAGAGGACTTGAAATGAGCTTTCCCTCTGACAACTGTCAGTTCTGCGGGGAGAGAACGGTGTCGTTGGCTTCCTGTAGTGCACTGTGTAAAGCTGTGGTGTCTGTCTGTACATGGTAGGCAGCTTCTTCACATTACGTAGCCTTATTGCATTTCAAATGTAGATTTTCAAGGGTTGTAAAACAACCAGCTTTCTCTCTCTTTGTTCAGATTTTTAGTAAGTTAAAAGACCACTGCGTAACAATTAAGAACTGATCCTGTCAGTTCTGAGCACTTCAAATCTGCTCCTCTGTGTCTGTGAAATGTGGCTGATTGACACAGGCTGATCAAAAGAAACCCCATGGAATCAGAGAAAGAGATGCATTTGTTATATCCTCAGAAACTCTGAGTTCTCACTCTGTACCACTAGCAAATATTTCCTCTGAACTGGGTGATCTTGCAATAAAGTTGGCCTTCAGGCAGTCAGGAGTATTTTCTCTCTCAAAAGAGGTGTTTGGGGTTTGAGTACCAATCTCTTTGCCGAGGACACTGCAGAACCACCAGAGAGCAGCACACATGAGATATGTGATATCTAGGCCAGTGCATATGATCAGATCAGAGGCAAAAGCTGCCCTGATGTCAACATACTGTTACACTCACCCAAGTGTTGCCTGTTTTTCCTAAGATGGCTCTCAGAGCATAGGTGATAGGACAAAAGAGAGAAACTTGGGCTCACAGTGGAACTCTGACCCCATCATGATTTTTTTCTTGGGGAAAAAGCCAAGCTTTCAAAAGAAAACCTGTTTATCTGGAGGCTTATATATTTTCTTCCTCTGCATTTATGAAGTAGCACATATTCAGCTCACCTGGCAAGCTGGGAGGCAACTCCAGGGGGTCAATCTGCTTGCATTAGGCCAGCAGAGTAGTGGCAGTTGCAGCATCCCAGGAAATAAATCCCTTGCTTAAGAGCCAGTTCAGTTTTAGAAGCCCATCAGAACACAAACCAAGAAAGGGCAGGTTGCAGCGAGGCAGCTTTACTGCCATAAATTAAACATGAGTGGGGTTTGAGGCTTCCATCAGTGGAAGATGAGAATGATGAGGTAGAGACATCACAGGAAGTGTAAGAGTGCAGCTTCACTGCTGAGCTTGGCGTTCACAGGAGAATTTATTCAGATCGTCCCGTTGCCTCTCTTGGTTTGAATTTATTAGGCATAAGTACACAACCTTGAACATGAAGGCAAATGTTGCAACCAGTGGTAATCAGATGGCAGAATAATTATTACTGATTTTCGTGAGCTGTATGGATTTGAATGTAGAACTTATTAGCTGCTACCTCTAACACACCGTGGTGTTAAAATCCATCAATACAGGTCTCATAAATGCCAATCTGTAACAGCAGGTGCTGCTGTAATTTAGTCAATCATTATGATTTCTATTTAGTTGCCATCGCTGTTAATGTTTAATTTGTAAGTTAGCTCATCACCCAGCAGTGTAAGAGGAATGAGGCAGCAAACACATTTTCAGTAAATACGATATAAATACCGTGACTCCTGCTATTCAGTGCATCCCATATGTTAGCTGTTGATAACTATGGTTTTTCTATAAATGCACCATTGTACCCTGACCTTTAAACGGATGAGATGTAGAATTGCAAAATTTACCGTGACAAATATCTTTTGAAAGAGAGTGAAAAGTATCCAAATTTAGGGTTGATCAAGGGGAAAGGTTTTTAAAAATAAATATATGCTTCTCTTAAGGAGTTCTTAGGACTTGGCCTGGAAATTCTGATCTTGAGCAGGTATTTGTTGAGGAGGGATGTATCTCCTGACATCAGCAAAAATGTCAATGATTTAGGTGTGTTTGGTTGGGATTTCAAGAGCTCTCAAGTGTATGATAGTGTCATCCAAAGGTAAAATCCCAGTGGAGATACCAGGTCTCACACGTATGTTCTGAGCTCGGCTGACATCGTAGCACACGTGCAGCACCTCTGGAGTCGTGTCCCTTTCCCCTGGGGCTCAGCTTCTGTAATGAGATGATTGGTGCTGCCCCCACTGGGTGTTCTGCAGCTGAATCCAGGTATCTTTACATGATCTGCTCTTATGCTCCTAAATTGTGAAGGAGATAAATGGTGTGTGCCCAGGTGCCAGGAGGTGGTGGTGCCCAAATGACTGGCCAGGCTGTGTCCCAGGACAGATTTTAGCATCTTGCACAACAGCCTGTGTCTGGTTTGTGTCCTGACACGCAGCTGTCGTGTGGCAGATGTGCATCATCAGCTTTGTTGTGCGCGATCTGGCTTTTTGCATGTCTTCCACACACAAATATTGTGAGGCCGTGGCAGCACAGAGGCTGCATCCAGGGGGCTCTCAGGAAGGAGAAATTCAGGGGGAAACCTCAGTCCAAGGAAACTGTTGTGGCAAACAGCCCCCATGCTGTAACCACCCTTGTCCCAAAGGCTTCACGCCATCCAATTTAACTCTCAATCAATGCTAATTCCACAGCGAGCCTTTCTTCAAATGGACCACTGATATTTTTAAGTCTGCAAAACATAATCCCTCTTGAAACACATTTTAAGATGATTGTGGCCAGCTCTTCATAACAAGGCTGTCAGTATTGCCAGTGTCAGGGCCCTAAATGAGGGTCACAAACCGCTGAAAGTCAGAAAGTGCTATTCCACAGAAAGGCCTTTGTTAAACCCTGCCTGAAGTGCTTATAGCTTTAGTCAGACCAGCCAGTGACTCTTACTTCTGTGTTGGAAAAGACCCTTCCAGTGGTCTCTCTGAAGTTTTTCATCATTAAAAGGTTAGCTGTTTTAAAGATGACGCTCAGGTAATTGGGAAATTGCCCCCGGTATGGTCGAAGTTTTCCTGTCTAATTCAGATTCATGGTCGTCATCTGGCCTTAGTCAAGAGGAAAGCATAACCTCTGCATCTGTGACAGATGATACAGTGAAAAGCTCTAACATGTGAGCTGAAATAGTGTTTCCCAGAGTAATATCCCATTCCTCCTCATGGAGCACTTCTGCCTGCCCGGTCTGTGCAGTGTTGGGGTAAAGTTCACCCACTTGATAAAGTGTTTTCAGCACAAGGGCCCAGTCTTTGGGTTACTGGTAGGTTGGTTAGTGTGGTGGTGGGCTTTTGGGGAGGTGAGAGGTGTTTAACCCAAGGCTAGCATAGAAATAAATGTTATTTTAGGAATTCCACCAAACATATTTTTCAAGTCATAGGGGGAGAAAAATCAGTTGATGGACATCGAGTCACCGAAGAAGCAACTGGAATTCATTTTTCAGAGAAGTCAAGGGCTGATAGAACTTCTTCTCAGGTCCAAAACAACTGCCTCATCATTGCTATCAGCATTTCTATATTTAAGAGGGTCTGAAGTTTAAATAAGCTCTTTTACTAGCCACTGCCCAGCCTTGGAGCTTTCCACACAGGGAGGTGCATGTCCATTATTCTTTTGTACAGCTTTACTGTAATTGCTCTCATCCTAAACCCTCTCCCCTACCACCCATGAAGAACCTGCCCAGTGTGTGTTCTTTTCCTTCCAAGTGCAATAAAAGGCACTGATAATAGTCTGGAGTATCTAGATATTTTATTGCTTGTTATTTGCAAGTAGTGTCAACTTAATTCAGGGAAGCTTGTTTATGGTCTTTTCTGTTGCTATTATATTTTTATGCTGGGGTGTAAGAGATACCATATATCTGCTACAATATCTGGCTCCTGAGCACACATGGGCTTTGCAGCTTTGGTTACAGCCAGAGCTGAGGGACGCTTCAGCCTCACTGTTCTTAATGCTGTGCTGCACAGGGTGCTACCCCAGGTTCTTTTAGATTGCAGATTTCCTAAAGATGTGCAGCTCTTTTCTGCTGAGCCTTCGATTCATGGCAACAACGTCATCTTGTCTGCATAATTCATCATTTTCCCCTGATCGCGGATCCTTACGCAAAGGAAGGATTGTTTCAGTAATGAGCCCCCCACTAGGCTGGGGGATGTGCTCTCTCATTTGGTTTGAGAGCTCCCAATTAAATTTGTCTTTGCTTCTCTTCAGGAGGGGGTCTCTATATATGCCTGGTAATAGGAGGAATGCCAACCCGGCATCCTGTCTCTGGTGAGTGGGAGTGACTTTGGGTTCATTCCAAAGAAATCCACATACCTTTCCTTCCTTTCCATTCTCTATGCCTTATATCTGCTTCTCCCGGAGAACTATTGCAACAAATATTAATCAAATACTCCTATCATTTTGCAAGTGAGCTATTTGCAGTGCCTAATATCCAAAATTAAACAGTATTCAGTTGGAATTCAAAATAGTTTCCTCAGGTTAAGATCTTATCATTGAAGAGTCAACAAAAATGCTGACTTGTCTGATCCTGATTGATTCAGTTAAAAATACCCCATTTCCAATATGTCTCCTGATATATAAGCCTGCTGATATAACTACATGGAACTCAGCTGTGATGGAGGAGTGGAAATCTCCTGTTTCATTTACTTCTTCTTCTGCCCTCAAGGTAAAATTCACAGGATACCCTATGGAAGTGCTGGTTCCAGTCACATGTCTTATAGCACTATCCAATTTGGCTACAATTTTAATATAAGCATCACATTAGCAAGTGTTTTATCTCCCTAAAATATCTCCTTAGTTTTTTAAATGTAGTTCCTTAAAGCTTTCATGACAGTTCAAGTATGTATTATTTCTTCCTTTCCCCATTCTTTCCAGCTCCTGCCATCCTCACCAGCTTGGCAACGTTTCCTTGGCCCTTTGGTGTCTGTACTTTCTCTCACTGGTATGAAGTTATAGCTCAGTCTGGTTTCTTCCAATCCACGGGAGGCAGGAAGAAACCTCACATATCACGACTAAGTGACATTTAGCACATTGAGGATAATCAGTTTCAGCTCTTTTTAAGCAGGCACTGGTAGATTTAAGAAGTCAACACAGTAGGAAGCGTCTTACCCACAACAATCTGCCTACTCAGAAACAGCGAGTTGGACTTTATTTGATCTACAGCTCCTTTAAAGTGACAGGCTTGGCAAATGGGACGCTTGTTTGCATCTGTTTCTGGAAAGCCTCGTGCTGGTTCTGCTCCGTGCCACTGCGGATCTGGGTAACTGGGACTGCAGGGATAATGTTATTACTGTCAGTTCTCACATCTCCAAGGAGCTACTGTGGGCTGTGCTTTCTGGAGACCCTTAACAATTCCTCCTGCGCTCTGGAGGCACCAATCAATACCTGACTTTCTTTTGCTCGTGTCATCTGCACGGGATATTGACAGCATCTCTTACAGCAGGTGCTCATTAAGAAAACACAAGCTTTCCCTGCTTAGACCCCCATTCACAGCACATTTTGTGCTCTGTATAATTCCTCGTGCTTAACATTTTCCAGGAGAGCAAATGAGATCATAGAGCCAAGGCAATGTGCTTGTGTAAATTCACCCCAAAGACTTGGCTATCAGATACCCCCAGCTCATGTGATTGAGCCATGTTTATGATTTATTTTTCACATGCTTATGTGTACATGACCCTTTTCAGACATAAAATGTACAACAGAGAATTCAATGAAACTGTTCTGAAGGTACAACACAGGGAAGTACAAGATAATGGATGAGATGGATGTATCAGGAGAGATTTGAGACATGGTTCAGGGAAAGAAAGGAAGGTGAAAGGATCAAAATCTTATTGTGATTCAGAATTTCCGCAGCAGTTGTATCCCCAAACAAGTCAGGTCAGATCCTGCTCTTAATTATACTGATTTCAGACAATAGAGAACAACTGATGAACGCTTACAGTGCCAATTCATGTAGTTAGAGAATTTGAATGATTAAAGGGGTGGGAAAGAGACATTTTCAAGCTGCGTGTGGAATTGCAGAGGGGTGTGTGAATATAATCCCATGGGGCAGCAAATGCAGATGAGAAGGATTCACTACTGACAGGAGTGTGAAAGAGCAGAAGGCACAAGAGAAGGCAGAAATAAATGATGAGAGGCAGAAGAGAAACATTTCCTTCAGTAGGCATCGCCGTGGCTGTTTGCAGCGTGCAATGCGTGGTGCAAAATGTGCAGTAATATTTTTCATGACTCACATATTGCTTCCAGTGATAATTCCTTTGGTGCTGGGATTGTGTATCTCTATGGCTCTGTATGCTTAATGTTGGAATAACAAAAATACAAGATTAAAAAGTCTGACATAAACTCTGCTTGACTTGACGTCTCCTTCAAGTAGCTGCCGCGTTTCTGGTCTCATTTGAAGTCCAGGTAAGGTAGTGAACTACAGTCAATTTAAAATGCTGATCAGGATAATCAATTATTAACATGTTTAAAAATGTTTGTAAGGTTACATTTGGTTCTGTTATAACTTTATTTACCTATGTGACCCATAGGTTTTCATGGCAGTAATTAATTTGCATCCTGGAGTGTGGATGAAAGTGTTGAAAAACATAGGGAAAGTAGCAACAATTCATTAGAAAACCCCATTAGAAACATCTTTTAATTATTCTCCCATTGGCAAGCTAACACTTTAAAGTTTTCAGTTGACTTGTTATTAATATATTTTTAATCAGAGTATTATGGTGCTCTAAATCAAACCCCATATAAAAATCTTACACTTATCACAATGACAAAATGATCATTATCAGTCAAACGTGGTCTTGTTATGGAGCGACACAAGGGGATTTCCTCTGCTTTTTGTTTTGTGGTTGGCAAGACCTATTTTCCATAAAAGTATTAGCTGACATTAATTGTACTCAGCTGCTTTAAAGAGTCATCAGATGCAGTGTTTGCAGTCTTGCTGGTTGTGTGCAGCATAAGAATAAGACTTCTTCTCATGATTGAATTTGGTGTCTAAGAGCTGACACCGTGCTCTGCTCTAAGGATATGCTATGTAGATTATTATTGTCAAAGCAAGTCTTTATTTTGCTGTGGGAAATAACATTTCATCTTATCTGCTATTATCATAGGAAGCAAGAGATCCCTCACTGAAACTCAGTTCATGATTTCTCTGGGTTTTTTCTCATTCTTTCTTATCTCTTCAGTTGCTGTAGAACTGTATCACCAGCATCTCTTATTCCAGATTGTCTTTCTGTGTAAATGTGGTACATGGGAAAGTAGAAACAAAATATAACATCAGTGAAAAACAATCTGTGACTTGTACCGAAAGCACTTAAACACTGTCAAATACATTTTATTAGCTGCACTGGCCCGGGGTCAGCTGCTCCCCTGCTTCTTCCCCCTCCCTGGGTGCTGTCTTTACCTGAATGAGGTGTGAAATTCTGCCTCTCCCACCCTATCTTTGCCGATGGTTTCCTTTGTCTCAGCCCTGCCATCCTGGAGATGTAACTGAATTTTGGGAAGCTGCATTCCAACAACCGGTGGAGTGACCTGGGCATGTTTCCAGAGCCAAGGACTTGTTTGGTTTCCTAACAGGAGCAAAGCGTGAGGAGTAAAAGGGTTTTGAAAAGGCAATCTGCGTTAATGCCTCCCCATTTGGTCAGGCACTGAAACAGTTGCCCAGGAGGTGGTGGAGCCGCCATCCCTGGAGGTGTTTAAAAGGTGTGGAGATGAGTTTCTTAGGGACATGGTTTAGTAAGGGGACAGGTATTGTTGGACTTGATGATCTCAGAGGTCTTTTCCAACCAGCTGATTCTATGATTCTATGATTTTTTTGTGCTCTGTTCCTCCCCTTCCATTATTTCTGCGTAACTCTGGGTGCAGGCACATGACAAAGTCTGAAGAACCGACCTAGAGTGAAAACTTCTCCTTCTCCAATCCCATTCCCATAATGGCACACGGGCACATGTGCTGGCACGTGTGGGGATTGTCTTTGGGGAGGCACCGCAAGCGCATCTGGAACAGCTCTGCCTCCAGGAGCAAAGCTTCCAAACCTGTCACCTTTACCCAAGGGGCTTTGGCCTTTTGGGAAGCCACTGCTTCAGCTGTGTGGAGATGCCTTTTGTTGCAATGGTTTTGAGCGTGGGTTTCAAGGATGTGTACAGAGTAACAGTCTGAAATAGGGATGTGGGTGCTGGTTTCAGGATATCTTAAGGGACCTTCTGAAAGTAGGCTCTGCAGTGCATTTTCCTTTGTTTACTAACTGATAGATACTTCTCCAATCCTAGCCTTAAGTGCTCACAGAGCAGTAGTCTTTGTGTCGTGCTGTACAGCTCAACTCTATGCTCAAGTGGCTAAAAAAGCTACGACCTGATCGACGTGGATCCGGTGGCACTGACAATAGGAATTATGCCTATTACATTGATTTTGGATGGGTTTTTTCCTGAAATGTTGACTGATGCCAATGCTGGTTGTTTAGTTTTGGTTTTTTATTTTATGAGGTGTTTCAGGCATCTTACCTAGAGAATTTTGTGTCATAAAAACCTGATTAATCCTTCATTAGAGGGTCGGCACTGGTAGCAAAAGGAGGTAATACTGCTACTACTGCTCATGACGCTGAGCTCTGTCCCAGCCACCAGCATCACATCTTGTACTTTTGGCTAATGCCTGGTGAAAATCCCCGTCCTCAGGGAGGAGGCATTTCTGCTTTTGTTTTCTGTTCTTTTGTTTTCTGATCCAGAGTTGAGCAAAATTACATTTGTATTTCGGAAACTTAACGTAGCGCAGTTCAGGGCTCAAGAAGTCTAACAAGAAGTAAGTGTTTTCAGGTATTAATCCAGCTGTTTTTTCATAAAGAGAGTGTTCCATCAGAGGGATTTGTGTGTGGAAGGTCCTGGCTCCTGAGTTATGTCCTGGCTTAGAATTACCTTCTGAAGGCTCCTTCAGAGCTCCACAAGGCATCTAAGAAAATTATCTGCGTAGTGCATCCCTGACCCTCTAATACTGTAAATACTTCATGGTGTAAGGATTCGTTCTAAAGCTTGTCTATACTGAAATCATTGAAACTGTTGCTTATTTTGTAAAATGGGACTGCTGAAGGATACAGAATGAGGGCTCAAATTTGAGTGAGGAAGTCCAGAGCCATTGCACGACAGGTAGTTAATGGGATGGGTTGCACAGCAGGTGGGTTTCCAGCCTCTCTTTCCAGCATTAGATTGACCACACAGTATAGGCAAGCCAGAAGCATGTCCTCTCTAAAGAGCTGTTAAGTGTAAATCACAGTATTCTCTGCCTGTAGATCTTAATGTGATTAATTTGAAAGGGAGAAAGAGGAACTGCAGTTTAAATCATTTTTTTTTTAAAAAGGCAAATAATGTTTGATCTTTTATTAAATATTTTGTCCCTTGTGCCACAGAAACAGCTGTTCCACGTAGAAATTTGCCACATTGCAGTGGAAAAAAAAGATTTGACTGTGGAATGATATGTACAGAAAAAAGCAGTGAGAGCAGTCCTAGTGGGAGCCAGTGGTGAAACTTGCTCTTCAGTCTAGCATGATTAACAAAGTATTTTATTTCTCATACATATACTGTAATTATTTTGTGTGGTTCTGTTTAAAAGCGTTGTTTGTGTTTCCAAATGGTGTACAGTGCAATTAAGTGCAGAAGGATGGAAATGACCTCTGATTGCCCCTTATCCTGTTGGTTTGTATTCTGGGGCAGCAGTCAGTAACCTGTTAATATGGTGCATTTCACACCTCATTGCTGACCATATTAAAAGTTTTTATCCTCTCTAATTCCTTAGTAAATACTAATGTACAGTATTCCCTAGTATCTATGTCATTTACTTTACCCATTCTTCTTTGTAATCCATTTTATTCCCTTTATCCTATTGTGATTCTAATCAAAGCCAAATCCAGTTGTTTTAATGATCAGTTTTTATTAGTCCTCCAGGCAAACTGCACTGCAGAGATATGTCATCCGAGCCCAATATTATTATGCTTCTACAGAAATGATTAATTTAACCTTTTTGCATATACGAAAATTAAAAGCATAATAAATCAGCAGAGGTTTATTATACTAAGTGATATATGTAACCTATAAACCATTTTGTTTGTTTTGGTTGTACAGTACTTGTCTTAAAAATCATCACTTATGGTCCCAATGCAAAGGCTCCTAAAGCTGATGTATAAGTAGCTCTGTTATTTTTGTAGCTGACTGATTGCAGCTGCTCCCATATGAGACTCATGATAAATAAAAGAAAACATGAAGTTAAACCCAGAATTCCCACAGACTCCAGAGAGGTAAAGATTTTAGCAGATAAGTCTTCAGTTATCTTAGTGATGACACTTAGGGTTTGGTTTTTTTTTTTCCTTTTTAAACAATGATTATAAAAGCCCCAATATGCACATAAAATTATGTATATTAGGGTCTACTTGGTTGTGAGATCTCTGCTGTGAAGTGTGCTGTGGACAAACCCTCATGGCTGTAGTGTTGTCATTACTGTCACTGCAAAATGCAGGAGCTGTAGTCATGGATCGCAGCACCGGACAAAAACTGAGCTAAAAAAACCCCTGGTCCCTGCCCCACAGACCAGGTTTACTCAGCTGTAGTAACTCCAGTTCCAGCAAACTGTGCTGGCAGCCAGAGAGGCAGAGGAGGGCTTGTGCGTGGCAGCAGTGCTCTTGGCAGCGATCTGAACCCACACTCTTGTTTACGAGGCGTTTGGGGCTCAGCTGTGCCCTGGGCAAGAGGCGACCTCCTGGGCCAGAGGGTTGTTCTGAGGGAATTATTTTGGCAAATAAGAGACTGGTCATTCAATTACAAAAATCAGTGAGTAGATTGAATAAAGATATTGCATCTCGCATGAATAAACAGAGTCATCCCCTGAGTCACAGAAATGGTTAAAAGAGCCAAGACAGCACTTGGTCACCATCCTGCCAGCCTGCCTAGCACAGTGTGAGCGGACAGGAGAGGGGATTCCCAGCAGGCAAAGCAGCAGGAGTGATAATAATGTTCTCAGTATTCCTATCATCCCAAGGAGGGCAAACAAAACACTTTAATTGGTTTGCAGTTCCAAAATATTTCACAAACACCAGACGGTGGAAACATTTCGATGCTTCTGAAAGGTCCCAGATCCGGTTGCCAAGAGGGAAGGCTGGCGGCTGGTGCCACCTGGGCGCGAGGCGGCCGCGGAGCGCGGCGAGGAGGACAGCTTGTTCGCTGCCTCGCCAGGGCTGGCACGGGCCCAGGCTGGCTGGCAGCGGGTCAGCAACTCGTCTACCTAGCCGAGGGCTTGCTTAGGGGGTTTCACTGGTATCTACACATTCTGTTGACTTGGCTTTTTCTATAACAACCTTTTGTTTGTTGGCGTTTGACAGGCCCTTCTCTTCTTCGCTCACTGCCCGTGACTGCTACATGTAGTGGTTTGTCACAGGTGGAAGGGTTTCTACAAGGTACAGGGATTCAAGCCCTACCTGCCCACGTGTTTGAGTGTCTGACTGTGAAGTTATGAACCTTCTTTGCACGTTCACCTTTCTATGGCTGATCTTGAAGGTTCATTCTTGAAAAGCAGTAGTGAGGAAGCAGAGTGCTTCCCTAGGGCAGCAGGTGGTGTGGGACAGAGCAGGGGCAGGTGAGGAGGCAAAGAGATAGAAGGAGCAGTCCAGGGCAGTCTGAGGGAGAGGATCTGGGCTCTGCTAACCCCAGTCTGGGTGGAGACATGCAAAAAAGCCTGGCTTTTGGCAAACGAAAGGGATTGATCAGGCATTAGATCTTTCCGGGAGCCCCCAGGGAAGTGGCAGATCCCTGGGGCCAGTACAGCTAACAAAACCAGTAGTGAAGCTGAAAGGAAGTGCAAGCTTATGTTGTCTAACCCCTGAGCAAGAGGGAAGCCAGAGGTTGGGGAGCCCTGCACCCCGACTCATGACTGGAAATCACAGAATCTCAGAATCATTTAGGTTGGGAAAGATCTTTAGGATCATCGAGTCCAACCGTAAACCTAATACCGCCAAATCCACCACTAAACCACGTCCCTAAGTGCCACATCTACACGTCTTTTAAATCCCTCCAGGGATGGTGACTTGACTGCTTCCCTGGGCAGCCTGTTCCAATGCTTGACAATCCTTTTGGTGAAGGTTTGAGAAGTAATTATTTCCTGATATCCAGTCTAAACCTCCTTTGACTCAACTTGAGTCCATTTCCTCTTGTCTGATCGCTTGTTACTTGGGAGAAGAAGCCAACACCCACCTCACCACAACCTCCTTACAGGCAGTTGTAGAGAGCGATGAGGTCTCTGTTCAACCACAGTTCCCTCGAACTGCTTCTCCCAACATCTGTGTTCCAGACCCTTCACCAGCTTTGTTGCCCTTCTTTTGTGAGGACGAAAAGCCTCCTCTTATCAGTTTCCCTTTCCCTGAGTAAGTATGTACTTAGTGATCAGGCATGCCCCAGCCTTCTCTGATAAACTAAATAAATTGAACTCCTCGAGACTGTCACGGTGAGCTGTGTTTTCCCATCCTTTAATCAATCTCATGACTTACAGCCATATCCAATTTATCACACTGTCTCTTGATGTGTGAACACCAATGCTGGTTGCAGCATTTTGCTGGCAGTAGTGGCAATAAATGTAGTGTTAATAATAATTTATTTGGTTTTCCCCTGCTCTATGCCCAAAGTACTCTGGTTCTTGTAGCCATAAAGCTACTTTGGAAGCTCATGCTGCCAGGATGCTCCAGTCAGGCTGTGGGCTTTCTCTCTGTATGCATATGACTTACTCTCTTTACCTGCTATCAGGTTTATCAGGTGATCCAGCACACACAGGGATCCGTGGGGATTTTTCCTCAGTGTTTACTCATTGCTATTTATCATAATTGTTCATCAGACAGTTTTCACTTTGTGCTAATCACAGGCTGTATGCAGACAATTAACCAACAGAGTATGGGTTTGCCAACATTGCTGTGCATGTCACTCTTCTGATTACATCAGCAAGACTGTTTTCTAGCATAAGAAGGCTTCGGTTTTACTCAAAGAAGGAAGCATTTGCTCTGTCAGCAATTTCTGAAGACTTATTTTCTTCCCTCTTAATGTTATTTTGTAGCTGTCCAGAAAGGCTTTGCACAGCAATAGATGGAGCTGCCTGAATAATCTGTCTGCACTTACCATGCCATCCATATGTGCTGTGGGAATTCCCAGCCACCTCCACTATAAAAATTCCATATTCTTGGTCACAGAGTGAGAAAGGAGGAGGTTGGATTTGCGGGGGGTGGGGGCTTTTTTTGCTGGTAGATTTGTTTTCCTTTGTGGGAACAGGGGAAGGAGGAAGGGGCCTGGGGTTGGAGGGTCTAGGTTAAAAGGTAATTATTTTTGTAACAGAATTAAAACCTGAAGCGCATTGAACCGATTTCTAATACAAACAGGATCAGCATTAGCTTTTAAAGGATTGCTATTATTGTTTCAGGACTGCAATGTGATTTAAACTGTAATAGATATTGATTTTTATATTAGTGTTCTTGCTCCTTGTATTGCATTTCTGCTGCCATCTGCTAAAACAGGAATGGCATTTTTCACTTTATTGACTGGACAGTGAGTTGGAATGCTGTATTCCTGCTCACTCTGGATCAGTGGGATGACTATAAGCTTACAGGGAAAAAAGGAAAGCTGCAGACAATTCTGCTGTGGAGACATTTGCATTTTAAAGTTATAAGTACTGGTTATTAAGCATATATAGAATAAAATTTCCCTAAAGGACTTGTGAGTCACTTATGGAAAAGCAGAATTTTTCTCTAAATAGCACCACCACTGCTCCACGGGGTGCTGTGCTTTTAAGAAGAGAAACAATTACTGCCATCCCCTGTGCTGGTGGTCTAAACCAGCCTGGGTGAGATTTCCCAGGGCAACCAGTTTTGACTTAGTTGAGCTTCCACTAAAAGCAGCAGCAATCTCACCCACACAGGCAAACACAAGTGCTGTCCTTGTGCTGGTACCCACAAGTATTCCTCCCCAGTTCCAGACCAGTAACTGGCTGGGAATTCGCAGTCTCCTGCTCGAGCACAGCATTAAAAAAACTCTCTCTGAGGCTTTCTCTCCAAGATCTTCTCTTTCCTGATGCCCACATCTGTCTTTTCACTCAGCAGCAGTCTGTTATCTCGTGCCTTTGCTGAAAACATGGGAGTCTCCTTTATTGATTGGCATCTGCAGACGTGCATCGTCAGACTGCCTTGTTGCTCCTCACGCAGGAGACAACTCGCACTGTGTTATTTCCTCTCCTTAAAAGTCCTTATTGTGCTATACCTGAGGGGGTGGAAAGCTGTGCACTGATAATAAGTGTGCTCTTGATCCTTTTTCTGGCACAAACAAGCTGTTTGTTGCTGGTGTCTTATGGTCCTTTTGAAAAGGCTGCCCCGTTCCCCCTTCCTCGGAGTTTCCGGGCAGGTTGGACGCTGCCCCTTGCTGCACACGCAGGGCATTCCCACTGCTGCTGCACAGCATAATTGTACAGTGATTTGTAGTGAGTTGCTGTATAACTGAACAGAATCCTGTTCAAATAGGAATACTCTGAAATGAAGTTGCCTCTTGATTATGACTTTTCCCAGAAAACTAAATTTGCCTAATGATAGAGAACGGTAATAAGCAGTACTTAATTACCATAAATTAAGTTTAATGGGAACAAATTCTTCCAATGCCAAATAGTTGAGGTGTTTAATAGAACTGAAATTCTGAGAGTTCATCTTACACCACCTGAAGGTGCCAACTGAATTTCAAGACCTGTGTTCTCTGGGGCATTCAGGGACCTCTGTCAAGTGTGCAGCAAACGTTTGGTGGCCTTAATTCATGAAATAAGCTTGCATAGGAGTCCTTATTTATTTATTTATTTATTTATTTTAAGGTAAATATTTAAAAATATTTCAAAATTTAGATTCAGAATATAGGAATATAAGGGTATTTTAATCTTGTCAGAGATCTGACTGTCTCTTTATTCTGTCTCTGAAAAAAACCCTTGCAAATCTATTTCCTCAGTTCCCGTGACAATCCTCTGAGTGTATTCTTAGTTTCCAGCACTTTAGAGTGTAGGGACTTCCTCAGTCATTTGCTGCTTCTGTATTGTGTGAAAGAGTTTATTTGAGTTTCTGTTACCCTGTTTAGCCACTCTTGGACAGAGTATGGCAAAAGCCCAAACTGAAGGCTGGACATTTCCTCACAGGGAAACATTTCTTCCTAATATGTCATCTAAATCTCCCCTCTTTCAACTTAAAATTGTTCCCCCTTGTCCTGTCCCTGCACTCCCTGATCAAGAGCCCCTCCCCAGCTTTCCTGGAGCCCCTTTCTGTACTGGGAGGCTGCTCTAAGGTCTCCCCGGAGTCTTCTCCAGGCTGAACAAGCCCAACTCCCTCAGCCTGTCCTTGTATGGGAGGTGCTCCAGCCTTCGGATCATCTTTGTGGCCTCCTCTGGGGGAATTTACCCCACAAGTCAAGGAGGAACAGAGAGAGCTGGAGGAATTAACTATAGAAAAAAAATAGTGGAATATTTCAAAAATACTAATCGTCGAAATTGTAGAATAAAGCAAATGCATTTGAATAGTATGTATTTAGCATACAAGAAATAAATAAGCAGTGTCTGGGGTTTTTTTTCAAATCTTGGAAAGAAAAGAATCTTTGTATTGAGATTCTTATGATGTCTAAGATGCTAAGAAACAATACTGAGACCATCCCACCAGCACCATGCCTTGCCCTGCACGTCAGATGTTTTGTGGTAAGGAAGGATGGGTGTCTCCACATCTGTAGGTGGGAACTTTAGCATCAGTTCAGTGCCAGGGGAGCACTGCTGTGAGGCAGAACTGGTTTATTATCTAATGAACAACAGATAGCAATGGGGGAATGTGGTTTTACTTGATTCGTTTGTGTGGTTTTGGACAGACTGGGTCTAAGCTTGGCCTTTTTCTATGCCACGCCTACCTAAAGCCTGGCCTATTCCATGGTCAGTTCTAACTGTGCAGGTTAAAGCTCATTTTGCAGCTTCTGCCTTTTTTCCTTGTCTTCTCTTTTTGTCCTGACTTCGGCTAAAACTTTAGTGTACCAGGTCAGGACTTTCATCGCCTTCCAGAGGGACGGCTGCAGGATTCTGCCGGCATTACCGCAGCCCCTCGAGCATGCTCTGCCTAAATCCCCTATTTGTTCTTCAGATTAGGAGCAGATTTTTCACTCTGTATTTGTAAAGCACGTAAGCTTGGTCATATTTTGGCCCAGGACTTGGCCTTCTAGCTACCATTAAAAGTCTGCTTTGAGCTCTGTGTGGGCAGTAAATAACTTGCCTGTGTTTGCTGTGAAAGGTTCTAATTTGCAGGCACCTTAGAAATTCATGTTTGGATTTTGAAGCAATTCATTCAAGTCAAACACAAAGTGGGTGCATGTCAGGCAGTTAAATGCTACGTGTATTTTCTCACCTCGCTCTGCACATATTCTTCAAACGAGGGCTGTCTCTTCAGCAGCCGCTTTTGAAACCAGAGGAATGTATTAGTGAAATAAATCGGGCTCGGTGTTTGCAGGTGTCAGACCAGGAGTGCACAGTGAGCCACGGCGCCTGGGGTGAAGGGGTAGATCTTGACCCTCTCTGTGTTGGGCCAAGTCATAGTCTAATGAAGCAGAGCCCTGGAATCTCTCTGCAGTAAACAGCTTGTTTTTCCCTAACCATGGCGATGTCCCTTCAGACCTCTCTTATGGAGGGTAATGAAAATTCTTAGAAAACAAGAATTGATATTACATTATGGCACAAATCCTTACAGTCTTGAGATATTTGCAAGGTCTGTTGCTGTAATTAAAGAGGACCTTATAGCTCTCCTCTGCTTTTATTCTCCCAGAGTACCTGTGCTTCCATATAGAGGCTGGGAATGGAGATATTGAGAAAATCACTTATTTTTCCAAGGCTACTAGGAAATCTTTCGAGGACAGGGGAAGGAATCCACCTCCAGGGATTCCTGCATGGGGTCCCTGCCCTGCTTTATGGCCAGGCACTTGTGTGCTGTGTCACTGAGAGTATAAAACAGAAGAAAGAATAGAGCTGCTGCTGAAGTGAAGGCTTATGTTTGGAAGCTGCTTCTGAAACAGACCCTGTGGTTGGGAATGTTTATCATCCTGCTCATAATGAAGCCATTACACTGCAGTCACAACTCTGAATTGCAGCTAATAGATTTTCATTTTGTTTTCTCAGTTAAGTCATATTTGATAAATGCAGAAATGTGTAGGAAGCAGCTTATCTCAACTAGACAGTTTCTTTTTATGTGAGTGGCTTGAATGTGCTTTGCATGAGGATTTTTTGAAAGAAAAAAGGGATTCTGTAGCAAATCCTTACAGGTATTACATGGCAAACCCAGAGCATCTACTTGGTAAGTATAAGTCTCCTAACTTTTTGGGATCTGTTAACTTTTAGCTGTTAAAGATAAACATTGGTTTATTTGTGTGTGCTTGTGTATATATATACTCTCCTGTATTTGCATATGCACACCAAAATTTTACAATACTGGATATGGAATTCTTCACAGTGCTTTCTATATTGTCTTAAAGATCAACTTAAATGAGTCTTATTAAAATTCTTTTAGGAAACAAACAAAATTCCATTGCCTGCTTCCCTGCAGACAAATCCATGAGGATGTAGTTTTTGTCTAATTTATTGTCTCTTCCTCTTATTTTGACTTTAAGTGGTGCAGGCTGGTTTCCATAGCCTGAAAGAGTGCCAGCACGTGGTATTTCATTGCACTGGGTTGTCCCCTTCAGAATCACTCTGTAAAAGTTTTCAGCACAACGTATCACAGTATCACAGTATCACAAGGTTGGAAAGGACCTCTGAGATAATCAAGTCCAACCTATAACCCAACACAACACCAACACCAACACCAACCATCATCTAAACCATGGCACTCAGTGCCTCATCCAGTCTCCCCTTAAACACCTCCAGGGTTGGCGACTCCACCACCTCCCTGGGCAGTGCCGAGTACAGGGGGACGATAACTTCCCTGGTCCTGCTGGCCACACTATTCCTGATGCAGGCCAGAATGCCATTGGCCTTCTTGGCCACCTGGGCACACTGCTGGCTCATGTTGAGCTTCCTGTCAACCAGCACTCCCAGGTCCCTTTCTGCCTGACTCCTCTCCAGCCACTCTGTCCCCAGTCTGTAGCTCTGCATGGGATTGTTGTGTCCAAAATGAAGTACCCGACATTTGGACTTATTAAACATCATCCCATTGGAATCAGCCCATCTCTCCAGTCTGTCCAGGTCCCTCTGCAGGGCCATCCTACCCTCTAACAGATCAACCCTTCCTCCCAGCTTGGTATCATCTGCAAACTTGCTGATGATGGACTCAATCCCCTCATCCAGATCATCAATAAAGATATTAAACAGGAGCGGACCCAACACCGATCCCTGGGGGACACCACTGGTGACCAACTGGATGAGACACCATTCACCACCACTCTCTGGGCTCGGCCATCCAGCCAATTCCTAACCCAGCACAGAGTGCTCCCATCTAAGTCACGGGCTGACAGCTTCTTTAGGAGTCTACTGTGGGGGACAGTGTCAAAGGCCTTGCTGAAGTCCAGGGGTACCACATCCACAGCCTTCCTCTCGTCCACCAGGCGAGTCACATGGTCATAAAAGGAGGTCAGGTTGGTCAGGCAGGACCTGCCCCTCCTAAACCCATGCTGGCTGGGCCTGATCTCTTGACCGTTCTGCGGGTGCCGCATGATTGCACCCAGGATTATCTGCTCCATGATTTTACCTGGGACCGAGGTCAGGCTGACAGGTCTGTAATTACCTGGATCATCCTTATGGCCCTTCTTGTGGATGGGCATCACATTGGCCAACTTCCAGTCTTCCAGGACCTCTCCAGTGAGCCAAGACTGCTGAAAGATGATGGAGAGCGGCTTAGCAAGCTCATCCACCAGCTCTCTCATCACCCTAGGATGGATCCCATCCGGCCCCATAGACTTATGAGGGTCCAAGTGGCTCAGCAGGTCTTTAACTTCCTCCTCATGGATTGCAGGAGGGACATATTGCACCTTGTCCCCACCAACCACTTTGGAGGACCAACTGTCAAGCGAGCTGACATCCTTGCTGTTGAAAGCTGGGGCAAAGAAGGCATTAAGTACCTCAGCCTTCTCTGCATCTTTGGTTCCTGTATTTCCCTCCACATCCAACAAGGAGTGGAGGTCGCTGCTGCCTTAACATCTATTATACATGGAGGTGGCTGGAAAAGTTCTTACTGTAATTAAGCCAGCATTCTCAGACATACTGCAGCTAAGCCATTCTCCCAATGCTATCCTGAGGAACTTTGTCGGCACTTTCAGACTTGAAGGCCAAAATACAAGCATGGAAATCTGTGGTTTGGGCTGAATTTTCAAAGGAGTTTTATAGCCGCAAATAGGATTTTCAAGGGTACCCGAGCAAATCGGCAGCAGACGCCTTCCAGTAACTGAAGAAAATGTAATAAAATCATAAAGAAAAATCTGTCCCCTTGACATTTCAGACTGCATTAACTTCAGAGCTGCTGATCATCACATCTCCTTGGGAGTTCGCTTGGCGTTCGGGTGCAGCCCAGCACAGCAACTGCATGCGGTGGGAGCCGCCAGCCCTCTCCTCACAGCCCATGGCCATTCCCAGTGGGGACACAGGCGAGGTCTGGAGTATCAGGCCTGGTGGTTCCATCCTGGCCCCGTGCCCAGCCCTGTCTGTGTAAGGCCAGTCTTTAAATGCCTTTAACTGGATCAAAAGGCTGAAGTGTTTCTGTCCCAGCTACCACTCTTCGACAGCAGTTGCCCTACTCTTGGCAGCTCTCTTGTCCCTCTTTTTCTTTGAGCCTCCTTTTCTTTTTTATCCCTTCCATTTACCTTCTGGGTCTTCTCCTCTCTCCCCAGTGTTGCCCCACATGCTTTCCCAGGGTTTTCTTTCTCAGTTCTTTCTTGTGCCTCTGCTACTTGTTTCTTGCCTGGGGCTCCCTCTGCCGTGGTTCCTGCTGCTGGAGATGAGTCTGGACAACACGTCTCTCCTTGTCTAGGCGTTGGGCTTCCTGTACCTTCACCTACACGCTGCGTTTGTGCTCTCCCTTTAGTTTCTGCTTTCCCCCTGTTCCCAAGGCGTAGGCTGTATGTCTGCAGGCCTGCTGCTTTCTGTCTGTCCATCCACACTTAATAACTGCCACCCTAACAGCATCCCTAGCCCCAGGCAGTCTTCTCCAGCTGACCTTTACTCCAACTCGACTCAGACATATAAAACAAAATTAGCCAGAATCACATATTTTCAATGAACAAGGCAGCCAGCAGGTTGTGTAAACTGTGAGCTATGCACCTACAGTAATATAACCTCAGGCCATTAAAATCACATACTTTGTGTCTGGTTTAGGATTTGTATATAAATGTTGTACAGAGAGACTTTATTAGAGCTTAGCGAACCGAAGTCTGGCCTTGGATTTCCATAGTTCAGGAGTTATTGATTTGTATGCACTACAGAGGTTAAGAAGAAAGAATAAGTTTAAACCCATGTTGTTGAAACTCCTGATGAATTATATGGTCAGACTGTTTATCAGAGCAGTGTCATCTTTGTAAGACAAAATGATGGCAAGGATACACTCAGTGAAAAATCCCACATCAAGAGAAAAATTGATCAATCTAAACTCTTCTTCCAAATGTTTTATCAGACTAAGATACACACAAAATACACCTTTGGAGGACACAAGTATGAGGACACTGCTCTGGACTAGAGCAACAGTCACACTCCGTTATTTCACATTGTGGTGCTGTTGAGTTCAAGCAGATGGCATGAAATTGTGGTGAATGTCTTTAGCAGGTTCTTCAACTGAAGTTTTATTTGTGATGATAGAAGTAAATAGCAATAGTGGCTCTGTCTGAGCTGTGCAGTTTCTTCACCTCAAAAACAGCCGGCGTGGGCTTGCGAAAGGGCACCGTTTCCCAAGGCAGCTTTTGAGTCAGCTACTGCTTTCCTTCCAGATTTGTTTCTGAACTCCTACCTACTGCTTTCTAGGTCATTAGAGACCAGCAGTGAGGGGTGGTGTGTTACAGACCTTTTGCTGGCAAGCTATGTGTCAAAAATGAATGTGCCCAATCCTAAAAGATGCTGAGATGCTGTCAGCACTGCTTGCCACAGGACTGATGCCTCTAAGGACAGGCTGCTTTGCTTCTACCCCATGTATCCTGGAGAGGAATATGCATGAAAGCATCAGGCACACTGGGTGTACGCCACTCAGCCACTTTGAGCACGTGCTGGGGTGGTCTGAGGTTTGTGGTACTACCGCAGTCGTTGTGTGTGTGCGTGCGTACCGGTGTCCAAACTCACAGAGTGGCAGAAAACAGCTGTCTCGTGGTAACAAGGGAGAGAAATGTTGTCTGTCTGAAAAGAAAGCATGCTGAAATCCTAGGAATTGTATATTCACATCTAAGAAAATCATAAAGTATTTGATTCAGAGCTCAGTGGCAAGAGTGTTTCCATTGGACCCAGTGAGCATTTCAAACTGGCTTGAAACAAGTAAGAGGTGATACAGCCTAAAACTGTCCAATTCTTGTATTTCCTTCCTCATACAACATAGGCACTCACATTTGAATAGGGTCAATTAAATGCTTTTATTTCCTAGCAGTTAATCTTGTGCATACAAATAGTTGCCACTGAAAGATTGTATTACTCATTTTGCCCTTTCAGTGGAAATTAAACTTTGTGCATCCCCATTTTTATTTCAGTTCTTCTGTTTCATTAAAAAGAGCTTACTGATACTTCCAGACTCAGCCATTAGCTTCCTAATGATGATATAAGAGCTCCTGTGTGCCAGTGTCTTCTGTCAGAACAAAACAGAGGTAAACATGTTAATGGATGCGGTTGGACTTGATCATCTAAAAGGTCTTTTCCAACCAGAAGATTCTATATCTGAGGCAGTTTTGGCTTTGTTTCTTTGCTTGGATTTAAGTAAACATCCCCTGTCCAACGAAGCATTCCCCTTTCACTTATACTGTAGTCTGTAGCACCCAAAGGTGGATATCTGAGCCCCAGGCAACCTGTTCACTACTCTGACTCTCCACGTTGATCGCAGAAAGCTGCTGATGTTGCTTGTACCAACTGTGTGAAGGAAATCCAGACCCTGCTTGTTGGTTACCTCGTGTGATTCCTTCCTAGACTGGATCTCTCAGATCCTTTCCTCAGCTCCCATACAGAGGCATGGCCAAGTTTAATCTATGTCAGGGAATTAAAACACTTGTTTTCCCTCCTAGCCTCATACCTCTAGCCTGAGATAGCCTTTTACGTGCCGAGCATCTTTCTGGTCACGCAAGCCTTTCAAGCAATCTTGATGGCCATCTGTGCAAGAGATCAACGGCTTTAAATTGGAAGGGGAAAGGGTTAGATTAGACATTAGGAAGAAATTGTTCATGATGAGGGTGGGGAGGCCCTGGCCCAGGTTGCCCAGGGAAATCGTGGCTGCCCCATCCCTGGCGGTGTTCAAGGCCAGGTTGGATGGGGCTTTGAGCCTGATCCAGTGGGAGGTGTCCCTGTCCATGGCAGGGGGGTGGAACTGGATGGGCTTTGAGGTCCCTTCAAACGCAAACCATTCTATGATTCTACAATTCTATGAAAAGCTTCAGCCATCTCCCAAGGTGGCTGTTTACTTGCAAACCAGCTGTGAAAGGCAGTGCTACAAGGTGGCTGGTGTGGTGCTGTTGCAGAGAGGAGAGTGGCCCTCACCAGAGCATGGGCCGTGTCGCTTGAGTCACTACTTGTCTCACCCTTGAAAGCCAGAGAGGGGCCATCTGTCCATTTAATTCCTTACCAGGAATTAGGCAATTGCAGTGAGGTGATGTCTGGGAGACTGGTTGGGAGGTGGGTGCTCTTTATGATGGCTTCCAGTGAGACGAGGGTATGTGGGACAGAGCTCCGAGTCACCTCCATGTGTGGAGACACCTCCACCAACACAGCTGCAGGTGGGCAACCTCATATTTCTGAGTGGCCCTCAAATACTGCAACAAACTGTCAGGAGATTTCAATTGACTCAGTAGAAACTGTTTCATTGAAGATTATGTCCTAAAATCAGCAGACCATCCCTATTCAGCAAAAAATTGAACTGCATCTCTTTGACGTTAATAAGATGTAAGTATTGACTTGAGGAGTTTGATGCAGTAGGGATTTTAATTAAAATATGCTTTCTTCAGTAAATAGATAAAATCAAGCTCTTGGACAACTTCAGTAAAGAAATATTGCCAACAATATTTGTAAATATATACTTTGATTTTAAGTGCAGATGCAACACTTTATTTTGCTGTCTTCAGTACATTAGAAAAAGCTCTGAAAAATAAATTTTGGAAGAGTATTCTGTTGCCTTAGTTCATCTATTCAAGTTTATCATGGCTTTGGTGTCTTATAGAACAAAGAATGAAATTCATGAGTTTTTTCAGTGAATTGATGAATGTTTGCTTTCAGTTAGAAAGTAATTATTCCAGAGATAAAAATTTTCAGCTAGCAGTAGGAAATATGCTGCAACATTTCCTGTATAATATGAGGCTAACTATATTTAAAAAAAAGTTGTAGGGTACCAAAGTTTCAATAGTTCCCTGAGGCTTATGAAATTACTAGAACACAGGCAATTAGAATCATAGAATCATAGAATTACCTGAGTTGAAAGGGACCCGCAAGCGTCATCGAGACCAACTCCTGTCCCTGCACAGGACACTCCCAACACTCACCCCGTGTGACTGAGGGCATTGGCCAAATGCTTCTGGAATGCTGGCAGAGTGGGTGCTGTCACTGCTGCCCTGGGGAGCTGTTCCAGTGCTCCACCACCCTCTGGGGGAAGAACCTTTTCCTGATGTCCACCCTAACCCTCCCCTGGCACATCTTCCTGCCATTCCCTCAGGTTCTGTCACAGGTCACAAGAGAGAAGAGCTCAGCACCTCTTTCCCCTCCCTCCCTTGTGAGAAGGCAGTGAACAGCTCTGAGATCTCCTCTCAGTCTCCTCTTCTCCAGGCTGAACAGACCCAGTGACTTCAGCCTCTCCTCATACGATTTTCCCTCCAGCCCCTTCACGAGCTCTGGACCCTCCTCTGGACACTCTCCACTAATTTGATGCCTTTTTTATCCTGTGGCACCCAAACTGCCCCCAGAAGTCCAGGTGGGGCTGAACCAGTTCAGTGCAGGGCAGAGCAGGACAGTCCCCTCCCTCACGCAGCTGGCCATGCCGTGCTGGATGCCCCCATTGAGGAATCCCTCCCTATATCTCCCTACAGATGAAAGCACATTAAAAACAGTAGAGATACAGAATTTCTCCCCTGTTAGTGGGGAAAAATAGCCCTTTGATTAAAATGCTAATGTGAAAACCTTGTGGGGAAATTCAGTAAGAGCCCTGTCAGTCATCAGCAAACGATAAGATCCCTCCTGCGCTTTTCCTGTTTTGTTTTTTAAGGAGGAAAAGGAACACTTCTTGTATTTGTTCATAGACAATCTTCAATGACAGTTCCTCAAACTCAATCTCTTTGCTATGGAAGGGATGCAGGACATGCTTGCAGAACCATACAGGCTTGTTACTGTAGGATATGTACAGTTACAAAGCGATTTCATTCTCTCTGCATCCTTGTGAAGTAGGTTAAGTTCTCTTATGTAGTACTGGAAGTGGAATCCAGAGGAGATCCGATTTGCCCAATTGTGTCTGTGACTCCAGGAGTGATCTCTGGCTGAGCTGGAGGCTTTGTGGTACTTGTCCCCCACCAAGCCACAAACATAGGAACTGCCTGTGGGTGGCTGTTAGACACTAGTGAGACCCAGGACGTCTCCTGTAGTCTCATTTGAAATCTTACGGCATCAGCTGAAAGAGTTTTGACTTTATTTCCATGATCCTATTTAATTATTTAGTAAAGCAGAGCCAATGAGTGCTGGATTACAATAGCAGGTCCATCCAGGCCACCAAATTCACTGTCTCAGTACGCTCTTCCCTGGAGGACCTGGAGAGAAATGTTCCCTCAAACATGCCCTCAGGTGTTTGACTTTTGGTTTGAAATAGCTCTGTCTCTCTGCAAGGCTGTGTTTATTCATAGTTGGCAGGAGAAGATGCTTGTTAGGAAGATAATTTCTTTTGGGGGAATTGCTGTGTTTTGCTTTGAAGCCTAATTTTCTAGGGAAGCATTTGGGGGACAAGAAGCGTGTCTGGGGACAGCAAGTTTGTGGTCCTTTTGCATGTGTTGTATGGCCTTGGCAACATGACCTTGCTGGGTGATACCTTCCTTCTGTCAGAGGTGTCATAATTGCAAGCAGTTCCACTGCACAGCATCCATTAGGAGGTCCTGCACAGTTGGGATTTTCTGTGATTCCCAGAGAGCGTTGAAAAAGGCATTTCCTGGAGGTGCTCCTATCCAGATATACAGGAATTCTTTTCCCATTGATTCTGGGCCCAAAGGCTAGAGAAGAGAAAGACAGGAGTGCTCCCCTTCAAGGAAAATTACAGCCAAATCATAGGAGTAACCATAACAAGCGAGGAAGGGAGCAGTGGGGCTTGTCAGCTGTGCCTGCAGCCCTCTGGTGTTCCATCCTGCACTCTCACTGCTCCTGTGGGGTGTGGTAGTGCACGTCAGGGTCAGGTGTGCATTGTTACACTCATCAGCAGTCAGTGATGTGTGCTGAGGCACTTACAGATCACATCCCGTGAATCTCCGAGGCCTGGGGACGCTATTATTTCAAACGCCGATGTGAGTTATTGTATCCTATCAAACAGAAAGGTTTATATGAACTGCCAGGGAGGAAACAATTGATGTCAAGTCAAAATACTGATAAGTTCATTTCTAGTCATCCAGCCAAGTTTGTTCTAGAGGGAGATGGCAGATTCAGGACAGAATATAATCCCTACTATCAAATGGTAATTATGGGAGCAAATACCTGTCTGTATCCGTTTTGAGCTAGATGCTGAGCAGGAAATGTCACTGTGTAGAATGTTCCCTAGGGAATAGAGAGAACTGCAGCACCTCATAGCATCTTTTCTGAGAGCTGATAAAAAATCAGAGGTACTCTGTCTGCTTTTACAAATGTGTTCATTTCTGAGCCAGACCAAGAAGCATTTCAGGTGCAAACTGTATCTCTGATAGCAGTAAATAAGCAGGTAGCAGTATGGTTGGTTTGAGGGGTTTTTCTGCCCAGTAGCACATTCCTACTGAAAACTGAAACCCCCACAGGTTTATCTGTGGGACAACTCCTCCTGCTGGGGCATAGCTCAGGGTGTTGTCAGGGGTATTTTGGTATGTGTCCTTCTCCTTTCCATTGTCCCAGTTCTTTTCCTGCTTGACACCCCAGGTTATATTTCAAGGAGGATTAAATGCAATGGAGCTTTTAACTGGAGGGTTCTGAAGGTTTATTTCCCCACAGGGACTCTCTTGAGCAGATATAGTGACTCCTTCAAGACAGGAAAAAAAAAATCTCCTTTCAAAACTCCTTTATTTTTGAGGCTGTATTAAAGGATTGGGCTCCTCTGTTGCTCTCTTTTGTGCTCATGCATAACATAATGTGATACCTATCAGACTGCATAGAGAAGTTACTGGGTACAAGCAAAAAGTGCCTTCAGCTTTCCTCTCAACGATGCTTTTAACTTTGAGCAAGTCAGAGGCCCTTATTTCTCCTCAGATTATTCCAGGCACCTCTCCAGTATAAATAACTGTAAGTAATTCTTATTCTGAGATGCCAAAAGTATCTAGAGAAAGCTTTTTCCATCAAGCCTCTCTTTTGATTTAGGCATTGCTCCCCACTTTTTTCCCCTCTCTTTGGTTTGCTTCTTTGTCACCAAAAGGAGTTTTTCCATTTCTAGCCACACAGGAAAAAATAAGCAGAAGATTATCAGAGAATGAGGCTGGGTGTCATGTGAACCTCTGTAATTCCTTTGCACTTAACCATTCCATACAGTGTTCAGTCATCCAAATTATCATTTCTGTTATGATGCAGCCCAACCACTGCCTGCCCTGAGCTGTGTTTCCTGGTCATCCTCACCTGACATGACATGGGGGCACACAGTTGGTACTCCAGTCTGGGAGGGACCAGGTGCAACTGGGGCTCCCCCATCTCTTGCCAGGTGAGGAGCAGGATGCCAGACAGCAAGCCCTGTGCTCTCACCAGCAGCATCCCTCAGGTTTGTGTACCTGCCCCTGAGTATGTGAATGACCCAACACTTGACCTCCTTTTAAAGAGCTGGGCAACCACTCATTTTAAGTATTCAACCCCAGTGGTGTATTCACCCTTTTTTATGCCCTTTTTAGTTGTGGGTTGTGACAGACAACCCTGGTTCCTGACAGTGCTAACAAACCCAGCTGCCAAATAAACTAGACCAAAGGAGACAGCAAAACTATACTGATTTGTTCATTTGATTTACCTTAGAACAAGTTTATAATGACCATAAATAATGATTTTTTACAAGAGGTACACAAAGAAGTGAAATTGAAATGACTGCTCTGCATGCTTACTGTGCATCCCTGGTTCTGCATTTAAAAGTGGATAAATGAATTCCTTCACTTCCAGTAGCCAATTACTGCCATAAAATGCCTGTGGCTGCACAGGAAGGCAGTCCCTCCTGCAGTGCATGTATGTGGGGTAGCCCATTTCATTCAATTCCACAGAGAAGGGATGTTGATAAGAGGTTTGGGGGCTCCCAGCTTCCCTATAAACCTTAACCACCTTTTGCCTTTTAAAAGAGGTGCTCCTTTGCACTTTTGTGCTTTAATCAGAGTCAAACCGTGTGTTCTTGCTTGTTTTGGGTGCAAGACAAGTGTTAATGTTTAACATTTTGGTGGTCCATTAAGGTCCCTGTGGTAGGACCCTGCCCCCTAGCAGAGCTCCCTACACAAACACTGCCCATCCCAGGCAAAGCTTGAGTTCTGTTACTCTGTAGGTGTTAATGTGACTTATGTCAGACTGTACCCTACCTATGAGAGTATTGGTGCTGTTTCCTTTATTATTTACCCAGAAAATGTTTGGAGCCAACAGGAAAGAACAGCACTTTCGTTAGGGGAAGCACTTGGGCTGTGCAGAAAAGCTAAAGTGTCAGAAGAAGAAGTAAATTGCTTAGAGATACCTGAGGGAAAAAATATTTGTTTTCCTTCCAGAAACTTGGGGGTGAGGAGTGTTTTATGCCCTCGGCATCTCTCTTGGAAAGCATCCATGATTTCGTGCGTGCAAAAGGCAAAAGAGCTGAGATATGAAGAGGCTGGGAGAGAAGCAAAGCCAAAGGTTGACAGCTGGACTGGGTCTGTGCCATGGGTGGCAGCAGCTGAAGCCCTTTCTGCCTCTTTTGCCTGTACAAACATCAGCACTGTCACTATCCCATCGCTGCTGTAGCCAAAGCACCCCCTTCTGCTCCAAGTGCAAGGAGATCTTGTGTTATCTTTCATTCTTCCTTTGTCCAGCACAAGTGTGTTCCTTGGAGGTTCAGATGTGCTTCTGGCTGCATCAGGTGTTTGAGATCAGATTGCTCCAGCTGTGCTGGGCACAAAGCCCTGTGGAGAGCGTTCTGTCCCAATCTCTCCATTCTCTGTCTGTTACAGAATCTGGTCCAGAATTATTAACAAGTAATAAAAGTTTATGGACGATGCTTCCATTTCATAGTGATATTTACAGCCAAGTGAATAGCAGTGTGCCTACTGCCTGCCACTGAGCCAGCTGCTGATTGATGCTGGCTTGAAAGGGGAAATTTGATAGCTCAGCATAGGCCAAGGCAAAAACATACAAATGAGTAACAGTAAATATGGGAACAGGGAAAAATATGAAGATTAGACATGTACCAAGTGGCTTTAAAAAGCTAATTACGCTGTGTACGTGGTCAAGCATGAAGTCACCTCTATATAATCATTCAGTATATTTTAAGGATAATAATCTAACAATGGAACAGGTGGGCCAAAAAGCAAACTAGTGCCTCTTGCAGCCTTGGCAAACAAGGTTTGGTGTGTGTGTTGCATGATAATCTCCAGAATCCGGGGTAAATGTTGTCACTGAGTAAGTTCATTTTTTAGAAACAGGTTGGGTGGCTTTGCGACTCCTTGTAGAAGCTGAGAATTTCTGAATTAAATAGCTGTTTGTAGTAAGCATGTCAAGTAGTGCTTTGGGAACCTGGTAGCATTTGTTTATATTGTAGGAAATATCAAAAATACCCCAGCACCACACAGGCACAGACACAAAAATACTGGTATCATCAGACCTTCACTGCAACCTGTGTCACATCGGATGTGAAACTTCTCGGAGTCTGCATAATATCAGGAAGGCTGTTTCATCTTTCACCATTCCCTGTGTTTGCCAACAGCATTCTCCACTGTAACATTGCCTTTGGTACGTCCAACTTGCAATTTACTGCACCTCACAAGAGCAGAAGCTCTTGTGGACTTGTATCACATGCCTGATTTTTTTTTTTAAAGAACCATAACATCATTCTCCATTTTCTATTTTTGGTGCCCATCCTGTTCTTACCAAGGTCAGGCATTCAGTTATGGTCCACACTAGGTGTACCATCGCAGGAAGTGATTGATCCTGCCCAAAATATTCCTGATTTTCAATAACCCAGGAGCCCCTGTGTTAGATCAGGACACTACTGTGCTTGGAGCTGTACAGATAGAATTAATCCCTCATTGAATATTGTGGGCTAAGAATCATGAGCTACATGTGAGCTACGAGCTTGAAACCCAGCATGTTGTTAGTTATGCTCCTTGATTTTGACTTGGAGATAGGGTGAATTACCTTTTAGTAAACACCCAAACTTGGAATGGAATGACATTTGGCTGCATCAGTTTCTGGACTGAAGGATGTAAATGTATTGCTCCTCTGAAGGTAATCGCAGGTTTCTTCTTTCACCATCACCCGGATCACTTCATTTTAGCCTCTTCATGTTTCCATTATCTTATCTGAAAAATGGGAATAATAGTTCCTAGGGGTGCTGCCACATTTACTGTTTGTAACTTCTGTTAAGACTCTGTAACACAAGACTTTTTATAAATGTAAGAAGTTACTTCTTCCGTTGATTTTTATGGAATTAGTGTCAAGACAGTAATACTTTGATTTAAGAAATCCCAGGATCCCTTGCTACCTGCTCAAGGGGGTCAAAGTATTTGGCAGCTGCTGAGATGGTTTTCCTTCTGCCCAGGTCTCTTTAACATATGTACTGTAGTGGTGAGTAACTGTATTCATTTCAGCTTATGTCATCTTGGATCTTTCTTCAGGCCAGACTGAAACACTCCTGCTCACAATGAGCAGTACCATACTCCATAAAAAGTCTCATTGATTTTAGAAAGGCTTTCACTGATATGTTGTACTATTCATTGTTAAGTAAGGGAATAAATATCACAGTCTGGCTCTGTACAATGAAAGCAACAGAAACTGGAGGGTGGGGAGTGGGAATTACAGAGACAAGGAAACCTTTCATTTAAAAAAAGATGCAAAGAAAACGTGATTCATTTGAGTGTCTCTAAAGAAAAGCTTTCACTGGGAAATTATAGAATATAGTATAGAGGCTGGCATCTGTACTAAAGCAGAATTTAGAAAGCTCATTCCAAATAAGAACATAAATTACTTGGCTGCTGTTTCGTAAGTTTTACCCAAACATTGGGAGTTCAACTGAAATATGACTTTAACCACTGAAGAATTCGAGGGTTGAAAGGATATGGTGTTTCTGGGGGTGAGGCTGGGGTTTGTTTGGGTCTTGTTGCATTCATTATACAGGCAGATCTTTTAGAAGTTATGTAATACGCTGGCAGTACAGCTTCAGAGCTATTGAGAAAGCGTGGTATTTGTTTTCTGCGCTTAAAGGCTAAATAAGCGCAGAATAACACCTGTGCCAGAAGTATTTTCTATCCACAGATGTTTGTGTATCTGCTAGTCCATCTGCTGCCTGGCTGTCTCCCTGTCTTGTGCTGCTGTGTGGTTTTTGTGCCTCCCCAGCCTGCTGGCCCTGCAGAGCAGGGCTGTGCTGGTCCCAGTGCGTTCAGCAGCACCGCAGCGGGGGTTTCCCTCTGCATCCTGCTGTCCAAACCAAAGGGAGAATTTGATGGTTGAAGTGGGGGGAAAATTAGTCAGGTTTGCTTCACCAGTGCCTTGACCTTGAAGTAGTCATTCAGAGCTCTGCGAGGCCAGGCACATCCTCCTTGTGCTTACAGCAGTAGCAGCGTTTTACAGAATCGCAGCATGACCGGAGTTGGAAGGGACCCACAAGGATCATCGAGTCCAACTCCTGTCCCTACACAGGGCAACCCCAACATTCACACCGTGTGGCTGAGGGCATTGTGTAGATGCTTCTGGAATATTGTCAGCCCTGGCGCTGTGACTGCTGCCCTGGGGAGCTGTTCCAGTGCTCCACCACCCGCTGGTGAAGAACCTTTTCCTAATATCCACCCTAACCCTCCCCTGGCACATCTTCCTGCCATTCCCTGGGGTCCTGTCATTGGTCACCAGAGAGCAGAGCTCAGCCCCTGCTCCTCCTCCTCCCCTTGTGAGGAAGCAGCAAACTGCGATGAGGCCCCTCTCAGTCTCCTCTTCTCCAGGCTGAACAGACCGAGTGACTTCACCTTCTCCTCATATGATTTCCTCTCCAGACCCTTCACCACCTTTGTGGCCCTTACACCAAGCTGGCAGAAGCGCAAAGAAGTGGGAAGGGGCCCCGTGGCTGTGTGTGCAGCGTGCTTTCCATTTCCAGAGTCAGATATTTTGTAAAAGATGAAGCTGTGAGATGTGCTGTTTCTGACCAGAGTACAGGTCATACCGGGAAGCTGCAGAAAGCAGCTGCACCTTTTCCTCCCATCCTGATGCCATCCCCACACTGTCTTTCACAATCTCCCCTTCTTCCCTCACTCCAGATACAGAGCAATGTTGCCATTCCCATCGGTTGCTGAGTGCTGATGCTGCTCTGTGCCTTCATCCTCTGGTGGCTACAACGTGCGTTCAATGGTGTGTGCTGGGGCTTCCACCATTTGAACTAGTAGAGGTCTGTAATGCATATTCTTGTTCAGAGAGTCATTTATTTTTCTTCTGTAATAGTTAGCAGATTAAAGAGCAGGGCTCTACTGTATTTAATCAGAAAGAAATGGGAAAGGAATGTCTTGAGAAAACCCAGGAAGTGAAAAATAAATAAAGCTCATGCTTCTGGTTTTAAGGAAAAACAGACTTGAGAGGTCTTACAGCTATCACCTCTCTCTCATGTTACAGAATAAAGTGTTCAAAAAAGTGAAACCCCAGCAGCAGAGCCTCCAAATGCCACACCCTCGAGGTGCCAGTGACACACAAGTGCACCCAGTCACACACCCAGCTCATTCCTCACTGAAGGATTCAGGAGCTGGGCCTTTCACGTCTCCCTCTGGCATTCATCCAGGATTGCTGAGGCTTTGAAAAGCAGGATTGTTCTGACAGGGGGAAGGCAGTTCCACACAGCCATTCGCAAGGGTATTGCCCATCCGCCATCTCCCCGTAATCCATGCCCACGTGTGCGCTCCCGTCGCAGACAGTGCCCTTTTCACTAGCTCAGCGCCTGGAACGGATGCCAGAGAATTAGGAGGAACTGGCCAGCCTTCAAGATATCTTCACAAGGCCTTCTTAATCAGCTCCCATGCCTCTGTACTCTCGTGTCTGTGTGTCTGGTAATTTGCTCTACTTTATGTCCACGCTCTTCGTCGTACAGATTGGCTTTTTCTTTCTGCAGCAATGCCTCTCGCTTTGCCAACACCTTGCCATTTTGCAGCTTTAATGCCTATTGATAGCACTCCATCAGCAATAGCTGCCAATCTATATTCCTTTTTACAAGATGTTTGTCCTCAGTTTTTATAGATAGTTACAAATTTAGCCACGAACTGGTTGAATAGTTCGTTTTCATTTGCTTTTCACATGGAATAGATTCATCAAAAGGAATAGATTGAAAACAGAGGTGAAGAAGCTTCTCTAGTGTGTGTTTATGCCCCAAGCCAGAGTCAGCTCTACCAAAACAGTCCCTGTCTGCCTAGTCTGGTTCTTAATACCTTCAGTGAGAAGGTTTTTACAGCTTCTCACATCCAGCTGCCTGCACAACTGGTTCTCATCCCAGCACCAACATGCACCCCCTAACTTGATTTTCCTCTACCATGGGTAATAATACACTCAGCAAACTCATCCACAGGAACCTGAGCAATGATCTTGTCACTGAAGTCAAAGCAGAGAAGACTTGTAATACCCCAGGCTTGTCTGTGTCCTTTTTCACTCAGTCTCATTCATCAGTGGGTAAATGATTTCCTTACTCTCCCATTCACCGGTGGAAACTAGTGGAAATGCAGGGAGAGAAGAGATTGAGCATCAGCTGATGCTCAGTGGACTTTTCTCTTAAGGGACAAAGGGACTTTTCTCATAAGTCATGATCCTACAGTAATCCTTACTCAAACAAGATTTTTGTCCCTTGGTATTTTTCAAGAAAACTATGTTTTGAGAGTTGCATCGAGTTGCATGAGCACCGTCATTCCACAGCCATTTTTTTTCATTTAGTATCAATGGCAGAACTAAACTGCCTTTTGATATCCAGTGAGGTGCAACAATTTGTTGCAGAGGAAGAGGTATGGAATTGTCTCTCCTCCTGTCTTTTCTTCTCCCACAGCCTAGCTAGAAATAAATGCTCTGGATGTTGCTACGTCTCATCTCACAATGCCTTCTACTTTATGAAATAACCATTCAGAACTTAGGGGTGCTTATGGCTTGGTGACATATCACAGGAGTATCTCTGTTTGCTGTTACCACAGCCTGTCTTGACTTGCTTTAGGTCTTGAAGATGTCATTATCCTGCATGGCTTGAGTGGACGAAGTCAGTGGTCAGAACGTTGCTGTTTAGTGCATAACTCAACTTCTCCAACTCAAATCTGTTGGAGAAGGTTCAGCAAAATGAGTGGTTCTATCTTTTGTAATTGAGGTTCAGTAAAATGAACAGTTCTTTCTTTTATAATTATTTTGAATGTCTTTAATCTAAATTTGTAACTAGACTTTACAAATCTGTGGGGCTTCTAGTTTAAGGTTTGATTGCAACCTTACTAAATGGCTGATAACTTGGTAACTGTTGTGGATATCAGTAAATGCTGGGTTTCAGTTAAACTGAAATTGTCTACAGCTGTTTTTTGCTGTCCTTTAATTTTCAAGGTATATGTTTTCCCAGTATTGATTTGACAGTAGTGCATGAATGCCTCAAATCAAGGTCATGACCCTATGATACTTAGCCATGTAGATCCAAGTAAATTATTGTCCATGTTCTGAGGAGCCTAAACAGCCTAGTGGAGAAAACTGAGTGGTTGCAAATTGTCTTCCCAGCTTCTTGTTTTTTATAGGAATGGGTTCATGGCTCAGGAAATACCACTCAGCCAGCAGTGAATAGAAAGACACTTCAATTCACCTTGCACTGTCTCTGCCAGTCTGTGAAACTGTTACCTCTGCTTTTTAACACACCACTCTGTGAACTTTGCTTCACATCTCTAATCTATCCTTAAATTAGGTGGGTTTTTTCCCCAGCTAGCTCAGTATGCAGCCCTTTCTCCATCAGCTGGCTCCAATTATATGATCCTTGCGTGCTATCTCTGAATAAATGTTCTTTGAACTTATAAAGTAGAAAGATGCCCTTGGTAAGCTACTTTGATACAATTGCTTCAAATAGGAAGAGCACTGTTGAGGTATGAAGGTTTATTTCACCCATCTCAACCCAAGTTAAACAAAAATTAATGAAGTCCAACAGCTGCTGAGTTTACTGTTCCTGAAAACCCAGTTTCTCTAAATTCTTTACCCAGGTAGATACTCAATGTTTTCTTTTCTAGCAAAGGATGTATTGCTTGGCCTCGTTTTTCTAAGATCTGAGGTGCGAGGAATGAGCCTACTGGGAGCAATCTGAGATGCTTAGTATGCTATTCAAAAAGAAAAAGAAAATAACCAACAAATAAGTGCTTGATTTAATACCTGAGCGGGAGCTCAACCTTCCTAATGAGTACTCAGCACCCTGAGGAATCGACCCATACCTACTGAGTCAAGCTTGTGGCCTGAGCTCATAGTCAAGCCCAAATTTCTGTTTCTCTCTGCTGTTGACATTTTGGCTTTGACTCCGTTCTGACCAAGGAACTGGATTACAGAGAAGGAGAATCAGGACTCAGACCTTTACCTCTACAGGAGAATGAATCACATGGCTTCAGGCAGACTTGTAGAAGTTTGGTATGCATCAATTAAGATACGAAGTCTTAATTAAACAGAAGAACCCTTTGTAATCCCAAATGAGCAAGTGCATACTGAATTCCAGATTGGATCTTTTGGAGCACTGTTACAGTAGCAAATTGGAGGGTCTCTTTAAACCTACAGTGTGAGCAATATTAAACTTAAGTAGATCGTGACACAGTTGACTTTCACAGCAAAAGTCCATCATGCCAGGATTGACTGTGAATGCAGAGTAAGCTTTGCCTAGGCCTGGGTATCCACAGCCGTCCCCAAGTGCAGGTTCAGATCAGAGATGTTAATTGTCACCAAACATCAGGCAAGTAATCTGCATTTTGAAGAGTCTCTAAATGGGCATTTACATAATTTATGTTTTACAAAGTCCACTGATGTGTATTTGCATAATAGACTGCAGCAGTGCCAGCAGATCCATCGCAGCACATGGTGTCAGCTCTTATGAGCTTCCAGAAGGTTTTACCTGTTATTGGAGCTCTTATGGCAGAAGGAAATTGGCAATAATGGATAAATCTCCGAGAAGATTGAGTACCTGTCAAAGTTTCTGTGCCTGGGTGGAAGCACACAGAAATCAAGCCACATGCTCAGCCACAGAAGAAGTGCTCTGCAGGTTGTCCATGCAAATTCTGCACAAGCAGAAATGGTCCTTTATGTATCCATTCAGGTTCATTCCATTTCCTGATCTGGAGTCTCCCATTGCTCTCCACTTAGTTGCAGCAACACCCTGCTGCTTTCATGCTCTCAAACACCTTCCTCCTTAAAAACTGAGACATCTTCTCATCACCACCCTCAGCCCCTTGGTATAATCCATTGGAGAGGTACTGCAGGTGTCTGGAGAAGGGCTTTGGGAACCACACAGGCTTTATCACTTGTCTCGCCCGGGCAGTCAAACCAGCACATCAGTGTAGAGAGAAGAAGCTGAAAGTTGCAGGCCTTTGAGTTCCAATGCAATGTTCATCACACTCCAAATGGTGTTTTTATCATTCTCCCAATGGAGTTAATACCCCAAGGGGGTTTTATCCAATCTGTGGGCTATGGCCAAGTATGTTTTTTCTATGTGACTAAGTGGGAGAAGCCTGGCTGATTCAGGTTTAGCAGTGTTGTTACCCTGAAAAAAGGGAAAGATTTATATACAGTGTTGGCAGACCAGCTAAACCGAGTCCTGGTGGGTTTAATGTAAATGTCTCCTATGAAAACTGGAAGGAACAGTTCACACCCACCCAAACAGAAGTGGGGAATGAGTTAACTGCCAGCTCCAAATAGGAATTTCCTTCCTTTAATGTGCTCCACAGCCTGAATACTGGCTGAGCATAGCCTTCTGCATGTGCCAACGGGTGGTGCTTTATTTTGTAAGACAATTTATGAGAAAAGTTTTTTACCCCTTGCTGCATATCTCCTTTCGGTTTGTGTTGATTTGAGTACGCCTCATCCTGTTGAACGTGATAAGGGTTCATCAGTTTCACTGCATGCTACTAATAAGATAATGCTTTTAAGCCATTCAGTATTTTCACATGAAACATGTTTTTCTTGCTACAGATATTCCATAGAGTGATGGCTCTAATCATCATCTCTGTCAATAACTGTCAGCTGTGATAAAGCTGGGGTTCTGGTTGGCCGGAAAAACCTAGCAATGAGAACTGGAGGATATGCATGAGGAATAGTTGCCAAACTAGAGCAGAAGAAATGACTAATTTAAACTTCCCATACCAGAGCCGAGGCAAGGTTAATGTTATGATGTTTTCCTTTACTGCTCTTGATATTAAATCTAAAATGATTAATCCCAGATAATATCTTGCCACAGTTTCTTTTGATTTCAGTTCTGACTGAAATTAAACACTGGATAGATTCGATAAACAAATGTTTCCTACTGATTGATCTAAGGACTAGAATTATCCTTTGGCATTATAACTAAGCCTTTTTTTCATCTAGGTTAAAGGAAATCAGATGATATGTGGATTGAAGTGATTTCAATATTTATTCTGTAATTAAAATCAATTATGATTATATGCTATTAGAGCCTCTTTAAAAGATTTTTAGTATAACGTTTCTGTCTGTGCTCAGGCAGTGACAGAAAGGCAGAAAACATCTTAAATCCTCACTGCCTCTATTGGGATCTGGTGACAGCAGGAATCATATCTTGCAGCAGGAATCGTATCTGCCTGAGTTTCTTAGGGAGCAATGACAATAACTGAAAGAATTTGACTGACTTTTTAAAGAGTGAGGAATGACGAAAGCAGCATGTTTGCAGGGTGAAAAGAAACTTTCAGATGACTTTTAGAGGTGATTGTTCTTGTTTTTCTGTGTCTACCATGCTGGAAGTTGATCCCTTGTTTGTGGTTTTTATATTCAAGGGTTTAGTCAGGCTGCTTGAATCATGGAACCATAAAATCATAGAATCACTTTGTTGGAAAAGACCTTTGAGGTCACTGAGTCCAACTGTACCTGTCCACTACTAAACCACATCCCTGAGTGCTTCATCTACACATCTTTTAAATACCTCTAGGGATGGGGGCTCGGGCACCTGAAGCGTGTGTGTTGAATGCACCCTGCCTCACTACGGCAACCATGGGCTGGGAGAGCTCTGCCCTGAGTCGCGGAGCTCTCTGGTGGAGGGGAACCCTTCTGCCCTCTCCTTGCAGATGTGACAGCTGCTTGTGCCAAAGCCTGAGAGCACGGCTTCCTAAGCACACAGCAGTCCCTCTGCCTGCCTGCCCACTCCAGCTCCTTGTGGAGACACGAAGAGACCTCACACCAGGGCATGAAGCGTTTGCTCTTCTGGTTTTGCTGCCACCCTGTTACTTAATTTGAGTAGTTCGTTCCAGTGTGGTTTGGGCCAGTTTGTTCTGAGGGTAGACCCAAGTAGCCAGAGCATGGAGAGCCTGTCTCTGCACACCTTTTCTGACTGGATAGGGCAGCGGAGACCTAGGTTCAAGTACCCCTTCTAAATCAGCCACGGGAAGGATTTGAACCTTGATATCATTTGTCGTTGGTGCCCATTTTAGCTGCTGCCCTGGCTGGCAGATGTCTGTCTGCTCCCTTGCCCTTTGGTGTGATCCTGCAAGCCTGTGCTGGCGAGGTCTGGCAGAGCAGGGGAGTTCTCCAGGCTGTCCTCCACCTCTGTCACAGTGCCACAAGGGCCCTGGTGGAGCTCACAGCTCTCCTGGGCTTTGAGTGCTCAGTCAGCTGCAGAGATGTTAGAGGTGTAGGGCTTTTGGAGATGGGAACTGAAGGCTATAGAGAGTTATTACACCCTTGGGCTGGATGGCAGAAGAATGAGAGCTTTGGGAATCTCAGTGGTGCAAAAACACTCCGCTCTGGCAGTTTAACTTGTCACATGGAAACCTAAACTGTCTTGTGGATTGATGTTGTGGGTGCACAGGCTCTAACGCACTCAAACCTGTCCTTGCTCCAGAGCTGTGGGATTTTCTGTTTGTGGCACAGAGGAACCATAAATGGTGCCTACACATGACCTGTGAGTTTTTTCAGCTGAGAGAGGTGCTGCTTTTCAGGCCTCGTGGCTGAGGGACACATGCCTAACTTCCAGCAGGTGGGTAATAATATTTGTTTTGGTGGTACAATCTCTGTTTCAAGTTAAGCACATGAAGTTCAGATCCTTGCTGCATGTTGAACTTGCTTTGCTGCTAGTGTAAAATCATAGCCAGTCTTTTTGCAGAATGGAGCTTTGTCTGTTCAGAGCTGCAGAGCTAAATTAAAATCCTGGTTACAAATGTCAATTGCAAATACAATTAGCACTTAATGAAAAGGCTGGGGTTTTGTAACAAGTAAATTTTCAAGCAAGGAAAGGTGCAGTTTCCCCTTAAGGGAAAGAGTGCCAGCAACACATGCACTTTTTCTTCTGGAGAAATTAAGGAGTGTCTGGGGGAGAGGAGTTGGGATGGCTTTAAATGTTTTTGTACTCCCTTCCAAAATAAGTTTATCGTTTCCCCATATACAATTTAATTAAGCCTTCGATTTGACCTTTGTATTGAGCAATAAAAGTTAACTGGGAAAGATGTGGGTAAAATGAGAGCACAAACAAAGCATGCCCCGCGTCAGCCAGTGTGAGAACTGTTTCTGTAACCAAAACTAATGAGATCATCAGGGCAAAAGCAACAGCCAACGCATTTTCAATTATTACTAATATTTTTCTTCCTTAAGCCAGTTTATATTTTTCTTAATTACAGCTTTGAGCTGTGGTGTGATATTTAGCAGATGCCTTCGGCACTTGGTGTGCTGATCACTTGCACACTCCAGACTGGCAGGGGCACCTAATCTTTGAAGTCTAGAGCACACATTCATCTTTAACCATAAAGGTCAATCCTGCATTCCTTGCATCCCCCAAACTCCCATTAAGTTTAATATGAGTTTTGAGCATGTGAGGCATGCGATATCAGGATCACTCTCAGTCTTCTGGATATCACCAGTGAGGCATGTACAGAATTTCTGAACTTAACTAATTAATTGTGCCACACAGTGATGGCAGAAGGCTGTCACAGAGCTTTTAGTTGTTTCTTTCATTACAAGAAAGTTTAAACAGAAGTTCAACAGATTTACTGGGAACATCATGTTTTACAGATACTTCCATGCTGTGTTTCAGGATATCATGTCAGCTGTGCTGCAGTATCTATGAGGTATCTGGCAAGCTAAACAAGCTTAAACATTCAGCCACAAACATGTGCCTAGGACTAGACTGAAAACAGATGTTTCCAGGAAATGTAAAAGATGTTTGGCATGCTTTAAGCTTGTACTTTCAGCTTGTCTGCATTTGAATAAATCCGATATTAATATAAACAAAATGACAAAACCATTTCTTGCAGATGACTGACTGATTAATGGAACTATTGCTGAATCACACAAGGTTTGTTAGGTTAGGTTATTTCTTCCCAAGGAAAAGATGGATTGTTCTAGCTTGACATTTACTATGGCAGGAGCTGAGGTTGTGATACATATGGGTTTACTTTTAGCCCTCAGAGCTAATACAATCATGCAGAGTTTGCTATGGCAGCTGTGTATCAAAAGCCAAACAAATACAGTGACAGGTTTCCTTTGAGCAGTATGGCTGAGACAATGTCCTGTTCTCTATATATACATATGTATTGCATTCAAATATGTATAGTTCAAGAATTGTTTGGGAATGGGGGAAGGAGCTGCTATTTCACAGAAGGGTGGCTTCCAGGTACCGGATATCTCAAATTGTCTCACAGTTCTTCCTGACTTTTCTTTGTTGCATTTGTTTCTTTGTCGCATTTGACTTTATTTTTATAAAAGTAGTTCCTGAAAGTTCCAGCCAATGTTATTTCTTGAGGAGAGTGAGTATGGCTTTTCTCAACATGAAGAATTTTCATCCAGAATGCATGAAATGTGTAGGACACAAAGTAGTTCTCTCACTGGCCTACTGGGAGAAGTGATCTGCCAAAGATCACTCAGTGTAATGCAGAATTAAAAACTGGACATGGATAATCCTAATCCCAATTCATTACAAGGCCAACTTCTTCTCAGCCTCATAAAGAAAAATGGAAAGACTGCAGAACCAAAATGGAAAACATCAGTTAATCCTTGTAATCTTTTACCACAACTCTTCTTCAGAGGAACCTGGACAGGGTGGAGAGGTGGGGCTGTGCGAACCTCATGAGGTTCAACAAGGCCAAGTGCAAGGTCCTGCACCTGGGTCAGGGCAATCCCAAGCACAAATCCAGGCTGGGTGGAGAATGGATTGGGAGCAGATCTGAGCAGAAGGACTTTGCGGTGCTGGTGGATGAGAAGCTCAACATGAGCTGGCAATGCGTGCTCGCAGCCCAGAAAACCAAATGTATTCTGGGCTGTGTAAACAGCAGGGTGAGGAAGGTGATTCTGTCCCTCTACGCTGCTCTCATAAGACCCAACCTGGAGCCCAGCATTCAATTCTGGAGTCCTCAGCACAGAAGGACATGGATCTGTTAGAGCGAATCCAGAAGAGGCCACGAAGAGGGCTGGAGCACCTCTGCTGTGAGGACGGGCTGAGAGAGTTGGGGTTGTTCAGCCTGGAGAAGAGAAGGCTCTGGGGAGACCTTAGAGCAGCCTCCCAGGACTGAAATGGGGCCTAGAAGAAAGCTGGGGACGGGTAGGGATAGGACGAGAGGTAATGGTTTTAAGCTGGGGGGGGAGGAGATTTAGATCAGATATTGGGAATTTATGTTTTCCCGTGAGTATGGGGAGGCCCTGGCCCAGGTTGCCCAGAGAAGTCGTGGCTGCCCCATCCCTGGAGGTGTTCAAGGCCAGGTTGGATGGGGCTTTGAGCCCCCTGATCCAGTGGGAGGTGTCCCTGGCCATGGCAGGGAGGTGGAACTGGGTAAGCTTTAAGGTCCTTTCCAACCAAACCATTCTGTGATCCTGTGATTCTGTGACCCAAACAAAATGCCAGTCGGTAGTTCAGTGAGGAGAGTGTTCTGTTTGGTTGGAACTCCTGTAGTTCTTTCCTTTCCTGGTTAATGATATTTTCTGCCTGAAGCCAAGTTTCTGTAAGAAGGCTTATACAGGCACTGTATTTTCAGGCTGAAAGAGGAAGGAGTAGAACAGTACATTCATGGGAGGCTGCAGAGCTGTTAATTGCTTCTTTCTTCTGGCTCCAAAACAGATCCATCACACCTGCCTTTTACTGACCAGAATTATATAGAGGACAGTATCAGTCTTCAGAATTTGGAGAATTGTATCATGAGAACTCCCATAGTAGGATTTCTCACATTCCCATTTCCACAGCATTCCTGTTTCCATTTGTCTGCTGCAGCTGTAACTGGAAATAATTAGTGCTGGTCTTAATGTCAGGATAATAGATTATTTGGAAATTGTTGGTATATTTTATGGCAATGGCATTGTTTTGCAATTTCAGAGCTCCTTCCTTTGAATATGTTAAAGTAATTTCAGCTTTTGCTACCAGAGGTAATAAAAAGCTAATAATAACGTTGCAGCATCTACTGTAATTTAAGAGCCTGTTCCACCAAATTGCGCCTGGCTTTAATTCTCTTATGGAGCTGTCAGCCAAAACCAAGCCTGTGATCAAAGTGAAATTTATCAGGTGACTGAGCTACAACGTGGAAGGAAAATGCAGGTACTGACCAGTTCACTTTAGACCTGCACTGTGAGTATCATTACAACTGCAATGAGGCATTCAAGACCAAGGTATTAATTTGCTACCATAGATGCTGACATTCTGTCTTTTTAAAGCACCGTGTTTGGATGAAAGTCTAGGAAGAAATGGACGGGTCTAACATCATCTGATTACTGTGGGAAAGCAGAAATAAATCTCCCCTTCTTTTCTCCCTCCCACTCACCCCCCAAATAGCTGGGTTGGAACTTCTTCCCAGCAGCTCATGATGTAAAACTGATGGAAACGTGCTCAAAATCTCCACTTTGTTGTGGGAATGGTGGATTTAATCGTGGAATCATAGAACGGTTTGGGTTGGAAAGGACCTTACAGATCATCCAGTTCCAACCCCCCTGCCTTGGGCAGGGACACCTCCCACCAGACCAGGCTGCATCCAGCCTGGCCTTGAACACCTCCAGGGAGGGGACAGCCACAACTTCTCCGGGCAACCTGTGCCAGGGCCTCCCCACCCTCATCGTGAAGAATTTCTTCCTAATGTCTAATCTAAATCTTCTCCCTTCCAATTTAAATCCATTCCCTCACATCCTGTCAGTCCAGGCCCTTGTAAAAAGTCCCTCCCCAGCTTTCCTGGAGCCCCTTTCAGTACTGGGAGGCTGCTCTGAGGTCTCCCTGGAGCCTTCTCTTCTCCAGGCCGAACAACCCCAGTTCCCTCAAACACTCCTCATAAGTCTTGTTCTCCAGCCCCTTCCCCAGCCTCGTTCCCCTTCTCTGGATGTGCTCCAGCCCCTCAAAGTCCTTCTTGTACTGAAGGACCCAGAACTGACCTCAGTACTCGAGGTGTGGTCTCACCAGTGCCCAGTGCAGGGGCACAATCCCTGTCCTGCTCCTGCTGCCCACGCTGTTTCTGACACAGACCAAGATGCCATTGGCCTTCTTGGCCACCTGGACCACTGCTGGCTCATGTTCAGCCACTGTCAACCAACACCCCCTGGTCCTTCTGCTCCAGGCAGTTCTTCAGCCACTCTTCCCCAAGCCTGGAACGCTGCAGGGGGTTGTTGTGTCCCAGGTGCAGGACTCTGCACTTGGTCTTGTTGGACCTCATCCTGTTGGTCTCAGCCCATGGATCCAGCCTGTCCAGATCCCTCTGCAGAGCCTCCCTTCAAGCCACCCAGCTTGGTGTCATCTGCAGACTTGTTAAGGGTGTTCAATCCCTTCATCCAGATCATTAATAAATCTATTGAACAGAACTGGACCCAGCACTGAACCCTGGGGAACACTACTCGTGACTGGTTTCCAACTGGATTTGATGATCCATAGCCTTAGATGCAGGCAGGCACTATGGCTGTCAGTTAATCCCAAGGATACTGCCAGAGGAGCAGAGGTCCTGAGGTCCTAGGACATTGCTTCCACAAGCCCTCCCATCTTAGTGTTTGCACTGTCATACAAAGCAGGGTCTGCCAGTGGCTCTCTCTGCTCAGCTGTCAGAGGTGAAGGGCAACAAGGGATGGATCTGAAAGGTGTTGTGGCAGCTCAAACAAGGCTTCCCCAGAACTAATCCAGCTTCCCCCAACATGAGTTAGCCCATTCAACTGCCCTTCCCTTCCTGCCTTTTCCCTTGCTCCAGAAATGCTTTGTGTTCCTCTCTGTTGGTAGCAGCAGCCTGTCTAGGGGGGGCTTTGCATTGACCCTTCAGGTCAGTGTTGAGCATGATTCCAACAAGAGATGAGGAGGGCACTGGCAAGTCTTTGCAGGGAAAGACTCCCTCTCACTCCCTGTCATTTGCAATCAGAGAGAGAAGACTGAGATCAAGTCAGGTCAAGAGAAGGACAAAAATGTAAAGGGAATGCTGTTAAGTAGATGAATTTGTTCCTCCTTAGCAGTACGGCAAGAAACCTCAACAGATGTTTGAAGTAGACCTTGCTGATGCTGTTCATTAGTGAACAATAGCATGCAAGTACAACAATAAATATTTACAACTTTGATAATCCTTACCAGTAGCAAATTGCAGATCACTTAGGCTAGGCAGGGGGACCGAGCAGCTAGGGAGCCAATGTAGCTTGAACTTGTGTCAGATAACCTGGTAATTACCTAAAAAATAATAATCACGTTGTTATTCCCCTCTACAATTGCTGGCTAAGATTAAGGTGTGATTTTCTGGTCACGATGCAATGTGTGCTTGCAGCCCAGAAGGCCAACTGTATCCTGGGCTGTATCCAAAGAAGCGTGGCCAGCAGTTCAAGGGAGGTGATTATGTCCCTCTGCTCTGCTCTCATGACACATCACCCGGAATACTGTGTGGAGTGGATCCAGAGGAGGCCATGAAAATGCTCAAAGGGTTGGAGCACCTCTCTATGAGGAAAGACTGAGAGAAGAGAAGGCTCCAGGGAGACGTTATTGCAGCCTTTCAATACTTGAAGGGGGCTGATAAGAAAGATGGGGATGGACTTTTTAGCAGGACCCATAGTGATAGGACAAGGGGTGATGCTTTTAAACTAAAAGAGAGATTTAAACTAGATATAAGGAAGGATTTTTTTACGATGATGACAGTGAAACACTGGCGCCCACAGAGGTGGTGGACGGCCCATCCTTGGCAGCGTTCAAGGTCAGGTTGGATGGGGCTCTGAGCAGCCAGATTGAATTGAAGATGTCTCTGCTCACTGCAGGGGGTTGGACTGGATGAACTTCATGGTCCCTTCCAACCCAAACCATTTTATGATTTAATGTGTGGCTCACGAGATGTGTTTGAAAGGCATGCTCAGCCCCCACTACAGGGGAGGTTTCCTGTTCCTAAATTAGATGGCAGTGACAGTTTTGACTCTCCCTTTTATCCTAGCTTGTCTCTCTGGGGAACAGTATTGATCTATGTAAGTATTTATGAGAAGTTCAGCGCCGTCGAAGAGGCGAATGCATTACTGAGTAGCAATCTGTGGTTAGATCTTTGAGGTGAAGAAAATCCTAAATGCTCTAAACATTGAGGTCAAGTAATTTTCATTGTGTGCTTTGTTTATGTTGTCAAGATGTGAATTTAACAGCAATTAGCACTGATGAAAATTCAGCTAAGGACTCAGTCCCTTGGACTAACCGAGCTGTTCTCTGCACTCACAGTAATCATGGGGCCTAGAGGGACTCTGAGCCATCTTCAGTGACCCCGACAGACCTCGTCCTCGGCGAGAGTCCCAAAAGGCTGTTCACAAAGGCTGCTTTGGCAGTCAGCTGCCTTCACTAAGAACCCCTTTTGGCAGGGTTTGAGTCTTTGCCTGGATAAGGGAGCGGTGCAGTAGCTGCTGCAGCAGCTGTGTCGCTATCACGATGCAGTGATAAATAAACAGTGCTGAATAATATTCATATGCCAGTGTCCAAAAGGTCATCACATATGTTAGCCTGAGGGTAACTGAAGCCTTCAAAGATGTTAATGACTCCATTTCTGGATTGGAGAGAAGGACTGGTGATAGGAAGAAAGTTTCTAGTGGTGGAGAAAGCTTTTAACTGAGAACCATAAAGCGTTTAAAATGCAGAAAGTAAATAGCAGAACAAACCGAAGTTGTGGGGTTTGTTTGGCTGCTTTTATGAAGTCATACTCTTGATTTTCATGGGTACTGAGCGTCTGGGCTTTGCTTTGGAGAGACTGGAGTTTCATTTCTGTGTTAGTGTTCGCACTGACTTTTGTTTTTAGCATGCTCACTATCCTTTTTGCCTTTTGAGTCAGCGGTAGACTGAACGTAACCATCTCTGACTCTGAGAAAATGATTTAAGAGGAAGAACTCATTTAACTCCGAGTCTTTTAGCGAAAACCCTGGTGTGAGTAAGCAACAAGAACTCTGAGGAAACGGAAATAAACCATGAAATCTTCACACTGCTGAAATTTGTGACTTAAAAACTAAATTTAGGATTGAGAAAGATCTTGAACTGAATTAGGACTGAAGCTATTTTTATTTATTTTTCAGAACGGAGAAAACAGGACATTTTAAATAAAATGCCAGTTTTTCACAATTAAATCCCAAATTAGAATTGACCATGAATAGCATCAGAAGAGACTTTGCTGTACAGACAGAGAAAGAATTCAGAATGTAGTCCTTCCTGTGGAAAGGGCGAAGGCAGGGTTTTCTAATGTATTATTTAATGCTTGTTATGTAGTGCATTAAGCAGTCACTGGGAAGAAAGCTTTTAAAAACCAACAGCCGCTCTGATAGCATTAAATCTTACCTTAGATTTTTGGTTAAGTCAATATTAAGAAAATAAACGAATTAATACATTTCAGCCTGCCCGATTTATAGAGGCCAATCAAGTTACAATGCTGGACATGGCCCACTGAAAGAGGGGAATAGATTTACCTGAGTGAGGTCTTAATTTAATCAGCTGGCCCCAGAGAGCTGAAGTCAGCAGGCTGTGATGATATAAGAGGCAGCTTAGAAATAGCGCCTTTACTGCAGTCGAAAAGGAGAATGACAGTGATGGAAAGGAGCCTGGGCAGTGTCAGAACACACCTATTTCCATGATTTATTCTTAATTTACTTTAATGACAGTCTGAAGGTTGTCCATTTTTCTTTAAGTGTCCTCAGAATACTGATATTTTCCAAACATTTAGAGCATGCCTTTTCACCCTCTCCTTTCTGTTAGCTCCACTGCAAGGTGGATTTGAAGAGGAGCAATGTTCATGTTTTACCATAATGAATTTTGAGTGCAGGGGCAGACTACCCTTTTCCCAGTGTATACCTTCCCAGCCAGCATCCCTTCTCTGCAGTCATCCTTGACTTAAGTCTAGGAATCACGGGGTCCTCTGGGATTAATGTTGATATTATGATAAAATGGAGGAATTCATTGCATTTCTATTACAGTTTATACTGGCAAAAGAACAATGTGTGCTTTCCTAATACAATAGCTCATTTTTATTTTCAAGTGAGTTTATTGATGGTTGTTCAGAACTACTGAGGTGCAGACAATGATCTCAGATTACATTTACATTTCTGGAATACTTTCCATCTTTCCAGTTTCTGCCAGAAACTTGCTTCTATGATTCAGAGATTTTATTTTAAGATTGGACTGTTGTTTAATCTGTATCACAAATCTATGCGTTTTGCTTTCCTGCGTATGTGCACCGCATTCATTAGTATCACAAATCCTTCAAGCTTGGATCTGAACAATTATTATTAATTTATAAATTCTTCCAGGTAGGAATTTGTTTTTTTGCCAGGCATTTGGGTCTGCTTTTACAGATTGACTGTAAAATCATCATCCCATCATCAGATGAAATACTGATTTTTTTTCTGCCACTATACCATTGAGAGGTTTCAAGGGCAAAGTGATCTCAGTAATAGTTGCAAATAGTTTGGGGATGTCAAGCTAACTGGAGACCCTTATCAGTCATTTTCTCATTTAAGAAAATCCATGCTTTTACCACTACTTTCTTATGAATCTACTACTTTAAATAGAAGATACCTCGAATTGCCTCAAAATGCACCTGGAGGGAGAAAAAATTACTCCATACTTCAAAACCAAAAGATCTTTGTACTCACTAGGAAAAACAAAAACCAAAACTTGAAGCATTTTCTCTTTGTAGCCACTTTTTTGCCCATGTTGATCAACAAGGCATGTGAGACATCTATGCATTTCCTCCTGTCAGCAGTCTTTCTTGCCAGCTTGTCTTACTCTATCAAGGGTCACTTGTTGCCTTAAGGTTAAGGGTAGTGGTGAAGCAAAAAGAAGCTGGGAAGTTGACCGTTACATCAGGTCAATGTTCTCCAGTCTCCTCCTGCTTCAGCTCAGCAACTTGACGGGTGTTTCACCGGGCCGTGTGACAAAAACACTCGATGCTAACATGATGTTTTAAAAGCATGAGACAGTTCCCGTCCCAGGTGAAACTGAAGGTGCTTTTTGTGAGAGAAAACCAGGTTGTGAGACCAGCCACTGTGGTGCAGAATACCTGTGATTCTGCTCAGTCTGTGTCTACGAGCAGACCAGTAGAGCTTGTCAGTCTGAGAAGGCTCGTTGAGCAAAACAGGGGCTGCTGAGAGCCCAATGGCTGCACTGGGTCTGGCTGAAACATTAATACAAGTGCCCCATCACTCCATACATAGTTAAGTTATTCAAACAAGTGTACAACATGTTCCCACAACAGACAGAATTTAAAGCCACTGTTTAAAAGATGTGTGATTAATCTTACATTTACTTTCATGTTTTCAGATATACACAAGGACAAGAAAACCCACCCAGAAAACAGAAACGAACTAAAACCAACTGTGAAAAAGATTGACACCACAACCACTACAAGCACTGTCAAGTCATCCTCTAAACACAGTGTAACTGGAAATGGGAGCAATCCAGCCCCACGGTCATCCCTTGTTATTTTAACAGCACTAGCAGCTCTGTGGCATTGTCTGCTGTAGCTGCTTTGCCTTGGAGCCCCTGCACAAGTGTTTCTGTCGTTTATACCTACAGCCTTACCCAACAGAAAACAAATTTAAATGGCTCTCTAGATATGTTAGAATAATTATTAACTGATATACTGGAGTTGGCAGATGTAAGTGTGGTCACTTACAGTGTCTGAAGATGGTCTTTGGCAAAGCCCACCCAAGACACAGAGGGAATGATGACAAGGGTCTGAGTACCTTAAGTTATGGGGTAGAAATGATTGAAAACACAGAAATTGTGTATGTGTGTGTTTTTCTCAGTTTCGTTCACTGGAATCTGACTGGCTGTTATTGTTTGTTTAATTTTTCTGATAAATTATGTGAGTGGTCAGTCTTCAAATTCAAGCCCATGCTTTATTTTTCTAGTGAACAGCTACCTATGTCTACAGTTGTAAACCATGTTAAAGTGAAGTACTCTCTACCAGCTTGATGGAATTCTGAAGTGGTCAAAGAGATCAAAGCATGTTTGAAAGTTTTCTTTTCACTCTTACTGTTTAGATTGTAGGAAGCAACGTAAAAGCATATGGTGTGTCTAATATATCAGTATAATTACCTTATCTATGGAAAAAATTAGAAACACTTTGTTTACTGAGGGTTAGAGATAGTGAGTTTCCCTGCCCTACAAAATGCCATTACCAGATGCTTAAGCATATGCTCAAGGCTTATTATATGAATGTCCAGCAATGGGAAACATAAATAAACATAACAATGTTTTATGTAATTGAATGCAACTCTGTACAGAGAAAAAAAGATAATTCCATTCAAAGTTACTGTGCCTATGTGATGTTAAAGAGAAACAGACTTATTTTCCACAAAGATCGCAGATATATGAATTATCGGGAACTCTCATTAGACAGTGACTAGATTTTGTGCATTGTGGATTTCTGAAATCAACTTGGTTTCATAAACTGTGTATTATTCAATTACATTTAATGTTTAAAATTTTGTATCATGGTAGGTGTAAATGTAAAGCAATCTGAAGTCTAGAACATTCTGTGTTATGCCTCATCTTGATTGCTACCCTGGAAAACGTCAAAATGTGTATTATGTTACAAGGCTATTTTGGTTTTAATGCATTTTAACTTTTCAGATGAAAAAGTATTATAATAACTTCTAATGGGTTAAGAGTTAATGTGTGTTTTACAACTGTTTACAGTGCCATTGAATATATATACATATAAACAACTGTATGAATACAGTGATTAATGACAAATATATGAAACATCAGAATTGCTGTATTTACTACATTTCATAACTGCTACAACAGTTTAATGGCCATTTTCATGCTGTAGACTATTATTATGTACAGTTTTATAAGATTTAATGTAAAACACTTGCCTTTGGTTTTTTTGTAAAGCATCTCTTTGATACTTACTGTTATACAGCCACTCAGAAGAAGAACCCTGTACCTTACTAACAAACTTCAGGCTTTTCATCAGCAACTTTGATTCTAGAAGACAGCCTGACTCAAAGAAGGTGCCACGTGCTGCCAGTATTACTACTGGTTATCATTAAGTAGAAAGTGGGACTAATAGAGAGCAAAGCTACAATAAGTATCACAGTATCACAGTATCACAAGGTTGGAAAGGACCTCTGAGATCAGAGTGAACAGACACTCACTAGTATGTTTTCAGATAGCATTAGTGACCACATCTAAATATGTTTGCAGAGGTGAGGCTTGAGCTTTGTTTTTAATTTGTGAGTTTAGATCATTTTTACAGACGTAATCAGAACCATCGACACACCCAGCTGCAAAGGAGGTGTCTCTAAAGCAGTGGCAGTTAAGTTTTCAAAAAGAGAATTCAATTTTCATGTTGAAATGAGAAGATAAAATGGAAAAGATACTTACATGGAGTATTTATATTTGAATTCTGATTTTTTTCAAGCTGATAAGGATATTATGGAGTGCTTTCCAGTTGTATCAGTGAAAATAGGTTCTCCCAAAAATATAAAAATGTATGTCCTGTGTTTTTCAAAGGTTTTGAGCAGCACCGCTCCGTTGAATCATAATTAAAAGTGCCCCTTCTTGTATTCATTTTCACTGCCCTATGGAAATGTGCACTTTTACCCGAGGAGTTGTGCAAGTCATGTCAGTTGTGCAGTCAAAGGCCACTGTAACTCCTTGCAGTCTTAAATGATCCATTCTGATGGCTGCTCTTAGGTTGGTTCCTGTGCACACAGAGAAGTGTACGTGAGGGGACAACACCACCAGCTCCAGGTCGTAACAACCACTGTGGCTTCACTGAAGCAATTTGTATCTGTTGCTTGTGAACCTGACCTCTAATTTCATATTCTGACATTTAAGATGCTCAGAGCAAATGCATCCCTGTTTGCACACCTAAGTCTGCTTCGGGATTCCTGCAGATAGATCGAGGGTTTGGGGGCTGGGCTCTCACACTGCCAGATTTCATCTGCGTAGCTTGGAGGTTTCAGTTCTTCTCACTCGCAGAGGGGGAACGTGAATGCCCAGCCTTAGGTGTCTTTTTGAGGCCTTTTCTGTAAAAGCTGCTGTAATTTTAGCGTGGAGCAGTATTCAGCTGTAGCAGGGGAGGCTGCAGAACCCCTGCAGGAGGCATGTATGGAATAACTCACCTGGGGGACTTTTTCTTGTTGATAAATGTCATAATATTGCTAAACAAAAACCTCTGAAAAATCAAGTGTTTGAATTCTGAGATTGGTTGGCAAATATTTGTATGATGTAACATTAATCTCTCAAGCTAAATAAGATGACCTGTTTGAAGTTTCTGTAACAGAACTAGAAGAAGTTCAGACTGTGGAGTGAGGTAGATTCAAATCATTTTGTTGCATTCAGCCCGTATTTTATCAGACACAAATTGTTATGGAATGAGGAAAGAGACTGTAGAGGACTCCACACCTATTGATACATTTCCCAGTAGTATATGTCTACACTGTAAGAAAAGTACTGGTCGAACCAGCATGAAATATGTTCATAATGCTCATCAGAAATGGTGCAGCTTTAAAGGGCAATGCAGTATATTTTTACTGATTATGATTTTTTTTTAACCTCAGGATCAGATGCATTTACATATGAAAAGAATATTTTCCATCAAGCAACAAATCTATACCAGCAAAGGCAAAACCACCTAGCTGTGTCAAATAAAGTATTTCTTTTCTGATGATTAAGATAGCTGTTTTGCAAAATCTTCCATTGTTATCCAGAACACTATATTTACAATGTAATTCCAAAGGTCTAAATTCAAAATAGTTTTGAACTTGTCTATATAATTTCAGTGTAAAATAAGGCACCAGTCTAAGAGCATTGCTGTAGCTTTGCCTACCAGCTATGAATTGCATTTAGCCACTGATTTTTTGAGTGTTGACTGTTTTGCTATGACTTTCTTTTAATATTTTGCTGTGCCAGCATTTGCGAGTGCCAGCGTTGGGAAGTGACTGCTGTCATACGTTTGTGAGTAAAATCAATCTATAATTTTCTCTCTCTAGTGATGCCAGACAAGACAAAATTGCCAGTCAGTTCTTAGTGTTTCACTGCTGTTTGGGCTCTGGGTTACACCGTGTTCGTGTGCCACTAATCCCCTTCCTGGCTATGAGAGCATCAGGGAGAAAAGTGGACAAGAGTGGACAGAAGCACCATGCCAGTGCATGGCAACCTCCAGCAGTCTTTTCTGAGGCCCTGAGCTGAGTGTTCTCAGCTAATTTTCAAGCAGCTTTTAAACCTCTCCAAATCATTGCACAGAGACTGGCCAGGCAAAGAGCAGCAGGGAGTCTGGAGACTGTTTTCGGGCAACCTGACAGACACCTGCTGTCATACAGATGCTCTGCAGAATCTGCCCTCTCATTTTCAACCTTGCACTTTTCTTCTGCCTCACACGCTGCCAGTGCTATGCCTTGTCTTCTAGTGTGCCAGGTACTTCGTCATTGCATAAGGAATTGTGATTCTGGTCTCTCACTCAGTAATGAGCCTTTTGAGGTACAAATATCTGTCAGAGCTTGATAAAGGCCACACAAAGTCCAGCTGACTTCAGAGGCTCTGCGTATGGGTATCTGGCTATGCGATTCACGTCTCTTTGACCTCTTAAACCAGATCTGTGTTTAATATATCCCTCTTTCCTTTTGTTACTAACACTGTAACATGTATCATCATTTTTAATTTGACTCTCTGATCCCATATGAGTCTTCTTAATTTTGTCCTAATGGATGTTGTGTGCAGACTCCATTTCAATATTAGATGAGGCTTTTTGCCCAGATTTACTGAGCCATTTTTATTCAGCGTTGTACATGATTAGCTTTAGGAAAGATCTGTTCAATTGAAAGGAGCTGAAACTCGTATTAAAATGAGTAGGACAAAATTCCAGGAAGTCCTTATGTTCATGAATTGGACTCTTCACATTAAACAGATTTTAAGGTTTACCTGCAATTACAGGCAAAAATTCATAACTAGTGTGGTGTCAAGGGGATTTCAGCCTTGTATTGAAAAGGAGTCTACCCATTTTTTAAGTTGAAATTAACTGATATACTTGCTTTCCTGATGTCTCTGCACGTGGGTGAATTTAGGTCTGTAGAAACAGGAGACATTCCCTAAAAAGTATCCTGCACAGGGAGCATCACAGCATCATCAGTGCTTAATGTTACAAGTAGCCAAAGCACAGGACATTTATTTTCATTTATAACATTTCACCACTCACAGTTCTTCTTGTAATGAGGTACAGCATGTCTGTTAATGAAGAGCAAAGCATCTTAGAGTCAATGTCATTGTAGCTGCGACATGCCTTAGTCAAAAAGAACATGATAGCGTTCTTCCCATTGTCTCCAAAGTCCAGAATTATTCCCCAAACTAAATTGTCTTCTGGTTTTCACTGTCACTCTCTAAATAAGTACATTTGAATTGTATTAAATATTAAGCCACCAAAACAAAATACTAGCCAAGAGTCTGTAATAAACAGATAGTAAATTCAGAAAAGTATCCTGCATTTAGAACAGAGAATACTCCTAGGTAAGAAATCCATCACGGACTAGAACAGTTTTTCAAGTCTCTCTCCGCTCTCTGGATCCATCACCATTCCATTCCACCTCCATACAGCACAATGTGAAGCCTGCATGGTGCACTGAATTCAGGAAAGTGAATTAAAACTGTTGATGTGTTGTGGTATTTCTGAGTATCTTGCTTAAAGTGGGCCTCCTTTTGCTGGTTATGAGGACTGCATTCATACTCCGTGTGGAATTGCTCAAGTTCTTATTCCGTAAATAGCCACAGTTGATTCAGTTTTCAGAAAACACTGTTGAACACAAACCTTGCAGCAATATTTTTGTGTTGCTTCCGTGTCACTGACATCAGAGCCAGTCCTGAAAATAGACTGGTTTAGACATTCTGGTTTTTATCAATACTGCAATGATTTTCCCCTATGAAAATCATGTAAAACCCTTTTGAGAGAAGGACACATAAAAGAGAGGCCACTGATGCTTTCATGAAGTGCGTGAAGTACTTCACTGAGTAGCCAGTAACAACTACAGGTTGGGTTTTGTTCCTTTCTGTACAAAGCATTAACACTACCTTGCAAAATTATGCAGGTTTTGCCTAATCATTTCAATTAATCTTTAGTAAATTACCCAGTACTTTGTAATTATAATATTTGCAGCTAATTTAGTGCCATCCTAAAAATCATTCGTTGTATGATATAAGCAATTAACATTTACTCAGGTTTTTTTTCTCTTGCAGGGAGATATATAAATTATCCTCGGTGGCCTTTCTGTACACCTAATTAGCACCTGTTTGAATTATTCTACAGGCTATGGACATTTCATTTGAAAAATAAATGCATTGGTAGTTTTATGAACTCGTTGGAAATACACAGTTGTAAAAATTACTTTTCAAGGGAATATGGAAATATATTTTCATATGTCTTCTGGGTTTATGAGCTAGGTTGGGCTTTTAGGCTACTACACCTAGAAGAGGTACTGACATTTTTAATGCAGTTAAAATGGAAATAGTCAAATACCTCTTTCCCATAATTAAGTACAGTATCCCAGAATTTTAGTCTGGTTTATTCAGTAACAAAAAAAGAAAGTAATAAGACATCAAGAATATAGATCCTAGTGTAACTTTCACATTTCTTGATGTGCATATAGCATTAGGAAGTTTTAGTAATCAGAGGCTATCATAAGCATTGCTGTGCTGTAGTGTTGAGGATGCTATGCTAAAAGTTGTAGAAATTAAGCCAGAGTGCTTCAATCTTGTATGTGAGCTTCTGGACAAATAGTAATTTTCTATTTAAATGCACGATATATTGAGGAAGATCAGTTGGTCTTCCTAAAAGCAGATCTGAAGAAAACTTTCTAACAAGAATGCCAATATCGAATATTTACAGCCTCCAAACGTAAGAAACTGGGAAATTAGAAAATCCTGACACACTGGAGCAGACCCTCAGCTCCTGTAAATCAGCACAGGGCTTTGAGTTCAGTTCAACTGCGTCGGTTCACCCCAGCATAGTATCCAGCCCAAGGATGTGAATTCCTTCCCATCTTTTTGCAAGCACAGAGGATCAAGAGTCACTGCAGTGATTACAAAACTCTGGGCAGCAGCGTTTTACGAAACTCTGCTCTCCTGAAAAGAAAATCTGTTACGCGTAAGTCTTCGTATGTGTTCATAAGTTTCCTTATGTGCTTCTTCAGGGGCATTTTCCAGAAGCAGCTGGCACGATCTGGGGCTGCAGGGAGATATTCAAACCATATGGATCTCCTAGGGTAGGAAATCTTTCTCAGAGGGGATTTGCTGATACGGATCAAGTCCGATCAAGTCTGAGTTTTCTGTTCCATGTCAAAACATAGGATCCAGGTTTTAAACAGCTCTCAAACTAATGGAGACTCAGTGGAGAGAACTGGTGGAAGCTTTGGTGTTTTCAGAGAAGCTCAAGCAGCAGAGAAGACAAGGAGCCATTCAGACCTGCTGGAGGTTGTGTATCTCTGCACTCAGTTTCAGGTGAAATTACCTGTGTGTCACTGCAGCCTGGTGTTCTTCTGTGGAGAGGAAATGAGATTTCCTCGTAAGCAGAGACGAGAAGCTCTCTGTTCTTATTTTGTGTTCTGCTAAACACAGAGTGCTGAAGGAAACCAAACCAGGATGCTGGCCCTCACAAAGTCATAGAGTGGGTTGCTCTTGGTGTGTGTAGTGGTAACAGTGTCAGAGCCTGTCTGCTTGTCAGGAAGGATGTCCACCTTTTGGTGGCTCTTTTTTGGGGGGCTTCAGAAAAGCTGCTGCTCATGGCTCAAATAGTTTATAGGCAGAAGTTGTAGGCAAGTCACAAAGCACTGAAGAAAGCAATAAGACGTTTGGTCATGAACTCATTGAGAGATTAGAACATTAATTTAACTGAAATATTTGAGTTTTGCATTAGGGGTGAAGAACAGAGTTGAAACCTAATCCCAAAACACTGCCTGTGGAAGCAGGCTAATGCAGCAGCAATATATTGGGGCAGTGTTGGAGCAAAAAGGGAGACCAGTACACCAAACATCACATACGACAACCGCTTACTGTATTTTGATATCAGAACTAATACAGTGTCAGTGTTTGCTGTACACTGGGGTAGAAATTCTATCGAAATATCTGCTTTGCCATTTAGCTTTTTAAATAATTAGTTTATGGCCTCCTAGTCTTTTTTAGATCCTTTTATTTTACAGGAATTAATAGGCCGCTTACATTTGTATTTTACATTAGTTGCGTTATGGTTATTTTAAGTTCCAAAATAGATTGGATTTGCTCTAAGCTGTGTTCAAGCTCTCATAATTATTTCTATTTCCCAAGCACATGTTTTATTTGCAGTATATCTGCCTATATTTTTATTGAATAAATATGTCAATTTTTCTTGTGTTTGTTTTCAGCATTAAATATGACAAAGGCAATTTTAAAAAGCAGTCAAAATAATGTCTTAAAAGAAGAACAAGGCTACTTTGAAATGTTAAATTGTGTTTTGTAAAGGACAGTGGACTATGAATGGGAATAAAAATAAATAATTCTCAGCAGGAAACTTGTCATTTCTTAGAATCTTTGGGGTTTTTTTCTGAAGATTTTTCATCATCTTTTTTTAAATTACAAAACTGATAAAATCTTAAATAAAAATATTATAATCTGTTTGGATGACACTTTGAATAAAAGATGCAGACCTTGGGAACTGCTGAGGAACCCAATATTTTGGTCACAGTCTGGTAAAGAAAGCTCTGTTTCTTCAGCACGTAACTACTTTCTTGCTTTTCTTTTCTTTCTTGCAATAAATGCAGTGAGATGTAAGGACTCCTCTTAGCTCTTCTGGGAGCTCTCTTTGTTATTGAAGAGCCACGGTACTTGTCATAGTCTCCTGGGTGAAGGCCACCATACCTCCACACAACAGGCAGGGCTTTTTTCATCAAACTGCCACCTGTGCACCAACGATCAGCTCCGAGTCCTCCACTGACCGAGGTCTTGCAGTAACTCTGTCCACATTAAAAGCCTTGCCCTCCGTTGGGATTAGGATCACGTTACTTTTCTGTCTTCACATAAGCCAGTGTGCCAGAAAAAGGAAACCCCCTGCTGTTACCTTAGTGTTTTCATCACTTGTCAGTTATAAACTTTGCAGTTTCTCATCTTTGGAGGGGAACCCCCCCCAATCCAATGTTTTTCTGTCAGATACTGGTTATTGTGGTTGTGTTCCTACCGTTTCCTAAAGTGGCACAGCAGAGACCTTTGCTCTTAGAAGCATTTGTTAAAGCTGCTTTTTGAGAGCTTTAGTCCACTTCTCTGTCAAAAAAGCTGCTTTTTTTCCTGCTTAAAATTTGGTGGGAAAGATGTTAGCTGTTTTATTTCTTTTGCTTCCTGTTTTGGCAGTATTTAGGAGCTCCTCTTGTAGGATTCCTGAGTGGGTAGAATGAAAACTGTAGGATGGACCACTGAACCACAATAGTGTCATGAACAAACTGTTCCTTTATTGTGTTGAAGTGACTGTGTATCTGCTATCTACCGCCCAGCTTTTTTCTTCTTGTTTTCTGATTGCCACCTGCAGCACCCAGGACTCCAGTTTTCCTCAATTCTCTCAAAATACTTCTTATTTGAGTTCTAGGATTAGATACAGCTCATCTCACCATCTATGGAGAGTGCTTTTTGATAATATATTTGGTTTTGACCCAGCTCCAAAGATAATAGCCAACAGCTCTTCTCTGCCAATGCTAGAGGAATGCTTGTTCTCTGAAGTGCTGCCTCATAAAAGCCTTTTAAGTTTAAGGATTTCACATTCATCCTCTAATTAAGCAGGTGTCTAAATCTGTGAAGCTGCTTCATTCTGAAATCCAACCTGCTTTCACTTCAAAGGATGTTGTTTCTTTTCCCAAAGACGTTTCAAAAAGAAATTCTTTGACAGTTCAAATTTGTAGGGTTATTTAACGGCTTTAGTGCTCACCTGGTTCAGTACTTATTTTCCAAAAATACACAGAGTACATCAGATCTGATGAGATGCCTCAAGGACGTTCCTTGATAGTGGTGCTGGAGTTCATATCTTTGACTGAAGATCTGCCTTGAGTAACTAGCCCTCCTACTAAACTAGTGACAGAAGTGGTTGTAACTGTATGTCATCTATTTTAAGCTTCTCCCATCAGAAATCCAAAATTTTCCTCTTATTTTTTGTTGTTGTTTGTTGTGAGGTTTTGGGTTTTAGCAATGTGTCAGTTGGGCTCTGAAACACATCTAGAATTTGTCATACTCAAACCCTGGAAAAAAAGAGTGGACTTAGCCTAGTTTGTCCAAGGGGTGCCAATAAGATGCAGCTCCAAACACAATGACCTACCAGGAAGATGCCTCACCTTACGGTAGTGAGAGAAGCCATGTGATTTTAGTGTGGGAAGTCTTCCTACACTTCAGCTTTACATCTGAAAATAGTCGGGTTTTTGGAAAGAACACTTGGGAAATCATTATTACCTGGGAAACCAACATTAACTAACACCATCCTAAAAGAGCAAACTGTAAATACTCCTACTTGTATAAGAAAGCGACATGTTTTAACTACATTTTTATTATGTTCCCAAGGTGATCATAGAATCTTTTGGTTGAAAAAGACCTTTAATAGCACCGATTCCAACTGCACCCATCATCCACTGAACTCTGTCCCTCAAAACTCATCTGCACATTTTTTTAAACCCCTCCAGGGATGGTGACTCAACCACCTCCCTGGGCAGCTGTGCCAGGGCCTGATCACCCTTTTGGTAAAGAAATTCTTCCCAATATCCAGTCTGAACCTCCCCTGGCAAACTCATGGCCATTTCCCCTTGTCCTATCCCCTGTCACCTGGGAGAAGAGATCAACACTCGCTCTGCCACAGCCTCCTTTCAGGCAGATTCAGAGAAGGAATGATAAAGGCAACAAACACCTGTGTTCTGCACCTGCATGTTTATGTCCTACAATCACACATTACTACTTTCCCATCTTGTGTGTTTTCAAGGAAACAACATGTGGACAAAAGTAATTTTTCAGAGCAAGTGGGAGGTGATCCCAGCAGGTGTGTGAGCGCCCGTCACAGTGGCTACTGAGTGTTCGCTTATTTTGGCTCTGCAGTCACAGGTCCAAGGTAACACCTGGAACTTGAAATGGTTCCTTAGAGGAGACAGACATCACATTCCTTAAGGGGTTGCCTGCCATCATTCCACAGGCATTATTCTCTCTTATCCCAGGGGGAAAGGCTGCAGTGTGCCTCTCAGCCATGGGACCCATGTTTTCACCCAGAGGTCACACGGTCCATTCCCTTTTTCAACGTACATGCAGGCGTCACCGATGCTCCCCCGGCATCCCACAGGGCATCACTGAAAGGAGAGAAGTTTACACTGATCTGCTTCCACCCAGGAGCAAAAAGAGATGAATTAGGCCAGAAAGAACCCTTCTGTTTCAGAGCTATTCTTTCAAAAAAAGGCCTTTGGGTTTGACCCATTATTTGTTGATTCAGGCAAGTGCTGGGGCAGCTCCCTTTATCGTGTTGCACACACTTGTTATGGTGTCTGCCCTCTGTTTTCTCAGCCAGAAGTGAGCAGACTTTTCTAGCTGCAAAAATCAATATTTTTTATTACAGAGTAACTCAGTCTGCCGAACCAGAAAGTAGCTCAGCCCTATTGGGTCTAAAATGTGGATTTCCTCAGATGTTTCAGGAATTAGAAACCACTAACAGTGGTTTTCCCTGGCAAGCATGCAGGTTACCCACACACCTGGTGTGCACTGCAGTGCTTCTCTGATGTGCTCAGCTTACGGTCACCACCTATCACTTGTCTTCCCTTTCTCAGTTCTACCTTAAATTGGATGTAAACTTCTTCAGACACATTTAGTGCATCAATTTCCTCAGGGCATTTCTTTAATTTAAAGAAAGGTACAGAGACTCCAATTAACCTCAGATGAAGAGAGCCATAGTTCATTGTCTGTCTGGGAAAATGAACCTCAGGAAACTGTACCCTTGCGTTGTAAGTGCATGTCAGAACCACAGTCAGAACTCATGTTTTTGGCTCTTACTCTGGCATGTAATCTATTAGAACAGTGTGAACAAACAAGTTCATTAACCTCCCAGAGCCTTAATTTTTTTTCTCCTTGCAAAGAAGGAATTATATTTACCATGGATGAAATCTGAAAAAAAAAATGCACACAAATTAAGAGCATCAGCATGTGCGAACTGACTACCGTGGTAACTACCCTGACCTCTTCTTACAGGCAGAGGAGGAATTAGCAGAAATAAATGTGCTGGTAAATACTAACTTTTTAATGTTACTCACAAGCTTATGTTTGTAGCCAGAGATACGCAAGCAACTAAGAGCAGCAGCTTGTTTTGTCTGAACAGAAAGTTGAAAGCACAAGACTGACACTTGCACAGAGCAAAATGAGCTAATAGGAATACTATAGCTCCTGTTTGGCACTGCCTGCTGACCCCTGATCACTTGGGCAAAGTAGAGCCCACGAATGTGCTTCTTTCAGACAGAAAGATGTAGCAGCACATCTGACAGTAGCAAGACTCAAACCTGTACTGACTGAAAGAGCTACCAAAGTGCCACCTGCTTTGTCCCAGGCAGCAGCTACATCCAAAACTGAGACTCCCCCAAACTATTTTACTATCACTGCAGTAAAAGGTGGCCTCAGGATGATGCAGAGCACAGCTACAGTGTCATTCTCCCTTTGCCTTCCTCCAGCTGCCATCTCCATCCCCTTTTTTACTCAGTGCTCAGCTGTGCCCCTGCAATGAGCCTTGTGTTGTGAATGGACAGATGGGTGCAGCAGGAGCCTTGCACTGTCTGTTTCTCTCTCCACCTGTGCAGAAATACCTGTATGCATCAGCAAGTCCCTTCAGGTCCTTACAGGTTTTATGAGAAAAGCTAGTTCATCTTAACAAGAGTCCAAAGGGATGGTTTCACACAGCACATTCAAAAGGGAAGAACATATTTCCTTGGCACTAAAAAATAGGGATCTTTCTCCCAGTGTAAGAGCACAAGACACACCTCGGTCTCCCATTGCTTGGACAGTTCCTCACTGGGCATACCTCTTGCTTCTTGGGCAACAGAGGGCTGTGGATTCTCACAGACTGCAAGACAAGACAGCACTGCCACTTTAGGTTTTGCTCTCCTGAAAAAGGGCCCAGAAATGGCTTGTGGCCATGATTTGAACAGCTAAACCAGCAAACCATTGTGTAACATTTCATACCAGCCAGCTGCAATGGGCATTCGCCTGTGGATGCCTGAGCTTGTAGTCCCCAACATATGTAGGACTTGCTCTAGGGAAAACCAGAGAATGAATACTTCTGCCAGTGCTTTAGGGGAACCAAACTGGGGCACGGGGCTGCAGGGAGGTGAGCAGTGGCTGAGATACAGACTCTGGGTTAGACATAAGTGGAGGGCTTAATTCATCATTTATCGAGAACAAAGGCAGGCAGTGATTTAATAAATTACTTTAAGGTGCTTCACTGGAACGATTGTATAAGATGGTACTTTGTGTTGTCTCATGAGCAAAGGTCAGTGAACTGCCAGTCCTCATTACTTGGGCAAATGTTCTTTTGAGAACTCCCAAATGACTTCATGGCACGTGGAAACGAGTGCATGTCTTTAATGGTTATCTTCAAAAATCAATAAGCATGAAGTTTAGAAAGAAGGTAAATCAGTAAATGGAAGGAATCATAATTAAAGAGATGCAAAAAATGAAAAGCTAAAAAAAAATCCCCATTACTCAGTTATCAGCTTGTCCCATGAGAGAAGAGTTAAGTATTACAATTCCTGAGTGGATTGGTGGCACTGAGGAGTCTAAAATAACCTATCCCGGAAAAGAAAATAGAAAAGATGAAGGGTATGAGGAAAGTGAAACAAAAACCCAAACCCAAAGCCATAAAGGAGAATAATGGAATCAGTCATGCATTGGGTACACTTCTACTACCTCCAGGATGTAACTTTATGCTCCGAATTTGCTGTGGAAATGGATCTGGGGGTCCCCAAATAAATATACATCCTTGCACTGCCCTGTGCAGCGCACATTCCATTCAGAGTTCACAGCTTCTTCCTGAACCTTTGCAAGACCTCAGCCTGGTTTTGATACCCTTTTTTGCTTTGTAAACATTTACATTTCCTTTTTCATGTTGAACCGCCCACCATTTCGAATCATGCTCCTGGATCCAAGCTGTCTTCCAGAAAACACTTCTATTTTTTCTCGTTCTTGTGTTCAGAGTTAGAATAACAACAGATACTCATTAACCTTTTGCATGCTATTTAGTGATCATTATATCTTTATGATGGCCTTTCCTTAAAATAATCACTCTCAATCTTTTTTTTCAGTTCATTGCTAACAGAAATCTCCCTCCTGTCTCTTATCAATATTTAGCACCCATCTTTGAACTCTGGTATCTGCTCCACTTTTCCTTTCCCTTCCTCATGGGAGGTCTAGAAATGAACAAAGCCATACAGGAGGGAGAGCTTTACTGCCTTTGGATAGAAGTCTCCATCCAGGCTCTTACACAGGGTCCTAGAGTGTATGCACAGCAAGCACGAGGCAGGTGAAATATTCCTTCCACTAAGAAGAAGAATATCACATATAAATATATGTATATTTATATGTATATTTATATCACATATAAATTCATCACCACTGAATTCCACATTCCTGGGGCTTAGGCTCTCTAACTATCTTGGAGAGGAGGAGAAGGGGAAAAAAAAGTGGGAAAGAAGAGAGGATCATAATAATTAAAGAAAGCAATGAAACTGCACGAAACTATCTCTATTAATTTATTTGTTTGTCCTGGATAGGGAAAACAAATAGAGTAAACTAAGCAGCAAGTTGTGAAATATCATTCATGGAGCAAAATGGAGTTTATACTCTGACACCAGAGAAGAGTCACAGTTACAGAGCAAAAACGTTCTCAGATTCTACTCCTTTTGTTGCCACCTTATATTATTACATAGGAAGGAAAATTCACAATCTGTCAGGAAAATTCATGATACTCAGAAAAATACAAATTGAATTCTTTGACCACATTATTGAATGGTAAATATTTTCTCTTAAGACTACTGAGTGTTGTGTTTGGTCCTGTGTTAGGCTTCACCTTTTCTTTCTTACCTTCATTGCAGTACAATTTATACAAAGGAATAAATTTGTTATTCCACTCAGAAGGAATTGAAAACTTAACTCATCAGCTGAGGTGGAGGCTTAAATTTTTATTTTAACCCATGCTTTACTGGGTAGAGAACACCTGAAATTGACTGTTCTTTCACCAAACAGAGCCTGTCCATGGGAAACTGAAAAGTGGTGTCTGTTGGATCTTGTGGCCTTTGTGGATGATAACTAATTGATCAATGAAAAAAACAGATTACACAGTGCTTCAGTTAATGAATATGTGTGGGGTTTTTCCTGTCTGGGACCTAATGAATGAAAGACCCCCAAGAATAATCCACTAAGGAAAAAACAAGCAGAATATACAGCATAATGATGTGAATTCAATGCCCACCCAATTTATTTTAAAATACATCTGTGCACATCCTTTGAAGATATCCTCTGGAAGAAATCCCTTTGTAATCTGTCATGTTCTGCTGGAGTTGGCAAACATCTGTGTGTGAAGTAGGGGAGAAGTTGGAGGGGGAGTTATTTTATCAGGTTTTCTTTAGTGAAGCTTAACTTTCCTTGGAGTCTTTCAGCCTCTCTTCCTCTCCTAATGGCTTCCCTCAGATGTCTCCTTTTTTAGGCAGCCCTACTATGTGCAAGCATGCACATTTCACTTAGATATTTAATTCAAATAATTTATATTGAGGGTTATTTTAATGCCAGATAGCTGGATCAAGCTCACTTCCATATTAAGGCAGATGCATATACACAAACCCCTTTGATCTTGCTTCTTATCTTTCTCCAGATGCACTAATGAACAGTCATTGGCAACATGAAAACTATGTATTACTGGTTTATCTTTTGCTCCTTCAGCAATAAACCCTCTCAATGGCTACCAAAAAGCAGAGATAACTCCGAAAATAGGTCAAAAAAACAGCAACTGTTGAGTTGATTTATTCCCAGAGAAGCATGAAATAATTTATTTGGAAGTAACTAACTTATTGGACAGTTGCATCATGTAGCATCTTCTGAGAGAAGAAGATAGGAGATGATGAACAGAGAGAGAAGATATCCAAGACACTGAGAAATGGCAAAAGGACTAAACAAAATGAAGAACAAATACAGGGGAAAGAAAGGTTAACTGAGGAAACAGGAGTGTAAAATTATATTGGAAAAATACTTGTAAACTCTCTGATTTCCAGGACTAGGTTTGCTGAGATCTTTTCACACAAAATCTCACATTAATAGAGACTAGAATTAGTAAAAGGAACTTATACAGAGCAAGTGTACAGATGCTATTGATACTTAACAGGAACACAGTTTAAGGCTGCTATATATAAAAATGACATTTGGAGAGTTTGGCCTCCCTTGGAATAGTCTCCCGTGGTGCTCTGATTTGAGTGACTGTGAACTGGAGAAGAAAAAGATTGTTTTAATGACATTTTGGGGCTCAAATATAGATTAGAAAACAGACTGGCTTTGTTCCCCCTCCAAGGAGGTTACCTGTCCCTAACACGCAGGTGTCCGGTTGGGGCCTTACATGGAAACTTTCCTGCAGAGCTGGGCCTCTGTCTTAGCTCCTAAAGACAATCTGACCACAATGGAGAAGCAATTCCATTAAAAGAAATAATATGTGCACAAGAGCCAACAGAAAAGCACTGAAGAAGTAAAGAGCCATCACAGCAAAAGAGGAAAAACACAATTAGTGTTAAAAAACAAAACAGAGCAAACCAAAGCAAAGCAGGTAAGGCTTCCCTCCCACAGTTCGAAGGAGATTTCAGGTCAAGGAATTCTCTTTTTCCCCAGAGTACTTCGTGAAAGGTACTTTTTGATTTTCGGGGCTTCTTGAAGTGTTACGTTTGATAAATTAAAGGGATCTCGGAGAACAGGCACACGCTGCTTCCAGGACACAAATATTTTGTGTTTCAGGCCAGGCATTTCCACACACTTCCCATGGCATCGGGAAGGAGAAGCTTTCCCTTCAAAACCTGGATCCAGGCCGCATGTTGTGGGGAAGGCCGTGGCGTGCACTGCTGCTGCGTGGTGGCTGTCCCCAAGGGACAGGGGACGGGACGTGGGGTCAGACACAGCCCAGGTGCGTGGCCTCAGGGCCTTGGGCTCTCCGACAGGGAGATGGGCCACGATGGGGCTGGGCTGACAGCTGGACTTGATGATCTTAGAGGTCCTTTCCATCCTCAATAAGGGTGGTGGAGCACTGGAACAGCTCCCCAGGGCAGCAGTCACAGCCTGACAATATTCCAGAGGTGTTTGGCCAATGCCCTCAGCCACACGGGGTGAGTGTTGGGAGTGTCCTGTGCAGGGACAGGAGTTGGACTCGATGGTCCTTGTGTGTCCCTTCCAACTCTGTGTTTCTGTGACTCTAGTTAGTCAGTGCAGATGCTTGGCTTGCTGGGAGCCTCACAAGCTTTGACAAAGCCAGTGCAGATAAGGCAGGCTGGAGGCCATTCGCTCCTCACAGAGCCGCTCAGGCACCTGGACACCAGTCCTGGCAATGAAGTGTTGGTACGTTCTGGATGGCTCAGCAGGGCCAGCTCCAGCCCGTGGCCAGTTGCCATGCAGGAACCCACCTGGGCCCCAGCAGACCTCAAGCAGCAGTGCATTCCCTGGGTCACCCACACCTGAGCTGGCCCTGCTTGACCCACACAACTTGTGTGGGGAAGCAAAACAAAACTCCACCAAATGTCACAGATGCAAAATATGTGTTGATTGTTTCGAAAGATTTAGCCTCAAAATGAAACACACTTTTTATAGCGAGAGACAGCGCTGTAACGCACTGTTCAGAGCAGAATGTTCCCCTCAGAGGCCAGGTCATGGCTGGTTGTTTCTGTGCTGTGTCAGTCTGCTGCTTCTTCTGATCAGAGAAGTTTGGCCCTGCTGTGTGTTACCTGTTGTCATGAGGCCGTAGTTAAGCTCAACACATACTGGATTGTGTCCTTAGCTGAGCAGGGATCAGAAATACAAATTTCAGGGTAGCCTTGTTTCTTTGGGCTTGCCTTACCAGATTGATGATTCCCAGCTGTGCCTCCCTCTGCTCTGCCCTCCTGGTAGCGTGATGCCTGCGTCCTGCCAGAGGAGTCACCACATGGCTGTTCAGCAGGAAGGATGGATTATTTTCCCTCTTTATTACACTCTACTGTTTCTTCCACCCGAAAGCAATTATACTTCTAAAACAAAAATAGACCATTGTGTTTGCTTCCCTGTCTGGGAGAGCAGGAAGATGACCAATGGAAGGCAGAAGCTGGCTGGGGGGAACGCTGCTGTACTCCCCCACCACCTTATCCCCTGGGTTTACATCTGTCTCAAAAAGCATTGCTGGCAAAAATAGCTCCGTGCATCCCACAGGCTGTGAGATTTACTGTTGCACTGTACTAAGGTTATTTTATTTCACCCCTACACACATTTTTCACAACAAATTCATTACTTAAACCTGGGTAAAACAGAAGCATGAATAAATATAAAACACTATGTCGTGCGTAGATGAGTTGCTGAAAGCACTGTTGGGTAGGTGTTGTATCAGCTCTAAACTTAGAATAAGGAAAATTCTCATGAATCAAAAGAAGCAATGCTAAATGTCTCTCATATTTTATATACCACATCCCCTCTCTCTAATTTTTGAGACTTTTGTCATCACTTGATATCAGTAGTTATTGTTTTGACATGAGGGATCTACAGTGGTAGGCACTGTGCCTATTTGCAGACACTCCCTTCCTGAAAGAATAAATCCTGAGTAAAAGTAGAAGGAAAGTAAAAGTGGTAACACAGTTTGTGCAGAGTCATGCAGAGGCCATTGGCAAAATAACTGTCTATTAAAAAAATATTAAAAAATCTGGCAACTCCACTGTTTTCCACCTGGACCCACTCATCACTGGCAGTGATGACACAGCAGCATGTCCAGAGTGGATGTCAGTGATGTAGGGTCTTCATCCATATCTGGTGTCTCAGGCTGGAACAGTTCTCTGATGTAGCACGAACGATTTTTCAGAAATAAGGGTTTAGGGAAAAACTGCTTGGACTGCATTTGTAGGCAAACATGGAAAGAAAAAAAAAGATGCTCATGGTTGTGTGTATCAGCATATTTTTAAGCTAATGGTCAGAAAGCAGAAGAGTGGAACTTACAGGCAAGGCAGACTTTTAAGAGATCTTGGTGTCTGCTAGAGCTGCATCACAGTAATCCAGACAATAAACTATAGAGAACAAGGAAATAAGAGTTCACAGAGTCCCAAGAAAAACACCTATTTCTGGCAAGCATATATGGCAATATGCAGAATATGCATTTTGAGCTATCTTAATCCCCTGGTTGATGACATAAATCTGAGCAAGACAGAAGAATGAAAATAGTTTTATCTTGGACATCCACTAACAATGCAGAATGACAGCATTCCTAAGTTTGCTTCTTTTTGACAAGTCTCTCTTCCTCTTGTCCTTATTCAAAGACATACAGGAAAGGAAATCAATTGGAGAATTTCTATTAATCCTTAGCTGCAAAGTTATCTTGACTTTTTGAGGGTTAAGTGCAGTTTTACTCCTCCGCATCTATTTAATAGTGTTCATTCTCCAGTTTCCTGTCTCTTCATTAAAACTTACTTCATTAAGTTCCTCTTAAAAATCAGTCTTAACAACTCACCAATGCATTTTTCGACCATGGTGTAAATATGGCTGACTTTTAGTAGGAATGGTGTCCAGTGAAATGCTAGAGGCAAACCTAGAGGCAAAACCAGTACAAAATCTTAACTAATCGGCTGCTCTCTTAAAGCATAACCAAGCTTCAATGATTTTGTCGGCACACCGTGCTCACAAGGTAACGTTTTAAATCCATCCCCAAACGCCTCATTCACACTATTCAGCATTCCAAGGAGCACTCCTCCCATCCATCTGTCTGACACATGAAATGCCAGATTTCTTTCCTTATTTGGGTCTTTGAAAAGCTGATGCAAAAAGAGATGCAAGGTGGCTTTTGCTGGAGTCCTCCACAGCCCCCTGGGCTGCTGTGCTAGAGGAGTGAAATCCTTGAGTCTTGCCTTGGAGGCCAACAAGCAGCACCAGTTCAGTGGAAGCAGTGCTGCTGTCTCTCTGGCAGATGTGGAAATCTTTCTGGAAGGAAACAGAGCTGGAACAAAAAATTAGGTACAAACCCAAACATGGTGTGGACCGTCTCTCCAGCCTGGTTAGGTGACTTCATATCTCCTCTTAGCAGTGTTTTGGGATAGAAGCATGCCTCGTGATTATTAAGGGTATGGTTATGGTTAACTCATAGAAGCAACCATAAGGAAATAAGATGCCAGACCTGCTCAATCTGTCATTACAAGAATTTATCTCTCTGGGTACCACGGGGAGTATTTGGCTCCAAGAAAAGCTCCATAAAATTCTTTCATCAGAACTTTGTCCAAAAAAAAACCAAAAAGGAGGCCACCAGAAAATCTTGTGTGTTCAGTATGAACTTGTGTTATTTCAGTCATTCAAAGAATTAAAAAAAAGTTAGGGTATGTCTCTTTCTAATTTTGAAACATGCCTTTATGCATGCTTTCTTGTTATAGATTGGACACATTTTGTTCCACTGTACTCCACTTCCTCAGAAAATAAATCCAAAACTGAAATCCAATCTGAAATTGAACTAAAAAATAAAATAACTATATTCAGCCAGCAAATGGGAGGTGAGCAGACCAATGCTAATAGCTGTTTTCACAACCCCTGTTCAAGTAATGAGTGGTCCAGTTACTCCTGGTCTTAGCTCCGGTGGCTCACTGCCAGTTGGTGGAAATGGATGGATCAGACGTGGCACATCGAACCAATCTTTAAATCATCCATAGCTCTAATGCAGTTTCATGTGGATTATAAAAGGAAACAAGACAAAAATTATCTTATGTTGATAGTTAAGTTCTGCCACTCAGCATAAAAAAATGTACATTTTTGACTGCTGTGTGACTAACCTGGGAATACAACCATGGTCTGTTAGGGGCAGGTTCTACATTTTTAATTTTGTATTGATTCTGTTTGTCAGGGCAAATACTATTTAAGCAAGAAACTATTCCTCTAGGGCCTTCAAGTTAATACACTTATTGTAGCCTCCTTATCCTGTTAAAATGAAGAGAATCGGATTGCTCTGGGTTGAAGAGCTGCTTGAAGTCAATCTCTGTGTCCACTGTTAAGGGAAACCATCTGGGTGAAGGGAAGCAGAAGGCAGCATATCCAAATCATATCCTTAAAGCATTTCCTACAGATGTCTCGAAGGTTCATGGGGTATTATGAAGCATAGAGGACATCTGGTCACATTTTTATAATCTCATCAGTGTATGTAGAAAAATCTTCTCTGTTTACCTCTACTTGTCAGGAGCCACTGAAAGGCTTGTATATTTTTTTATTTGCTTATTTATCTTTTGGTTATGTGAACATACTCTCTGATTATCAACTATCCAAATCAGCTTAATGTGTCGTTAAGTCACCAGCTTCTCTCACTGTAACATCTGACTCCCTCCTGCTTATTTATAGCTCTTCATTGAATCACTTTGTAAGTAGGAGAACTGGGGATATTTTTATGCTGTGTTATGGGACGCGCTGCCTTTCATCTGCAAGTGCTGTGAAATCACTCTTTCCTACTCAAGAGCTCTATTGTACCTTTGTTCAGTGTTAATGACACTTCAGTTTGGTCTGTGGAAACATTTTACTTCTCCCTTGAAAGAAGAATACTAAATTGACTAATTCTGCAGGCACCAGTGCAGCTTGCAAAATCCCAGCACGATGAACTGTTCCTGGTGCCCTCATCCTACAGGTTAACATGGGCTGCCCAGCCAGGTTCACCGCTTACCGTGGAATCTCAGTTGGACCCCGAACGTGTTGCAAAGCCTGATTTTGATGAAACAACACAGCAAGCTTTATTTACTGTGATTTGTCATCTTGACCTAGTTTGATGTGGCCATTTCTTTCCTAAGAAGTAATTAAAGCAGAAACATAGAAAAATATTCTGACTTATGTTTTGCCCAGAGGACAATGTATTCAACAGTCTTGCAACATTAAACTGTATTTCTGGATCAAAAGCTTTTACTTTAAATTGCCAACATATTGGACAATTTATTTCATTCACGTAATCACATTTCTGAAGGCCACATAAGCCACACTTGTTATCCATGAGGAGTGTTTTTGCTGCCTGCCTTTGTTACCTGTTTTGCCAGAGGTCTGCATGAAGTGTCTACATTCATGATGTATAACTAGTTAAATCTAATATTTTTGTTCAGTCTTTTCTTCCACTTCTAGGCCAGCCCTAGACCTCCTGTTCTCTATGCCATATCCAGTCTCTGTCCACTTCCATCTCTGCCAAGGAAAGAGGCTTTTCCTTTGGAGGTTGTTTTTGGAGAAGGTCCTAGTGTTCCAAGTCAGTTCTCACTAACCCTGTTTGCTATAGTCTAAGGGTATTTCTCAGAGCAGGAACCAATTTTCTTGCTACTTAAATTCTGCCCATACAAAAGAAGGTAAGCAATGGTTGTACCATTACATTAAAAATGTTGAACCTGCCTGATGCTTCTGCAGTTGCTGGATTGTACTCACAAAGTAAACAAATACTTGTACTTTACAAAGTAGAATCACTTTCCCTTCCCACCCCGCGCTCTGAACAGACAGAGTTTCCCACACGTTTTATACTTCCTAAAGGAACAGGAGAGTGCTTCCCTTATTTGGGAGGCACTGTGTCATTGTCTTCAAACTTGGCTAACAGAACCGAAGTGGTGATGCACTGATTTCAGGGGCTGGTCTCTGGGATGCTTCCAGGTGGTCTGTAGGAGGCAGCAAGCTCTGTTTGAACCAGGAACCTGCTTCAGCTTGTTGAGTACATCAAGCTGATGATGCCTCTGATAAAGGTATGAGAGTGGATGCAGTAGCAACATCCGCAAGATCCTGCCAGATGTATCTCTGCTTTGCATCTCCCATCAGCAGCAACTAAACTGCTGGATCAGGCAGCTCCTGCTTGCTGGTCCTGAGGCTCTGCACCTCTCTCCTTGGCAACAGCCTGCTTCTCTGGGTGGATACTAGAGGACGGTGGCTACTTGCATAAGGATCTTGGAGAACAGGCTTCTTCTACAAGAGGTGGATGGGAGTGGCCTGCTTGCCTGGGGGGTGATAGGCACTAATTGGGAGAGCAGAGTTGAACGGCTGCCTGCAGAAGGAGGGGTGTTTGGCCACAGTTCTTGAGAAAAGAAGGAAGGTAACAAGTGGGGAAAGAGAGGGAAGTCCCCAAAACTCGAGGTTTAGGACCACTGGCTTTACCGTGTCCTGACTGATTTTGCCTGGTGAAATGAGAGCATTGTGCTCACCCTTTAGCCCTCAGTTCTGGCTGTAGATCCTGGACTGGAAATGGCAACCCTGCTCTGCCTAAAGTCTGGGATAACAGCTATGGAAAAGCAGGTTGATGCCCATGTGTGTTGCTCTGTGGTAAAAACTAGGATCTCTCTCAAGCCCTGCGTTGTTCAATTTGTCAGGTGCATACTGATCACATCTGGCATCAAAGCAGCTTTGAGTCTTCTGAGCTGTATGAATCACTAGCAAAAAACCCTGTTGTCTTGCCTGAATTACTGAGTTATCTTGAGAAACCACTGAGGTAAACTGAGAAACTAGAGGCAGAAAAGAAGTTGAGCTTATGTAACATTCACCCCGGTGTTGTACTGGGGTTTAGTCTCACAAGAGCTTGCAACTTTATTTCTAGACAGTTCTTTGAAGATGCTTGGTTTAGTGTCCTGAAAAGTCAAAAGTTTTGGTCTGTCTTTCTAGCCTTAACACACCTGTTGTGCCTCGAGAGTGGTAAGACCTAAGGTCAAGCTGAGTTTATGGAGTGTATTTCTTGCAATGATCTCACAGAACTATTAAGTTAAAATAACAGCCCCAGACAAAACAGCCAAATGACCCAGCTTTTCTCCTGGTGGTGAGCATGGTGTCTGGTGTCCAAAGGAGAACCACACTACCCCAGGAATCTCCTGCCTCCTCCCAGTGCCTTGGCTCTACTGACAGCCCTGCAGCGTCGACACGTAAACTGTGTCGGTGATGGGGCCAGAGCAGGGCACGTGTTTTGATGAAGTGAAGTTCTTAACTGTCTGCTGCTGGTGAGTTCATGTTATCCACAGTGAGAACAGTCTGCTCCATTTCTCCACAGGTGCCAATGGAACCATCTGCAAAGTGTTCTCTTGTTAAATGAAAAATAGATACCTGTTCTGCCATGGTAAGGTTTTTTTCCTGCTTGTCTATATTGATGCCTTTGCTTTGGTCGCTGAGGTGTAGTGACCCAGTTTAGTGCCTGATGTGGTGCCCTGTGGGGACTGCTGTCTGGGTCTGGAAGGAGGAACACTGGAGCCAGCCCAAGCAGAGCCACTGATATTGGGCTCGTGCCGTGTGTGTGTTTCATCTCAAGAGTTTTCCCATCAGTACCTGAAAACCACATTATGCTGGAGGGAAGCCATCTGCAGCTCCCAAAGGAGCAACTAATGAATGTGCCAGTTCCTTCCTGAAATGGTGCAAAGTGCCCATCTCACCTGTGTAAATGGAACCCCTGCTCCTAAAATGTCCCTGGCAGCACACAGCTCTGACTATAGAAACAGGGGTCTTTTCACCCACTTGGACAGCAGATGGACCGAGGGTGGGTGACTTCTGGGGAACGTGCCAGCTTCCAAGTTTTAGATGCTTTATTTTTCCAAGGCTAACGCGCTCCCACAACTCACCCGAGTTATATATTTGTCATTGCAACGGCAATGAATTTTCCTTTCTAGCTTACCTGCAGCAAGAATAGGTGTGAAATCATATTGGAGTGCTTTTATTGAGACTGACCCCAGAAAAATTATGTTTTTCCAGGACTTCAAATGGAGAAATTTTAATCTTGGTCTGATTTGATAAAACAGTCTGTTTGCCATTCCTTTAAATGGGTTTTTCCAGCCCTGTTCTTTCTTTTTTTCAACCCTACTCTCTGCTTAGCCAGCAATTTGAACTTGGCACTAGCAGGGAGCCTGCCCTGAAAAAGCAAGAGAGAGCAGGAAATCCAGTACTTCACTGAGAAATGAACAGGTAGCCCTATCATGTTTTAAGACTGCAGAGAATTGTATCCTTGCAAGAGGTGACCTACAAGTGGGTTTGCTTACTTCTGGGACCAGTGGGCAAGGAACTACAGTATAAGCAGAGAAAATATACTCAAGAGCTAGTTAAATGGTTTTCTGGAAAAACTGATAAAACTGTTTCTATTAAAAGGTTCAAGCTTTCCTTAAAAACAAAGGAAATACCCAAGTAGCCTTCTCATGCCAGATTTTAGCTGCCAAAGCATTCATTTTTTTTCTGATAAATCAAACATGTTTAAAACCAAAACAAAAATCTTGAAAGAATAGTTCAAAATCACCTTGTTATGTCAACATGATCAGTATTTTTTTAATGCTGAGGTGTTCTGAAGGTCACTTTTTGTGTCAATGCCATTAAAGGAAAATCACTGTCGCACGAGCCCACTGTTGCACCTTCTGCATATTGAAGTTGTGTGTCAGGCCAGGCCCATGCTTGCTAAAGGACAACTGGGGGTTGAATGATTTTGGTTCCTTCATGCAATGCTTCCTATGGAGTCTGATGCTGGAATTTGATGCAGTGACAGAGCCTGATCAATAGACCTAAAACAAAATACGTGACCTGTGGATGATTCATACCCCATTGCTATGTGTATTGTTTAATTTGCAACTTCCCACGTTGCTTTTACCAGTAGAATTGTGCTGTGCATGTTTTGTAATGCATAGAGCATGAGATAATGCATCACAGTCACATTATCAGTAGAACTAGGCTGTGCCACCTTTGTTGTTGCATCTTCAGTACACACAGGACATGAGAAGAAACATCATAGACAAGCAACCATCCAGGAGCTCATGGGCAATGTATGATCAGCATTCTGCTTGGCCATCAACACCTTGGCTGACCAATCAGCACGGGCATGAACACTGTGTGAAATGAGTTGAGCTGTGCAGGAATGCTGCATCTCAGCAGCCCCCTTAGTTCAAGGATAACAGATGTCTAGCAGTTCCCTTGATCTCTTGAAACCAGAGATTCTCCGTATTTAGAATTGTGTAGCTTGTTTATTTAACAACATAAAGCTGGACCTTCTTGCAGCAGCTTTGGAGTCCTCACCAAGTGGATGCACTGCATAGGACGTCCTGGTTGTCCAGGGAAGGCTTTCCAAAATCCTTGCTGCAACCGGGGCTCTCCAGTGACTGTGGATCTGGATGATGGTAATAGGGCAATTAGTGATGTATCTTTCTTAATTACTGTACTTATTCTCTTGTAGAAATGATTAGACACGTTGCCTTTAAAGCTGTTATTGTTAGCTTGCTGTTAATCATTAGTAATCATTCGTTACCTTTCTTGTTTTAATAAGTTAGGTAAAACTTGATTTCACAGGGTATTCAAGAGTTTGGACCTTTTATGCTGATTGCATAAAAGCACTTTGTGGTAAAATAACATCACAAGCAGAGGAGATGTGCATTCTGCTCCTACCTAAAGAGTTTCACAGACGTCAGGTTGGGAATAGAGCTACGCTTTGTTCCCTCTGTGCTGTTCAGCCATCCAGTGTGTTTTTCTGGTTGAACTGTTTCTAAGAGCTGTTGAGGGATTCTGCAGCCATGTTATTTAAAAGAGCTTTAAAGAGCAATCTTTCTCTCACTTAAACATCCCCCAACCCACGCACACAGGTGCTGATTTTGTGGCCATAGTGATTCCCCTTTAGAACTGGATATTTAATGACGCAGTTAAAATACTAGCAATGAATTTTAAAGCACTCTGGGATAGTACCCAGCTTTTGACAATCCCTCTTCTCTTTATCTCCTGTGTGTTCACTCTGTTTTTCCTGCTTAGAGCAAACTTTGTCTTACAGTATATTTGGCAGACAAGGTGTGATGCTGGGTTTTTAAGCACTGAGTAAGAGGCAAGTACTGATCGATGGTGCCCTTAGCAAAAGTGTGTACATTGGCTCTTCGCTCTGGCTATGGTTTTGCTGTGCTTGGTGTGTTGGTATGAGTAGTGCCCCTGCAGTTTCAGGAAGATCTGGTGGTGCTCTCTTTCCAGCCCTGTGTGTTGTGCAGAATGGTGAAGCAGGTGCTCTCTTCCCACATGCCAGGTCTGTGTTTCAGCGGCTTGCAGAGTCAGTGACTCCCTGTGGAAAGAGGGATGCACCATCAGGTCTGCATGGTCCTGTGGTGATTTGGATGCTGTAAGCACAAGGATGGCATAATTCAGTGGCCACAACTGGAGAATTCCAGTGATTTTGTGCATGTGTGTGTAGGAAGGATAGAATGACTTGTCAAGTCATTAAATGATTGCAAGTCATTCATTGCAAGTCTTCACTTGCAGGAAAATGTGGCTATAGGATGACTCTTCATTTGGTTGGAGATGTAGGCAGGGAGGGAGCATATGTGACAATTATAAATGAGTTCCTTTCTCTTATTTCTGGCTTGCCAACAGGGAAAGTCAGTGTAAGAATGTCTGAGTGCCTGTAATTTCTGCTATCTCAGTTGATTGCTTCTTCACTTCTAGTGAGGAAAAAATGGAAACTCTTGCCCCTCCTGCTTTATGGAATGCTATATTTAAAGCAGTGACTAGATAGTTCTTTGCAGTCTCTCATTTGTTGTACCCCATCAATTTACTGGTCTAGCTTTGTCTCTGGTGTGGTCCAACACAAACTGGCTGGTTCATGGGTGGTTTAAGCAGCAAATGGTTTGGTAAAATCCTGATCTTGACTCTACTTTATTTGTTCCTGTGCCTAGTTTCTGGCAGAGGACTTTGGGGCCTTGTCCCTCCACAGCGTCCCACTCCAGTTAATAGGAAAGACTTCTGGTATGAATACAGTATCATCAAACTCAGAATTCACATTCTGGAGCATATATCTCTGAACTAAAGATTGCTTGTATCCTAATGGAAAGTGAACACCTGGTTTCTTGCTGCCTTGTTGACGCTGGGGAACGGTAGGACTTGCAGTTCAAGTGCAGGCTCTGGGTAGGGGCTGTTCAAAGGTTTGGGACATTCAATACTTACCTGGAGAAGGCCCCACGCACAACTGGGCACTTTGACCATAGAGCTAGAGAGGATGATCTCCTTAACTATTCTGAGAGCTCTGCACTGGATTTAGAGAGTGGGATCTTTCTGAGTAAGGGAAGTTGTGCCAGAACCAGTACTAATAAATGAGTTAGGGACTAGAGAGCAAAGGCCATTGGACGGGAAGGTCTACAAGACTGAGGCTGCTCCCCAGGGAACCATTCAAGCGGGGAGGGACAAGCATTTGCAAAGAGTGTAATTCTGATTCTGCAGCTCCCATGATGAGAGCTGGGGATGTTGTACCTGCTGCTGGTGACTCCACTTTTATTCATTGCCAGCACCTCCCTGCTCAAATGCTGGCAAAATCCACTACGCTGCTGACCTGCAATGGTTTCCTGTTTCATGCCTTTTTTTCAGTCGATACAATTCCTAGTTCCAAACTACGCTTTCAGAAATCATTTCAGTGTTACTAAGATAATGATTCCTCATCTTGAAAATGACAAAAGGCTGTCTAGCCTTCGTTAGGTTTAAAAACACCACCGCTAAATGACTGGTTGTGATTCTGGGAGGAGATCGCACCTTCCTCGGGTGCAGGGATTTATAAAACTGGAGGAGAGCAAAGTTCATCATCATTTTAGTAATTCTGTTAGTGAACTTCGTTTGCCTGTAAAGGTGTCTTCTGCTGTTAATCATTAGGTCATTAACCTTAACCGTACTTTTTAGTCTGCAGTCTGCTCTAGCAAAATATGTCAGTGCATCTCTGCCGCTAAACTCAGCAGAACTCCACAACTTGCTGACATTTAGTGAGAAGACATCATATTTTGAAGAGCCAGGTAGAAGGTGTGTGAAACTGATTGTGGATGTAGGAGCACTGGGTCTCTTGTGGCAGGCATAATCTTTTTAATACTCTTCTCTTTTACAGCCACAAGACTCATTCATTTAATCTGAAGATCTTGAGGGAAATGAATGCAGGCAAGTTCAGATCAATTATCACAAGAAAAAAAAGAAAAAGCTTGCGTTTCTCTGGGCAATCTGTGTGCACTGTAATGTCAAGCTGTGCATGAGAATATATTACCACAAAGGAAGGTAGTAAGCTCTAATTAGCAGTCACAAAAATGAAATACCACGGTGTTATTTCAGTGTCTGAGCCAGACGTGTGCAGATTGTGGTACTCGACTGTTATCAAGATGCACTGTACTCTAGAATTTACTTTTTCACAGGAGGATATTTCATACTATAGGCACGCATCACGCATCATAGTACTCCTTTTTTCTAGCATTCCTATAAATTAAGCTTAAAAGGGCTTTAAATGCAGTCCTATTTCGGTAGGTCAAGTACAGTTGGTGGGGAACTTTCCAAGAACACATTGTTTTCCCCCTAGTAGAGGGGGGTTTGTTGGAAAATGTCAGTTTCGTCAGACCCAAAATACCTGAGGAAACGTGGCTGTTTGACAATATATTGCTGGTGTATTCATGAGTTTCTAACAGAGAGCTGTCTGGTTTCTTGCTGCCTTGTTGATGCTGGGGAGCTGAAGGACTCACAGATCAAGCACAGGCTCTGTGTGGGCTGTTCAGAGGTTTGGGACCTCAGACCTCTGATATGGGGGTCTAGAAATGGGAAGTTCTGGGTCCCTCAGCCTCGGTGTGAGGTGGTTTACTCTGGTCTCCTTGACTGAGAGCCTTGAAGGCCTGTGTTCAAGGTTTTGTCCTTCCTCACTGTATAGGGTCCCACTGATGATTTTCAAGGACTTCTTGAGAAGTTTCTCAGGGTAAGAAAATATGCAGAAAATCCTCCAGAGCTGGGATCACTCAACTGTTCTGTTTCATTCTGAAAAAAAAAAACCCAAATCTGTTTTGGCTTCCCTACTCTTACTTTTCTCCCTCCCTACCTTCCCACGATGTCCTTGGGTTTGGGTATTTCTAAATTTCTTCTTGCTGTTCTAATTTAGAAAAATGTCTTTCACAAAATGTCAGAATTTCCCATAGGAAAGAAATCCTAAGTTTTTCCAGCCTGTGTACAGGGTCTTTGGGTTAGATCCCAATGGGGATGGTGCTTGCAAAGGAGATGATAAGGCTTCAGCAGGCCGCTAACTGGGCCTTTGCTTTTTGAGAAGCATTTCTGGATTCACTGGTGAGATGAATCAGAAACATCAGTGTCCCTGCTTTTACTTAACTCCCTCGCAGAGCATGCTGAAGCTGTCATTATAACTGCATCCTGTTACCATTTTGTTTGTATTTCTTGAGACATCCACTAGCCTCATTTGACTTCATTATTCCATATTTCATATTTCTCTTTATTTTTTTTAATTAAACCATTTCTAGAATTAGAGTTCATACAGAAAAAAACTAAAACACAGAACACACACTAAATCCTTTCATCATATTAGACTGTCTAGCTGATTTCCCATTGCCTGCCAGGTCTAGTACTTAATGATTTTAAATGTTGTTCTGGGCTGAGCTGGCTGTAAACCTTTAGCAAAGGCTTTTACATATAAGGCACTGTGTAGTACCTCTTCTCCAATGAAACTGAACACTTGTCTCTGCAACATATTTGCTCTCTGTTTTGCCTGGTCTGCACAGATCTGGAACGTGTTATTTATGCTGGATCAACAGCACTCTTTGTCACAGGAACAGCTGCAAAATGGAGCTGTTGTTTGGGAAGGAGGAATACAGAGGTAACTGCCCAGTCCACTTAAAGTGTAGTGAGCCAATAAGCTATTAAAAGCTTGGAAACCAAACTGATATCTCAACATCTATTATCAAGGCCAACAATATCAGTTTCCCAAAGTACATATACTTTGTGCAACAGAATGTGGTAATATTTTGAAATATTGCTACCCTGCTTTTACTTGGGAGGTAACCTTAACAGGTAAATATGTACAAGGCAGGTTGTACTTAGCAAAACTCTTCATGGCAATTGATATTGCATATGAGGAGTCTGAAACTGATGACAATTACGATTCATCCGCTTTGGTCTTATCTGATAAACTGTGTTTCAAAGGCTGCTAATCCATGTTACCCAGAAGAAAACACAGAGCTACAGAACAAAAATTCATTCATCAAACAGTTCCTAATGCTGAAAAATAAGACCCTCCTTATGTAAGCGTTTTTGAGTTGAAGACTGAAAACATCTTTCTCGTTTAGACCTCTGAGAAAATGAAGGAAACTTTACTCGAACAGATTGAGCCCCTTACCTGTGGCTGGGAACCACAGCAAAATGTGGCTTTGCACAGGGACAGTCCTACTGTGGCATCTCATCAGCAGTGCTGGCTGTCACAACAAAGTGTCAGAGGGGAGTTTCTCTCTGGTGACAAATACTTGACATAAGTAAGAAGCAGCGATTACCCTGCTTCCTGCTGGGTACAAAGAAGAGCATAACTAGAAATAGAGTTGGTTTGTTTGATCTATTACCCAACACAGGAGGAGATGGAACTGAGGAATGGCAGCTATCAAATAAGCTGGGGCCATCTAGTGCACCTTCTGATAGGTTCAGAGCAGACAAGCACACAAAAACTGGTGCATGATCTGTGCTCAGCAGGGGAAAACCACAGTGAAACAGATGCTGATAAGCTCTACTAATAGCTCTAAAGCATCAGCGTCAGACACAACCAGCTGAGTGCAGCAGGTTTCAACTTACAAGCCCCCTGAATTCAGGTGGTAAGCACAGTTCACTTCTAACAGGCTTGCAAAATCCTTCTATCCTGGAAAAATTGAGAAGGCTGCCAGAACAGTAGTTTCCTGGGAGACCTGCTGTTGCCATCCACTTCTCCAGAGGCTAAGCTTTCATCTAAATGGAACAACTAACTTTTCAGCCCAAGCAAAGGAACCCTTCTGAGCCCAAATTTTGGCAACTTCTTGACAGCATACAAATGGGTTTCTAAATCTGCCTCAGCTCAGCAGCAAGATGTTTCAGTACCCACTTGTGCAGGCTTATTCTGAAGAAGCACTCCACAGAGGCAGCCATAGTATGGGTTATTCCAGTTTGGGTTTTCTTGGAAACACACATGGGGTTTGTACTGCACTCTTAGCAGCAGCAGGACATAGAAGTCTTGGCATTGCCAGCCCGGTCCCTTTCCAGACTTCTCCTCTGGACTCAAGGGAGAAGTATCTCTCCAGGAACAGTCCAAATGATGCTGTGGTTTTCCTGCTACTGTGCTAAGTAAGCATGCTTAAGAAGTGTGGATTATCCATCTATTGAGTGCAGGCTCCAGACCTGACTTTGGAAAACTGACAAGTTTTGGAGCACAGGGCTCTTCAGATCAAGAATGGTTGGAGGCTGTGCAAGGGTGCAAACAGGGTCCCCGCCTCTCACAGACAAAACTGGGGAATCACTTCTAATTACCGTGAATAAATCTCTGCTCCAAATGTTAATGATTTGTTGAGCACATGGAGCTGAGAGAATACTCTGGCTTTTGTAAAATGTCATACCTGGATAAAGCACATCTATTCTGTGTCAGGAGAAGAAAAAAAAGTAAATTAAGAAAAATACTGCAATTGTTAAAAAAAAAATGTGATCAAATGATGCAACACATGTTTTACCTGTAACTAACTGGCTGCTTTTTTCTTGCTCTCCTAAGTCCTTAAGAATATAAACATTTCTTCCAGGTAGCATGTGGCTTTTTACTTCTTTCTTCACAGCACAACAATCAATCACGGCATGTTTTCCTGTGTAACTGTGTGTCCACAACCTTCCATCCCTCTTCTATTCGTAATTACTTGCTGTGCTAAAGTAGCAACCTTTCATTTATACTCTTGCTAACCATTCTGCCCACCAGTAGGAGGATTATAATAATTTATCATTTTTAAACCCAGTAGGGGTGTGTTTGACTTTTAGTCCTTCACAATGTGCATCAGAGGGGGATGAAATGAAACATTAGCAGTGCAGTTTTTCTCTACTACGCAAACCCTGTGAAGCATTTGGGAACAATGGGAATGAGCACTTGCCAGGTGTGGATTGTTTAACTAGAACAAGCACATTATTTCATGGAACAAAAGATCTTAATATACAAGGTGCTTCATTTTCTTCCATCTCAAAGACAGCAGGTGGGTGTTTGCCCTGTGGTTGTTTCCTTTGTCTTTTGTGTCTGTTGGGGGGACTTAACAAATGATTCAGCACTGTGTCAGAGAATGAGGGGTTTTAATAAACACGCTTCCTAAAGCCATGTTCTTTGTTAGTGTCTCAGGATTCAGCGAGACAGAGGGCTGTATTTCCTGGGTGCTGTGTGTGTGGCTGTACCCCTCCTCTGCCCTTGGCAGTGGTGCCAAGAGGCAGCTGCCCTCCTCCAGGCCTCCGCTCACCCACCACTGCTGCAGGCCCCCAGCCTCATGAGCCTTCGAGGGGCTCTAGGCCTGGGCTGTTCCTCATCCAGACAAGTGATTAAGTCAGGAAAAAAGTACCTAAAGAGAAATCAGATTCTTTTGCATAACTTGCCTCTGAGACACATCATCCCTGGGGCAGTTCAATCACACTGCTTATTAAAGAAGTCAGTAACATGCTGCAAAACCTGATGTAGAAGCATAACATAAAAGAACAATTGTTATTAGCAGATTGGTTCACACCCTGTGAAAGGTTTGTTAGGGAGAGGTTAAAAACCAAGGCAATAACTCAAAAATATCTGAAAAATGTTCTTCCAGGTTCAGACTTTTAGCACTGTTTGCTATAAACTGTATGGAAGTAGTATAGGTTTTCAGTTGTGGCAGTAACAGTGTTGTAGTCATATATGAGTAGTGGTTGTAAGTGAGGCAAAGTCTACATGGAGAAGAAATGCTTCTCCATAGATCAAGTGGGGAAAAAAAAAAGCCACTCAAGAGTATAGTCCTTTCTACAGATCACTCAATATTCATCATTCTGAGAACACCGAAAAAAATGATATATGAGCAGGCACTGTTGCCAGTTTACAGGGCTGGGTGTAGAAGGAAAGGAAATAAAATTGGCACAAATGGCACTGGAAGCTTTGTCCCCAAGTCCCATTCACGTGCTTGGTGACTTCTCTTAAGTCTTCATCACTGGATGTGTGAGCAAAAGACACTCCTGATGTAAATCTAGTTAAAACTGAAACAGCTGAGTTGATAAAAGGTCTGCTTTATCATATACTTAATTTCCTAAATTAATGGCCAGGTCTTTGCATCTTCAGATACTCATCCTTAAAGCACCCAAAAAGTAATAATGGCTCGATAAGACACATAAAATGAACCTTTCCTTCTTTCTGTTGTCTTTGGCAGTCACTTTTCATTCCTTGGTTGCATATATGTGTTTCGTGCGTCAGCAAGTGTGCAACAAATGTGGCCCTGCCAGATGGGAACTTAAGAGTCAAGATGATGGGGATATGGACAAGGGCAAGAATTGTTAAGTGGGCTGAACGTGAGACAAGAGTAGATTATGCTGAAGATGGGAGTAAAGGCTAGAGCAGATTTACAGATGGACTGATCTTGTTTAGTATTTTTATTAATGGCATGGGTAGGGAGCTCATATGAAAAATTCATCCAAAGCTGAGAAGATCAAAACATACAGGAACTCTGAAGGCTAAACTAACAAAGTAAGGAGGAATTCTACAGCACACAGGGCAAGTCTGTGCTGTTAGGGACTAATACTGTGTCCTATATACCATTGTAGCTCTACATTTGTAAAAGAAAATGGAGAAGCAAGGCATAAATATATTCATTGATCAGAGGATGACTGTCACTGTAAGCGAGATGAATGGGAACCTAAAATGTCAACCAATATTTTTCCACTGGAGATAGTGCTATGCACAAGGTCCTGAGTTAAGATGAAGTTAAACAGTGTGAATAGTTCTAGTCATTTGTTTTCAGGAAGGATTAGTGTCTGTACCTGGAAAAGGTACAGAAAAAGGCTACTTGGACAGTAGGGGAGTGGAAAACCTGTCTTGTAAGTGGAGACTAAGCAGATTTAGCTGGTTTACTTTGGCAAAATTATTGTTCTCTAAGTATATGCTGTGGGGTAACATCAGAGGGTGTAGGGCCTGTTCTGTAAAAAAAAATAAGCACAATCTGATGACTGACGTCTAGAACTTAGAAGAAAAAACTGGAAGTAGCAGTAAAGTAGGCACAGTGGTGCCAAAACCTGTGAATGACAAAAGGCTGATCAGTTTGTGAAAAGATTTTGCAGTAGGGTCAGATTCTACAGCCCATACTTCCAATCTTGATATTATTAAAGGCCAAGGGAGGCTGATGGGATTTATTTTAAAATTATTTGAAACTACCGAGCTGTCAGGTAGTTCTATAAGCCCTTAAGTTCATAAGATGTCTTTGAAATAAACTTCTCTGCTCTGGAGTGAAGTCATAACCGCTTTTAATCAGATTGCTTTTGGCTGTCACCGAAGACCTGCATGCTCAGATCTTAACCTAAAATTCTGTTGGGCTGGGATTAATAGTCAGATCATCTTCTAAAGTCAGTTGGCATAATTCCTCTGATTCCAGTGGAGTTATGCTGATTTCCAAGAGCCCCATAACTTAAAGTGATGAGAATTAATGAATTTTATATTGAGTCAAAGAAAAGAGTATAGCTGGCTTTCCCTGTGCTGTCTGGATGGTTACAGCAAAGAGTACAAATGTTGGAAGTAATTTTCAACCTGTCATTAGAGAACTACAGAGACCACTTAAATCCCAGGCTTCCAAAGGTTTTCTAAATTCTCTTGTTCTAGGAGACTGTTGGAAAGAATCACAGGATCACAGAAGATCACAGTCTAGAGAAGAAAGCAATAAATGAAGTGGGGAAGGACCAGATCACATCTAACTTCTTACTTGCAATTACACATATCCTGTGTTCATGAAATAGTGTTTTGGAAGAAGGTAATCCATGATGCAGACCTTTCAGATCTAAGGTCTTCAGATTTGAAAATCATAGATTTGAAAAGAACTTTCAAAACTTCAGAAAGTCTTCTGGAAAGATAAAGCCTGGAGAATGTATTCCAAACTAAAGCTTCCAGGCTCAACGCAAAACTAGAATGACACGAACTTGCAGAATCATGGAGGCTGGAAGGGACCTCTATAGACTAGGTTGTTCAGAACAACAGCTGATTGGGTCTTGAATATTTTGCAGGATGGAGACTCCACAACATCTCTGAGCAGGGTTCTTTTTTTGTGTTTAATGGAATTTCATGTACTCAGTTTGTGTCCATTGCTTCTTGTCCTTTCACGGGGCACCACTGAGAATCATCTGGCTCATCATCATAATACTCTTCCATCAGGTATTTCTGCGCATGGAATGGAATCCCCTGATTTGGATGAACAATCCCATCTCTCTTGGGCTCTCATCATGAGAGGTGTTCCAGTCTCTTAATCATCTTTGCACCCCTTTCCTGGACTTTCTCTTCCCCAGGGATCAAGGTGACGATGGTTGATCTGTAGTTCACTGGATCCTCTTCCTTTACCCTTCTTGATGATGAGTAAGATTTGCTTTCTTCAAGTCCTCAAAACTACCGTGACCGCTATGACCTTTCAAAGGTAAATGAAGGTGGTCATGCAATGATGAAGACCAGCTCTCTCAGTGCTTGCTAGTGCATCCCATCAGGTCCCATGGACTTGTGGGTGTCCTGTTTCTTTAAATATTTCCTAGCCATTTTCCCCACTACAGAGCATAAGTCTCTCTCTCAACTGTAAAAAGATAAAGGAAAGTATCGAGTAAGCTGCTGTCCTTGCAGCCAGCTGACCTCAGAGCAGTCTTTCTCCATGATGGTATTGAGTGCTTGTTGGTGCCTGTTATAAAGCAGCAGGCAGGAAGCCATAGCACTCTTGGACAAGGAAATTTCCCAATATAAACAAGAATCATGTGTTTCTTAGTGTCCATACGTTCAACCGTGTTCTTCCATGGGCAACTCCAGAGCTATGTTTGAAAAATTAAAATGGAACTACTGAGAGGTATAATTGTGATGAATAGAACATGAAAGCCAAACATTAAATAGATTATTTTCTCACATGCTCTTTTATCACTTTAAATATCTATATACAGTCAACATGCTGTCTCCTATAATCATCAACTAAATCTTTCTTCAACCAACCATGGGTGTTTTTCCTTCAGGACAGTCTTTCTATGCCACTTTATATTTGCTAATATTTTTCATTGTTTTAATCTGTATATCTGGAGATGAAATGCAGGACTCTAAGACCAACTATTGTAGACATCCCTTAGAGGAAGCAGCCTTGCAGCTCACCAGGTTTCAACCTGGCATGGTTTTTTAGCCTCTGCAACTTCTTTCTAAATCAGATTTTGGTGCTGAGGTCTCTACATGCCTGCTCTGTTTTTCCATTGTTTGATTCAGCATATGCATTTTTTGGATCAATATTTGAAACAACCCTGTCAGACTGCTGACTTGTGTACCTCGTAACAGCAGTGGAGCATCAGCATGAGTCTCTGAAAAAGGAAAATAAAGAAATTAACTTCTATAGGTTTAGGAGGGTGATTCTTGGTATGACTCACCACATGTTTTAACCATGAGTTCTGTTTCCCTCTGTAGTGTCGCAGGGTAAAGTAGTGTTAGAAGTAGCAAAACCTATCTAGCAGTCATACCTAAGGCCCTGTATGGTGATTCATGGCATCTGGGGTTCACCTGTCCCACAGGAAGACCAACAGATGATTGTTTTTGGAAGGCCAAGGCCCTGGTAGGTCAATATCTGCTACTGATTCTTCCCCCTAGCTTTCATGGATCGGGGTTTTGCCGTGGCCAGACTGCTCTAGGCTCTGAACCTGAGGGTAGTCAAGACATCTGTCTGTCCAAATCAGCTTCTGACTGTAAGGCTTCATATTCTGGTGTTCTTGTCTCATCTAGCTGCTCTTTTACTGTTTTCCATCTTTGGTGTCTTAGTCGTGCAATCTCTTTATTTTAGTCTTCCAGTAATCTATTACCCCATTTCAGAATTGCTGAGCAGACACTGCTGCCCTGACTTTTCGGCTTGGTGGCCACTCTCTACTGCTCCTGTTGGCACTGCCAGAGGGTTTCATGTGTGCCTTTGGATATTGCCCAGAGCTCTCCTGTGATCAGCATTGTCCTCTTGTGCTTTTCTTTTTCACCTTCTGGTTTGCAGCTCACTGCTCCACCAGTGTAAGCCAGCAGGATAAGCTTAGGTTTCTGCTATTCTTTGGAAATAAAAGGATAAAAATTAATTGGCTGACATTTTGCCCTGGAGTCTGTCTCTAGCTGTACTGTTCAGGATATATTCATTACCTTGACTTTTCTTTCATGCACTATTTCAATAAACTCTCGATCTTCATCATTCCAGAGGTAACACAACTGACTTGTACTAACTAAACAATCACTGGTTGTGAGACCTTTCCAATACTTTAATAACCAGTTTGTCAGCTGTATTCATTGTTAAAGTGATGCTGCAAGCAAATGCTAAGCAGCTCGGTGGTTTGACCACAGCAACAAATATCTCTGAAGTGACTTTCTGCTATAGGCGGTCACTTCATTAAGTATTTATGAAACTGAAATGTTTCTGTTAATAAAAAACACAACTGTAGCTTCTTTGGGAAAGATTGATGTGTAAGTGCTTTTCTTCCTGTATGATTTAATGCATTCACTGTCTGGTAATGTCTCTGACAAACAATAAAACAAGGCAAAAATAAGGAATGATAGAAGCAGCAGCTTTGAGCTTAGTGATGCCTCTTCAGAGAAGAGCAAGCAATAACTGCCACTGCAGTATTTCAACCTATGCCCAGTGAGAAGGGATCCCACGAACCCGATACTTTGGCAGATGGACGTGTACTGATTCTGTGAACGCAGCCACAGCCTGGGGTTGTGTTCTCCTGTGAGGAAGGCCATGCAGCAGCCACCAGGCAGCATCCTGTAGTCATAATTCCACACATCTCGCAGCACAGCATGGTCTTGGAACTCACAGGCACTGTTTAATGGGCAAGGCCACAAATCGCCATTGGAATTCCAGTAGGTACATACTGCTGGCAAAGGGACAAGAATGGATGTAATAAATCAAATTACCTTTGGGTTAATACCGAGATGCTGGGGTCTCTTCATGCCTAGTGTTTTTCATTTAACAAGGGAGTTTTCATGTAAGCAATAGAAGGAACCGGAAGACGCGTGCTTGCGGCACACACACGTTATGATGAGGTACAGCAGCCAAGGGGGTGAGAGCAGCCAAGGGGCACAAGACACAGCTGATGGTTTTAAACAGAGACCAGAGGAGAGAGAGAGAAATGGAGTCAGGGAGAGAGTGGTTCACAAAGACCTGGGCAACTGGGACCTTCCCTAGTGGAAGAAGTTCCCTGTTTCCCTGGACCAATTCAAATTGTTGCTGCCTAACCCAGAGGAAGAGAGTACAACTTCTTCTTCAAAGGCTGAGCCTGTGGTGTCTATGGCAGCCAGTGCTCAGGCAGCCAGGAAGCAGGACTAGTTTATACAAACCCACAATGTCATGAGCTAGTTATTATGAAAATGGGCTCAAACAACGCATTATTATACTCCAAAAGCTTCCACCTTCCTGCTGCATCTACAAAAATCCGTAGGTGTATGATGAGTGGGCATACTGGGCCTGGCCCTGGTGGGGATACCTGTGCTGAACCTCTTGCACTCTATAGGCCTTTTGCCTTAAATGTGTCCACTGCACAACTACACACTTGCCCAGCTGAGGGTCTGGGTAATTTAACTTCGTTTTTGCTGTAATCTGTAGAGTGTTTGTCTTTGCCTGGATGGGAGAAGGGCCAGGCATCACTTTAGTTGTCTTACCCAATGGCAATGTGGCCACACAGCCAGGAGGAAACAGGGAAATAAAACCCTCAAAACCCAACTGGTTACAGCAGTAAATCATCAGGTGGGTACGTTTATCTTTTTATGACGTTTACAGAGCCAAAGTTGAACTAGCCAGGAGTGCTTCACAAGGCAGAATGTCAGAGTTTAGTCAGGATCCTTTGAGTTATCTGACTTTTAGTTACAAATATTTCCTTAAGGGAAAGAGCAGTACCCAAGAAAGGAAAATTAGATTCAATACTAGTACTCAAATGGTACAATTTGTTGAATATTTCCAACATTCCCTGAAACACCAAAGCTATAAAAAGTAAAAAGCATAAGTCTTTAAAGTCATTAAAAATTCTTCCTTCCAAAAATAAGCAAATAAATGAAATGAGAATTCATCTGCATTGCATTTTCTCATTTTAGCTTTAGGTAAACACAGTCAGAAGTTCAGTTCTCTATTTATTTGCAAACACTGCATAATAAACATAAATGTACTGCTGTTAAGAATAATAATGCAATGCTAATGATTCTGAAAAGCAAGAAGAGCCTAAAAGAACCATCTGAAAGAAAGGGACTGTAATTAGGCAAAGCAGGGAGATGAAAAAGTAGATAAGCACCTAAGAAAATTACACAGTAAAGGTGATTAAGAATAAAGGAATATAAACTGTATGTTATATACTAGAACAGAAAATACGGAAAGTGCTGACAAGGATGATCCTAAACTGCAAGTGTTAAGCATTTGAAATGCAGCTGTCACTCACTTCATCTAATCAGACAATTCACTGTGTTCAAAATCACTGGGGTGAGACTTTGCACTATAACAGAGAACACTGACCACAGATAAAAACAGAGCAGCCATGAAAGATTTGCTTTCCATATCAGTTTTAGAGCCCTTTGCTGTCCTGCCAAGTGTCCAGCTCTCAGCTCCTCCCTCCCACCTACCTTTTGCTTTGCTGCCTCGCAGGGGCTCCACTGCCTGCTCTTCGCCGATGCTCAACCATGGTTTTTCACTTGTAGCCCATTTCCTGCAATGTAGTTGGTTGAGGTTTCTGTCTCCTCTTGGATGGACTCCCAGTAAATGGAAATTTAAGAGATGCCACTTGGATCAACACATCTAGGCTAAAAATACAAGGCTTTTGCATATCCGTGAGCAAGGGTGGTTCTCAAGCTGACAATTGCAAGAGTTTAACAGTCCCAAAGGATCAGCACAGGAAAGGGACCAGTAGATTACATACATAAATCAATAATGATTTGAAGTGAATGTTTGCTCCTGCTTCTCTCTGTACCATTCTTTCCACTGCCTTTGTTGAAATGACCTTATTTCTGTTTCTCAGGCCTCTAACTGGAAGAATACAGACAAATAAAGGTATTACAGAGATGATAACAGAAAAAAGTGATGCTGGAAAAAAGTGCACAGAGTACTCAAACCATTAAAAAAAAAGTGTTATTAATTCATTTTATTAGTAACCATAAAATAAAATAAAAGTTTAATTTTAATGCCTTTTTTTTGTGGTCAGCAATAAAAATTGGATTATGCTCCATTTGCAAGTAGTGAGTGGAATACTGCAGCTTGTGATATCATGTCTGCTAACTGAGAACAAGCTCCCTTCAGTGTAATCAGTTGCTACAGAGATGTTGCTGAGGAGCTGCAGCTTTAGCATTGCCAGTGAATGCCTCTGATTGAAATAAGTTTTAATCAGAAGTTACGTCCTGCAAGGAACGGTTAAATTGCAGAAGTTCAGCTTTTTCCTGGGAAAAGCTCTGGCTCAGCTGCCCGGAGCACTGATGGGAAGCTCTTCCTCCTTGGGTGTGTTGCTGCTGAGTGCAGCTACAGGGACTGCCAGATTTTTCTCCCAAGGAAGGATTGCCTGTGCAAGCAGAGCAGCAGCCAGATGTTATTGGATACACAGAGGTGCAGAGAGCACACCAAAGATGAAGCAGAGACATGCAGTGGCACTGTTTCATGTGAAAAAGTCTTTTGCCACTGCTAATGACAGTGATCCATCCTTGGTTTTAGACTTGATTCCTCTGAAGTTTTTTCTGCTATACCTGCCTTCCAGGTTTTTTGGCAGGTGATTCTGGCCAGCCACCTTTTAATATAATAATCACCTTTGAGTACCCTGAACACCCCAATAGGGAACAATTAAAAGGCCCAAAGCACTCAAATGAAGGGGTCCCTGTGAACTATCAAAGTGTCAGAAGATTAAGCCTTGTGGAAGTCATTATTTGCTCTGTCAGGTGCTTTGGGTTTGCACCTCTGAAACACTTCAGCGCACTGTGATATTTATGTGATATTTGTAGAGGGTAAAGTGGTGAATATATTTTTAAACTATACCTTTCACTTCACAACTGAACGAATACTTTCCCCTCTGACAGCACAAACTTGACTCTTGTCTAAGACTAACAGCAAGGATGCCTTGTGTGTTTTAATACTATTTTGTTTTAGCTCAACCACCCAATTCTTTGTTATTATTACCTTAACACTTCTAACCTAACGTCACCTGTGCTTCTTATGCATAGCATGGTAATGAAAATTTAGTTGATTTAGTGATTAACTGAGTTGATCTAATTATCTTAGGTAAACAATATTATATGCTAATGAAAGGCAATTTATTTCTTTTTTTAATCTCTTAGAACCCTTAGTGCAATCAGATTCTTTAAATATTTACTGAAGGGCTTAGATAGAATAAAACTGACAGAATTATTCTTGAGTGACATGATGCTAGGCCCAGCATCATGTCCTTCTCTGAGCATTTATAGAATAGATGGGGAAAATGTTCCTGCTACGCTTACAGATGCAGGGAAAATGATTTCTGAGGCATTCCCAGGCTCTCGTTCACACTCGCAGTGATTCATGGGCTGAAGTTGTCTGTACAGCCGACTGGCCACGGAAGCAGTCCCTGCTGCAGCTGGTCTCCTTCTTCCCACCACTGTTCCCACAGCTCCCCTCGGGCAGAGGAAAGCAGGAGCAGGAGGAGTTGGCTGGGGCAAAAGAGAAGTGGTTGGTGATGCAGTGGTGGTAGTGGGAGGAGGTCACACAATGCAGCGGGACAAAATGTGAGGGTTTCCTTTGGGGAATGTTTGAAGCTCAGCTTCCTTTTCCACTCTGCTGCTCCACCGACTGTCCTGACTTCCACAAACACAACACAACAGTGAACATCTCCAACCCAGTACTCTACATTTGAGTCTTACTGCATCCTGCTGCATTTCATTCCTGTTCACTTTCATAAAGAAAATGAAATATTTGCTATTTTAATACATGCAGGCCGCGGGAGTCTCATAAAAATTCTCTGTTGATTCAGTTCTTTAGTAAACTATTATATAAAACTGCTATAAAGACTAATAAACTTTCTGGTTACAGGGAAGCTTGTGTAAGTATGGATCTGGCCTTTATAGCATTTTGAATGTAGCCATTAGAAACTGTAAAGGCATCTTGTTATGCAGAGTTGTGCCTTTCTCAGCTGTGTCCTGACATAGACAGTGTTTCTGGACAAAGGGATCGAGTGCACCCTTAACAAGTTTGCAGATGACACCAAGCTGGGTGGCAGTGTGGATCTGCTTGAAGGAAGGGAGGCTCTGCAGAGGGATCTGGACAGGATGGATCCATGGGCTGAGACCAACGGGATGAGGTTCAACAAGACCAAATGCCGAGACCTCCACTTGGGACACAACAATCCCATGCAGCGTTACAGGCTTGGGGAAGAACTGGGGAGTTCTTATCAGAGAAGGACCTGGGGGTGTTGGTTGACAGTGGCTGAACATGAGCCAGCAGTGGCCCAGGTGGCCAAGAAGGCCAATGACATCTTGGCCTGGATCAGAAACAGTGTAGGCAGCAGGACCAGGGAGGTGATTGTGCCCCTGCTCTCGGCACTGGTGAGGCCACACCTCGAGTACTGGGGTCAGTTCTGGGCCCCTCAGTATAAGAAGGACATTGAGGGGTTGAAGCACATCCAGAGAAGGGAACGAGGCTGGGGATGGGGCTGGAGAACAAGTCCTACAAGGAATGGCTGAGGGAACTGGGGTTGTTTAGTGTGGTGAAGAGGAGGCTGAGGGGAGACCTCATCGCTGTCTACAACTGCCTGAAAGGAGGCTGTGGCAGAGCGAGTGTTGATCTCTTCTCCCAAGTGACAGGTGATAGGACAAGAGGAAATGGCCATGAGTTGTGCCAGGGGAGGTTCAGACTGGATATTAGGGAGAATTTCTTTACTGAAATGGTTCTCAGGCCCTGGCAGAGGATGCCCAGGGAGGTGGTTGAGTCACCATCCCTGGAGGTGTTTAAAAAACAGGTAGATGAGTTTTTGAGGGACAGGGTTTAGTGGATGATGGGCATGGTGGGACTCGATGATCTCAAAGGTCTTTTCCAATTGGAAGATTCTATGATCTCTATGGTAAGTGCCTCAGTCACAGCTCAAGCCCCCATTCTGAGCAAAACTGTGACAGATGCTGGACAAGATCTGACCATGAAGACTGAGCTGCTGATGGTTGTTCAGCACTCCACAGTAGCAGCTGCTGGGTGATGAGCTGTTCTAAAGCTTGGACAGTTTCAAGAAGGTACTTGCATGAGTATCAAGCCTATTTAAAATGCTTATCCAACTTTGTGAGCTGAATATTTGAAAATTTGACTCAACAGTCACAGCTAGGTTCATAGAACAGCTTCCAAGTTACTAGATAATATTCATGTTTCATAACAATTGTATTCTCAGAAGTAGCAAGACTTGTATGAATGTATTGAGTGGATCAGATCAGTATTAAGTTTCCAAATACGCAGACATTCAAAGTGCCATCTTCTCAAAAAACGGGTAAACACACTTATATGTCTGGCAGTCTCCATAATGATGAAGTGCATGCTACCCTTTTATTTTTTTCTTTTCTTAATATTGAGATGTCTGCATTCTCCATATTGGAAAAGAATAAAACTGACCTACTATCTATTATAAGGACTGAGAAACAGGTTAACCTAACTGAACAGAGAATACCGATGCTAATAGCAAGCTGAGTACACACCTGTCTAAATAATCACAAATTGCTTATTTCATCATCTTAATAGGAATTATAAATGCTAGAAAAAAGGTGAAAAATAGTTAAAAAAATTTTTGTAATGAATACTACTACTGGAAAGTAGGAGATACATTAAAATCAGGACGTAACATTCTCCCATAATTGCTTATGCTATTTAGAAGAAGCCCCAAAGGCAACAGTTACATCGCTAAACAACAATCTCTGAAGCTGTTTATGGTCTGTGCCACCAGACTGACAACTGACATTGTGAGCGTTGGGCAACACCTTCTTGCACTCTCAAAATAGATTCTGTAATTTGTACTGCTGATACTTAGGATTCATCAGCAGGTGAGATCTGAGAGGGGTCCACCTGTTCAGTAATGACATCCACACAAACCGTGTCACATGTGGGTGTCAGGTGTGGCTGAACATCCTGCTGCTACAAATAATTCATTTTCAGGCCTGAGCTCTGAGAAATGGGCAATTTACGATATAAGAAGTTAAGAAGTGCTCTGTAATCTGCTATTTCTGAGAGAAGAGAGTGTTCTTTAATGTATATTAAGTGGTCATAGAGAAAAGTGTGTTCTTTAATGTATATTAAGTGGTCATTCCCAGGAACTAAGCTATGACAGCTATAAGCCCATGGGCACTGCTTGCAGCTTAGCGCTATGATGATGGCTTATTGATATTTATATCACGTTTTAAAGCACCAAGGTTCTTAATGTTATTTACAATATATGAACCTCTACAGCCCCATCCAGTCATTTCCAGATGTAACTGGCTGCACTGTAGAAACAAAACCTGTTTCACATATGTGTGCTGGGAAATTAGAGTTGTAGTTGCCTGTTTTGGGGACTGACAGCCATTTCACAGCAGCAGATCTTTCTAGCTGCCATATATATCCTATTATTCTTGGATGTGGCTTATTTTTAATTTCTTCAGAGCCAAGCCAGGCAACTGGGACCACAGCAGCACTTGTGGCACACAGGTAGGGAGTGAGGAATCTGGCTGGGTATAGATGGAGCTATAAAGACTGAAAAAATTAAAGTGAAGGGGCATTGTGGTGTGTATAAGGGGCATTGTGGTGTGTATCAAGCCAGACGGGAAGGTGTTTGGGAGAGAAGGGAATAGGAGATGTGGTACAGAAGCAATGAGTGGCTCAGGTGTGTGGGATATGGGAGGCTTTAGGGTAGACAACTGAAAGTCTTCAGAAGTAATGACAAAAAGGAGGGAGGTAGACTTGGACTGGAGTGGATTTGGGACTAGAACTTGGAGAACAGAAGTGCTCTACTGGGAGAGCGGAGGACCTGCAGGGCGTGGGAGACAACATCCCAGTGTGAGAGGTCTGAGCGCTGGGGGTTTTGAAGCACTGTGGGACACGGGGGTTGTAGGTTTCACAAACTTGCTCCATGTGGGCACCTTTAACAGGAATGCTAACTTGGGAAGAGGCACAGTTCTCCCTTCCATCCACCCCCCAGGCTGCCTTCCCTGCTTTCCCCATGGTGAAAGCGTTTGAACTCAGGCCCCAGAATCTGCCGTTAGGTTTGAATTGTGCTATTTCAACATCCAGGCTTTGTTCCACTTTAGGGGCCATTCTTATACACAGGTCCATCAAGTTAGTATGTAGTCCTGTACCTCCACATTTTATTTTCTCTGAATAACAGCAAAAGCTGAGTTAATTCACCTTAGCCCTTGGCTGCCTAAAGCTTTCAGGTACAGTATCAAATAGCAGCATAAATATAGTTGTACTTTTATTAGGAATTGCAAGCTGAATTTACAAAATGGTGGTGAGAACTGGAAAGCTTTCTCTTTTGACAGTGGGAAAATGTGTTTTTTCAGTCCAGGAAGCAAGTACTTTGAATTGAGGGACAAAAAAGCATATGTTAAAAAATACACCTTTTTAGACATAAAGAAAACATGAAGCAATCCTCTCTGTAAAATCCTGTGTATGAAACACCTGACGTGAAACATTGACTGGCAGCTGGAAGACAGGTTGTGCAGAAAAATGAATGCATTGTCTCTTCCTCTTCCTGTCACTTCAGACTGAGCAAAAATCCAGCCTCAGATCAGAGGTTGGATCAGAGAGGGACTCGGGTGCCTGACGGCCACTGAGCTGCTGACATCCCAAAGGAAGAGCACCCTGAGTGGGGGCCGAAGCTGTCTCTCAGCTCTTGCAGGTGTGCGTTGTTTTGGCAGTTTTGCAGGGTAGGTAGGCTCTTCTCTTGCATTTAATCCTCACCAGGCTTCACAGACTGAGAGTCTGTCTTCCTTTTCTCAAAGTATTTCAATCTTCAGAGCAAATCTTGTGGTTTGGTCTCAGCACCCAATACAGCTGACAAAACAGGTAATGCTATTTTTTCCATGTTATCCAGCAATTCAGCAATCAGGGCATTTGTTTAGGATGCAGAAGGCCTGGATTCGGTTATTTCTTTTGTTGTGCCATGTAAATTTGTATGTTTGGGCTACCCTGTGCTGTGTGAGGACCCTCAAGTCCTTCCACGCAAGCTGTTCCGCTTTGCCTGACATAATTAAATATTAATTGGGCCAGACCGAGAGAGTAATGACTTTTTATAGCCTGGCAACTAGGCCACTCACCCAGGAGAAGAAAACCTCAAGTCCTAGCAATAATATTTTACAACTAGAAGCATAAAGCTATGTTACAGCAAGTGAATGTTCATTAGATTTTGTTAAAACCATTTAGATGCTCTCTGTTTAAACTTCACTACATTAAGCCCCTTTGAGAACCTTCTTTGAATACCAAATCTATATATTGGATGTATGTGTTGAAGCTTATGGCCTCATTTAAAAAAAACAAACACCAACACCCCCCCCAAACACACCTTTCAGCTGACTTTGATGAATCTGAGAACAAAGTTCAACTCAGTCTGGTGCTGCAGGAGATGATTCACTTTGGAGCTTTTTCTAGAAAATACAGTGAGTTGCTATAAATCACTGCCTTAGTTACCCAGTTTGAAACAAGAGGGCTGCTATTTCTGGAAGCCTTGTTGGGAGCACTTATGCTTCCAGACAAACCTTTTCTTTCAAAAACCTCAACAAATAAAAAAATATAGTTTCTTGTAAGATTTCCTGCTAGTGTAAGTAACAGTCTGATGGGTTAGGGTGGACTTTCCAAGGTGTACACTTGTGCCAGGTGTTGGTAGAATGTAGCCAACGAGACCCAAGACACACAGAAACCCCTTGCCCTGGTGGGACACCACAGCTGTCTCTGGAGTCGTGTTTGGGAGGAGTTTGTGTCGCATGTGAATGCCTTCTGTCTGGTCTCCCGTGTGATGGAGCAGCATGAGTCAGCACAGGTAGCTGCAGTGTTCTGGTTTATTACAGCTAAACCAGGAGTCAGTTAAGTACCTACTCCTGATTCCTTGCAAGCACGAGATTTACAGAGGCAGACACAAAGAGCACCCCTGCAGTACTTCATCTCCCCAATAGTTCAACAGGGTGAGATGACACCATCGCCTCCTTTAGTCACCCAGGAGTGTCAGGAGGTGACTGGGCTGGTGCAGGTGGAGAGCAGGCAGTGGTGAGAGGCTGCTTGCACACAGGAACCTCCATAGTGGGAACAGGGGCTCTGGGCGGGCGCTGTGTAACTGGAACTGAGGGTGTGAAAGAGTGACTGGTCCTGTGTGGGGCTCCCAGACACCCTGCTGTGGGGCCAGCCAGCTAACGGGGGGTGGGGTGGGAGGGTTCATCATTTAAATAATTGGACCAGCAATGTTGAGTAATAAATTATTTAATATAGTTCATAAAATTCTGTTATTAAAATTTTTTTTTAAACTTTCAGTATCTCTTGTATCCAAAGCATTTACATTCACTGCTTTGCTCTAGAAGCACATTATCTCTCTAAAAGCACTATTATCTCTTCACTGTAAAATACTTTTAACTTAAATGAAATATTTAAAAACATAACTCCTCTAGTTATCCTAAGATGCTTGCAGTAGATGAAAGTAGATAATATTTTTGTTTGTGAAATTAGATGCTGCAATATCTGCCTGTCCTTTTAAATTGAAAAACTGTGATCCTCGGAAGGGAGGAGATCTTGTTCTTCTCTCTCAAAAAAGAACTTGTGTTCATGCAGAATTTCGAGGCTTTTTCAAGCCTTCTGTGGATGTATCATTCACTTCAGATTTCTCATTATAAAGATCTGACAGTGAAAATAATGCTTAGTCCAAGTTATTCTTAGTATTTGAGAAACGTACAGACCAGAATCAAACGAGATGTTAATTTTCTTATTTCTCTCTTTAATGAAACGCACTGTATTTCAATAGAATCAGAGAAGGCCTTGGCAGATAGAAAAAATTACATGTCCAGCTTTTTTTTTTCCCCTTTTGCTACAGAAGTTTTTCATTAAACATTCACAACAAGACATACCTGAATAATTTACATTGTCTTAATTCACTGGGCAGGATAGTTAAGGTAAAAAAGACCACAGTCATTCAGGCAACAGAAAGAACATGTTCCAGAAAAGAAAGCTTTATTAAAGCCACTCTCTTTGAAGAGCAGGCTGCGTGTGAAAGTATCTACACTATAATGTTGGCTCATGCTTGTCTGTTCTCTGTGGTGGTTTCCAGTTTTAAGATGCTAGATTGATAGTGGTATTATTTGCTGTTTAATAAACTCTGGACTGTTTCCACTCAAGCCAGTGGAAAAAGAGCATTTGACATTTTAAAACCTTGCCTCGTGTTAAAATGACGGGTCACGGAGGAATGTGCTCTTGACCCTGAAGGAGAGAAGCCTATACATTTTCTCAGCAATTCTTACAATGATTCATGAGAATGCAGAGCACTTACTACAATATGGTTTTAGTCAGTCATATAATAAAATATATAGCTCGTAATCTTCAGCTCTATAAACACAGGCCACTACCTTGTGGGAACTCCCATGATTTAAATCTGTGAAAATACTGCTGTATATTGTACATCTGACACAGCCCTTACTAGGGCTTCTTCCAGAGAACAGTTCCCATCCACAGAGGTGAAAAGCTTCAAGAGGGAGATTATCCTTACAGTTGCACCCAAGTAGTGGAAGACGGTTTTGAAACCCGACGAGAAAACTCACTTGTGTTGTCTGCAGCTGCCATGGGGGTGTGGATAACGGTGTTCGTGCATGCATGCTCGACCTTTGATGACTCTGTAAATCTGATCATCAAAATGCTGGTTGTTGGGGGAAAAAAAACCCAAAACCCAGCAGATCACAATGCTGAAATCTGAAATTTTAAACTTAGACCTTAGAAACTAAACTTTGACGCCTAATTGCTTTCCAAACGTAGAGGTATGGAAATGAGACTGGAAACTTCTGTTTCTGCTAAGGTATTGTGATTTTCCCACAAATGCACGCTCTAATGCCGTAGCCCATGCTTCCAGGTGCAGTCATGTATATAAAGTATACTTGTCAAATTTGATATTTCATGTTCAGTGTGAAAATGGTGGTTAGCACAGTCTCTTTATAGCCAGTGAAATCATTCGATAAGTGCCTTGACAGACAGCAATATCTGTGCAGCTGCATCTCGTGATCTTCATTGAAGTACACGGGACTACATTGACAAAAGTGATAGTATTTTGCCTAAGACATGAGCTTCTAAATAAAAGTGTAGCAAAATTGTTATTGGTGTAAGAGGTTGGTTGTCAGTTTATACTGCTAATATGCCAACACAGCCAGATGCAAAATCAACATGGCAACAGGTTTCTCTTTAGCAAAATTCTAATGTTACTGTAAATAGAGCTACAGGAAATATTATGGCGTTGAGTGAAGGATAAATTCTGTTTCTATTACGTTATTTCAAGTGTTATCTCTCAGATAAGCAAAGCTTATTAAAAATATCCTTTGTTAACTCCCTCAGAATAATTATAGAAGAAAACAATAACAATTACCCAGTAATTTAACTGAAAAGTAATAACCCAGAATTTTGTCTGACATCTAAATTAGATTATTATAAGCAATTGCAATTGAATTAAAATCATCCCTTCAGGCTTCCTACTTGGAAAAGTCTGAAATGAGAAATTTCTCTTTCATAAGTCACAGGTGCTTTAAAGACGGGTAAAAGCTTTCAACCATCTCCTATCTTCCCTAGGTCCTTGCAGCTTCCTAAAAAATATTTTCTAGATTTCCAGAAGACGAACCTTGGATTGTTTATCATATCAGATACGGAACTGAAGCAGCTAAAATGCTTTTACATCCCACCCCCTGTAAATTCTGTGTCAAGTCAGCTTGGTTTGGAAAGAAAAAATGTGCCCAATCCGTGGCTGAAGCTGTTCTTTCTCATTGGCTCACGTGAAGTATTATTCTTTAAAGTGGAAGGTCAAAGCCAACATCTTCACCACTCAGTACCTCAGCACTGTATTAGTGATGCTTTGGGCTGAATCCATACATGGGACTTAAAAGCCCATAAATCCCCAAGTAGCAGCAGGCAGACGATGTGGCTGCGCTCCTCGTGCAGTGCCCGGAGAGACGCTGGCAGCAGGGTTTGTAGGCAAGGGGCTACCTCGTGCTAAATAAATTGATGTAGCTGGCTGGTCTACAGCCTCTCCTACTGCAGGATATCACAGCTGGATTCAGAGAAGTCTGCTGTGTGTGTAGCCATAGGAAATGCCAAATCCAGGAGCACGTGCTGAACGGGGACTGCTGCCTCCCCAGGACGGTGTGCTTCCTGCTGAGCCACTGCGCTCCCGTTGGCACCGTTCATCTGTTCCCAGATTAGGCATCCTGCTCTTCAGAGTTGCTGAGTATCCGGAAATTCTTACTCATCGTAGTGGGAGCTGCGGGATAAGTGGTCTGGAAAATCAAGTGATATATCTTTTCACTTGAAATAGCATCTCAGGAACTAGTTTTGAAATGCTTGTCTGAAATTCTTTTCTTTCTCCTTGAGTGTGTCTGAAGTGCTCATCAATTTAGGAATTGCTGACTCAGTTGATCAGCGAACAGACAACAATCCTACTCGGAGCACCACGTAAATCTTCCAGTGGCCTGTTCATCAGAGGAAAGGTATGCAGTGAAATAATGGGACTCTATAGAATGCACTGGGGCTCTCTTTTAACCACAGTTCTCTGAAGGGAACAGTTTTCTGCCTTCCTGGCAGCCTGCTGCTGGATTAGCAGCCTGGCAGAAGACACCTCGAAGCAGACAGAAGCACTTCCAGCAGTGTCCACAAGCCTCAGGGGGTCTGGCTGGTGCTCTCTGGGTTTCCCCTCTCCTGGCTGCAAGACTGGGATCTTGAAAACTGTCGCCAAGGCAAGTGTTTGGAATACCCTCCTCAGTGTGTTAGTCAATATGTTTGGAGTTTTCATCTTTTCAAATCTCTTGCTGTGGTTAAATTTAAGGCTTATATAAATAGGAGAATTAACTTCTTTTTTTTGCCGCTGACATTGTGTCTCTGTGTTTGTTTAAATGCAGTGGGAATTCTGAGCTCCTGTGAGCTGTAGGCATGTTTCTTGTGCTTTCTCCAGCAAGTTGTGACTGCTGTTGCTGTAATTGCTTGTTCCTGCAGGCAAAGAGTTGATCTTCCTTCCATTCTCCCACGAACCCAGAGGAGTCTCTCCCGCCCATTAGCAGCAAAGAATACCATTTCTCCCACTTCCTGGCTTTCCTGGCAGCTGCAGACAAATGACTGTCCTGTCCTGCTAATACTCCCTCTGTTAGTGCTTTAAGCATGTGAAAACAATATTTCTCAATTTGTTTTGATGGATTATTATTTGGCAAGTTTATGGAAAGTTTAACCAAGTCAGATGCTGTGGCACTCCTTCCAAAATCTTCTTTAACCAGTTCCAGTGAAGGAGACAGGACTTGCTCACTACCCATTGTACTCTTTCTCCCCACGTGTCCTTGCTGGTATTTTACCTTTCCACCTAACTAACACCAAGCACACTGAGATAAAAACATATTTTTAGATTTCTTTCTTTTGTGCAATAGCTATTTTATTCTGTTAGAAAAAATATTAACTGCCAGTGTATATCTGACCTACAGTGCAATTATATAGTGCCAGAGATGACTTAGACAGGGAAATATAAGGAAGTTCTCCTTCTTAACCATTTAAACCTACACTTGTCATGCCCAGAGGACAGAAACAAATAGGCATTCACCAAACTAGTGAGCAGAAGCAAGTTTTCACCGTAAATGCAGTGAGTTTTGGGGCAGTTTCCAGTAGGATTCATGATAGGGATCTAATTGTCGGATGGAAGGAGGGCATTTAATGATCAACTTGACATGAGGTGGTTGTCTGTAGAAGTGGGCTGGACACGATGATGCTCAGTGATGATGGCAGTTCTGCTCTGCAAGGCTTCTGTCAATGGAGAGGCACTATGACCACAGCCTCTAAAAGCCGTGCTGCTTAACTGGCTTACGTGCTTAACTCTGAGGAAGATTGATGGGGAGGGTGGTGAGGAGAAAAGGTGGCTGTGATTACAGTTACTTCTATGAATTCCTGTCTGTGTGTTTGAGCTTGTCTGGGAAGACAATGGTTATGCCTCTAACAGTAAGTGTGCCAGTAGCTTTTTTGAAAGCAGAATCCAAACCCTCTGGAAATCAGCTTTATGCTTGAAGTTTATGTAAACACCCAGAAGGTCCATTCAAACCTATCAGAAAGCAGGAAATATCTTTGGGGGAAAGAGCAGCAGGAGAAGCAAAACACTGAGAGCTAAGCCGTGAGGACAGCGAAAGATGCTCCATCCTCCCATGCATCATCTCCCTGGAGCAGGTGATGCTGAGCCCCTGTGGTGTTGAGTGATGAACAATGGCAGTCTGAGGAATGAGATATCTTCCCGTGGCAGCTGAAAAATCAGGCCTTGTGCATGAAGTCTAACACTGACACCCTCCCTAAAACAAGGCAGGCAAAGCAGTGAGGGGCTTCCCACAGGGAATGATGCTCTGTGGAGTTTAGATTGAGCAGGTCATTAGTGGTAGCTGTGTAGTATATAATAGCAAAAAGCATTCATTAAAATGAATGTAATGGCTAGATTTAAGCTGTAATTCCAGAAGTTAAATGCTAGTTACCAATGCATTAAAATGCACAATAACCACTGCATAAATAAACACATTTGTTGTTCTAATCTGTAACTATAGTAATGTCATGTATTCAGTAGAATTGAGCTGGGGGCCCTGGCTTTCAGCTGCTATTGCATGAGCTGTTGTCTATCACATTTTCTAGTCACATTCATATTTTTGCTATTGTCCGCTGGTTAGGAAGGAGGAGGATTTTTTTTTGTTAACTGAGCAACTCTGGGAAGTAGGGAGATGGAGAAAGTAGAAGGCAAAATTTTAATGTTCTAGTTGATAATCTTTGTTAGGCTAAAAAGACAAATCTCCAGGGTTTTCCTTTTGGGAAGTAAGTTTAGACCCTAGAGTTTTGATTTAAAAAGGAAAGGAAAACCATCTGAACTCATTGTGGAGCCCACTGCAGGCTGTAAGGCTTGGAGGGAATCCCTTTGTGTCGGCTGGCACTGTAGAAACCACCTTAGCAGACCAGATGTCACGTGTGTCCAGTCTGGCATCTTGTCTCCCAGAAGGGTTCTCACTATGTATGTGTGAGAAGATACATGTGCTACACTTCTTTGTTAAAAAAATTCATTTCTGAAGATACAGAGTAAGTTACACGAAGCTTGTCTGCAGGTGTTCTGGGGGTGTTATCATGGGGAACAGAAACTTTAAAGAATTTTTAAGAACAATTTTGTCAGGAAAAGCCACCTTTAGGAAAGCAATTAAACGAGCACTTCTGAATAAAGTCCTGAACTCTATAAATGGTGTTTAAGTTGCCAAAATTCTTGAGAACCCCTCCCTGCTTGCCAGTCTCGTAGATTAGGTGCACATTTTTCCAAGGTTTCGTTCCTCCTTTGGGAAGTAGAATTTATGATGAAGTGAAATTGCTGAGAAGCATTGCATTATCAAAACTTTAATGAATTGCTTTCCGTTACTCATTAACCTTCCAGGTTTCTCTTTAACTCTGAACTGAGCAGTAGGCACAAAACTATTCTGTTGATTCAAGACACTGTAACATCTTGACATGGCGAAAATTAACTCCACATGTGTCAGACAATGTTCCACCTTTTAATCTAGCAAACCTTCAGTAAGAAACTCTCCTGTGAGCACTGAGCAATGAATTATAATGAATAAAATGTTCACTGGGGAAAAAATCCCCAAGAAATGAGTGACTAGAAATGCATAATATGAAATATTAAAGAAATGCAAAGCCAAGTAAGCAAATGTTTTGCGTTCAGTGGCTGAGTGGTCTCTGGCTGAGATGCTTTCCCTGAGGAATCTTTGGCAGATTCCATCCCTGTGAATTCAAGGTGCCACTGCTGAGGCTGGGGTACTACATCAGTGCTGGGAATCACTGCCTCTCTGCCCTTTCTCACTGCTGTTGCCTATGGACCACTGACCACACTGGGGAATTCAGCTCTGGATAACACCCAAGTAACCTGAAGCTGATTCTGTCAGTAAATCTCATCCCATCTTCCCACATTTGCTATGCCCAGGGAAGATGTGTTGGTTGTTTGAGGGTCCCACACCCCAGAGGCAAACCTGTCCAGGAAAGCAGTTTGGAATGTTAAGAAATAGATGCAGCTGCAGTGAAAACTAGAAGATGAAGTGGGCTTGAGTGGTGGCTACTTATCCCAAAGTAGAGATTTAGTGGGCTTTAAAGCACATTGGTGCAAGGACTCTGCTATGCAGAGGTATGAGAAGAATAAGTTAGCATGTTTTATCTAAAAAAAACCAAATTAGGTCACTCAGCTTTTTTGGCTACATGAGCTCCTCTTTCAGTGCATTGTTTGTGTTCTGTTTCCTCCCCCTACTGCATCAGTATTTGCTGATACACTCTTTGACATGAATTTGAGAATTAGGCTGAAGACATCAGATATGGTACACGTTAGTGTTTGACACACATGAAGAGCGTGTTTGACACACAGATACACTTCGTATGCTCTAATCTGAGTCATTTCCTTTTTCTGATTCTTAAATGGCAGAAGATTTCATGGAGGTCGTTTCAGGCTTTGAGCATTGCCTGTTAAATTGGGGGCAGAAGAGACGATAATGTAAACAGCCTTCATCTGTGCATGAAAAGGTCGTTTAGAGAAACAGAGAGTCAAAGGCTTTATCTGAAGTTAAGAATTGTTCTGTTACTGAGCTCCTAAAAAGAAAGAGTATAAATGGGCATCCCAGTTAATCAAGCTTGAGAACCCAGGCGGTTTCCTTACCTGCACACGTCCTCTGGGACGTCCACTGAGCTGCGGCCACTGACATCACCCTCCGGCACACACCTGGCATTTCCCACTCCATACTGAGTTTTCCCACCCCAAATCCCTAGGGGTGCTTGGAGCAGGTAAAATGAGAGTGAGAACATGGCACTATGTTATCCCCAGTGGCTCCACAGGGATGTACCAAAGCAGAATCTTGGGAGGTGGGAATGAAGATTTTGATCATGTGTGGTTCCAAAAGGCCTTGTAATTGACTGTGAGCAAGGCTGCAAGAGCATCCCAGATCTTACTCCAGTCACTGCACTTTGCCCATCCAAAACCCTCCAACGTGTTATTTGGATATTGTGCTCTCTTATAGATTCTCCATAACCTGCCAGGCAGGGCTGCTGTGTGCAGCTGAATTATTGCAGTACGGTAACACAGAAACTGCCTGTGCACAGCAATATACAATTCCATACAGAGTTTGTTTTTTAACAAGAGAGATTGTCTACATTTTTATGACCATATATTGGTGGCAGGTCCAGGCATCTTCATTAATTTTACTCTGTCTTGTACTGAAGATACCATATATTGTGTTTATTGGTTGTCCATTGTGATTGATTGCGACTGTGACTCGGAGTGATGTAAATTTTTTTTTATTCTAATTCTGTGCAAGTCTCCATCTAAGAGCAGATTAGTTTTGAAGAACAGGTGTGATGGAAGTGAAGCACTTGCATTTTCATAGAATCACAGAATGGTTTGGGTTGGAAAGGACTCCCAAACCCAATCATTTCCAACTTCTCTGCCATGGGCAGGGACTCCTCTCACCACACCAGGCTGCCCAAGGCCCCATCCAACCTGGCCTTGAACACTTCCAGGGAGCGGGCATCCACAGCTTCCCTGGGCAACTCGTGCCAAGGCCTCACCACCCCCATCGTGAAGAATTTCTTCCTAATTTCTAATCTAAATCTTCCCCCTTCCAATTTAAAGCCATTTCCTCTCATCCTATCATGACTTGTCTTTCCAAAAAGTCCTCCCCAGCTTTCTTGTAGCTCCCTTCAGGCACTGGGAGGCTGCTCTAAGGTCTCCCCAGAGCCTTCTCTCCTTCAGGCTGTACAACTCCAACTCTCTCAGCCTGTCCTCACAGAAGAGGTGTTCCAGGCCTTGGATCATCTTTGTGAGCATCTCTGGACCTGTTCCAACAGTTCCACATCCTTCTTATGTTGGGGATTCTAGAACTGGACACAGGGCTCCAGGTGGTGTCTCACCAGAGCAGAGCAGAGGGGCAGAATCCCCTCCCTGGCCCTGCTGGCTGCACTGCTTTGGATGCAGCCCAGGACATACCTGGCTTTGTGGGCTGTGAGTGCACGTTGCTGTCTCATGTGGAGCTTTTCATCCATCAGCACCCCAAGTCCTTCTCCTCAAGGCTGATCTCAACCACATCATCCCCCACCCTGTATTGACGTGGCAGATTTCCCCGACCCAGATGCAGAAATTTTAGGAGACTGGGAAATGTGCTTTATTGTCTGAGCCCTTTTGAGTCTCTTCTCATCTCCACCTTGGCAGGATGCTTTGACTTGAAGAGCTGTCAGCATCAGAACGAATGTGTATTCCTATGTCTTGTTCCGGTCCAGTTTCTTTCCAGTTACTGGTATTGATCTGGTAAGTGCTGAGGAGATATTTTGGAGTGCTATTACAGTATGTAGTGACTGGCTGTTTTTAGAATCTTTTGTCCTGTCTTAGATGAGCAAGACTTCACCAAAGTAGGTATTGTGTCATCATATATCTAAATGTAGATGATATATAATATATTACATTGTCATAATTGGCTGTGGCTAATCAACAAAACCTGCCATACAGGTTTTAATCTAGGGCAGGAAAGAAAATAACTCATCTGGCAAGAAGAAAACAATCAAATTTCCTCAGGATATCCTTGAGAAAGCAAGGAGCAAGAGACCAAATGAAGAAGCTGAACAGCTTTAATAAAATTCAGTATTATTTCTTAGGTTTATGCAAGACTTTGCAAGTGACTATGCAGGCTTAATGGCATTCACTGACATGACAACAGCAGATATTCCACAGACAGAAAGGGGAATTGGAAGCACACAAGGTTAACTGAAATGATGCTGCTAGTAATAAGCCACTGGAACTAGACTGTCACTCATCCTCTCCTGCTTCTGGATCCTGATTATCCTGTCAGTTGTTCATATGCTTCTTCCATCAGCTTCAGTAAGAGGAAAGTGTGAAAAAGATGGACAAGGTGGTCATGTATTTAAATCAAAGGCTCTAAATACTGTAAATACAGGGTGTGACATGCCCCAGATTATGTACATGTCATGGCATATGGTTTCACTGCCAAATGATGTGACGTGAGATAGCCTAATGCAACGTGAAACAACACAGCCTAACTACAAGTGCCATTTGATGCAGAAAGATGCTTTTAAAAAGCAATGAGATGTGTATGATGATTTTTAACTGGGTATCCAGCTGCTTGTGCTTGGAATCATGAAGCTGTTGGACTCTCCCACTTTGGATATCCTGAGGCTCACTGCTTCAAGACTGCCATCCTGTCTTGGTCTGGCTTAGGCCTGGGAGTTGGTGCTTCATCTCAGTGGTCTTTGACAGGGTAACATGTTTCAACTGAGTGCCAGAAGCCACTGGTGATCCATTACTGTAATTAAGGTTGGATGTACAGACTTCTTTTCTGTCTAATTTTTTTTTCTTTCCTTGTTTTTCCAAGCTCTTGAAAAATAAGACACTACCTAATGTTTGCTGGGGGGTCAGTCTCACTCTTTCCCAGCCAAAAGTTTGACTATCCATCTTCCTTCTATACATCCCTTAGATTTTTTCTTTCCATCCCATATCTGCAGGCAGCTGGGTTCTCCAAAAAGCAGCAGTGGAAGCAGAGCAGAAGAGAAGTGATGAGGTGATACAGCTTTGCAAGTAGAGGCCAGAGCGCTTCTAGAAACACACAGGATGCCACCAAAAAAAAAAGAGTAGAAAGTAGAAATGTGTGCAAGATTCTGCACTGTTTTAGTTTAACGGCAGCAAAAAGCACACACGTTGTCCTGGGCTACTTTGTAGTTTGCTGACTACATTGCCAGGCTGTTTTTCTTGGTCTGGTACTTAGGGAGGAGAACTGCATGCACTGCAGATGTTCTCTCACGTCATGTCTCTCTTGGGCAGCCATGGTAACTAAAAGGAAAAAGACCACAGTGACATGTCCCAAAACAAATAAAACCAAATTCTCTAAAGCCAAGAGAGCGAAGGATTCAAGGTGGGTTTTTCTTCCACGTATTTCAGGCCAAGAGCTAGAACAAGACTCCCCATCATGCACATGAAGGCTAAACACAGGAAGGCCAAGCATTGGGTGGTTTGGCAGCATTAAGTGGTTGGGGGGGGGTTGGTGAAGGTTTGAGATTGTTGTACAAAGTTTTAGATTTCAGGTGGTTCAGTGGGGCTAATAAGGAAGCCTTAACAGAGTTTTGGACACTGATACTTTTCTACGTGCTAACAGCCAGACAGCTTGGAAGAGAAATACTCAGTGGTACTTGCTAACCGTGAGACATGAAGGTCTTACAGTTCTGCCACTGTATCCCCCCAAATCTAGGTTTATGAAAGTTAAAATTGTAGGCACACATTTGCAAAATTAATAGGAGCAAGCAAATTGCCATTCCGGGTCTAACTAACTGAATATGTGTTGTTTTCTGGTAGTTCTCAATCATCTGCAGCGGTCTTTTCATGCAGTTACTGTTAGTCATATGAGTGCTGGTAGGTGATGACAGTGACCTAGGCCACAACAGTAATGTTTAAGGAATTATATGGAGAAAGTGGAAAGTAATTCCTACCTTGAAAATTTATGCAATGGGGCTGGAGCTGCTGTGTATGGCTCCCTCCTGCCCCTCTGCCTCCTGTGATGAGACCTGACCTGACACAGGGCAGAACCACAGGTCAAAGTCAGCTCTCCCAGGACCTCTCAGAAACAGATTTGCAGAGTTAAATAAATGCCAGTGCTGGTTTTACAGAAATTAACTGCATGTGGAAGAAAGGAACGTGATCCCTGTTGCAGGGACCAGCCTGGTTTCTGAAGAAATATTGATCCTTTTGGTTGGGAGGAGTGCCCTGCGGGAGGCTGAGGCAGCACCTCTGCCCGAGCCGGCTCCCTGGCTCTCGTGGCTCTGCCTGTAGAGCCAGGTGCAGGTCCTACCTGGGGGTCTGAGGCAACGTGCAGTGGCTGGGACACATCTGAGTGTCTCTAACTCAAGCCTAACTGTGTTCAGGCCTGAAGCAGAGGCAGTGGGAGCTGCCTCTGAGAGCGCTCCTGGGGCGTCCTTGCACCACTGTGTAGAGCACCATCGGTGAGCGCAGAGCTGCAGACCCGAGCCTCAAGGCTGTAGGCAGGAGTGAACCAAGGGAAAAGGGAAATGGAGACCACCATTACAGTGCTTTGCCTTGCCTCCTTCAAATGTCTTTGGCTTTATCTCTCACCTAGATGTAGGAAATAGGAAGCAACAAAGCCCTGGTGGCATTTTCATCACAGACCACATTGGTTTGTCAGAGACTTTTTATTTCCAGAGTTGCCTAGGAGAGTGCTTCCGCTTGCTGTAGTGTGGGAACATCCCTGCAGCTCCCTGATGCAACCAGGCACCCGTGCAGACCTTTGGCCAACAGTGTAGGAGGGCTGAGAGGCCGTGGGGACTGGTCCTGCAGCTCCTCTTAGCTTGGGTGCCTCAGAGCTGCAACATTACACAAGTTTGACTTGTGTAATGGGCTTTTTGTCTGTGATTTTACCTTTTAAGACATTAAATGAAGCCTTTTTTCCATACTACTTCCTACACTACCCATCTTACTACTGGCATGTGCCTAAATCTATGGCTTGTGTTGGGGGGAGGTGTTTAAGTATGTCTTTTAGTGGATTTACTGTCATTTACTGACACAGTCCAGAGTTGCTGTAGACATCAACAGCACTGCTCTGAATACACAACATTCAGTAAAAATGGTACAATGTCTCCAAGTCTCCACAAACACTGCATTAGACAGTTTCTACTGGAGCGTGGTTTTAGTTGGAGTGAGGGAGGGGGAGTAAGTCTTGTTGCTTAAATGATGTGTTCAAAGACTTCCACTGAAGTTTGGGGATAGAGTGAAGTGTATCTGAATTATTAGTTTCTCCTCTGAGTAGGGAAAATTTATGTGCTGCTCATGACAGAAAAAAATGTGTCTCCTTGGCTAACAGTGAACTCCAATAAGACAGAGACCAGCCACTGTTGGCATGAGAATGGGAGCAGTTTTCAGGTTTCCTTCATACCTGATTTGTCCCTTAAATGTTGCTCTGAAACTCCTACATCATTGCCATGCAGCTAATAATTTGGCTATTAATTTAGCACCCATCTGTTGCTTTTCATATTTTGTAACCTAATAACAGTTATAGCCATTGGAAGAGACTATTTGCCAATGAGTCTGAGATAATGTGATGTCAGTTCATTCCAGGCACAAAGCAAACAGAGACTGCACTTTCATCCTTGAGAAAAACCTTTCAAGTGCATCCAAGAATTCCACAAGGCAAACGCCAAGCCTCCGCATCTGTGTCTCCAAGCTATACTCAGACTTTCTTCCATTTCTTTTTGCCTCTAGGGATCCACCAGCCACAGTGTGTCTGAACTGATCATTACCACCAGAATCATCTGTGTTTTGGGTATCTTTGATATCTTCAGCTCATCCCACACAACAATATCTGAGGTAAGACTCTAATTAAGGACTATTGTTTCTTCTCTTGGATTTTAGTATTCTTGTACTTTTGTGGCCTCTGCTTTGAGACTTCCTGACTAATGTCAAGGACTGAGCAAATTACTCAGGACTTGTCAGCTATGTTCCTTTTCAAGACTTTAATTAGCAGAGAATAACACACTTTGAAATAAATGCAGCCAAAGCAGAAGACAGCTCCTGCAAACTGCTTAGCCTATGAGCAGTAAGGCTCTAAGGACTATATCTCTTTTGGAATGGTACAAGCTTCAGACAGTTAGCAGAACTCCAAAATCAATGAGTCCCCAAACTGCTTTTACACACACCTGCAGAGAAGCTAAAAAGTACAGAACATCTGGGGTGTGTGTAGGTATGTGTAAAATGAGCTTTTTTAATCTGTCCTTTGAAATGGCTGTTGCTATGTAGGCTAAACCAACATAATGTTTCTAGTGTACCTTAGAACCAAATCCGTCCAAAAGTGTGATCATTTCTTTGTTCCTGGAGACTTACAAGTCATTCTGAGGGGCTCTGGAACTCTGCTGTCTGGAATAGGGACCACATATGTATTTTTATCGTTATCTTGTGACACAGCAGCTGTTTAAATTGCTTCAAGTATTCACAAACCTCAGTGAAGCTGGTAGGAAAAGTTTAAAATAGATAAAAGAAAGTGCTTCTTTATGCAGAGAGCAGTGAACTTCTGGACTTTGCTGCCATAGGAGTTTGTAGACGTAGACAGTACGAGCAGGTTCAAAAAGGAATTAGACATTCGAGACACTGTGAATGGACACTAAGAGGACTGAGCAATGACACACCCTAAAACATCCTTGATACAACAGCTTTGGGGGGGAGTACAAAGTAAATGGAGAGCAGAGACTGATTATAAAATGCTCTATTTAAGTAATTTATCCTGTTGCTACTGTCAGAGTTGGGATCCTGGGCTGGATTAACCATCAGTCCGAGGCAGGAGGCAGTTCCTGCATCCTCATGTTGTTTATATAACTTGCACTTGAGCAGTGTGGGTTGAGAGGTTCAGCCTTGGCTCTAGAGGTCCAGCCTTTGTCAAATCCGCAGTCAGCAGCAGCCTCTTTCTGCAGCCCTCTTGCTGGCACAAGCAGCACAGGCTATTTCAGAACAGAGCTAAGACTTATTGGTTACCTTGACTTTTCCAAAGGAGCTATGTTTCATAATGTAAATGGCAAGAATCATTTCTCACCAAGCCTCTTACTTTCAGAGGTAATGTATTTCCAGCCATTCCCATTAGTTGATTGTCCTTCCCCAGCACCGTCCTTTGGCTCATTTGCTTGACTTCAATGTGAGGCAAGCATGGATCTGAGTGGCACTTGGCTAACACGCTCTAAAACACACAGTTCATCTGAAAGTGTTTGAAAGTATTAGCTATTCCTACAGTCACCTCTTTTTGGAATTATGAGAACAAATCAAGGACAGTGAATGCCAAAGCAAAAGGCTTGTTTTCCCCTCATTTAGATACAATACATATGGAATTTTGAGACCTACACATCTCGGATTTTATCTCCCCACTTGAATCCCTTCAGTCCTGCAAAATAGTGCTTGCTTTGAATGGGAATTTTCTTTTTGCATTCCATCGTTTCATACTGTGCACACTGTGATATCCATCTCTGCTGCCTTTTTCACAGAGCTTATGCAGTCAGAAAGCTCTGTTTAGGGCCAACTCATCAGCTGAGAGACACGTGCTGCTCTGGCACCGGTGAAGCTACATGGACATTCCTTGGCTAACATGAGCTGGGGTAGTATCTCTGAGAACACAATGTAAAGTGCCTCATAGTCCTTTTGCCGGTTCAGTGCTTGGAAGAAGTCCAGCAAAATAACCAATGTGAATTAAAAATGGAAACTACTTCTTCTCCATCCTTCTCTGCAGGTTGGCTTAGCAATTGCATGAACCAACTGGGCATGCCTTTTCACTAGTACAATGCAAACATCTCCCCACAAGCAACTTGGTATTAAAATATGTACAGTTAAAAGTCAGTGTTAATCTTGCCTTCTTATGCCTCTGTCACCATAGCTGAATTTACTTTGTCAGAGAGAGTACCTTTTAGGTGACTGTACCCCAATAAAACTCCCACAGGCCTTCAGCTCTTTCCATTAGCTTGCTTACTGATTGAATTGATTTCATCATTTGCAAGGTACAGCTCGAAAGCGTCTCAGCACATCCAACACTCAATGCTGCCCATTAAGAGATGTGTAGGAAAAAAAGCCAGCCAGTTCATGCACAAACTCAGTATAATAAACCTAAGAACCTGGCACAAAAGGAAATCCAGTAACTGTCAGAGAAACCACTTTGGTAGTAAAAGAGGGCTTCAAATATTTTGAAAGTACTGCTCCTAAAGCCTATCTAGGCACAAAGCATTCTTGTCACACTTCGCAACAGCCATGATTAAAAACTATTTGAGGGTAAAAGTGTTTTCTGTTATTTATCAGTGGGTCATTAACCTTAACAACATCAACATTCCCATTGTCAGCGAGATTAAAAAAAGGCCATCGTAGCAAAATGAGCACATTGTATGTGGAGATACTGGAGTGCTGATGAATTACTGCTCTGCTCAAATACAGACTTCGCTATGGTACAGCCTTCAGTGTAGTGAGAAATGGAGGATGAATTAATTGCTGTGTGAAACATAATGCTGAAGAGTTAGAGGCAAGCTAAATGAGATGGCTTAGCACAAGGAGAGACTTACAGGTTTTATCTGTAAGAGAAAGAATAAGCATCATTTTAGTTTCTGTAGCTGATGCCAGCAATGACAGCACAGAGTGAAGAAGGTCTGGGTTATGAAGTCTGTGGATCCAGACCCTTATTTAGATATGGATGAAAAGAATTCAGGCAGGAAAGTGGTTGATTCCATGCACAGTACCAAGCAGGGGGACACGGAGATGAGGCAATGGCTGTGAAACAAGACTGTACCTGACAAGCAAACCCCTGCCATATCTGCCTGGTCCCTTGTTTACTTGATTCCAGGTGTGGATAACCCAAAGGATTACCTAGACCTCTAAATTTTGGGGTTGGACTTGAGTACGTTATGAGCAGTGGCCATTGTTAATTTTTACCTGGCAAAGCGTTCTCTGCTGAAACCTGCTGTAGAGAGTGCCATGAGCACAAAACTCCTTTTGGAGAATATTCTTCTTGTTTCAAAGCCCGTGCCAGTGCTTTCAGGTGAATACAGAGTAGTGAAAACTCGAGAGAGAAGCAGGCTGCAGAGAGAGGGATATTTGAGGTAGGATGGATAATGGCTGCCTGCATGTGTCCGTGGTACATTGAGGTAGAAGGGGACCTTAACACTGCAGTAACAGGATCTTTACCACCCTCTCCTTGGCAGAGAGTTTGGGTGGAAGGAAAGCCTTAGGAAGGAGCTGTTTCCTGCATCACAGGCCACATCTCCAGCTGCCACTTGCTGTCACCCTGTGAGAGGGACTCTGAAGAATGCAGAGCTGGTCCTTTCCAGAGGACAACTGGAGTGCTGCAAGGTGAGAAGGATCAGGAAGCAAAGTCTGTGCTGGCAGCCCTGCAGGCTGTCGTGCAGGCCCATGGCCTGTCACACTCCATAGGACAGCCTTTACGTTACAAAAGTTAAGATATAACAAGAACCTTTGAAAGAAGACTTTTGTTGCTCGCTTTTCCCTCTGCTGGTTATGTTTCAAAGCGTGTAGTACGTGAGAATGCTGTTAGGGACTCATTTATTCTTGTCAGATAACTTTCGTTACTGTAATAAAATTACGCTGTCTGAACAGCTTCTGTTTCCGAATTCTGAATTATCGTGCTTTTCTGAGGTTTCCTTCTGACCTCTAAGATGTATAAGGTGGGTGAGAGACACATCTGGCATTTGTGAATGTCTTAGAAATAGTAGAATTCAGAAAACCTGGCAGTTCCTGTCTGGTAGATGTAATTTCGAGCCCTGGGAACACCATGGGAAGACATGGCAGATCAGCCCATGAGGCTGCACTAGCGTGGCTGACATTCTATTTGAAAGTGAAGCATTAGTGCAGAGATACTGGCAAAGGTCAGCCACAGCTGACAATTGCAGATCCTCCCAAAACAAGCGGAGGGCTGAGACACAGCACCCTTCTCTTCCCTTTTCCTTTTCCTCTGGTCTGCTAGCAACACAGACACCTAGTCTTTTCTGCAATAACAGGGACAAAGATATGCTCTTCAGGGACAGAGATGGGATGGTATGAGGTCCTGTTTAGAAAACCTCTTACACAGGAAGGGCTGACATACTCATTTTTGGCGTCCCCAAATGAAAACAAAAGCATATGCAGACCCGCTGCAAAATGTCCTGCAGATGTGCAGCAGGTGTAATGCTTTTTGAACGGTTACTGTGCAGGATTCACTTTACTATAATCTGGGTTCAATGTATTCATGGCAGTTCCAGGGAGCACCAGGACAGGACTGTGCACACGTGCAAGGGTACATGATGCTTGTGTGGCAACTGTTTGTGCAATCCAGCCAGCTGAAGGTATAGCTTAGATTGAGGTTGTGCTCCTACTCCACCCATGCCTGGAAACAAGCAAAGAGCCAGTGCTCAAAAAGGGAATGTACTAAAGTGTCCCTGCACAGAGTGGCCTCTGCTTCTCCTTTTCTGTTATTCGTTCTCCTCCTGTCATCGGCCCCTGCTGGAAAAGGGGTAGTGATCCCTCCTTTAGAAATAGCAGAGGTTTCCATACGAGACTGTGCAGGTATCCTGAAGTACATCACCCACTGCAGAATGAAAAACGTGCTTTATATGGGGCTGTAAGAATGAAACCTGGCTTGAAAACTGGATTGTTGTGAATGAAGAAGACTTGGCTTAGTATTAATGAGTTTATCAGTGAAGATTTACTCATAAAATCTAATTTAGAAATGTTTTGCAATTTGTAACTGTCTTTTGGCTGCTACCTGGCAGAAGAGAAAGAAACAATTAGAGAGAAAAGCAAGGGCTTGATGAAGATGATGTCTAGTGGAAATTGCCATATTCACATGAGATCTGTTCTTGCCTAACATGCTGTCTACAAATCTGAAGGAGCACTTGGTAGCATGTGGAAGCATAAATGATGCCAAAGTGGACTTGACAGGGATGCTGCTCAAGACGAAGGGAAGATACAGCAGCAAGTATAGACACTAGAAATGTGACTTAAATGCAGCTGAATGAGAATGTTCCTGGATAAAATCCATGGTGGGCATCTGGAAGGAAAAATAACTCCAGACCTAGAGATTCAGTGGCATGAAGAGAAATAGATGTAGAGTCCCAAAATGATAGCGGACAGCAAATGAACTTACAGTGCAATGCAAAGTGGTGGGTAGAAAGGTCAAGGCAATTGTTGGTTCTGGAAGCACAGATGACATCATCAGAGCATGGAGGCGATAGGCTTTCTCCTTGTATGTCCAGGAAGAACAGTAGCAACAGGAACGTTAATGGGAGAAAGTGTAGGCAGCTTGGAGTAATGCCAAAGGCAGGAGCAAAATCTGATGGAAGTTTGGAGCTTGCACATATCCATAGAGTCTCTAAAAGACAAGGTATCAGTGCCACCACCTGCTGTAAATGAAGCTGGAGGAGACAGCACTTTAGGTCAAGAGAACTCCATAATTTCCAAAGATTATAGGCCAGATCCTTCTCTCTCACATCTCTGCACTTCCACTAAAGTAACTCAATTTGCCCAAAGAGGTATTAAATGGATCGTTCTGATTTATAACAGACAAATTCTTGATGAGGGTACCGTTCACAACAATTAAAAAGACAGAACAATTAACAGTATGGATAATTGAGAGTGTAGTGTCTGATTGATTTATATGTAGATGGGTTGTTATAAGTCAAAACGTTTATTTTTAGCAATACAATATTCATGGCATAGCATTGATAATTTCTGCAGACTACCTGCTAGTCAAACAATGGCCATTTATCACCTGGCAAGATGCATTGAATCATATCTCATTAAATAGTTTGAAAATATTTTTCAGTGTCTTCGAAGATGTCTGAGTATTTATTGTCACATCCTTCACTATCTTTGCTCTTTGCACATCTTGAGTTATTGAAATTAGATTGCTTTAACTTAATGACCGCTAATTCACCAATGGCAATGCCTGAGTGGATCTGATATGTGCAAATGTGAACATTCTGAACAGTTTTCTGGGGGGAAAAAACCTACTATAGAGAAAACATTTAACAAGTGTCTTGGGAAAAGTTGTCTTCTCAGATTTCTCGTGCTATTTTTGGTTTACTTGAAATAGAGAGGAAGAAATACAAGGAAAAAAGATAATCGGGAGGTGTGAAACAGAGCTCCTCTGTGACTATGTTTTATAAATATTTGACATTACCCTCTCTCTGAATGAAGCTTTGTTTGAGGGAACCAGGAGGCAGATGTTTGGCTTTACCTGATATCCACTTTGGCAGCACTCTCTGCTTCCCTGTTTCTCGTGACATGGTGCCAAAGCCATGTTTTGTATTTATAGTGTCTCGGGCCGGATCTAAAAGCTGCAGAAGTGATGGGAAGACTTGCATTGACACAGTTGGCTTTGGACCCGGTCCAGTCTCACTGTTTTCTCTGAGTAAAGAAGGGACAAATGCTGTGCTTTGCCATGTGACTATTTGATGAAAAATACCACATCTCATCTTTACCATCTTTCAAATTGCAGAGTGCCATCCCTACATAATATCACATTTCTACATTAAGCCAAAAAACATACTAAAAATTTGTATTTAACATCTGTATGTTTTCAAAGTAAACATGGAAATCTGATCATTTTGACTACAATGTAGTTTCTGTACCAGCTACTAAGATATTTGTATTGCTTTTGCATTCCAACTTTTGGACTAATATTGTTTTAAGGACTCCGTGTTTGTGAAGGAGATGGTCGTTCTTGTGAAGAGCTGTGCCGTGCCAAAGAACATTTCTCAGTGCTATTTGTTGGTGTCTGCTGGGTAGTTAAGCACCACTGCAGGCACGTGAGAGCCTGAATGCACCAGAACTTAACCTTCAGAAATATATCCCTGCTGCCATAAAGAAAATCAGACTTAAATATTGTTGCTCACAACGAGCTATAAGCCAGTGAGGAGAGCAGTAAAGAGAGGAGAGATTTCAGAATACCAGAAGTGCAGAGTGGAAGCCCTTGTTCCACCAATGTTAAATACCTTGGAACAGGAATTGCCATTTGGCAACGATGACCTTATCTGTTGTACGTACACATCTGTGTGCTGTACTGTACCCTAGCAAAAGACAAAATTACAGGAGCACTTCTGAGGCCATTCCTCCCGGAGTCTTAGCCTGCTTATGGTCTTGTGTGGGTTGTAACTTTAAAAGGAAGAGTTGGCAGCAAATGAGCTGAAGTCACTTGCAGGTTTTTTTTCCTCACAAAGACTTCTGACCTTGAAAAGCCTTAAAGCTGCATTCTCCATGAAAAATAACTTCTACTTAGTGCTGAGCACGTGTATTGCTGCAGAGACAAATAGACAAACAACAATGTGAGTACATGCCTTGATCATTTATCCTCCTTGGAGGGCCATAAACCATGAGTAAATGCAACAAAAGCAGAAGATTAATAGCAGCTGCATAATGCTTTACATTTTTCATAATGATTCTCTACAGATAGAATCAGTAAGTGTCACTAATTGGTAGGCACTTGTTCTGCAGGGAGGCCCGATCCTCCCTCTGGTGGAGTTGGAGGCCAGCCTCTGATTTTCACATGGGGGAAAGCAGGAGCATGTTCCTTGGGAACTGGGGCTCTTTAACACATCCAGGCAAAGGCTGTGTGCAATGCAGAGGGACCTTAATAGCCAGCAAAGACCACCCAGCCTGTCTGGTGTAGGGGCAATTCTTTGTAAACCTGCTGGTGCCTATTCAGGCTTAAGGAGAAATAGAAGGTTGGCCACAAGCTCGCTGCTGAGTTTAACATATATTCAGCTGAGTGACTGGGCTGGCATAATAATACAACTCTGCAGTGTCCTGCTGATCTCCTTCAGATCTCCCTGGTTTGTTGCCTGACGCTTGTCCCCTGTGGATGTAAGAGTTGTGCAGGAAACTGCTGGAAAGACTACCTACCTGGCATTGTCCAAACATTGCCCAAAGCAACCAGTCTGCACAGGAGCACCCAATCCTGACTGATAGTTGTGGAGGGCTGTACGAGCCACCAGAAACCACTTTCATCAAATTTTATTAAACTTGACTTGTTGCTTAAATTCCTTTTTTTAAAGTCTTAAATAATAATAAAGTCTTACATAACAATAAGAACATATTATATCTTTTCTAGTGCTCTAAGACTGAAATTAGAGACCTGCTAATATCCAGTAGGATGCCAAGTAGAGGTACCCAAGCTAAATCCCTGGAATAGTGTGGTGTTTGGGCAGAAAGCTATGCCAATGCAGCTGTGCTGCTCCCAGTGCTCAAGCAAATTCAGCTCTTCATGTGCAATCTGGGTGTAGCATATGGGCTCAGAGACTGACCACACAATTGACTCTCCAAGAGTCAAGATGGTACCACACCCAGCACTTGAGAGTCCTCTGTCAGACCTCCCACACTGAGATGATGATGGGCCCAAAAGCCATGAGCTCTGGTTTGAGCTGGCCAATAGACTTCTGAAATTGCCACACACACACACACACACACTGCAAGGCTGCTCCTGCTGCCAGCTCTCTGAAATGTAAAGCTAAAATTGACTCGGGCCATGCTGCCAGGATTTCCCCAAGTGAACTCAGAGAAGGTCATTTTACACAGATTTATCTAAAAGGTGGCATGAATCTTTTTCCATTTCCCCAAATCCAGAATACCTGCATTGTATATGCCTGTTCACATTCTCCAGAGCATCGTTTAATGTCTCCCTCCTCCTGTGCAGCTCCAGGGATCTGTCCTGCTTCAGTCTGTGAATGATGCTGAAATGGTATTTTCTCTGCAAGACGGAGGATGTGGGACAGATGGAGCCACAGGAGAAGGCAGGGGAGAGCCTATGGGGCGTTCCCATATCTTTCTGTCTGCACCCCTCTCAAGGAAGTGGACTTTGTCCCTTTCTCTTCTCCTCACTCCTAATTAAAACCTCTTCTTAGCTTCCTATGTCCTATAGATATTTTGATTGTCCATTCTTCCCGAGGAGGCAGGAAAATAAGGAGGGCAGCTCAGAGGAACCTCACTCCACAAATGGCTCTGGTGGAGAACAAGCCCATTAGGGAAAAGCTGTTGGTGCTTCAAGTGCCTCTGCTGACCAGGTGTCTGCTCTTTTACTGGTAGCTTTACCTATTGCTAATTCTCTTCATCTTTCCCCCTTTTTTGGCTATTGGTACCCTTGTTCTTTGCAGTGTCTTGAACACAATATGGTTTCAGTCTGGCTTCTTGGCACTGTTGTAATAAAAGTATTTCTCTTGCAAAGAGCAGTCAAATAAAATCCAGCAGGCTTGGGACGTGAACATTTGTGGTCACTCTCAAAACCAAAACCAAAGCAGCAGCTTTGTTCTTTTCAGACATATCATCAATTAGGACCAAAATCAGTAACGTGCCAGTATGACTTACTGAGTCCAGGCTGATTTTTTAGAAAGCATCCAAGACCTATAGACTATTAGTTGACATGATGTGGATATATCCATACAAAATTTACCTTGCAGTTTTTTAAAAGCATCTGTACTCTCCAGGGTGACTAACTTCAGAGTGCTCTCTGTTTACTATTTATTTAGTGGTGGCAGCAAGCAAACCAATATTCCTTATGTGAGGCAAGAGTTCAAAAGAAAAGAATGCAGAATATCACGAAATCCCATCCACTTAAGCTAAGGAGAGTCATAGCCTGTTCAGAAAATGAACTGAGCATTCATTACTAAACTGCAGCATCAGGTACTTCTGGGGTAATCAGAGATTATTGCCTCCAGAGAAACTGCATCTGAAAAGAGAGACTGCCTGCCAGACAAGCATCTCTGAAGGCAAAGGAGCTCCTCTGCTGCAAACCTCCACGCTGTGCTGTACAGTGAAGAAAGGAGCAGGGCTTTTAGCAGAGCTGTCCTGACACACCAGATGTACATTTGATGTAAGTGGCATAAGTGAAAGAGCAGGACTTGGATTGTAGACACCTGGAAAGTTGTCAGCTGAGGCCACAAATGCACTGTGGATCAGAGGCTGAGCACACGACTAGGAAAAAACAACCCCATTCCCTCTTTCTTCAGCGTCTCTCATTCTGTTATTTACTGTTGCTCTCTCTGATTTGTACCACTGCACGTTGGGACTTGCTGAGAATAAAAGGAGAGCCTGAGAGAGCAGATTTTAACTAGAATGCCTTATCCAGGCAGGTTTCCTCAATATGGCCTTTTCAAGATTTCTAGGCCTGACCGTTTCACTTGTTTACCTTGGGAACAGTTTACCAGTGGCTGTGCCCCCCATGCAGATCCAGGGGCCTGAGAACCTTTGTCCCCTTGTTGCTTGTTAAAACTGTACCTCCATAAGCTTGACAGCTCCATCTTCACAGTTAAAAGTATTATTCCACCAATGGAGTTCCTGTACGGCTTCTGAAAATCCCTGCTTATAAACAGGAATCTGTAGAAGAGAATATATGAATCCTCCTCCTATAAACATAGTAGGCTCTTTTCTAGGTAACATGGTGTCAGGGTCAGGGAAACAGCCATTACTCCACAGTTTTAATTTGGAATGTGCCAAAGCTCTGGAGACTCAGGGTGGCTGCTGCTGCCATGTCTGAAAGACATTGCGGGGTGATAAATCAAAAATGATATCTAATAGGTAAAAGAGTCCCTGAAACTATGTGAACCAGAATATGGAAACTCACTGGAAATCAGGAATTGACATGAAAGAGCCCGAGAGGGGAAAATAAAAAGACTTTGTTGGGCTTGCTTGCCTTCTGAGGGTTTGTTCTTACTGATAGAGTGCAGCTGGAGCAGGAAAGGGTCTTGTCTAGCAATGAGGAGGGTGGGTCACACCTGAAAACTCCAGCCTTAATCTGTAGCTTGAATCTAAATAATTGACCAAGATGAAGGTGGGGTGCAAGGCTGTGGTTCCAGGTTCTCAGGAATTCCAGGTGAGGCTTTTCTGCAATCTGTCCTCCTCTGCATCAAAGAGATGTGATTTGTAAGACCAAGCATCAAGGAGATTTTTGTGGCAAAGTGCGTGCTGTATTCTGAAGGTGGTTTGTTGTCTGAAGAGGGCTTTTTGAGAGTGTATTTTACACCTCGACTAATTAAAACATGGCTGAAAGCAAATTACCAGAAGTACCAAGTAGGATTAAAAGTTACTGAAGTTTTATGAAGTAATTAGAATGGCATTCATAAAACCAGTGGCCATATAGAAAATACAATGTTATGCAAAACACATCTGCTAGTTCATTTCTTAAAAAGCACTTTGACCTTCTACTGTGAACAACAGAAAGTTTGGCAGGTGATACGATGTGCTCTAGTCACAAAACAAAGTAGGAGAGACTTGTAATAACCCTGGAGCTCGTGGATTTTTTGCTTCCAGAGAGTTTGTTACGATTTTCACTTGTCCCTATGAAAACTTTGCACTGAGATTGGGTTTTATGTGAGCTGAGAAAGAAAGCAGCTGAAATGTATGCATATCCCTTTCTTTCATGGCTAACCTGGGATTGGGCTTATCCTAAACTTAACCTGTCCTCTTTCATCTGGTTCAGACACAAAGAGAGTCTAATGTTCTTGAAGATTAATTTTCTTTTATTCCAGTTAACGATATTACCTTTTCACACACACTTTGCTTCATTAAGATCCTCCCTGCAGAGAATAAAATGGCTGTGAGCACAACTGTTCCACGCTATATGAGAGTGGGTCAAAGCCAGCACTAACATGTTGCTAAATGATGCCATAGGTTGTGTCTCTTGTCTTTGCAAGGCCGCCTCAAAATGCAGTTCTCTGCAGAAGGTGTGAGTTCGTCACCTTGACTGTGAGCTGGGGTCATGGGTTGTCTTAAATAGTGGAAAGGCTCTTGTGGATCTTCTTTAGTGCCTGTGAAGAAGGGGAAATATTGCAGTGGGGATGGAGTGAAATCTCAGAGTCTAATCAGAAAAAGGGTAATGTTGCTAGAGAAACGTGGATTTTTTGTGTTTGAGGTTTAACATCAAAGCTTGGTGCCTGGCAGAGTTGTCCAACACAGGCAGCATACTTATGCTGACTTTCCTCTCTGGCACTGTTCTAACACGTAGACCAATCCTGGGCAAAGCTAGAAATTGCCTCCTTGAGTAAGACAGTGAAATACTTCAAGTAAAGCATAGGAAAATTACGTGGCGACAGGGGGTCTTCATGAGCAAGGTAGTCACAGGTGAGGTAGCCTGTGCCATGGCATGGGGCATGGGGCTCTCTTCCACTCCCATCTCACTGTGTGTTGTTTGCACAGTCGCTGTTACACGGGAATGGATTTTACTCTTCTTTTCCTTATAGTTCAGACCTTTACTGGTGACAATTCTCCACTCCATGGGCATCCCTAAAATTCCTCTCTGAAAGGAATGAAAACCTCCATTGGAAACTCCAGACTGTAAGCCACATCTAAAGAAAATATGGATGGCTTCCAAAAGAAGTCATGGATTTTATTTTGGTTTGGGTTTTTTTTAAGACAAGACGTTGAGGTAAGTCATACCCTATAGAATATGGTATATTTGTGTTAAGTCATTGCAATCAGGAAACCATACTGATTTCTTTTGCCCTTTTGTATTCTTCACACAAAGCCTCTTCCAAGAAATATTTGCTTGGCACGTTAGCTTTCCATGGAAATGGGGTGTGATGGCAGTACAGAGTTTAATTTTCTTTTGCAAGAGTTTATCTGGCCCAGGGAAACAAATCCTAAGACAAAACCATGTACCCACTCTTGTCAGGCTGTCAAGGCACGGAACCCAGCCCTGCATGTGGGGGTCACTTCTTCTGCAAAGTCCTCTGCTAAAGGTGAGGGAGAGAGACTGCTGATGCTTAAAGGCTTCAAAGATAACCAAAGATTTGGTCTTCTGTAAAACACTTGAGTCTGATTAGATTACCATTAAATTTTCATTCATTACCCAATGCTGCAGCAAATTGCATGTCTTGCACACACACATGAGCAAAGACCTGGCTGCTCTGAGTACAGGTGCCTTGAGAAGGGTCTTCTGTGCAGCAATAATCATCTGAAACAGGGAGATGCTTTCAGTTAGTGTCCTGCTAGTACAGGCAAGCCAAAACACCTTCCTAGATCTTTGCCTGCATTAGCAGAGCAGAGGCTCACCCTGCAATTAAATCTGTTGTTAGTCATGCTGTAGGGCTGCTCGATAGCAGCTTTGATTCCTATTACACCAATGGGAAGTCAGAGGGTCTGAGTGTGCTTCAGTGGGGGAGCTTGGGGTGGGGTTTTTTTTTCCCTTTTTCATCATCTTCTTGGTTCCTGTTGTAACCCAGCTTCCTGTCACCTCTTTCTGAGAGATGTCGGGTGTTCTGGCCTTTCTTGGTAGTTACAGAGTGAAACAAACCAGGACCTCCTGCTCTGCTGCTGTTTGTAGGTGCCAGTATAACAGCATGACTGAGCCACACAAGGATGTCTCTCCGCTGTACAGGTTGGTGCCACACTGTGAGTGTCAACTCCTGAAAGCAGAGTCACCACCTCAACACAGCCCTGCGTTTGGGCCAGCTGGTCTGTGTGCCTGCAGGGGTTAATGTGGCCATAGCTGGGTTGTGCCTTAGCAGGAGCACCACTGAGCAGCGCCCTGGTTGGGGGGGGCAGGCCCCGAAAGCTGTGCTAAGGTGTAGTTGTTGTCTTTAAAGGACATGAGGCAGGCAGCAGCAGCAGCATCTTAACCGTGCTTAGCAACTTTGCTGCTCCAAGAAACTCCATGAAACAGGATGAACAAACACAGGGTTTATTTGTTAATAGTTCTTGTAAAAGAAACAGCCTGCCGGAGACCTCGAAATCCAGGTCTTTATATTGGAAAGAAAACTCTTCCTTTATACTCTTCTACAGTCAATCAAAACAGTCTCCTCTCTGCCTTCCAGGTTCCATAGGAATGGAGAGGGAAGGACAGAAGCTATTTGAAACAAATACACTAATGGCTCCAAAATGTGACTGAACTGACTCTGCTTGAATCCTGTTTTGAAGTCCTTCAGATCTGTCTTTAATATGGCTTTCTGTCAGATTCAGTCCGGTCTGGCTGTAAGCACTGCTTTCCAACCCTCATCTGCAATTTGGGCACCACCACAAAGGATGTATGAAAGGAAAATAGTAGCAGGAGGAGGACTATCCTTCCGGAAATGATTGAATATGTGCTTCATTACCATAAGGCAACAGGGAAAGAGAGGAAAATATGGCTTTGATATAAAGTGCATTGAAGATGCATCATGAGTCTTTGTTAACGGGTGACTTCAGTGATATTGATCACTCTTTGATTTGTTTTGCTGTTGTAGCAATGATTTTCTGTGCTTCCCTGAACACATTTTTTTTTTTCCATTTTACTTTCTTTTAAATTATGGAATCATTCCAGGTATAGACCCATGAGGTATTAACATCTTTCCAGATCCCAGCCGCTTCCCGTTAGTATTAGATGGTGAATTAGCCAGGTTGCAAAAGCATTATCTTACGAGGCTGCTTTATTTCTACTGATATATATGTCAGTCTTTAGAAGAGAACATAGTGGGATTTTATTAGTAGTATTTATTTATTTATTTACAAATGAAGAAGGCTGCAAAATTTTAATCTGGCTTGGTATCTTTCTCTGGCTTTATCAAAGAAATTAGGGCTATAATATTTATATGGTGAAATGACAAGGACTAAAAGGCACTCTTTTGAGTTTACTGTATTCTTCCAACAGGAAGATTCTTCCAGAATTTATTTTCATTCTGTGCATTGTGGCAGGTGCATAGGTGTGAAACAAATAAATAATCCAAAAGAAATCTTCCATATATAGAGAGAAAATACATTCTGAAATGGTTATCTTGGAAAAAGTAAAAACTCCTGCAGAAACCCAGCTGCAGAACCTGATGGAAGCTGTTAAATTCTCATTCTGTTTATGCTTTGGTCAAAAACTTGCATTGGATATTCAGAGGTGATATCTTCAACATTAATGATGCTGAATGTACAGCATTCACACAGGTGCAGGGGCAGTTACCTTTAAGGATAGTCTGGGTGTATTAAGGCTTTGTTTCGCATCTGGAGGCAGCTCAGGGTGAAGGCAGCTTGTTTTGCCAGAAGCAGTTTTGCCAACAGCAGTGTCATTAAGATACAATCTGTTGGAAAATGTTTATCAGCTCCAAAATAAACTGCAGCTTACAGTTGGAGCGAAGTGGGCCTGCACGATCTGTATGCATCCAAAGCTGTTGTCTAGATTATTGATTAAAGCACTGTTCTGTGAAAGTCAAATACTCAAGAGAGAACAGTTGTGTTTGCAGGGCTTCTTTCACTGGAGAAACACCGAAAGTATGTTTTCCCAATATACAAAGGTGAAACTGAGGCAGAACATGTTTGATTATCATGTTGACATGATTATTATGGGTGGCCAGCGGGATTTACAGAACCAAATCGAATGAGATACCTAATTCTTTAAAAGCCAGAGAGAACCAGAAAGCCATTTGAAGGCCTTTCCTAAAGGTGTTAAAAAATAAGCCCTTGCTGAGTGACTGCAATTTTTGTAAACATGTCTAAGCTGGCTTGCAGAAAAAGCGCTCCCAGCTCAGACCAAAAAATACCACCCAAGAACCCAGACACAGGCTTAGGTTCTCATCCCAGCCAGTGCCTAAATAGATAATGAAAAAGCATAAAATGTTGGTGACAGTGCTGAGGAGCACAGCTCAGGCAGAGTTTCTGCTGGAAGTGGCTTCTCTAAGCGTCCTTGCTGTGGGCAGAGAGGCCGGGCAGGGGCTGTTGCTGCCCCGAGTCTCTTCAGCAGCACTGTGAGTGTGTCAGACCCAGCACACCGTGGCTCCTGCAGGCTGCTGCTGCAAACACATCCCTCCTGAAACTGAACTGCCCGATTTTAGTATTGATCTGTATTACAAACAATCCAAAGTCTTGTAAGAAAAGGGATGGATTTTTTTTCTCCAATTCCCTCTCTTTCCTTCTGTCTGTGCTACTGAAAAGCACTGAACATTCTGAAAGCAAGTATTTTTCTCTTTTATTTATTAAATTATTTTTATAAATAATTGCAAAGAATATTTCACACTTTTGCCTAAAAAAAAAAAGTTCTAGCTCTTCTTGCTCTTTTAAACTGTAAAATTCACACCATTGCATGGGCTAAGATGCACAGAAAATATTAGTTATTTTATCAAAGCTGATCTTTTTTAAACAAGTGCAAGCTTTGTTTATACTTAACTGGTAACCACCCAGTCAGCTGAGGCTTCAAATAATCAGCCAGAAACCCTCCAAAGCTCTTTACTTTGTCTTTGAGCAAAGTCTTAGTTATTAACGTGAACAAGCTCATTGGACTTACACAGTTGACAGTAAGATCTCTTCCTTCTCCTCGTCTTCATGTGTGGTCAAGGAAGCAGTGACTGGGAGAAGGCTGAGGGCATTTGGCAGGGTTTGCTGTGCCTCAGAAACAGTTTTCCTTAGAGGGAAGTCCTTGCAATGGAAGTGCAACCATTTGGTAAATCAAGCCAAATCCTCAGTGTCTTGCATTGTTTATAGCATTTAAAATAAATAAGCTCAAATCAGCAAACACTCAGAAATCCCAGAGGACTGCCAGACTGGCTGTTAGTTGGTACACAACAAAGACAAGGCACTTGTGGGCCCAGATGTGTGCCCAATGTTCTTCCACTGTGCAGTGAATTTCCTGGTCACTGCACGTAGCTCCCCACACGTTGTTTATCCCTCTCCCTTACCCGTGGCTGGCATTGTCTTGTAATCAGATGTGGGGATGATTTTATGTTTCTCGATCTCAGGAGGGAACCATGATGGAAAGAGAGGAGAGTGCATCGCTTCTGGCTTTAGACAGGCGATGGTTAAGCTGGATGGCTAAAATAAGATCCAGCCCAGGCATACTCTTGACAGCACTCGGAAAAATTCCCAGGGATGGATTGAAGCCAGCCCTGGTGCAGCCTGCCCACCATAAGTGCAAAGCTAGCTGTTAGCAGCTCAAGATGTGTGCAAAGCACTGGGCTCCTCTGTCTCCTTCAGTTTTCCCTGGGCATTTATTTTGAGTGGTCTTTTCCTCTTATACATGTCTGGTTCCACGTGTTCCGTGTTAAAGTCAACATAAGGCTCCAAATAAATCACTGATGCAACTGTGACAGCTTCATTGAACTTGGTGACAACCACACTGAGCTACAGAGAGTGGTGACTTCATTGGAAACTACAGCAGGAGGGGGAAGCTGTGAAGGAAAAAGAAGTTCTGAATTCCCTGTACGCTTAGGGCATGCGTATGCAGGTACCTCTGCAGGTACGAGGGAACGTTAATCCGCGCTAATTTCTAAAGTGCATTACTTCAAATGCAGGAGCCTAAACTTTGCAAGTGAAGTTTTCCAAAATTAAGGTTGTTATGCTTCAGTTTGGGTTTTTTTAAAGTGTCTGGACAGTGTTCTTAATGTATTTTTAACAAATCCACTGAGCACCCATGTCATTGCCTACCTGAAGCTCTCAAGTTAGTACAAGACCTTAGAAACAACACAGGTTCTTGTGTACTTAAACATTATATGTGACAGCACTGTCTCTGCGGACTAAGCATAAAAAATATGTGCTTGTTGTGTTTAGATGTGATTTTATCCATAGGATACCTGTAATAATTTCTAGGTGTTGGTCCTCCCTGAGCTTATACTTGTTGAATTTCAAATATTAGCAATCAAGGACTGAGCCGTTAATGTCTTTTCAAGGTCAATCTGTGCTCTTTGTCTGGGGAAATCCTTGCAAACAGTTGTAGGGCTATTATCCCCAATAATGAAAGTCTATTGGTTTTAATGGAGTTGTGTCAGCAGGGAACTTGCCTGTTGGATTTGATGGAGCAATGGAGGTTGCTTGATGGCAGTAGCTTCTGTTGTTGTCCCTGTGGAGGAGAATGAGGACATGGATAATCCTCTTGAAAACGGATTGGGCCTCCCTCTGGATTCCCAACACAGAGACTCAGAGTGAATCTCACGCTGCTTCTGTGTTTTTCTGCTGTAAAATAGTAACTAAAGTCTAGACAAGTCAGTTACAAAAATACAATATTCAGAAACTGAACAGATGGATGTGAAAAGAGGTATCAGCAGCAATGTGCTATAACATGCAGCACGTGGGCCAGAACACTGTCCCAGCTTTCTGACAAGAAGGAGAAGCAGGGAGTGTTTGGTTTCAGCTTGAGAAGCCCAACAGTAAATATTGTCCTTTCTCTTTTGTGCTTTGGTGTTGAACTGCGTGCTCTGACTCAAGGTCCATCTTCATAGCGAGCTGCTGTGCCACGTGGAAGGGCTCGATCGGAGCAGTTAACAGCAGCGCTGTCACTAAGAGAGGGTGCAGGCTGCACCTAAGCTGGCTCTGTGCCTTCTGGCTCCCCCTTCGATTACTGAGAGCAGCTGGGGTGTACTCACACTACACTGCAGTGCTGATACATCCTCGCCCTCCAGGCCCTTATCAGCTTGGGATTAATCACAGCCTTGGGATACCCTGTGTCACAGAATCATTCTCTCAGTCCTCACTGTAGAAATCCCATAGATCAACCCCCTGGGAAACTGCTCGAAGTCTGTCATTCTGATTTAACACTGACAGGTTTTTACAGGATTCTGAGTGTCCTACACTCGGTTGGGTTGGTGCCTTATACCTTCAAATACAGTAGACTTTATTGTATCTCTTTATTAAGCACTCCAACTTAATCCTGTACCACTTTTAGGAAGTCAAATTAACACCCACATCACAGTCCTCTTTACCTGCATACTTACATATATTTCAATACTTAAAGGGGGCTGATAAGAAAGATGAGGAAAAACTTTTTAGGAGGACCTGTAGCAATAGGACAAGGGATGATGTTTTTAAACTAAAATAGGAGAAGTTTAGACTGGATATTAGGAAGAAACTTTTTACACTAAGGGTGGAGAAACATTGGCCCAGGTTGCCCTGAGAGGCCGTGCCTGCCTCATCCCTGGAAACATTCAAGGTTGGGTTGGATGGGACTCTGAGCAACCTGATCCAGTTGAAAAAGTCCCCACACACTGCAGGGGGGTTGGAACTCGGTGACCTTCATGGCCCCTTCCAACCCAAAGCATTTTATGATTCTATGATTTCCTGTTTGTAGGTGTCTATATTCTAACTTAAACCTGAATACATGTATTGCATAGAATTTTGCCTATGTACATAAAATCATACATGCATCATGTATGGACAGTATGTAGATACCCACACTGTGGGTGTGTTTACCTGTATTTCTTCTGTAATACTGCTAAATTTTAAGTAGGATACACCCAGATAAAATCATCTCACAAGATGTTTAAAAGACCACCTTTCCTAGACATCTTAAATGTTCCGCTATCTTTGCAGAAAAGCTAAATGAGGTGGCGACCTCAGACCAACATCAATGATCCAGAAAGCATGAGATATAAGATATAATCTTGATATGCTGTAAATTAATATGGGACATTCACACATGCTTTCTGTGCACATGTGTGCATGTGCTCATCTAAACTTCATTCTGAAAACTTGAAGCTTCTCTATCTTCAGCTTAGGTTTCTCCTGAATACTGAGAAGGGTCTAAATGACTATTTGTCTACATTAATTGAAATAAATTTCCACAGGCCCTAGATGGCTTTAGACAACAAATTGATATCCCTTCCTGTGCAAGGGATAGTACAAAAGGGCAAAGAGTGCTTGCATTATTTTCATGTGAAATAACCCCAGTGACATACTATCCCATAAAACCTCTCAAGCCAAGTAACCCCTACCCCTATTAATCTTTCAGGTAACAGAAAGGTGCAGCAACTGCAACTGAATGGCAAAGCAGGTGGCTTTGTGTGAGTGAAAGGAGCTAGATTCAGTGACATTTCTACTGCTGCATCCTAGAAATTATTTGTGCCAAATATATTTTCATCAATGTTTATATTTTTATTTAACCAAAAAAAAAACAAATCCAGGAAAAAGTAAGATTTTAGGCCTTTCAAAAAAGCTGCCTTCTCTTCTCCTTTTTATTCCAACTGAAAAATATTGACTTGATCAAGTCAGAGGCTGGGAGCTGTGTATGTTTATTGCTGCATTTTCTGATAAGCTAAATCTGCTAACGGTAGGTAACAGTGGGAGAAAATTAAACACCACTTCTGCGAGAAATATAAACTCTAGCCACTGACTATATTAGCAAACACTGAATGATAATGGGCTCCAGTGTTAAGGCATCAATTTAGCTTGCTGTAATGAGTGTTTATTGCAGATCAGAACCACAGTCTTGTCATGGAAAAGTATAGGAGGATGTTGCTAATTAATAGAATAATATAGTTATGCCTTAAATGAAAATACATATTTGCATATGTTTACTTTTACAGGAATAACTAATGCAAAATAAGCTTGAATGGGTCTGTTAAAGAGGGAAAGAAGCTTTTGTATGAACTGTCAAACAGAATTCCTCTAAAAAAATCATATTTGTCAAGCTATTGAATGGCTGACAGAGAGCAGAGTCTGATAGCAGTTAGCTGCAACCTTGCCATAAGGAGGAGGAAACAGATGCCCATTTAACTAGAAGTGGGAAAAGCGTGTACAGAGGGTCAAAGACTGTCAGGATGGAGAAGAAGATGAGATGCGTGGTCTACCAAAAGAGACCACCTGTCTGAAGTGGCCGAACAGGCTGTAAAGCACTGGCAAAAAAAAAGACATGCTAATACTTTTTACTTCAAACAAAGAATATGGTGTAAGGAGCCAAAATAACAAGGAAGTGAAGGAACCAGGGGAGAGAAGGTGGAGTCTTTGACAGCTGTTCTGTACGAGAGCTGTACACAGCGAGTGCCACTGCGCTCAGAGGGCTGCTGCACCCGTCTGCACTCGCCCCCATTGCAAAGGCAGACTGGCAGCTGGGTGAGTGTGAGCACTCACAGACACTGCTCCTGCCAGGAAATAGGCATCTTGCAAAATATTGCATTTTGCAAGCACTTGTCTTCAGGCTTTGGTTCAAACCATTAAAGCAGCTGGCTCTAAGTGCTTGGAAGACCCCAGGCCCTCTCCGTGGGTTTGGTGACTATCTCAGGCTGGTCTATACTCAGGTTACATTCTGTAGTACAACCCCAAAGCAGATTTACCTTTCAACCTGTGTGCTGAGAAGTAGGGAGTGCCTGGTTTGTAGCTGAGCAGCCTTGCTGAACTTGTGTGGACATTTGCCTGCAAGGCTGTGCTAGGCAGGAGGAAGTGCAAACTCCAGCCGGGTCTCTGCTGCCAAGGAAGCACCGATCATCTGCTACACAAACCATGCTGGCAGCACTGCTAGGAACAGGGAGAGGATTTGGGGGATAATGCTTCTCCTTTTCTGATCTTTTAAATGTGTTGATGAGTCTGGTAAGTTCAATTTACCATGAAGATCTTGGATTTCTTCACTGAAATTCCTAATACTTGCTCTTTACTCTGACTCCAGTTTAATCGCCTTGCCTGAATGACTGACCAACTAGCTTATAGCCAGGATGAACTTTATGTCTGTTTAAATGCTTGTGGCTTTGGTGTATAATGTAATATGATGCTGTCCTCTGGGACAACGTGGGAAAATGTAAAAAACAATTCTATACACACGTTTGCAATACCAGGCAGCTTGATCAGGTTGTGCAGGCTTGGATTCTTTTTATAGTAGGACAAGCAAAACAAGAGTGGTTTTTCAGACTCTGAATTAAGAATTTTTTCACATGTGTAAATATTTATAGATGTTATATTTAATGCTTTCTTCACTGTAGAAGGATACCTTACATTATTTTTTGACCAGCCTTCTACAAACTGGAACAGCTTGGTAGGTCCATCTTTCCCCTCATTTAACCACATGTACCAGGGGAAACCAAAAAAAAATCCCTCCAAAACCCCAAACCAGATTCAGTTCCAGCATTCTCAATCACCTATTTAAATGTTTATGTAGATACTTACGTTGCTATTCAGTTATTTACACACCTGACTTTTGCTGGGTAAACTAAAACTGCATGCTTCCTGTACACAACAGAAAATACTTTGCAGAAGTTCCCCAGACATGGCCAACTTCTCTTTTGCTGTTCATACAGAATAGTGAAATGCTTCTTTTGTCAGGTTATTTTGGTTATGGTGGAAAATGTGTGTTCAAGCATCTAACTGTAGGATGACTGAAGGTCAGCAGCAGTGCCAGAGGTGCATGTGGCAGCCTTTGTCCCTGCAAAGGCACCAGCACCGGGTCTGGTCTCAGAGCCCTTGTCATGGCTCTGAGAGTCCCTTCCACGTGAGGACCTCAGTCACATCCTCAGGTTCTTCCTGTCAGGAAGCAGTTTGCTAAGCAGTAAGATCTTGATCCTGAGAGATCTCCAAAGCCACCACGAAGAACAAGCACATGGACCCTGTCCCAGTGAATGAATGAAGTGACACATGGAGGAAATACAGCCAAGCCTGAGCTATGCTCTCTCAGAGTGACCAGGGGTAAGTCACAAGATCCTGGCATGCTCCCTTTCCTAGTCATAAATGGTGAAATTAGACATTTGTCTGGAGACAAGAATGGAAAAGCGATCCTCAGTGCCCTGGGCATGGGACCACTCTGGTTCTGGAAAGCTTTAAAAAGTCCCTGTTCATTCAGTCCCAGTTACTTCTGCCTATCTGAACACAAACTTCTGTAGCCTCTTCCCAGGCTTCTTGTTTCTGAAACAAAGCCATTTCCATTTAGAGCCCTCCAAGCGCCATCCACCATAAGCTTTTCTTTGACCTGCTGGGTGTGGACAGTTTCCCCAGAGCACACTGTCCTGCCCACCATCCCTTCACCAGGCATGGTCAGCAATTAGGCTAATTAAGCTATATGCAGGATTAAGTCTGTAGGGCCAGATTCACAAAGAGACTTTGGTGTTTGAAATGGGAATTAAGCTGATTATCAGCATATCACTCTCATTATGCAGTCTTTGAAACTTTCATAGCCTTGTGCTTGTGCACATTTCCTCTTGGAGAGTTCCTGTGTGCACTAGGAGGGAACAGAATTCCCTTTATGCTGTTCCCCCAGTGAGAACTGCCCCAGGGTGAGTCCTGAACCGGGGGCAGCCAGCCCCCACCTCACCCACCCAGTGCTCAGAATATATGAAAAGCTGTCTTCCCCACACCCCTGCAATGAGCTTTGCTTGCTCCATGTAGTAGGAAAGCCTGTTTAAACTCTCTTGTTTCTCACCTTTATGTACAAAGTTGTCAGGGAACAAAAGACATTTTTGTTAGCAAGGGCTCACAGGGCTTTTCTTTCATGTGTGACAGATGCTTTCAGAATCCATTTGAGGGAATCTGCATAATTGATACACAACACCAGTGACCCAGCCTGAATGACTTAAAAGTCTTCGTTTTCATCTCGAGCGGTTCAGAAGCAGCCAGTGGAATTTGTAAGGCTCCATTAAGATGTTTGGGTCTTCAGGCTCTCCAGCCACAGGGACCATGTGAATATCTGAGGACATATAGCCTAGGTTTCATTAGCAAGATAAAATCCACAGGGTGAAACATGGAAAATCAAATGCAATGAGAAGTGGTTATGCACAGTGTCAGCCACAGCAGGCCGAAGAATAGTAAAAGGAGGGAAAATTACGAGCTCTAAAGTGCAAGAGTTGCCCTAAGAGATTGCTGTGAGACATTTCCTTCTCTCTGTCAGTCCTAGCAAGGGTTACAAGCTTTTTAATAAAGAGCCAATAAGGAAATTTTTTGACAACGTACACCATTCAAAGTGTTGCCAATCCCTCTTTAGACTTTCATCTTCTTCCAGGCACAAAGGCTCATCCCCAGATGAGGAGAACTCAGGTGGATTAGATTCCTCTCAATGAACAGAAAGTATTTGAATTTTCCAGGCTGTGAGCTCGGTGATTCTGGTTGAGGCTTTTGAAGGAGCTGTAGGTTTCCCAAGGATGAGATATAGATAAACAGTACAGGTTCCATTGTAAAGACGTTTTACAGATCACTACTTTGCTCGTTAATCATCCTCTCATTCTCTGATTCATCTCATTCCCCATGCCTCTGTTTCCAGGGTAGGTGGGATCGCAGCTCTTATGGGTCGGTGGCATTCTGCTCATGGCCCACATCAGGGGCTGTTCTTCCAGAAGGTCCCCATAGCAAAAACTTCATCAGTATTCAGGAGGGACTGAATTTTCGAAAATAATACATCCAGAGTCATACAATGCTCATTTCTGATAAGGTAGTGAGAGTCATATTGCCAGATTTATCCCACGTTCACCTCCCTGAGTCACCACAAATCATTAGATGAGTTGATTATCCTCTCTGCATCACTGTGCTCTGTTTAAAGTGGGGACAAAGTGTAGTATTTCCCACCTGCCAGGAACACTGGCTTTTCCCTGATGACTTCCTGTGCAGTTCCTGGTGTCCCTATGTCAATGGCTCGTGCTGGGCATCCTTGAGAGATGGCCCAGCCAGACCACTTGGGTTGGATCCAGTGTGGCAGGTCCCAAGTGCTTGAACATTTTGTGGCAGCACAGCAATCATACTTGTTCTCTGTCAAGTATTTGCATGGTAAGCAATGCCAGTATGGAAGACAAGATTTGTTCCTTTTCCCACTCTAGTTTCAATAAGGTTTCTAAACACAGTTGTAGATATCCCTTTGTCCCAGCTTTCTGTGCAATCACAGAGCAAAGGAGCATGTCTTACAGAGACACTGCACTTCAGGGAGGGAAGAAGCTTGCTGAAGTATGGAAATCACATTAAAAATGATCATATCAGTAACCACGAATATATTGTCAGCACCGTTCAGCCTACTTCTATGATCACTGTAAAGCATTTTGAGACACATTTATGTTTAATGGCTGGTAGAAGAGAAAAGCTTACAATTTAGCTCTAATAGATGCACTAATAAATGCCTCATTAATAAGTGTCCTGGGCACGCAGTGCTCTGCCTTATTTGCAGACTCCATTGCCTAAGAAAGCACTAACATACACAGTGTACAGCTGCTCAACAAGCCAGGGAGGATTTGTACTAGGGAATCCTACAAGAAACCATTAGAAATCAGGTACCAGAAACAAACCAGTAAGGGAAATGCAAAGCCTGAGGTCTGAGTTATAGGTCCTCGCCTTACTCTTCTAATTGGTGAAGAGACTCAAGCTTCTTTTCTCCACAAATGTGCTAGGTGTGTTAAAACTCCTGCAAGCAAACTTGTGCAGACCTGGGATAGGTTCCTCCAGGATGACACACTCCAAGAATTTGCCAATACCCCCTTGCGTAAAGAATTAGCCTTTCCTGAAGGAGTGGAGCAATGCTAAGCTATCTATAGGTTACTAGAGGACCAGTTTTATCACTTGCTAATGAAATGTAGATTTGCAATAATGGGGTCAAATTACAAAGTAAAAAACCCCAACAAAATATGTTATCAAAGTTAACACTGAATAAGAGAGAACTCTGCCTTGTGTAGCCTTCCATTGGCTTTTAAAGAGGCTAATTAGCTATTTGAACTTAGTCCAGTGTTAATGTGTCCTGGAAAATTCTTGAAGGAATGTCTTTCCTACTCTTGTTTGAAGTTGTGTCTGCGCTACCCAGACCACAAGATGATTTGCTCTTTTCTATAAATGAAATGGAAAGATCCAGCTTTGTTTTCTTGCCCATTCATATATCTTATGTTTAGAAAGTTTGGACATCATACAGCCATGAAGATGTTTGGGTCCTTTTGTCTCCTCCCCTAACATTTTGATTGTTATGCATATTTCTGTTCTCTTACTGGATTGCACATTGGCTTCATCTTTGTTCTTTATCTTGTTCGTTACTGGAGCCTTAAGACATAGTAACAAGATTTTCTAAATCCTGTATCACAATGGTTTATAATTCTATTTGCATTTTAACAGGGCAAGTAAAATTTACTGCTGCCAACTGTAGGGTTCAAACCCACTATTGAAACATGAAGGAATTAAAATACGGAGATGACAACTTTCCTAATTGTCACAAGATCACAGTTAGAGTCATCATCATGTGTAGTACATGGGAAAATATACTTTGGCTAGGAAACACTGAACCTGTATAATTCACTCTCCAAATCTGCTGCAATATTAGTCTAGGTCCTTGTTTTAACAAAAAGGTTCACTGTGATTAAATGGAATTAGTGAATGATACAGTACTTAATGCAGAGGTAATAATATGACTTCCCTCATTAGTGCAGGACTGCTATAGCTTCTTAATTGATTTTAATAGGCATTTAATTAGAAAATGTGAATCCCCTGTGGCTAATTCATATTTTACACTATTCCAAGGTAGACTATGATTTCTCTTCTGCAAGTGGCATCCCAGTTTCAGGATAGGAAGAAGACGAAAACTTGTCTTTGACTCATCATCTTTGAGGGTCTCCTGTATAGATGTTACATGCCTGACTTGGGCCATTCATCAGCTCTAAACATCTAAAGGTCACAACCATCTGTCTTAGGAAAGAATCCATTTTTCTACCTGAGATTTTACTCTGGAGCATAGGTTACTAGTGCTGAAGTACCTCACAGACTGCTGAACTGATAAAGCATGTACCCAAGTATTACTTGAGGAAACAATCCAAAGAGTCTGTGTTCAGAATTTGTGGTAAGATTTGGACAAAACTTCTATCATTTATGAAACTCTGAGAATACCCGTGAGTCCGTATTTTGAAAGGGTGGTGAGGGGTAGTCAATGAAATATCGTATTGTTTCAGCTCCAGAAAGAATGACTTGAAATAGAGAAGGAGAATATCCTATCCCTTGAATGAATAACACAAAGAAGTCCCTGTGCTAGCATGATATGAAAGTTTTATTGCATTCTGTTTTTCTCAATTGTGCTGTATTAAACCACATTAATATTTGTGGGGTTTTTTTTCTAGGGCAGTCAAAAATCACTGGTAATGATGAATTTTTTATTTACACTAGTGCAAAATGATCAGCCTTAGTGCTCCAAGGTTACTCAATCATTCCCCTTTGGTGGAACATTTCTTCCTTTAAGGCAAATGAAACTTTTTTCTCCCTATCTCAAGTGCAGATAACTTATGGGACAAACTCAGTAATAGCTCATCCTGTGCACCACAGCTGTTGCCCTATGATCCATCAACATACCCAAAATGAAAAGTGATTTCCCTGGAGACAAGGAGGAGAGCTGCTCATAGCTTTTTTTGTGCACCTAAATGTGGATTCTCCAATAAGAAGCTGAATCAAGTGAAGTCTCTCTATCCAGCCACGCTGTTGTTTGCTAAGATGAAAAAAAAAAAACCCTGATTCAAACCTGGGCACAGTTTCATGGAGATCTTGATTCCAATGGGCTTCAGAACAGCAATTTCATTGAGTCAAATAAAAACAACCAGACTGTGAAGTCAGCTATTCACATGAACAGTCAGTAGCAAGCCTTTCTCACCTCTATCCCAAGCTCAGAAGTCTGGCCACATCTTACTACAGATGGGTTTTAGCATTTCATTATGGCTTTTGTCTAAAAGCATTTAGAACAGTTCCCACTGCTGTAACAACATGAGCTCACAATGAAGCAAAATAGCATTTAAACAAAGTGACCTCCAAAAACATTACTCCTAATAGTCCATTTTGTAATAGAAACCTACACAATTATTGCCTGAATTGTGGTTTTGTTGCAAGCTTCATGTATGGTGTAGATTTCTGACAACCATTTGCCTCACCACAGCAGAGAAGGCAGGTGTGGCTGGCCCTAAACTCTCTTCCAAACAAAAGCATCTGAGCTTTTGGTTTCCAGCTTTGTTTGACACTGAGTGTAACTGCAGGGATTTTTCAGTGGCACTCACTCATTTTATTTTCCTTTTAATATTACTGTTCTGAGATTGGTCATATATTGAAACTTGAGAAATCATATTACTGCGTGGTGTATTTAGCCTTACAACGCAAGACTCCTTCCTTTGCTCTGTGTCATTCTTTATTGCTTATATTCTGAAGCCTTTGAATTTAGCTCATGCTTTAAGGCTGAAAGCTGTTTATCAACATGAAAGGTAAATATGAATGAACAAAAACTCCTCCAAAGCTCACTAAATCAACATATTTGTTTGCAAGCCAGCACCAACAAGAAGTTTCCTGAAGAGACCTGCCTTTTCTGCTTTATATCCTTGCTTTGTTCTGCACACCAGTCCTGCTTTCCTCCTTTTAATTTCCTTTTTAATAGTATGCCTTTGTTTCTTCTTTTCCACCTGCTATTGCACTTTCCATCTGCCTTTTGCTTTTGCCTAAGTCTCCTATACCTCCTTCAGGTTTCCCTTCCAAGGCACCTTCCATCCCAAAGAGTATTTTTTGAGAGAACATCTTGCAGTAATATAGACTCCTAGGGAAGCTGGTAGCCCGTGGCTTAGATGGGAGCACTCTGTGCTGGGTTAGGAATTGGCTGGATGGTTGAGCCCAGAGAGTGGTGGGGAATGGTGTCTCATCCAGTTGGTCACCAGTGGTGTCCCCCAGGGATCGGAGTTGGGTCCGGTCCTGTTTAATATCTTTATTGATGATCTGGATGAGGGGATTGAGTCCATCATCAGCAAGTTTGCAGGTGATACCAAGCTGGGAGGAAGGGTTGATCTGTTAGAGGGTAGGATGGCCCTACAGAGGGACCTGGACAGACTGGAGAGATGGGCTGATTCCAATGGGATGATGTTTAATAAGTCCAAATGTCGGGTACTTCATTTTGGACACAACAATCCCATGCAGAGCTACAGACTGGGGACAGAGTGGCTGGAGAGGAGTCAGGCAGAAAGGGACCTGGGAGTGCTGGTTGACAGGAAGCTCAACATGAGCCAGCAGTGTGCCCAGGTGGCCAAGAAGGCCAATGGCATTCTGGCCTGCATCAGGAATAGTGTGGCCAGCAGGACCAGGGAAGTTATCGTCCCCCTGTACTCGGCACTGGTCAGGCCTCATCTGGAATATTGTGTACAGTTCTGGGCCCCCCAGTTTGGGAAAGATGTCGGGATACTGGAGAGTGTCCAGAGGAGGGCAACGAAGATGGTGAAGGGGCTGGAGCACAAGCCCTACGAGGAGCGACTGAGGGAGTTGGGGCTGTTTAGTCTAAAGAAGAGGAGGCTCAGGGGAGACCTCATTGCTCTCTACAACTACCTAAAAGGAGGTTGTAGTCGGGCAGGGGTTGGTCTCTTCTCTCAGGTGACCAGCGACAGAACCAGAGGGCATGGACTCAAGCTTCGTCAGGGAAAGTTTAGGCTTGATGTGAGGAAGAAGTTCTTCACTGAAAGGGTGATTGGCCATTGGAATGAGCTGCCCAGGGAGGGGGTGGAGTCACCGCCCCTGGAGGTGTTTAAGGGGAGACTTGATGAGGCACTGAGTGCCATGGTTTAGATGATGGTGTTAGTGTTGGTGTTGGTGTTAGTGTTGGGTCATAGGTTGGACTTGATGATCTCAGAGGTCCTTTCCAACCTTATAAAAAAATAAATAAAAAATAAAATAAATTATATGTTCCATAGTGGTGGAAATCAGACATCCTACACAGCGAGCAGGAATTACCAGAAACTGTTTTCTTTTCCAATGAGTATTTTACTTTTGTGCTAACACACGTAAACTGGCAAGAATAATTCAAGTGTAAGGCATGATGCAAAGTGTAGTTGGATCTCAGGCTGGTTTAGTGAGGAAAATACTACTGTATCCACTCCAACAGCTTGGTTATTTTGGACTTTGACAGAGAGAGCATGACACCCTTTTGTGTCCATGTCCATGATGTTTCGACCAGCTGAGGAGCCCAAATCTGGGTTAAATGTAATCTGCTCTTGGGAGTTGTTGGTGTCTGGTTAGGAAGTCTTCATTTGGCATCTGTATCAGTGGCTGTGTGGACAGCATTAGGCATTTGAAAGCATTCCAGCACTGGTCTAATTGTGCTTTTACAAGGCACAATGGTAAAATTACTGTTGGCTTTAATGGAAAAATCTTCGACAGATACCAAGTAGTTTTGAGACTCATACTTAGGAGTTCCACAGTTGTCCTCCTATTCTGTGGCCTTAATGAATAAGGATATTAAGAGCACCACATAACAGGTGTTCTCAAGCACTCTCTGCAGTGATGGCTGCTGCTTTTGCCAGAGCCAAGCTGAAGAGTGAACATTATAGGGGAGCTGCACTACATGCTCAGATTCTACTTAACACGTGACACCGAAGATGTACTTTTAAAAGTGCTTATAAATGTGGTTTTGTGGTATGAATGTCTAAGGTGAATACAGAACCACACATCAGCAGCATGGTATTGTTCATCAAAGACAAACAGGCATGAGAAGCCCATGGGAAGTGGTGACTGGATCTGCTCTTGTGACAAACTTGTAAAGTGGTTGCTCTCCACATCTCTTAGAAGATGAGAATCTCTTACGAGCCCAAAGTGGAAAACACGTTATGTTTGTGTGCAATAAAATGTGTTTGTCTTTGAAAAATCTATTTAAAGGTATTGCCAATGGCATCCATTCACCCCCTGTCTAACTGCTACCTGCCAGTTTTCTCCTTATACTTCTATTAATTGGAGCTCTGGGATTCACAGTTTATTCTAATTCATTCTTAACAATAGTAAGCCAGCATCTTCTGTGTCAGTACTTGTGAGTTATACTGAAGCACTGGAGTCAGCCCTTTTATGGAGGGGGAATCTTTTCTTTTTCTGTTTTTTTTGTTGGTTGGTGGGTTTTTTTATACTGAGGAATGTTTTTTGCAGGGGTATGTTCTGAGGATTAGGATCAAGACTAGTTTCAGACCAGAATGTGTCAGTGAAAATCAGACAAAGCTCTGCAATCTGCATTGTTTTAAAGCACTTTGACCCAGTCTGTCTGTGACCAATTTCTTGGTCTCAGAGATAGTCCTTTAGCCTTTTTAGGTAAGAGCTAAATAAAGGTTACTGTCACTTTTCCTGAGGAAATCTTCTGTAGTTCTGAGGTGGCCATTTGTGATTCTGTCAAAGGCAGTGCTGTCTGAGAGATGTTGTTTAGCACAGTTAGAGAAATGCTTGCTTTTGCAACACAATTTTAAGCAGAGTTGGTTGTCACTTCTCCACTCATTATCTCTCAAATTGCTCACACCCACACCAGCTCAGCTTTAGAGGCACCACTGGGCAGACTCAGGGCAAGTTCAGTTCACTTAGGGCAGGCATAACAAGTTCATTTGGGTCAGGAAAAACATTATTTGTGAAATACCATTTTCCACTGTGTGTCTCAGCAGCTGACGTTGATGCCTGTTCTGGGTGTGTGAGGGCGTAGAGGAGAATGTGTATTCATGATATTTAGTCAATTCATTTCAACAAATTTGGCTGCATTTCCTCCACACAGACAGCAAGGAAGATGTATTAAGTGAGAGGCATCCTCCTCAAATTAAAATTAAAAACTATAAAATGAGCTTAAACTTTGAGTAAGGCAGGAGAAAAAAATCCTTTATTGTCCCAATGAGGCTGAAAAATTAAAGAAATGAAGGCTTGGTATGAATGAGTTTCCAACAAGATCCAGCACCTTGCTGTATTCTTAGGGCTGTTCAAGGGTGTTGAAGGAGAAAATGTAGTCTTGGGTCATATCATGATATTGCTAGGTGCAATCTGCATTAGTGTCCAGGGGAATTGTGCTATTTCTGCCAGGATTGAATTGAATATTTCAAGGGGTTTTTTTCATTGCTCAGATGTGCAGATAAATGCAATAACAGAAGACTGTCAGAAAATTTCCAGTAAAATTATCAGTGAATATCAAGACTACAAAACTTCTCCTGTCTGATCGTATTACCCTGGAGCAGCCAGGAAAGCTATACAAGAAAACAAATATCTATTATAGCAAAATGACTGCTCTAATTTCTACTCTCATCTAGGGATAGATATGATAGCTATTTGAAAGTTATTGTATACTCCTAAGCTGTAGAAAAACACCACTTCAGTTAACCCAAAAAAAGAGAAAGAACCATAGGTGAAAGCCCAGTGGAATTGGAGAAATTAAATTTGTCTCAGAAAATAAACACAGATCAGGGATGGGTGCCCTAGAAAGCCCAGATACACACAATCCTCAAACATTCCTTTACTATCTCCCTTTTTTTAATCTGAATTTAAAAAGTTCTCTGTATGAGATTATCTTTCTTCTTTCTCTGTACTAAGGATATTTGTAGCAGTGCAATAAGAAAGGAAATGGAGAGTCTGCTGGGGACGGGGACCTAACTTATGGCATTACGTCCCAAGTCTCATCGGAATGTGCAAGGGTAACTTCTGCTAGCTTGCTCACAGTTACTAATTATGAGAAAGTTTGGCAGGCAGACTTGAAATCTTTTTATTAGAACAAGTACTGTAGCTGTAGGAAAAAGGAAATGATCTGGAGTAAGTAAGACCTTCTACAAGATCATTGAAAATATGTGTTTTGTTAGAATATATTGTTGGAAAATGCATCCTTTTCTTCCTGACAAGACTATGTTGAGTACCACATGAACCTTCCTAATTACTGCTGGCATACACACAGTAGCTTTGGATGATTTATCTTTTCATGTTCTGAGATGCAGGGCCTTGAATAGACCTGACTTCCAGAAGGTGAGCACATGATAATTTGGGGGAACATACGCTAAATTTTGGTTGAGACAGTTTGGAGCGAGTCTGTCAGAGTCCATGGAACTTGGGTCAGTGTATGCTGGGTGAGGAGCTGACAGTACACAAACACAGGGGGGAAACAAAGGCAAGATGCAAGTGTGACTTAAGAAGTTGCTGTGAAAATGAGTAGTTACATAGCTTAAAGAAACAATTATCTGAGGGCAAGGAGAAGGTAATCTGTCCTTTTCAACAAAAAAGAAATCTCCAAATCAATGCTGAAAAAACCAAATGGCAAGGTCATTGGATTGACAATGAATAATAGAGCAGCTAAGAAAGGCAATTGTGTGCTTCCATTCTTAAGAAAGCCATTTCTTCTGGCAACCAACCATCTCGACCAGGACTGGATTCTTATTATAGAAGGAAATGAGCTGTTCTGCTGACTTCATGCGTGTAGTGAATTGGTTGCAGAATTCTGCAACAAAGTTCTTCTAAAGCAAGTGGCAAATTGCAGCTGAGATTCGTTAATATGCCTCACAGCATTCAGCTATGTTAACACTGGCAGAATGCACACAACATATGGAGTTTCAGTATAGATTTACACATGTTAAACTTGACTCTCCAATTAGATCGATTACGTTAGTGTTAGGCAAATATTATCTGAAAGGACACAAATACAGGGGTTATCATAACACAGTACCAACCAGAAAGACTGGTGTATCGTGCCCAGGCTCGGCTTATTTACTTACTGGACTTTATCAGGATACCCTGTGTTGGTTTCTCACTTGTCTGAAGTGATTGCACTGTGTGATGGCAACAAAAGCCCCAAAGATCTGATTGCAAAGATTAGAAAAAGGCTCTGGATTACCAACCTACTCTCATTCTGCCTTCTTTTTTCACAAACATGAAGGAAATACATTTTGAGATCTAATAAGAAGCAACACTTAAAACTTCTATTTTCCTTTGCAGGGAAGTTATAGGATATGCCATAACTCTTGGTGTATCAGGTGAATGTGAGGCAATCCACCCAGTAACACAGAATGCCTGCTGAGAGAACTAACAATAGACCATTCACTAAAAAAGCACCAGTCATTAATATCAGAGTTCCACCAGTTTATAGGCTAGTTAGAGTCCTGGTGTAAATGAGCAGAGCTCTGATGGCACCCTAATTTACATCCACGTTATAAAGCAGTTAAAGCTATTTACAGTATATGCATTATTTTTTATAATTTGTCCTGTCAGAAGAGAGATTCTCTTCTGTTTTGCAACATGTAAGTGCTGGTTTCACAATTTGCAGAGAGAAGAACAGTCAGGTAAGGTTTTCTGGTTGGAAACTGTTGTTCTGTTGAAAGTAATTGCAGTTTTCATGATGAAATGATGAATGCATTATATTCAATGTATTCCTATCGTATTGAGCAATGGTGTAGTTAAGGATATACCAGGGATTTCCACTGTAACAACCAACTGCCTATTCTGAAGACTTTAATATAGCTGTAAAAGCTGATTATACGTTGGAGTGTGAGTGTAAAGATCCTGGAGAAAGAGCTCTTTAGCGCACACATAAAAGAAATCTCTATATAATGACTTATAAACATCTTCCCTCAAAACCTGACAATATTGAAAGGAGATGATGAAGAGCTACTCAAAAATCCATTTAACTGATAAGCTGAATGCTCCTAATAACTGAATTTCAGGCATCACAGTGAATAAGTGAAAGCAGAGTCTGAAGCGAAAGTCTCAGCTGTAAAAAATCCTGTCCTTTCAGGACAGTTTCTACACAAAGTGTGTGTTTAGAGGTCATTTAATGTTGATAATATCAGTCCTTTAGGTACCCACAATTGGCAGCTGCCTGCTGTCCCTCAGCGCCAGGTACTGTAGGATATAGAGCTGCATGGCAGAGACTCCCAGGCAGCAGATGCCATCACTCACGGAGAGACTGTTCGTCAGAATGGCACAACTTGACTTAGTTTCTGGGTAGGAGCTGTACCCACTGCCTGTTGGACAAGTGCATGTCCTAATGGACTGTGATGCTGAGGGCCTGTCCATGCCTGTGGAGATAACAGACCTAAGCTTGCTGTGCTGCACCAAAAGGCACAGACTGTGTAAGCAAGCTCGTGTCTGGACACGGGTATTGGTTAGACACTGCTGGAGAGGTAATAAGATCTGTTAGAGGTAATTGATCTGTTAGAGGGTAGGATGGCCCTACAGAGGGACCTGGACAGACTGGAGAGATGGGCAGATTCCAATGGGATGATGTTTAATAAGTCCAAATGTCGGGTACTTCATTTTGGACACAACAATCCCATGCAGAGCTACAGACTGGGGACAGAGTGGCTGGAGAGTAGTCAGGCAGAAAGGGACCTGGGAGTGCTGGTTGACAGGAAGCTCAACATGAGCCAGCAGTGTGCCCAGGTAGCCAAGAAGGCCAATGGCATTCTGGCCTGCATCAGGAATAGTGTGGCCAGCAGGACCAGAGAAGTTATCGTCCCCCTGTACTCGGCACTGGTCAGGCCTCATCTGGAATACTGTGTGCAGTTCTGGGCCCCCCAGTTTGGGAAAGATGTCAGGATACTGGAATGTGTCCAGAGGAGGGCAACGAAGATGGTGAAGGGGCTGGAGCACAAGCCCTGTGAGGAGTGACTGAGGGAGTTGGGGCTGTTTAGTCTGAAGAAGAGGAGGCTCAGGGGAGACCTCATTGCTCTCTACAACTACCTAAAAGGAGGTTGTAGTCGGGCAGGGGTTGGTCTCTTCTCTCAGGTGACCAGTGACAGAACTAGAGGGCATGGACTCAAGCTACGTCAGGAAAAGTTTAGGCTTGATGTGAGGAAGAAGTTCTTCACTGAAAGGGTGATTGGCCATTGGAATGAGCTGCCCAGGGAGGGGGTGGAGTCGCCGACCCTGGAGGTGTTTAAGGGGAGATTGGATGTGGCACTGAGTGCCATGGTTTAGATGATGGTTGGTGTTAGTGTTGGGTTATAGGTTGGACTTGATGATCTCAGAGGTCCTTTCCAACCTGGTGATACTGTGATACTGTGATCTGCTGGGATGAGCTGAGTCATTCCCACGCAGCCCAAAGGCAATGCAGTTAAAAAAAGGCCACCAGAGAACTTCACCATGAGTTTCTTTCCTGTCTTGAGCTTTCATTAACTCGGGCATCTCTGTGTTGTACTTCATCTCATGCAGGAAAGATGGCCTAAGTCCTACAGAGCTACAGATCATACCCCAGGTTTGCTCTCATGCTCTCATCTCTTTGCAGTCATCTCTGACTTTCTTCCAGCACATCCACTAGCTGTTAAACATGTGGGCTCATGAGACTTTGAGGATGTGAGCAAAACTTGGTAGATGTTTATGGGAAGCTGGCTATAGGGACACACAACCAAAACTTTGATATTTGGTAATGCAGTGATGTATATAGAAAAGACATAGCTTACATCATCCAACAACTGTTATTCTAACATAAGAAGCATCACACAGGACAGGTCTGCCTGGATGTTGCTATGAAAGAAAAACTTTAACTCTGTAACTAGGGCTTATCAGCAAATACAAGGTAGTCCCAACCAGAAATGGTGGTTCAGGAGCCCTATCTTTGTTCCAAATAAAGAAAATTAAGAGGACAGCACTCAAATGGGGGAGGGGAAGCTAAATAGAAACTGGAAGTGTATATGAGAATTCAGTGCATTTAGCTTATCAAAAAGAGAAGAGTTGTTTAATGCATAGTGTCTTCATGGAGGGAGAAAACCATCTAGAAAAGACTTCTATAAATCAACAAAGAAGGACATAATGAAAAACTTGCTGGACGCTAATGGTAGAGAAATTTAAATTAGAAATGAAGTATACTAAAATGTGGAAGCAGTTTATCACTGAGAAACGTTGCTAAGGACACTGGTGTTTATGTCCTCAGATCAAGAGTTTCTGAAAGATATCCTGCATTCAACAGCAGAAGTTTGGATGTAAACTAGAGCTAACTGGTGGTTGCTAGACCAAATACAAGGCAGGAACTACAAGCAGGTGGAGGGAATGGAAACCACTAAGTGCAAAGTGAAATTAATTGCACCCTCATAATGGGCACAGGGAGTGGGAGGGAGTTTGTGACCCCACGAGCCACAAATTTCAGCTTCCCCAGGGAACTGTGGAGAACTTTCCTTCTAACCACTGTAGAGTGTCTCTGGACTGGAAGTTGCTCTTTGCCTATCACATGGCAACCTCATTGCCTCTTCAGCGTATCCTTTAGACATTTTTGGCAGTAGTTTATCCAATAAGTAAAATTTTCTGTTTCAGAACATGAACAGAAAACCAAACAGAGAGTGAGGACGGGAACAGCAGCTGAATGGGGCAGGGAGAACCTCAAGTGAGTGACAGTTCCTAAGCAAAATGCTCTACATTTCTTAAACTCTTGGATTTTTGCTGTTCTGGCACAGCCTGGGATAAACTCTCCTTGTAGCATCTGGTTCTGAGGTGGAGAAGGAGCACTTTTCCAGTAAAGGTCACTCTGGCAAAGTGCAACCTCGTCGCTTGTGGCTCTTTCCATAACCAGGTGGTTGGTGTGGTCTGAGTCCAGTGATGTTGTGTGTGAGCCCAGGGAGTCCCTGTAACCTGCAAGATTACAGCCTGAGTTTAGCTGTGCCACAACCAGGCCTTGTTTCCAACACACAAAGGGCTCTGCTTGGCCACAAGGCTGAGCTCTGTGCTCACTGCATTTGAAACTCCCATTCTCAACTCCTACATCAGATTCTTGCTTCTGCCTCCTTACAAGCTGGCCCTCAGGGCTTAATTTGCATATATTGTTGAAATAATTATGCATGCATATTAGACATGGTCTTTTATCTTCATTGCAGAGATTTAGGGACACCTCTGGTCAGTGAAGGTGACTTAAAACTAACTTGTTTTCACATTGTGTGAGTACACTTTATCTGTTTAAGCTGGATTCTGACCAGCAGAAACATCTTAAACCATTACAGGTTTGTTCTTATCTCATGTCTGATGGCTCTCTTAAGGTAATTATATTTATATAAATATATCTATATGTGTATATCCATATCTATATATAAACTCATTTTTCATCAAGGTTCACTGAGATAAAATAATATATTTCAAATATTTATAAAAGAAGGGAAAGGGCAAGCTTCTTTCTTGTGAGGAGAACTGAGTCTTCCTTGAAGACTGTGCACTTTGATAATTTTCTGCAGCATCTGTATTCACCACCAGATTCTGACAGATTGAATTAGGGCCTGAGGGTACAAATTCCATTTCAGGAGCATGTTGGAAGAAGCAATCTGCCAGCACAAAGACAGAGATGCTGTAAGAACTTGGGAACTGAGGGAGAAGGAGGGGCATCGTGGTGTTCATGACTGGAGACGGAGTGACAAACAGAAAGCCATGGCTTAAGTCTCCTTTGAAGTCTGTGGCAGAGCTCACCTGGTAGAAAGCATACTCTGAGGGTAAGATGGATTTTTCTAGCCAGTATTTCAACAAAGCCTTTTTCTGTCCCTATGCTTTTTTTTAAAATATGACTTTATTTTAGCCGACCTATGGGATTTAGGCATTGGCAGTAAGTGCAAATAAGTATCTTCTTCCATGCTGTGGAATACTGCCCAACCAAAAACAATACCAGAGAAGCTGGTGTTATGCATGTTCTTTACTTAATCCACCACTAAACTTCAGCTGTTTGGATAGTGCCTTTTTTCTTTTTTTTTTAATCACTGTGTCACTTATGTTATTGTTCAAAGCCGACAGCACTTTATTTAATCAAGAGCATTCACTTGACTCATTCTCAGTTTCTACAGTGCATATCTCTGATGGTGTAAGAATAAGATACAAATAGCATCATTGGTAGTGGTAGTGAATTCTATTTGCATTGATATTGGTAATGGAAGTCTGTACCCTATGAGAGAAAATCTTAAACCCTGGAAGATTGTTCTTTTCATCATTTAGGTTCTAATGGGTGAGCATTTAGGACAGAGCAGGTACCAAAGAGCTTTCTGATGCTTTTGCCATGCACACAGAAAGGCAGCAGCAGCTTTTACTCTGCAAAGCCTTTTAGTGACCGCCACTAACATATTTCCTATGAAACACTGCAACAACAGAGATGACCTTTTTTGTCCTCTGCATAGCAGGCGTGAGCGGTAACGGTTCTGCTTCACTAACAGGCTGGGCTGAGATCAAGTCTGGAGCAGTCCCAAAGCGGAGTAAGCATTCCTCTGAGCTTCTGGGTAAGAGCTCTGCCGACAGTAACTCAGCACCTCATGGAACAGGAAGGGAGCCATGAGCAGCATGTGGTGCATCGAGCACGGGAGGGGATTGTTCTGCTCTGCTCTGCTCTGCTCTGGTTTGACCCCACCTTGAGCACTGGAGCAGTTTTGGGCAGCACAGGATGAAAAGGATCTAAAGCTACTGGAGAGTGTCCAGAGGAGGGGACAGAGCTGGGGAAGGGTCTGGAGGGGAAATCACTTGGTCTGTTCAGCCTGGAGAAGACTGAGAGACTGAGGGGGGGCCTCATCGCAGTTTGCTGCTTCCTCACAAGGGGAGGAGGATGAGCAGGCGCTGAGCTCTGCTCTCTGGTGACCAATGACAGGACCCGAGGGATTGGCAGGAAGATGTGCCAGGGGAGGGTTAGGGTGGACATTAGGAAAAGGTTCTTCCCCCAGAGGGTGGTGGAGCACTGGAACAGCTCCCCAGGGCAGCAGTCACAGCGCCAGGGCTGACAATATTCCAGGAGCATTTAGACAATGCCCTCAGCCACACAGTGTGAGTGTTGGGGTTGTCCTGTGCAGGGACAGGAGTTGGACTCCATGGGACTTCTTACTCAGATTCCGTGACAGCCCAGTGGCCCTGGACTCACTGCCTCGGCCCCTCTACAGTGCCTGGGCCACCAGGGCCTCTTGTCCTCTCCCTGCTGTGCTCCATCCCTCTGGTATTCCCTCTCCAGGGCAGAAGTCACCCAACTCCTCATTGCCCAGAGCAGCAAAGTTAAACCTTGTGAAAAACCTGAAGCAAATTCCTGAAAAATTAAACATCTGCTCAGTTGGAATTGCCTCAGGGGCAATGGCAGCAGTGGAGGGCTCTGGAGCAAACCTTATGCACCAGAACAACTGACAGCTTTAAGCAAGTGAAGGAATTTTTAAAAAAAAGTGATTTTTCAGAGTAAATTAAATATGAAACTTGCTGTGTCACTATAGAGGCAGTAAGAAAATAAGGCACTGGTTTACACTCTTTTATTTTCTTTAAACCACTGCAAGCATCTTGCTTAAGGACATGAATAGTGGGGAACTGCAAATGCAGGTCTTGGCTGTGCAGTCCAGTTCGTCCAGCCCTGTGGCTGTCGACTCCAGCAAGCCTGCTGGTGTGGACTGCAGGAGCTGGATGACTGCTGAGCAAAATGTGGAGGAGCATCAACAAGTATTAACCTTGTTCTCAAGGGTCAGAGCGCAATCAAAATGCCCTTCCACAGAACCCAACAGAATGAGATTAATTTTACATGCTACAGCTATGATTGTCCAAGTGTTATGGGGAAGGCAGGATAAATTCAGACAGACAGGGTTTCATTAATTGAGGGAATTTCCAGACTAATTTACAGGTGTTCAGGGACCTGACCTATTTCAATTTGAATAATAGCTGATGACAGAGTTCGATATGCACCAACTTTCTATTTAAACAGACGGGAGAACTGTTTTGGGTTGGGGCTTCTTAATTAGTATTCCACAAATATGGCATCATATTGCTAACACTAGTTAGTATTTATTTCCTTGGGAGATCTGAACTTTAAAGAAAATCAGTCTATTTAACTTTGCTCTATGTAAACTAAAAAAAACAGACCACTCAAAACAACTCTTGTGCTGTGGCTGGATGCTGCTTTAAGTTTTAATCTGAATTAGGGAAAAACCTGTAAAAACTGTCAGATGGTCTTTAGACACTTCCTTTGACAATTAGACTCTAATTTTGAGTTTCATTTGTTTAATGGACAACTATCTTGGCCATTAACTTTATCTAAAGTGGATGCTAATTAATGCTAAATTACAGTTCCCACAGTGCTACATATTATACACACCTGAATACCAACTCACCCACAATTCATTGTATTACTAAGAGGGAAACAGTGAAAGAGAGAATGACAAGAAGCCAGGGAAGGCAATTTCCTATCTGCTCTAGTCTTCCAGTTATTCCCTGTAACTTGAAGTTACTTGTTGAGTTTTAAAACTTCAGCTGTAACTTCGAACTGTAGGGGTTTTAGCCCATTTAGAAAGAAGTACTCTCAAGCCCTCTGGGGAATTAGTTAATATTATATTTAATGCCATTGTACTCTGATGTCAACATTTTGTGTGTAGGTGCCCAAGAAATGTATTTAGCTTACAACTTCCCTGAAGCACAGTGCAGTGTGGAATATCCACCTCTAATAATGGGTTAATTCACCTGTTTGCAATGTCACTTTTCAGTTAATATAAAACATCGTGCTTGTCTAAGGTAATACGGGCACTGAGCAGCTACCTCTTGGTAACTGTTGTTTGTATTTCATTATAGCCTTGAGCTTCCAACAAGGATAGTTCTTACAGTCCTGCATGCTGTGCAAATACTTAGAAGAGGAAAGCCCCTGCCTCTGGGATGTTTGCAGTCTCCTACATGTAATCAAAGGCAATCCACTGACTTCGTATATCTCTGTAACAAGCTTTAAGCAGAGGGAGGTTCTTTAAATGTGTAGTCTCTTGTTCAAAACCAGGCTTAACCTTTAGTTTAGTACTGCCTGGCACAGCCATCTATCCGTTAATCATTTAGATTCCCTGCTGACTGTTTTCCATCCATTTCCACCTCTCTGTTCTGGCTACTCCTGGCTGTAGGGAGAATACATTATTTCTCACTGTCTGGCCCAAAATCTTGGTGTAAATCTCCCTCAGTGTACAGGGATGCAGTATACAGCAACCTTTAGAGGTGACCTTGTACTAACAGCAATCTTACTCCTAACAATCAGAGTAGTAGTAAAACTGCTGTATAGACAGACCCCAATGCTGCCATCAGATTAATAACAGATATCCACTGTGCAAAACAATGCAGATTGGATCCTGAGAATAACTTTTGTTCTCTGGACCATAATTTAAGAAACTGTTAAGCATCGTCAGCTCCTGTGAATGGTGTTTCTCCAGTCTCATGGGAAAACACCCACACTCATGCCCAGAGTTCATATACTGCAGCACAGACAGTACCTATGACTGGGGAACAGACTTTCTGGGATGCTAACTAGGTCCCACAATTCTTCCCGAGATGCATAATTTTGGCATCTGTGAAATATTAAGTTTGTAAAGAATAGCAACTTCTTTTCATTCAAGAAATAAGAGTTGAGACCTCCCATGTCATTTTTATTGGTGAAGTGTTCACTCTCATAAAGGCTAATAATCTTATTTAGTTCCTTGTCTCCAGCATGAAGTACATTTGTAGCTTCTTTAATCTTCTCAAGGTAAGCAAGCCAGCCAGAGGCTAAATAATTACTGACAGCTGTTAGGTACTGTCTGTCCTATTAGATGTGATAATCAAATTTTGTAACTGTTTAAAAACATCAACATTATCAGAACAAGGTAATTGGGTCTTTTTTTACACCTGATTTATGCAGAACTGTGCGTGCTTCACATATTTTTCCCAGAAATAACTTTAAATCTTAATCCTTCTCTTAAGCAATAGTAGAAAAGACAAATTTAGCAGGGCCCTCATCTGCTGCAACCTCCTGTGGAAAGCAGGGCTGTGTCAGGAACATGAGCTACCAGCTGTCCTTCTGACGCTGCAAGTGCACACAGACAATCTGGAGGGAGTGACCTCCATGCAAAGAAAGAGTGAACTGCACAGTTAAGCAAGTTCAATACACTGTGACAACAGCAATGAACGTATCCACAGTATTGACACATACGTGGTGAGTTCAATTGCAGCAAGCTGTCATTCATTTAGGTTCCACCACCACACCACAGTAGCTCAGGTTGAGCTACCAGAGGTGCCGACAGCTTTACAACCTGACACAAACTCTCTTCTCCGTAGTGGTTGTTGCCAAATTAACATCCAGGTGAAAGAGTTTTTCATTTTGGGAGCTTGTGTTTAAACTTTTAGGCCTAATGCAAGCATAGCTTGCAGAATTCTCTCTTTGCATCTGTCTCCACGTCCATGTGTGCCATTTGAGCAGACATGCACTCACAACAGAGAGTTCTGAATGCACACATGTAAATGTATGTGCGCAGCTCGGTGTGGTAGCAGTTAAACTTCTCATGGCTGATCTTCAGCTGAGCACCACATTATAAAAAGGACATAAAACTACAGAGTGTCCAGAGGAGGGCCACGGGGCTAGTGAAGGGTCTAAAGCGGAAAGCATATGAGGGGAGGCTGAAGTCACTTGGTCTGTTCAGCCTGGAGAAGAGGAGACTGAGAGGGGATCTCAGAGCTGTTCACTGCCTTCTCACAAGGGAGGGAGGGGAAACGGGTGCTGAGCTCTTCTCTCTTGTGACCTGTGACAGGACCCAAAGGAATGTCAGGAAGATGTGCCAGGGAGGGTTAGATTGGATATTAGGAAAAGATTCTTCACCCAGCGGGTGCCGGAGCACTGGAACGGCTCCCCAGGGAAGCAGTCATGGAGCCAAGCCTGACAATATTCCAGAAGCATTTGGCCAATGCCCTCAGCCACACGGTGTGAGTGTTGGGGTTGTCCTGTGCAGGGACAGGAGTTGGACTCAATGATGCTTTTGGATCCCTTCCAACTCGGGTAATTCTATGATTCTATGATTCATTACTGTAGCCTTCTAGGTAGCACCCCCATTCATCTTTGTCACATCAAAACTGCTGTTGCACTCCTTTTGTCTTGCTGCCTACCTGTCCTTACCCCCACCAGTGCTCTTAGGCAGCTGCTGCTGTCCCCTCGGTCCCCATATCACCCCCAAACTCACCTGTGGTTTCTAAAGCACTGGAGTGGGACCCGGAGTGGCTCCATCTGCAAAAGGAGTGAGAATGACTTCTCTTTTTATTCATACAGCAAATCCTAGAACAGTAGGTGTAAAATGTTCTCTTGGCAGATGTGGTGCTCTAATGGGTTTAGGAGATGCATGCTGTGCATAGGTAGGTACATCACCAGGCCAAGTTCCTTGTGCTGTAACTGCTGCTTTCAAAAACTAATGAGACAAAAATGCTAATTTCATGACCCATCTCCAGGAGTCCTCACAGAGCTCCCCCTCCCTTGGGATTTGGGGGTGAATTGAGATTTAACGTCAAACTGCTGCGGATGTGTTATGTGTTTGGCTGGGGTAGGGAAGAACAAAGACAGCTCTTACAGTGGGTGGCTACTATTTATATACAGTGACAAAAAAAGGTGCTCTCTGCATTTGTCCAGGTGTCCTGAGACACACGGGAGCCTGGGTCCTGAGCTCTTTCCCCAGTGAGCCCCCCAGCCCTGCCACTGGGGCAGACCATGGTGCCATTGGGGCAGGCGAGGGGGGGTTGGAGCCAAAGCCTCAGACTCTTTCTGGCACACTAATGAGCCTCCAGTGGGCCAGCAAAATTGATCTTCCACTGTTTCTGCATGGTCCCTCATTACCATCACATCAAGTCAGATTTTCTAAGGCCCCCTGGCCTCTGTGAAAGTCCCATCCCTCATATATCTGCTGTCCAGGTCTAGGAAATAAGAGCAAGCCTAGGGTCTATCAAATAATCCCAGCAGAACTGAGAGTCCTCTGAGCAACGGGTGTAAATGAGTCATATTTCTATAACAGAGATCACAAAAAGGAGTAAATCCAAAATATCTGTTTATTCCTACATCATCTCAAGGAACATTAAATGTGAAATCAGATCTTGGGGTCAAAACCTGGTCGCTGCCACTCGTTCTGCTGTCACTTGTCACTTTTCAGCCATTCCCGCAGGATCTCTGTGCCTCGCTGTGTCAATTTTGCTATGCTCCTTGTCAGCTTCACAATAAGGAGCAAGGGGGAAAATTGGCAACAGGCACATAGGGATCAGAGATGGAATAAATTGAGAAGGAGTGGTAGAAAAAATATGAAGGCCTTGGAGCTCAAGAGCACTGAACAAGCAGCAAAGAATTAGAGATATTTTAGGTGTGCAGTTAAAAACTGCACAAGCTCCAAGGAACGGTTTTAAATTATAGCAAAATGTGAAGAATCTGTAAATATTTGTATATTTGCAAATAAGTGAATATTTGAAAAGGTGACATATTGAGATGGTGCTGAACTGCAGTAGCAGGATGAGGCAGAAATGATGGTAATAGAGCTGAGAGAGTGCAAGCTTTCAGTCAGCTGCACTGGCAGGACTAGAGGAGAAACTGTGGGAAGCTGTGAGGTTTTGCATTATAACTGCTGTGTGTCTGGCTCTGATTCCAGAGATGTGGACAAAATTTTGGGAAGAAGGGAGTGAGTTTTGACTACGTTATTTAAGCACATACTGACTTCACACTTGCTATCACTGTTCTGAAACCTCTCTTGGCAATCTTCTGCTGTGTGGATCAGCCACAGTTATGGTTTTGCTCCTACTAAGAGGAGAGGTTTGGTGTATATTAGAAGGGGGGAAAAAGGTTGGAAGCCCTCTGACTACTCAGAAAGCAGCAGTCACGTTTCAGAAAGAAAACTTCATCCAGTACCTACTTGAAAAACAGGGGTGGTTGTGCAGTGGGTTCACTTGGAAACAGAAGCATTTGGGGGCAGGAGGGATTCTGTAGCCCTCCATCCTCCCCAGCTCTGACCACTGCACCGCAGGAGTCTGGCATTGATGTCCCAGCATCTCTTAGAACCCACATATTTTTAGATGTATGTCTGCTAGGGATTATAAGACTTTAAGAAATGGAAATTGTAACACGTCTCTGAATGGGCTGCTCTCACATCTAGTTCCCTGGCAGTTAAAAAAAGTCTCTCATCTCCTCTCAATTGTTCCCATTCAAAGGTTTTGGTTATGCATTTCTCTGCCAGGTAATGAAGATGTCTGCTTTGAGAAATTCCTTCCCCAGGTACACACTTAGTGCTAAACCCACTCTTTAACAGTCATGGGCATAGATAGTTGTCTGATGCTTCTCACTGCAAGATTCTTTTCTTCCCAACTGCTTATTACTTTGCCAAACTGGAACCAGTTATGTTGACTTTTCCAGTCGGGGTTATTTTCCAAGCTAAATGACTGCTTAGGGCTTTGTATTTTGGTTTGGTTGGGTTTTGGGTTTTTTTTTGAGAAGGAGTTTCAGCCAAAATTATTCAGTCCTGTACAAGAATAAACAGAATCACATCTTCTGATCTGTTTGTTTTTAATTGACTATATATATAAAAATATAAGCAGCCTTGACAAGCATTTGGAAAGGTGGATCTCTGCTGTGGAAATAAATTCTGTGATGTTCTGAAGTGCTGTGATACCATCTTGCCATTTAAAAAAAAAAAGTCATAAAACCTAGTTGTTCTGCCTTCAGAGCTGGGCCTGATTAAACAACAGCAAATAAGTCAGTGTTTGGGGCCTTGCTGAGGAGAGCAAGGTTAAACCAAAATGCTGAATAGCTACCCAATGCTTATGGACTCTCCTTTTCAGATTATTAATACAACTCACCACAGATACCTAAAGACTATAGAATCATAGGATCATAGAATCAATTGGGTTGGAAAAGACCTCCGAGATCATCAAGTCCAACCCTTGGTCCAACTCCAGTCCGATTACTACATCATGGCACTCAGTGCCACATCCAATCTCAGTTTAAAAACCTCCAGGGATGGTGAATCCACCCCCTCCCTGTGCAGGCCAGGCCATTCCAATGCCTAATTACTCTCTCAGTAAAGATTTTTTTTCTGATGTCCAACTTAAATTTCCCCTGGCAGAGCTTAAGCCCGCGCCCTCTTGTCCTATTGCCAACTGCCTGGGAGAAAAGACCAACCCCCACCTGGCTTTAACTTTCCTTCAGGTAGTTATAGACAGTGATGAGGTCACCCCTGAGCCTCCTCTTCTCCAGGCTAAACAACCCCAGCTCCCTCAGCCTCTCCCCATAGGACTTATGCTCCAGTCCCTTTACCAGCCTTGTTGCTCTTCTCTGGACCCTCTCCAGCACCTCAATATCTTTCCTAAACTGAGAGGCCCAGAACTGAACACAATACTCAAGGTGTGGCCTCACCAGCGCAGAGTACAAGAGAAGGATCACTTTCCTGGTCCTGCTGGCCACGCTATTTTTGATACAGGAGAGGATCCCATTGGCCTTCTTGCCACTTGGGCACACTGTTGGCTCATGTTGAGCTTCCTGTCAATTAATACCCCCAGGTCCCTTTCTGCCCTTTACTATGGCACATCATGCTGCAGAGGTTACAGGCGTAAACATTCTGGCATCCTTATTTCTGAGTGTCTCTTTCTGACCCTTTACATGGTGCTGTTTTCATGTTGTATTTTGCCCATCATGAGTCATAACAGGTATGCTGCATTTAGTCTCTCAGTATCAGGCAGGTTTGCAGTCACCAAGGCATAGCAGTAGCTCTCTCACTGCCTCCCTGCTCCATCCTGCCAGCATCCTTTCTCTGAAGGATGGTACAGAGTTCCAGTAATGCTTGCACGAATAGTTCCTCTGTAATTGCCATTGTTCCCATGGTGCATTTTATTGGCAAACATCAAGTGTATCTGAGTCCTGCTCCTGGTTCGAAGGGTTTTTTAAGATGTGCTGAGCACCTCTCTGTCTTGCTGAGTTCAGCTGGCATTGACAGCTCCAAATGCCTTGCAAGAGTAAGCACTTGGCATATAAAGCAAGTGAGACAAACAGCATTTTATGCATGTCAGGATATGATCATGCTTGTTTCAATTCACTCTCCGATAGGCTTTCTCACAGGAAAAACAGCTCTTGCAATTAATAAAGTCCATGCTTTCAACCAAAAGGCAACAAATATAATTATAGACTGTTGATGAGCAGGCTTTTGCATGAGAGTTATCTTGTGTTTTAGCTATGTTCATAGCCTATTAAATGTTAGATGACTCAACCAAGATTTTCTTTCTTGCTCACATAAAAATGTGCACCATCAGTTTCATGAAGGTAATTGCATTGTCTAAAAATATGTGTAATTCACACCTTTTAGAACAGAGATGTGCCCTTAATGCCAGGTGAGCGTCACAGCATGTGTGTGTGGGCAGGAATTCATGTACTTGCACACACATAACAGAGTTTTTGTGACTGTTAGAGGGCCATGCTGGCTGCAGCTTGAGCGTGGCAGTGTTTTGGAGGGTGTGCCCCACAATAACAATGGGGATGGGGCTTATGGTCAGTCCTTTAACGTGGCTTTCACGCCTTATCTGTGATGAAATGTGAACAATGTGAAACTGATAGAGAAGGAGGAAAAGGATGACAGTCGGAAGGGAAAACGCCAGGAAACGTAACTATTTTACCCCAAATGATATAATCTGTCACTAAGACAAGTGTGTTATGTTGGACAACACAAAAGTGTTCCACTGACAGCCAACAGGCCATTTCTTTCCACGGAAGCATTAACACTGTTAGCAATAAACCCCTGCAATTGGTGAAAAATGTATTGAGTGTAATTCTCCTTGGCACCAAAGAATCATTCGTTTTGCCCCACCACAGCAAGTCAGCGTGAGCAACCTTGGCTATGAGTAGAGAACATTTTATTATTTATCATCTTTAAGCATGTTCTTCTCTGGAGAAGTGCTGCTTTAAATGATAGATTTTTGGTGATGTGAATGTAAAATACATCACGGTTTCTGGTATCTTTTTAATTTTATGGATGGCACAGCTTAAAACCAGGAACATCAAATAAAATAACTGCTGCTGAGAGTGAATAAAAGTTGGCAGATATGGCAGTTTAAAATAGCCCTATTTTCACCCTAAGTATAGCCTAGTTTAATTGAAATCTAGTGGTAGCTATGAGACAGCTGCTATATCAAAGACCATTGACAGCCTGCTGAGGTTAAAAGAATACAGGCTGCCTGTGTCTCTGCTGAGATAAAGTGGCATCACAGAGAGCAGAGCAGCAGATAGACTGATGAAAAGTTAAGTTTTTGAAACATTGATTTGTAAAGCCCTTATGCAGTTTTATTTATAGTTTGTTTGTCTCTGTCCTCCTAATAATACAGGTTTCTGCCTGAAACCAGCAGTGTGACGCAGATCCTCAGTCACTCTTAACTGCTTTAGCCCAGCTGGAAAGGGAGCCACAGATACAGTCAGTCAGGTGTCCCCACTGAAATTCTGCCAATGATAGAATTTTGACTTTTTCTATGGGAAAGTTTCTTATAAATGGCTATTCCAGCTCCATGAGGTCAGCTTAAATCCACCGGTCTGCAAATGTCACGTGGCTTAGGGGATACCCTGCAGTACATAAAGGCATAATCCTGTGCTTGCATATGATAAACCAAGTGATCTAACATCACGATGAACCCCACTCTAACAGGGCCATGCATAGAAGCACCAGACATTTAATTCTAGGAATCATAAAAACGCAGAATGATTTGGGTTGGAAAGGACCTTAAAGCCCATTCAGTCCCAACCCCCCTGCCATGGGCAGGGACACCTCCCACTGGGTCAGGGTACTCAAAGCCCCATCCAACCTGGCTTTGAACACCTCCAGGGATGGGGCAGCTACCCCTTCTCTGGGCAACCTGTGCCAGGGCCTCCCCACCCTCACAGGAAAACATTTCTTCGTAAAATCTCATCTCAATCTCCCCTCTCTCAGCTTAAAACAATTCCCCTTTGTCCTATCCCTGCACTTACTGATCAAGAGTCCCTCCCCAGCTTTTCTGGAGCCTCTTTCAGTACCCGGAGGCTGCTCTAAGGTCTCCCTGGAACCTCCTCTTCTCCAGGCTGATCAAGCCCAACTCTCTCAGCCTGTCCTCCTGCTTCAGCCCTCAAATTATCTTCGTGGCCTCCTCTAGACTCAGTCCAACAGATCCAGATCCTGGGAAGGAGTTCTCTCTGTTTCACAGGTGAAAAGTGGACATTTCTCATTAATCTCCTGCTTTCAATATAGGCCAATTAACAGGTACTGCTTTTAATTTCCGTGCTTTCTGGTTATTATTTTTTCAGCCTCATACTGTCTAAACCCCAAACTCTCCGACTTATCCTCCGTGGTAGATAACATCATTCTTTTTAGTTTCTAGTACTTAATTAATATTTACCATGTTCTTACTAAGGTAAGTCTGTACTTTCTCATTATATGAAATTAAAAGTAGATGGGCTTAGTTCCTAAATAAGAGAAGCTTTACAAAGATATAGAATTCCTTCATATCTGGTTTTATTTTTTCCTGATTTTGATTCTCAGGAGGGCCCTTAAGACCTCTTATGAACCTTGTCAATCAAATGAATTGATGAATCATTGAGCCAGAGCTATGGCTACAAGCAGGTCTGCATAGCAAGTTCTAAGGTGAGTTCCTGACTTGCTTGATTATTGCACACAAACAAAACCTCTTCACGGCTGTGGGTCACTGCTGAGTCGAATACAAAATAAGGCACTTGTTTTTGTCATTGCTGTAAAGAAGCTGTGAGTTCAGTTCCTCTTCTGAGGCTCCCTGGACTGCACTAGAAAGGCAAAGCAATCTGCCTAAGCAGGAGAAAGAGCATCCTAACAGCAGCTGCTCTAGCTAAGTACAGAATGAAACCGGCAGGCAGGGGAAGCAGGAAAATTCATGGGGTATGGGAGAAGAGAAGGATAACATAGAGCATTATTGGAGGGTTTGCACAGACATGCTAAGTGGTACCATTGTGACTGATGAATTAAGTGTTTCTGTGAAGTTCCTTGGAGATCTAGAACATGTTCTTTGTTGGCATCATTTCTGTGTATGTCATACAAACAAATATCATTTCAAGACAGGGAACCACATCACAGACTATAAGGTATGTCAGGGATTTTTCTGTACCCGTTACTGCCCCAAATATGTTCCTAAGTATAACACCACACAAACATATTTCTCTCCTCTGGATTGCCATGAATACTGAGGCTGCCCTGCTGTTCACAGGAGGCTCCTTGCACTCTGCAGGACAGGACAAACAGACAGGTCAGAGTGTCTCCTTAGCACCACCCCACATGTACAGGCTCCCCAGAGCTAGCTGCTTGATCCCAGGAAACCAGGGTGCTGAGCCACCCAAGTGCACTCACCTGAGTTCCTAATGCTGATATTTCTGTTATCTGTAACTTCAAATGGTTTCAGATGACCAGATTAGTAAATTCAGACTGTAAAGTGTACTAGAGAGAGGGTCAGCCCAAAGGGGTGTCTCTGACAATGGCTACTAGGGATTTATAGGGAAGAGCATACAGCAGTGCTTCCACAGAGAGCTTGCAGCAGTCTGTGCCTCTCTCCAGCCAAGAGCAATATCTCTGCTTAATAGCTATGAAAAATTCCTACTGATGTTAGGGGAAGTTTGTCTGAGAAAAGAGATTCCAAACATCCCTACTGAGCTAACAAAGATAATTTTGCAGTTTTCCTCTGCATTTGGATATCTCTAATTTTGCTTTTCATCTACAAAAGCAACAGTTAAAAGGATAACACAAAAACTCCCAAATCCATATGAACAAAACACTTCATCAAAACGTATAAATAGACAAAAAGAGGACTTTCTCTTGTGGGCTGTGCTGCATCTCTTGAAGAGCAAAGAGTACATTTATTATGCTACTTTTTGGAGGATTTTCAGTTCCTTCTCAATAGATAGTTTTGAACAGTTCATTTCACAAATCATTAGGAAGGAAATATTTGGGGAAATTGTTTTGCTTTCCCTTAAAATTGAGTTATGGGCAGTGTGTTTGCCAGCTCATTTTTCTTGTTTGTGTGAAACAGACATTTGTGAGTTGTGGAAAATGAGAAATGGGAGGAGGGAGGGAATTATCTAAGCCCATTTATGAAAGATAGACAGTATGCTGGTGTAACACATAAGGACTTACAGAGACTGTTGTGCTTTGACACCCAAGAAGGCCACGGTGGACACACTGCATGGTGTTTTTACCCATCAAACCAATGGCAACCTTAGACAGGTCAACTTCTGTCTGCCATGAGGACGTGGGAGCAACAGCAGCTGTGAACAACTAAATTCTGACCCTAGCTTTTGTAATTGAACTTGAGTCATCAGGCTGATACCATAACATAGATATCAGTGACACAGACTCTCTAACAGAACCCACAGCATGGGTGAGGACCGACGGGCTCACGGCAGCGTCCTCAGCACAGTGATTTACATAGTGGAGGACCACAGGAGTGAAAATGGAGATTCTGTAGAATTATTTTCACAAAGGATGCTGCATGGGCTGGAACGGTTTGGGGTTAATATTTTTGCCAGACTCTTCAGGAAAGGCCCAGGAAGTCGTTTCTGCCCCCTCCCTGGAAGTGTTCAAGGCCAGGTTGGATGGGGCTTTGAGCAGCCTGGTCTGGTGAGAGGTGTCTCTGCCCACGGCAGGGGGTTGGAACTGGATGGGCTTTAAGGTCCCTTCCAACCCAACCCATTCTATGATTCTATGATTCATGTAAGTAAATACCTGAAATAACTCTGAAATATGGGGGGGGCGGGATGGCCGGCACTATGACAAGGACATGCTAAAAGAGCCTTGAACTCTATTGAGACTTTCAAAGAAATGGATTACAGAATTCTCCCTGCAAAAAAGAGTGAGTACTGATGGGTATGAATTGGTTTTGCAGTGGTGTGGCCAGCTTTAACCTGCAACACAATGTCACAGTGGAAGCTGATTTTTTACGTTTTTTTACAGGCATGAGCTTTTTAACTGAGGCAATTGTGTGTCTGTATGTCAAGAGAGTCAGGAGAGCGTCTCCTGTTTCCATCAGGCTGGAGCTAGAAAGGCCAGGCAGGCAGAGACTGCAATTAGCTCTCTCCTCTAACACTGGATCAGCCTCCTTCTAAGCAGAGAGCTCTATGGTATCCAGTACAAGTCCTCACTCAGTTAAGTAAATGCTTGCAGTTTCCAATAGTGCTTTTGAATATGCCCCAAAAGCAAATTCTTCTGACGGGTCAGTAAGCTTTACAGATGCCTTATACTGGGTTACATTAGAGTCCATGAACCTTGTTAACATGGCAAAAATGACAGGCAAGAAAGCACAGAAATAAAGCATTTTACTAAGAAAATCTGGGAGGCCAGCAGGACTGAAGTACAGTGCTTTGCTGCAGGAGATAGTCTTTATTTTCTCAAGCTCTTGAAGACATGAGCTATGAAAAAATAATTTCTTCTCTTATCAATTGCATGTTCCATTAGGAAAGCACTTTGCCTTTTTCAGTTTGAGCAGCTATAGTTATGAAGGCACTTGGTGCCTAATTGGTTTGGTTTAATAACAAATTATCATACTAAAGATATATGGTTTATATATATATTGCATCAACAAATATTTGTGAGCTGCTGCTGCACTGAGAGAAGAGGGAACAGCACATTAGGTTCCTTGTGTTTTTGCAAATCCATTTCTAAATTCAACATAAACATTTTTGGATTCCTTTATAAAGGAATGGATGCTCTGTTTCATTTGGAATCTGAAAAATACTCTCCATTGGACACTAATTATTTATATATACGCTTAATTCTGGTCTCAAACCTGAATCTGTGTTAAAATATGTTGAGGGTACAAATAGTCTAGAGAACACCGTGGAATTAAATGTATTATACAGTAAGCTTTCCTTTTAGCTCTGAGAGGGAAAAATCAAGAGATTGGGAAAAGGAAAAAAAAAAGTGTTGACAGAGCAGAACACACCAGCCACAAATAATTCAACATTTCAAAATTTATTTTCACACTCACTGGACTGCAGAGGCTTTGCAGACCGTGGGGAGAATAATCTAAGAAGGGTGTTGGTTTGACAATGGTGACGTCAGAGCATAAAGATGTCTGGCAGCTTTCTAAAAGTAAAAGTGTGTCCTTCCTTCCTCTCCTTCTCCTTGTCTTCTCCTTTTCTCTCTCTGCTCAACAGACATTAAAGTGAACTCTGGATATAAATCTACTGAACCCCCCAAGTAGTTCTGCAGTGCAGTTTTTATTTGTACAGCGTGTGAAAGGAGAGTTCAGATTAAATTCCTGCCCTTTCAGAAAAGTTTGTTCCTTAAAAAAGAGAAACACAAAGAAAAAAGGTGATTTTATTTTAAAGCCAAAGCCTCTTTCATGGTCTCATGATCTCATGAGTTCTTTGCTGGCCTGCGACCTTTCAACCTTGCACTACAGGTTTCTTTTTTAAATTAGCCAGTGCTGAGACATCAATGAAGGAATATCAATATTATTATAAAAGGCATCATTCTCTCCCAAAAATGTCAGTGCAAGTGAGTCATTGCACCTAACTGCTTAGTTTCAGTAAGGCAGCATGGAAGATTTGAGAGTGTGATACAGGGTCCACCAGCTTCTACTTAAAATACTTTAAAAAGCAATGTCCCTGGCATCTGCTACAACAGAAGCAAAGGAACTAAGCTTTGCTCCTTTAGCCATAGAAGAAAAGTCCTGCCTAAGGCAAAACTGTTATCTGTGATGTAAAAATACATAGCTATTCCAAACAATTAATTTTCAAAGCTATGCTCAAAAGTAGCACTGTAAAAACAAATCAACCAACAAACAGAAATCCCTTTAGAAAGAACTAAATGTCCTGGTGAGTCCTATCATTTCTAACAGCCAGTGTCTCTGCATCTCCTTGTATTCACGCTCTCTAGCGGGTGGAGGAAATGAAATCAGATTAAGAGCTCTATTTTTAATCTTAAGAAGATGGGTTTGTGTTGTCTGGCATCTTGAAAAATCCAACACTGGTTGTTTATGTGGTCCTGACCAAAGAGACAGTATCCAGAGAGACAGTAATGTTTCACGAGGATGTTGGATTATAAGGGTGCTGGATCCTCAGCCAGGATAAACTGGTGTGCCTTCACTGGCATCACACTATCTCCTGAGGGCTTGGTCTTTGAGCACCTTTAAAGTTATGTTGCCATAGCAGATTCATACACTGTCATTGTTTTGCAAAATGCATGGATCTTAAAATGGAAAACACGCTGGCCCAAATCCGTTCCAGCTGTGACTTTACTCACGTTTACCGTTACAGCGGAAGCAAAGCTGGCACACATCAAAAATTGTGTCACCTAGTAATCATCTTACTAACAGTGCAGAGGAAAAGTCATGGGAAGGACACATCTTCAAATGCCAAGCTGGGTTTTCTCCCCAATCTGTGGAAGGCCGTTGAACATTCGCTGTCCTGCCAGCCAGCTCATGTTAACGGCCCCAGGTTGCACCAGGGCAGGTTCAGATTAGACATTGGGGAAAATTTCTTCACCAAAAGGGTGACCAGGCACCAGAATGGGCTGTCCAGGGAGGAGGCTGAGTCACCATCCCTGGAGGGATTCAAAAGACAGGTAGATGAAGTGCTTAGGGATCTGGATTAGCAGTGGACAGGTACAGTTGGACTCGATGATCTCAAAGCCGTTCTATGATTCTATGTGAAGCCCTTACTCACCCGCTCCTCTGGCTGACACCTGCTCAGCACTGGGTATTTTCTTTAGCATAGGTAAAGTCTGGAGTGTGAGAGCCTCTGCTCACAACTGAAGCGGTTCGGTGCTTCTCAGTGCATTGTCAGTGTTTCCTCATCATCACTTTCTCTAGAAAAGCAGGTTATGTTGTACCTAACTGGATGTGAGGGGAAAAATAAACACTTGAACAGAACACAAGAGAACTGTAAGTGCTCTAGTCTGCAGTGTTTAATGTAGCAAGAGCTGAGGATAAAGTGTCAGCTGAGAAGTCCCATTAGCATTGCCAGGTGCCTGTATTGTGACTCCACACTTTTCTTTCTTCATGGCAGTAAGTATTTTTCTCATGGAAGGCTGTGAGTTGGCTGTCCCAGTGCCACAGGAACGCTCTGTTGAGCCAGCGTTCATAGGAACTGAGCATGTTCCTACAGGAATTTTTCTTAAGCCAATGCCCAGAAACTGATAGCAGTCAGAATGAGGGGAGATTTATATTTGAAAAGGTAGGAATCAAACCCAGCCAACTTCTGGATACAACTTTTTCAATGATAAGAGGAAGCTGTCTGACTGTGACTTCTGCAGGAAGTGGGAGAAATCTACACATCGCTGTGGCGGTGTGTTAAAATGACAATTTTCTAACCAAGGAAATATGGGACCAGTTTTGAGCCATTTTGACTATCGAGCTAAGCTCTGCTTATCCAGCATGAAACAGATTCAGTGCCAGGTCCATAGTCTTTGTTCACTGCTGCATATGTTTTGGGAGTGGGGAAAGATTTATTGAATTGTAGAATGGTTTGTGTTGAAAGGGAACTTAAAGCCCATCCAGTTCCAACCCCCCTGCCATGGGCAGGGACACCTCTCACTAGTCCAGGCTGCTTAAGGCCCCATGCAGCCTGGCCTTGAACATCTCCTGGGAGGAGGCAAAAGTTGTGTCCAGAAAGGATGAAATGTACTTCCTGGGGCAGACCCAATTAGCAGCAGTTTCTCTAATGAGTTTACGGCATTTATTTATTTTTTGGCCTTTGAAGACTTCTTTCTACTGGGAAATCTCTGACTCATCTACAATACAAGTACAGTCCTGCAGGGTGGAGTCATTTGTAAGAGGTCATTAAAGCAATACATTCCATTAAGTCACTGCTGTAAAATTGGGTTGTTCAATTCAAAATATAGCACAGAAGCAATTACCTACATTAGACAGATTCCCTGAAATTCTTTAGTTGTTCAGAATCTCCCTCTGCAGGGTACCAGCCACGCAGGGGAGAATTAAGCACTGCTTTCAAAGGGTCGCACAGCAGCTTGGCCAAGCCTCGGTGAACACTGCTGCACTTGTCCTCCTTCCTCTTTTCCTCAGCAGCCAGAGGTGGGATTGTCCTTGCCCTAGATGAATCTGGCTCCCTCAAGACTTGTGATGGACCCCCAACTCTGTACATCGATGGAACAATATTCTTGATTAATTAATCTGGACAAGCAAATCCCAACAAGTCTCAGCATTTCTGCAAGGCAAACGGGTTCTTATAGCATCAGTTAAGATCAAGCTGGATTTGTCAGTCGTACGTAGATGTCCCAACCATTCAAAGGCACTGATCTGATATTTTTGGTGACCAAAACAACCAGACATGCACTTCCTGAGCATGTCAGAAAAGCTTCTCGGGGCAATGTGCACAGAGAAGAGGAGGATCTGCCTGATTTCTAATGAAGGAAGATCCAGTGGAGAAGTAAGCAGCTGTACACAGTAAGGTGTAATCTAGTAAATCCTCTGAATAACTTAATTAGATTTGATTCAGCAAAACACACATCCAGCTTCTGCTGAACATCAGCCAGTGCTGGGGGGCAGGGTGCAGAGGCAGAGCTTTCAGGAATACTGCAGGAGACAGATACAGCAGAGATTAAAGGAAACAGGCAAATAAAAGTACTGAGATACTTCTACTTTGATGAAGATTTTCTGATGTTTCCACAGAATCAAAAGTAGATTAAAACTGGTGAAGGGCAAAGTGACCAGGGTTACATTACATGGTGTTGGTGAGAGGGAGGAAGCTGTAGCCCCCTCAGGTTTTGCCCACTCCCCATTCCTTGCAAGCTCTGTACTTGCACGGTGAATAAGATGGAAACACCACTGAGTTCAAGCAGGAATGCTCTGTTCTTTTATATGGCATCAAAGACACAATGTCATTCGATAAGATGATCTGGGTTTTTCCTTCCCTGGTTTTGCTGTTGTTTTCCCAGGTTATTGTAACTTAGCATAGACCCATTCTGGAACCAGTTGGAGGTCTGGTGGGTGTAATCGTGTTGCTCCCTGTACAATTCTTGACTTGCATCAATATGAAAAAAAAAGAGAGGCATGTCCACTGCATTGTGAAGCTTTTGGAAAGTGCTAGAGAAACAAAACATCCTTGTGAAAGTTCAGGTGGTACAAAGCCTCTGTTCTGTTCTTTAATTTTAAAAGGGTAGCTTTCCCAACTCGTGCCAGATGATTTGGCTGCTCTTCATCATTCTCGCTTCTTCATAATGCTTAGATCAGCTTTTCAGTAGGCAGTGCTTTTTGTCAGGACTGTCAAGAGGTGATCTCCAAGGCAGGATGGATTTTCTGTCTTCCTCTGACTATCTTGCTGGCTCCTCTGCATTTTGTCTACTCATCTTTGTGTTTTAACTGTGCTTTTTCTTGTCTTGCCCAGTTCTAGCTCTTTCTGCCCATCGTTGGACAATCTTTTGTTCACTTTTTGCCAACTTCCATTCTTTTAACTGAGATTATTCAGAAAGTGGATCTGGTCCTCAAATACACACAGAAGACGTCCAATTCATAACTGGATGCCAAAAATCCAATTTCATCATGACACTTAGAAGATGTTTATTTCAATTTGCTTGAAATATATCTGATCCAAATCCTGCATGCGCATACAATCTTAAGAGCAACACGAATAGATATGCCTCATAATTGCTCAGGACTGGATCCTGTATAGACCTGCAGACAGCTTCTCTGCTGAAAACCTTATTATCAACTCAGTTTTATCTTTAATTTGTCTACTTATAAGCTTCTCATTATGACAGTATGTGAGCATCTCACAGGCAGGTGGTCAGATAAGAAGTGCTCTTATCCCTATTCAGGCAGTAAGTGATCTGATGAGGGTCGCTTAATCACAGAGGTTTGTGGCAGAGCTTGTACTTCCAGTTCTAGCTCCTGAAGTGGGCTTGGGAGGTAGCAGTGTGATCTCTGCTGGCAGATGGAAGCCTAGTGTTTCACCACAAGAACAGCAGAGTGCGTGTGAATAAGCAGAGCGTGTGCTGTGGTCTCTTTAGGATTGTATGAGGAATGACGTGACTTCAGTCCCCGCCGCAGGCACTGCTGTCATCCAGCTTGGGGAAGTGAGATTTATATAAAGAAAGGGAAATAATTCAGCCTGTGCAATGATCTACAGCTCAGGGGATGGTTCCGAGGCCAGACCTCGTGGGTTTCAGTCTTTCCCTTTCGGCAGTCAGTATTTCAGTGCACTTCTGCAGCTGTATGTTCGCAGTGGGCTTCCTGCTGCAGCCTTGGGGTGCAGCCATAGCTCACACGGAGTTCCTCAAGTCTCCCTACCTTCAGGCAGAGTGGGAAGCAAGCCCTCGATACACAAGGATGGCAAGTAGCCACCCACAGGTTTTGAGAAAGAAACGACAATAATAAGTACTACTTTGGTCCTGTGTGTCAACCCGAGTCATTCTGTAGCAGCCACACCACATAAGAGGTTTATGACTTCTCTATCAAATAATTTGTCTCTTTGGAGTTTGCATTTCTGTACTTCATTCCACTCAACAGACCCAAGTGAGACCATTGTTAACTGTGCATCTGTAAGCACGTCATTTTCCCTCTTTTATTTCCCTGAAGGAGGAACCAAGATCCTGGTGTTCCTGTAGTCCTGGCAATATGTATATATGAATTCTTCTGGTGCTTATTTTATGCTGTTATTGTAGTTGGATTAATTAGATGAGATCTCTGTCGCAGATCTCTGAGTGATGTGTTCAACGCCTGGGGTGGGGAGAGGGTTATTCTGTAAAATTAGAATAAGGGAATAAGGGCTGAAATAACCTTGTGTCACATAATGTACTTGGTAACCTGTTATTCGTGCAGTACTCTCACATTTACAAAAGAGATCCCATTTAAAACCAGAGTGGGTCAGACTTTACATTGTCTGTGGCAGATTTTTTTCTCCACGTATTTCCAGGAACAAGACCTATTTCCATGCTGCAGAAAGCCTGCAAAGCATAATATCATCTGGAAAAGAACGAAGATTTGGGGTGTACGGGGTGCATCTGACTCATAGTTCTTAACTTCTGGATGTAATTATGTGTCGCATTCGTCATGATCTTCATTACAAAATTCTCCCTTCCTTTGCAGTTAGATCCTTTTAATCTGCTTTGTTGTATCCCATGGATGAATTTAATTAGGAAGATTTCATAGGAAATCATTAGGCAATTTCATAGGAAAGCAACACCTCTTCCCTACTGCCATCCTTCCCAATCCTCCTCTTACTGTGCTGTCACGTGCTTCTCCCTTACACAGTCCTCAGCAGAACGAGCAGTTCTGAAGCAGTGAGATGAACAATCCAACTTTCCTACATCTTTTGCATGTCTGAGGCACTGTTTCAGGAAGGGTGATCTCTGATAAATTCTGCTGGGGTTTTGGGGGCCGTGGTGGTGTTTCCATGTGGGGGTTTCTGACATCTGGTACAGTGTAAGCTCACAGTGCTTCAGCTGCGGCACAGGAACATCCCATCTCATTTTCCCATAGAAAAAACTGCTCTCAGAAGACCTGGAGGAGTGATCTTTGGGTCCTCTGTCTGTTGTGAAACACGTGGCCAGCAGAAGCAAGGAAGTGATTGTACCCCTGTACTCAGCACTGGTGAGGCCACACCTCGAGTACTGGGTTCATTTTTGGGCCTCTCACTACAAGAAGGACATTGAGGGGCTGGAGGGCATCCAGAGAAGGGCAATGAGATGGTGAAGGGGCTGGAGAACAAGTGTTATGAGACGCAGCTGAGAGAACTGGGGTTATTTAGCCTGGAGAAGAGGAGGCTGAGGGGAGACCTCATCACTCTCTGCAACTGCCTGAAAGGAGGTTGTAGCGAGGTGGATGTTGGTCTCACCTCCCACGTGACAGGTGATAGGAAGAGAGGAAATGGCCTCAAGTTGCACCAGGGAAGGTTCTGATTAGATATTAGGAAAAATTTCTTCACTGAAAGAGTTCTCAGGCACTGGCAGAAGCTGCCCAGGGAGGTGGTAGAATCACCATCCCTGGAGGAATTTAACAGACGGGCAGATGAAGTCCTCAGGGATCTGGTTTATTAGTGGACGGGTATAGTTGGACTTGATGATCTCAAAGGTCTTTTCCAACCAAGTGATTCTATGAATCTGTGCTAGATGCAGGCCAAAAGCTGGCCAAATCTGGGGGAGACATTCGGGCACTACCTTGACACACAGGTGACTACAGATGCTTCCGTTCTGTGGGAAGTAGTTTAAAGCTTGGTTGGCGCAGCTGCAGAGTACCACTTTCAGGAACTGGCAGGCTGTTGCAGGGAAGAAACTCCAAAGCTGAGCATTTGTAGCTGAAAATTGCCTCTCTTCCCGCATCTGCTCTTAAAGGGGCACTTCCAGCCTCCACAGCACCTTGCTGAGATTCCCAGGTGCTCACTTAAGACGCTTTCTACTCGCCCACTGCTCTAAGTGTTTTGTAAGTTAAGTCTTCCATGTGGGAAATGTTTTAGAACCATAGAATGACAGAATCACAGAATGGTTTGGGTTGGAAGGGACCTTAAAGCCCATCCAGTTCCAACCTCCCTGACACAGGCAGGGACATCTCCCACAGGATCAGGGTGCTCAAAGCCCTATCCGACCTGGCCTTGAACACCTCCAGGGATGGGGCAGCCACAGCTTCCCTGGGCAACCTGGGCCAGGGCCTCACCACCCTCACTGTGAACAATTTCTTCCTAATGTCTAATCTAGATCTTTGCCTTTCCAATTTAAAATTGTTCCCCCTTGTCCTATCACTACATGTTCTATTAAAAGCTCCTCCCCAGTGTTCCTGTAGCCTGTTCAGGTACTGGAAGATTGCTTTAAGTTCTCCCTGGCAACCGTCCAAATTTGGGGAAACTCGGGGTCTTCAGGCTAAGCACCTCAAAGAATGACCTGAGTTGGAAGGGACCCACAAGGACTATCGAGTCTAACTCCTGTCCCTGCACAGGACAACCCCAACACTCAGACCGTGTGGCTGAGGGCATTGTCCAAATGCTTCAGGAATATTGTCAGCCCTGGCGCTGTGACTGCTGCCCTGGGGAGCTGTTCCAGTGCTCCACCACCCTCTGGGGGAAGAACCTCTTCCTAATATCTAAACTAACCCACCCCTGGCACATCTTTCTGCCATTCCCTCGGGTCCTGTCATTGGTCACCAGAGAGAAGAGCTCAGCGCCTGCTCCTCCTCCTCCCCTTGTGAGGAAGCAGCAAACTGCGGTGAGGTCTCCCCTCAGTCTCCTCTTCTCCAGGCTGAACAGACCAAGTGACTTCAGCCGCTCCTCCTCTGGAGGCTTCTCCTCCAGACACTTCACCATCTCCGTGCCCTGCTCTGGACACTCTCCAATAACGGGACAGCGATGCAGACAGCGATGGCTTTAACGCCTCTTTTCCCCGCGTCCTTCTCGAAGGACGCCGTGACTCCCCCCGCCCCCTCCCGGGGGCTGCTCTGACCCCTCCAGGCAGGGGCGCTGCTCCCGGTCCTGCGGAGGCCCGCGCGGGGACCCCGAACCCCGCGGAGCAGCGGCCGAGGCGGGGCCCGCGGCAGGGGCGGTGCCGTGATGCCACGTCCGGCGGGGGAAGCCCTGCCTCGCGCGGAGCTACCTCGCCCCGCGCGCAGGTGGAGCGGAGCCGGGGCGCGCGGAGCCCGCCCCGCCGCGGAGCAGCCCCGCCCCGCCCCGCCCCGCCCCGCCTCGCAGGTGGAGCGGAGCGGGCGCGCGCGGAGCCCGCCCCGCCGAGTCCGGCCCCGCCGCGGAGCAGCTCCGCCCCGCCCCGCCCGGCGGCGCCGCAGCCGGCAGCAGCGCGGCGGGACCGCCCGGGGATGCAGCCGCGCTAAGAACAAAAGCCCCTCTGCGCGCTCGTGCTCTGCCGCTTCAGAGCGGACCCGGACCGGCCCAACTTGGATCTCCGCCCCCTCCCCCGAGGCGCGCCGGCGTCCGGAGTGATTCCCCGGCACCTTCACCGACCTCTGCACCGCGACCGGGTACCCGAACGCCCGTTGCCCGAACCCGGGCACCCGGACCGTCCGTCGGCACCGCGCTGACCCTGGGCATCACCCCGGCACCCGGACTCCTGCACTGGCCCCCGGACCCTTGGACCCCCAGCGCTGCTCCCCGGCACAGCCCCAGGCTCCGGACCCCTAGCACCGAGATCGGGACCCCGCCCCCCTCCCCCCCCCGCACCCGGATCCTCAAGCGGCGCTCCCGAGCACCCGGATCCTCGGCACCGCTACCCGGACCCCGGGCGCTGCCCCCCGTACGCCGGCGCTTGGCTTCGCCCTCCGCACGGCAGGTGCCGGAGCCAGCGGGGAAGGATGCGCCTCTTGCCGTGGGGGCTGTGGCTGCTGTGCGTGGCCCCGGCGCCGGCCCGCGGGGACGGCAAGGCGCGGGGCTGCGCCGAGCTGCGCCAGCTCTACGGGGCCAAGGGCTTCAGCCTCAGCGGCGCGCCCCACGCCGAGATCTCCGGTGAGTGCGGGGGGGACCCCGCTGAGGTTTGCCCGGGGGCGCTGTGCAGCCGGGCCCGAGGGGACCCCGGGACAAGGCACCCCCTCCTTCTGCCCTTGCACAACCCCCTGCCCTTACAACCACCCTCTCCCCTCGCAGCACGCCCGGACACTGCTCCCCGCCCCGACCTCGCAGCCCCCCCTCCCCCCCCTCGAGACCTAGCATCCTTCTCTCCCCCTTCGCACACCCCCCTCTCCCCTTGCCCGGCATCCCCTCTCTGCCCCAGTAGACCCCCGTCCTCTCGCAGCCCCCCCGAGACCAGGCACCCCCTCTCCTTCACTCTTACCCCCTTACCTCCTCAGCCTCCCCTCTCCCCTGGCACCCCTTCTTTCTCTTCGCAGCCCCTTTCCCCCTCCACTCCCCGGGAGGGACGGACACCCCTCTCCCTCTCTGCCCTCGCAGCCTCCCGGGGGCCGGACACCCGCCCCCCCCCCCCCCGCCTTCTAGACCTCCCTCCTTCTTAGTCCCCCTCTTTGCCTTCGCACCCCCTCCTGTAGCTGAGAGGGGGGGGGATCGCCCCAAGTGTTCTGTGGGGATTTTCTTCTTTCATTGTTTCGCTTCTGAGCGCAACCGAAACGGTCTCAGGATTTGGGTTTGAAAGTCGGGGCAATCAGACTGTAATGGGTTTTGGTGTCAGAGCTGCAAAATGCTACAAGGTTATGAGAGAGAAGAATTGATTTTTCTTAATCTTCTTTTGGATGGGGAAACAAACCTGTAAATGGCATTTGTCAGTTGTTGGAAATGAAGCGGGAGTAAAATGACCCAGTGTGAAGCGTGTAGAGCGGAGAGAAAAGCTGACCAGCCACCATCAGAGCATGTCTGCTTGCCCTCGTTCTGGTTTCGGACAAACCTTGCTTGATTTCCTCCTCTTTGCAGAACCCCACTGAAATTCCTTTGAATATTCAAGGTCTGGTTTATATTGGGTTGTATTTTTTCTTTTTTCCTTTTTCTGAAAGCTTAGGGGAAATGTGCTGGTGGTGTGGGGTTTTTTTAAATTCTTTTCAAAGTTTTAATACACCAGCTTGTGATCCACATCTGAGAGCTTTCTCCTTGCTTGTGGGAGCTTCTTACTTCAGACAAAGCATGAAACATGCAGGCGTACGTGCCAAAGCCAACCTACAGGGACATCCCAGTAAAATTGCAGTTTGTAGTTTGCATCTAAGCTACAGAATGCCTTATGTTGAATATTTCATTGTGCAGTTTTCCAGGGAAACCAATTCATTTTCTGACCCATGAATGGAAAAGGCTGAGCTATATGAATGTCTCGTAAGTGTAAACACATTAATGCTTTATTTGTCAAGTTGCAACCAAGAGTAATTTTCCAAAATGAAATGAGCGGTCCTTGAAGTTCAACAGTGGGGAATTTCAAAATCATTTGAACATTGCTATTAATAGAATAGTAATTCAATTGAGCAAGAAAGTGGCTTTTTATAAATTTGCATCTAATTATTGCAAATGTAAATACGTTAGCAGTCGTGTTTCAAGTGGAAAGTTCTTGGAAGACTGCGTGTTTACAAACACTCGTGGAGGTTGTGCAGCATCGTATGCAGGGGCAGTCAGTGAGAATCGCATGAGCTGTGGTTACAGGTATTGCAGTTTAGCAGTGGGGAAAGTGTCTTGTGCCTACAAATCGTTGAGAGCGGACATGAAGATTTCTAGAAACATTGTTTCCTACTGTGTGTTGCTATGAGCGTGTACGCTGGCAGTCCTAAGCAACAGTAGTTAAAATTACAGTATCAAACTGGGCATCTCTGGCTGTTACTGCAAACAGGAAGACTGTAGGTAAATGCTATAAAAACTTGAGGAGTACCACACAGAAAGTAATATGAAGAATTGCTTGGGCAAGAAGGTTCTGCACATCAACCTACTGCTAACGGACTTAAAGATTTCCATTGGTAATTATCATGTGTACCTCCTGGCTGATACACATCCAGGAATAAGCTTTTTTATTGCTGTAGTACGTGCCCTGTACAGTTAAAACATTGATGTACATTAATACTACCCTGGAAAACATTCTTAATTAAGTAATTAAATATAGTGCAGTCTATCACTGATGCTTTTTAGCAGTTGTGCAGGCTAGTGCAGAAGTTCATGCCAGTTTTGTTATCTCCACAAGGAAGAATCTTGAGACCTGCCTGTAGTATCCCTGCATGTCATAAGAACAGGATAGTGCTTTGTGGAAATAATCATTACTTAAGGGTGGTTTCAGCAGCTTTAGTTCAGAGGTTGTCATTGGTATGTAGGGAGTCTTGTCAGGGTTACACCTGGTTGACATACCAACAAACGAACGCTTTGGCCAAGTTAAAAGATGCTGGTGAAGGTGGTTCAGTGGTAGCTCCAGTTGAACCTGAGGTTTCCCGATGATACCTTCTCTGTGTTGTCAGAGAGGTTCAAGAACTACCCCAAGAACCATATTTTTGTCTTGTTTCTGAGACCTCTGGAGGCAAAAGCCCTGTGCTTTCTCCCTCTCCAAGGGGATCTTGCTGTTTCTTCTCTTTCTATTGCTTGCCCTGAAGCAAAGGGGGAAACCCAATTCTTAGCCCCACAGCCTTGTCCCCGAAGCAGTGCTCCCATAGTCGGCAGACCTTGCTCCTGTCTGCTTTGAACTGGCTCCAGGTGCTACTTGGTGTGTGTTGCCATCATGCCAGCCTGGCACCAGGAGCCAAACCACATGCTGCTTGCATCCCTAGAACTTGACTTCAAAAGGAGTTTACTAAACTCCCATG